>OX336396.1:150786251-152021924 GCA_946902985.2 Meconema thalassinum
CCATCTCTTCAATTTCTTTTACCGAATTGTTGGATTTTAAGTTGTTTTCGATAGTGTTGATTGCTTCAATAATCGGAATATTGGTGTACATGTTAGTTACGTCGAAGGATACTAGCCTGAAGCTAGGTTTCATTTGTAGGGTGTTCAATGCTGTTACTAGTTCTGTTGTGTTCTTTACAGAGTTGTTTTTGTCGTTGGAAAGACGGCATTTTAAGATTTTTAGTAACTCTTTGCTGATTTTGTAATTAGGGGCATTCCTACAATTGACTATTGGTCTCATTGGGCATTCCTTTTTGTGTATTTTTGGTTGTCCCCTCAATGACGGTATTTTCGGGTTCATGTTTATTAGTTTTGATTTTTCAGCTTTGGTCAGTATGTGTTCTGTTTCTTTTAGCGCACTTTTTATTTGTTTTTGGAATTTGTTGGTGGGGTCTTTTGTTAATTCCTTGATTTCGTTGTTGTTTAGGAATTCGACTGTTTTTTCAATGTATTCTGTTTTATTCAAAATTACTGTAGTGTTTCCCTTATCTGCTTTTGTGATGATTAAGTCATGTTCTTTTATTTTTTGTTTCAACGACTTTATTTCTTTGATTTGTTTGTTGTTTTGAATGTTATTGCTATCGCCCTCTCGTTTGAGGATTTTTTTGGCTTCGTTGGTGGGGAGATTTTTGGTTAATTCCCTGTCTTCTGCTGGGAGCTTGTGACTGGCTATCTCAATATCTGTGATTAACTGTTTTATATTGTGGTTCGTGTGTGCGTCTGTGCAGTTGTATTTCAAACCTTTGTCTAACATATTCATTTCACCTTGAGAAAAGGTTACGTTCGTTCTGTTGTTTACTCTGCTGTGGAAATTGAATTCATTGTTATTCGTGTGTTGTTCGTTAGATTGATGGTTCTGTGTTTCTCCTAGTTTTCTTAATTTATTTTCTAGCGTTTCATGCTTCCTCGTTGCTCTGATTTTGATGGTGTCATGTAGGTGTTCGGTGAAGCTGTCCCATTGGGCTGCGTGCCAGAAATTACTTAGTTGCAATTGAATGTCGTATAATTGTTGGTTAATTTTTTGCTTTCTTATGTATGCAAATCTTAATTCGTTTTTTATCCAAAGCGCTTTGGCTTGTTTAGTTGAAATGATCGAGGCTGGTGTGTTCGGTACGGTTTTAATTGGTACGTATTTAGGGGTGAGGTTTAGTTCTATACATTTTTTGTTGAACCAAATTGACTTGTCTAAATTCATGAGTTTAAGCCTGAGTGATTTGAATTTCTTGGCTTCACGATTTGCCTGACTAGCCGTGAACATTGTGGTGTTTGAAGCCATATTTTCAGTGTTGCCTTAGTAAACAAGAGTTTAGTGCTTTTCAGTCGGTCAACACGAATGTACCCAAAAGAGATGGGTTATGCCCTAATCCTGAAATAAATTACATGAGATTAATAAAACACTAGGATGACCAGTTTCGATCGTCAAGCGATCATCATCAGATCCAATACACTTAGGCTATAAAATCTATGTTTGAAATACAGGTGAAAATATTTACAATATGTACAATTATTTAGTTGCAGTATTGGTACTGCAACTGTCAGTGTATGCTAAATGCAGTATATATGTTAGGTGAAATGCTAAATGGTGATGGCTATCCGGAGATTGTACTTTAGAGAGATTATATGGTTGTAAACTATGGTTAAACTATAAAAATTTTAGGCTAACTACTTATCTGATTGTCTTCCGTACTACAGCTATTCGCAGTTTCCGTGCTCACTTGAACTCGCTGTGCGGACGACTGCGGTGGTTATCTTAACGACTGGTTTTTCCCTGCCTTCCCCCCCTGTCCCTACGTGCTGTGGGGAGTGATCGCGATGTGTTTATGTGAGGTGTTGCCAACCTAGATAAGATGTATGTTATTGAATGAGGTGGATCTACAACTATTAAAGACCGTGGATTAGTCCTCGCCACGCGTGGAGCATAACCCATTCGAACTAAGCGTTGACGGTCTTATGAGGACGTCCCGGCACCTTTAATACTGCCTCTAATATGGGCCTTGGTTTATTGCAGAAGAAAGGTACATCGTACACCTGATCCAGATAACATTTACCTATTAAAAACCCCCTAATTTCCCCCCTTTTTTTTATCTAGCTTGGCTGTGTCGCTAAATTGTGTTTTGTTTCCGACAGGGTGTGTTTTTTAGTAGCGTGAAGAGGGGTGAGCTCTCCATGAACGTGTGTTCATTTAGATTGTTGGGATTGTTTCGTTTGGCTAGGTGTATCTCGATTGCTTCCTTTATGTCAAGAGCTCTGCCTTTCGATTCGTGATGGATTATTTTAAGGTCCGACTCTATGTTGGTAAAGCTATGCCCTGCGTCACACATATGTTCGCACACGGCTGAATGTGTTCCGTATCTTATCGCATTTCTATGTTCATTATAACGTGTGTCTACTCGCCTTCCACTCTGCCCGATGTAATTAGCTTGACAATCGGTGTCTTGGCACGTTATAGAATATACCCCTGACCTTGAATACGGGTCACGTTTATTTAGATTACTATTTAGGAGGTGCCTAGCGGTTGTGTTTTTCGTCGTGAAAGCTATCTTTATGCCTTGCTTTTTGAATAGGTTAGTGATTTTATATGTATTCGCATTCACATAGTTGAAACGCGCAAATTTTTTCTCATTACTGTCCGGTTTGGGAATCGTTTTATCTTTATTTTTATGTTTGGCTATAATTTGATTTATTTTGCTTGGCGAGAAGTTGTTTTCCTTTGCTATTTGCATAATAGTTCTTATTTCCTTATTATAGTTGTCTTTTGACATGGGTATGTTTAAAGCCCTGTGCACCATTGAATTGAAACCCGCTAGTTTGTGCGTACTGGGGTGATTAGACTGATTGTCGATTGCATGCGAGGTTTGTGTTGCTTTCCGGAATATGGAATATGAAAGGTCGTTGTCTTTACGTTCAATAGTTATATCGAGATAATTTATTTTCCGGTCTATTTCGGATTCCTTAGTGAATTTGATAGAATGGTGAAGGCTATTAATGGATTGGAGAATTGTTTCTTCGCTTGTTAGTTCAGTATCGTAGATGCAAATTACATCATCTACGTATCTTTTCCATATTACTATTCCCTTTGTTGAAGTCTTTTCTAAGAACGCATTTTCTAGTGCATTGATGAAGATGTCAGCGATTAACCCACTTAGTGGCGATCCCATTGCTAGGCCTTCTCTCTGTGTGTATATTTTATTGTCGAATTGAAACACGTTTTGGGTGAGAACGACCCTCAGTAATCTCACAATCTCTTCAATTTCTTTTACCGAATTGTTGGATTTTAAGTTGTTTTCGATAGTGTTGATTGCTTCAATAATCGGAATATTGGTGTACATGTTAGTTACGTCGAAGGATACTAGCCTGAAGCTAGGTTTCATTTGTAGGGTGTTCAATGCTGTTACTAGTTCTGTTGTGTTCTTTACAGAGTTGTTTTTGTCGTTGGAAAGACGGCATTTTAAGATTTTTAGTAACTCTTTGCTGATTTTGTAATTAGGGGCATTCCTACAATTGACTATTGGTCTCATTGGGCATTCCTTTTTGTGTATTTTTGGTTGTCCCCTCAATGACGGTATTTTCGGGTTCATGTTTATTAGTTTTGATTTTTCAGCTTTGGTCAGTATGTGTTCTGTTTCTTTTAGCGCACTTTTTATTTGTTTTTGGAATTTGTTGGTGGGGTCTTTTGTTAATTCCTTGATTTCGTTGTTGTTTAGGAATTCGACTGTTTTTTCAATGTATTCTGTTTTATTCAAAATTACTGTAGTGTTTCCCTTATCTGCTTTTGTGATGATTAAGTCATGTTCTTTTATTTTTTGTTTCAACGACTTTATTTCTTTGATTTGTTTGTTGTTTTGAATGTTATTGCTATCGCCCTCTCGTTTGAGGATTTTTTTGGCTTCGTTGGTGGCGAGATTTTTGGTTAATTCCCTGTCTTCTGCTGGGAGCTTGTGACTGGCTATCTCAATATCTGTGATTAACTGTTTTATATTGTGGTTCGTGTGTGCGTCTGTGCAGTTGTATTTCAAACCTTTGTCTAACATATTCATTTCACCTTGAGAAAAGGTTACGTTCGTTCTGTTGTTTACTCTGCTGTGGAAATTGAATTCATTGTTATTCGTGTGTTGTTCGTTAGATTGATGGTTCTGTGTTTCTCCTAGTTTTCTTAATTTATTTTCTAGCGTTTCATGCTTCCTCGTTGCTCTGATTTTGATGGTGTCATGTAGGTGTTCGGTGAAGCTGTCCCATTGGGCTGCGTGCCAGAAATTACTTAGTTGCAATTGAATGTCGTATAATTGTTGGTTAATTTTTTGCTTTCTTATGTATGCAAATCTTAATTCGTTTTTTATCCAAAGCGCTTTGGCTTGTTTAGTTGAAATGATCGAGGCTGGTGTGTTCGGTACGGTTTTAATTGGTACGTATTTAGGGGTGAGGTTTAGTTCTATACATTTTTTGTTGAACCAAATTGACTTGTCTAAATTCATGAGTTTAAGCCTGAGTGATTTGAATTTCTTGGCTTCACGATTTGCCTGACTAGCCGTGAACATTGTGGTGTTTGAAGCCATATTTTCAGTGTTGCCTTAGTAAACAAGAGTTTAGTGCTTTTCAGTCGGTCAACACGAATGTACCCAAAAGAGATGGGTTATGCCCTAATCCTGAAATAAATTACATGAGATTAATAAAACACTAGGATGACCAGTTTCGATCGTCAAGCGATCATCATCAGATCCAATACACTTAGGCTATAAAATCTATGTTTGAAATACAGGTGAAAATATTTACAATATGTACAATTATTTAGTTGCAGTATTGGTACTGCAACTGTCAGTGTATGCTAAATGCAGTATATATGTTAGGTGAAATGCTAAATGGTGATGGCTATCCGGAGATTGTACTTTAGAGAGATTATATGGTTGTAAACTATGGTTAAACTATAAAAATTTTAGGCTAACTACTTATCTGATTGTCTTCCGTACTACAGCTATTCGCAGTTTCCGTGCTCACTTGAACTCGCTGTGCGGACGACTGCGGTGGTTATCTTAACGACTGGTTTTTCCCTGCCTTCCCCCCCTGTCCCTACGTGCTGTGGGGAGTGATCGCGATGTGTTTATGTGAGGTGTTGCCAACCTAGATAAGATGTATGTTATTGAATGAGGTGGATCTACAACTATTAAAGACCGTGGATTAGTCCTCGCCACGCGTGGAGCATAACCCATTAAAGTATTAAAGTATTAAAGGTGCCGGGACGTCCTCATAAGACCGTCAACGCTTAGTTCGAATGGGTTATGCTCCACGCGTGGCGAGGACTAATCCACGGTCTTTAATAGTTGTAGATCCACCTCATTCAATAACATACATCTTATCTAGGTTGGCAACACCTCACATAAACACATCGCGATCACTCCCCACAGCACGTAGGGACAGGGGGGGAAGGCAGGGAAAAACCAGTCGTTAAGATAACCACCGCAGTCGTCCGCACAGCGAGTTCAAGTGAGCACGGAAACTGCGAATAGCTGTAGTACGGAAGACAATCAGATAAGTAGTTAGCCTAAAATTTTTATAGTTTAACCATAGTTTACAACCATATAATCTCTCTAAAGTACAATCTCCGGATAGCCATCACCATTTAGCATTTCACCTAACATATATACTGCATTTAGCATACACTGACAGTTGCAGTACCAATACTGCAACTAAATAATTGTACATATTGTAAATATTTTCACCTGTATTTCAAACATAGATTTTATAGCCTAAGTGTATTGGATCTGATGATGATCGCTTGACGATCGAAACTGGTCATCCTAGTGTTTTATTAATCTCATGTAATTTATTTCAGGATTAGGGCATAACCCATCTCTTTTGGGTACATTCGTGTTGACCGACTGAAAAGCACTAAACTCTTGTTTACTAAGGCAACACTGAAAATATGGCTTCAAACACCACAATAGTCTTATATATATATATATATATATATATATATATATATATATATATATAAAGGAATGTCTGTCCGTCTTTTATGCGTTCATAAACCATTCATCCGATTGCGATCAAATTTTGGTGAGTTGTTGTACACACATTCGGGATATTCAAAGGCATAGTTAGTTCATTTCACAACAGATAGCGCGTGAGTAGTTTAAACAAATGCGTAATGGCGATGCGTTCATATACAATTCATCCGATTGCGATCAAATTTTGGTGAGTTGTTGTACACAGTCCCGGAAAGGTTATAGGCGTAGTAAATCCAATTTACAATAGATGGCGCGCGAGTAGCTTCAACAAAATGGCGTGCGTTTGTTTCAAGAAAGTCCCACGTGCTTTCATATACAATTCATCCCATTGCGATGAAACTTGGGTGAGATGTCCTGTACACTTCAGGTAAGGTTTCTGGCTTAGTAAATACACTTAACAATAGGTAGCGCACGAGTAGATTCAACAAATGAGCGACGACGGGCGAAGCGTTTCAACAAAGTCCTGTATGCGTTCACATACCATTCGTCCGATAGCGATGAAACTTGGGTGAGAGGTTGTGTACACTGCAGGCAAGGTTTCTGGCTTAGTA
The DNA here is from genome assembly GCA_946902985.2 of Meconema thalassinum. NCBI lineage: Eukaryota > Metazoa > Arthropoda > Insecta > Orthoptera > Tettigoniidae > Meconema > Meconema thalassinum. Next base: position 150,792,844 of record OX336396.1, read on the forward strand.
AATCCATGTTATAATAGGTAGCGCACGAGTAGAATCAACAAATGAGCGATGACGCGCGAAGCGTTTCAACAAAGTCCCGTATGCGTTCGTATACTATTCGTCTGATGGCGATGAAACTTGGGTGAGAAGTTGTGTACACTTCAGGGAAGGTTTTTGGCTTAGTACATTCACTTTACAATAGGTATCGCACAAGTAGATTCAACAAATGAGCGACGGCACGCGAATCGCTTAAACAAAGTCCCGTATGCGTTCATAGGCTATACCATTCATCCAATTGCTATGAAACTTTGGTTGAATTGTTGTGCTCACTCCAGGAAAGGTTTCTGACTTAGTAAATCATTTTTACAATAGGTAGCGCACGAGTAGATTCAACAAATTAATAACGGCAAGCGTATCGTAAAAAAAAAATCCGTATGCGTTCATACACCATTCATGCGATTGCAATGAAATTTGGAGAAACGCTGTTTCCACTCCCGCAAAGATTTCTAATTTAGTAAATCCACTTTACAATAGGTAACGCACGAGTAGATTCAATTAATGAGCGACAGCGCCTGTATCGTTTCAACCAAGTCCCGTATGCGTTCATATACCAATCATCCGATTTTGATAAAACGTTGGTGAGTTGAGAACCGTCCTGGGAAGGTGTATGAATTAGTAAATCCGTTTTTCGATGGGTGGCGCACAAGAAGATTCAACAAATGAGTGACGGCACGCGAATCGTTTAAAAAATGCAGTATGCATTCATATGCCATTCATCTGATTGCGATGAAACTTTCGTGAGTTGTTGTGTACACGCAAGGGAAGGTTTTCGACTTAGTAAATCTATTTTACAATAGGTAGCGTACGAGTATATTCAACAAATGGGTGACGGCGCTCGAATCGTATCAACCAAGTCCCGTATGCATTCATATACCATTCATTTCTTTGCGATGAAACTTTAGCGAGTTGTTGAGCATGCTCCCATGATTTTTTTTGGAGAGTGTAAATCAATTTTACGATAGTTTAGAGGTGGTTAACGGAAAAAGAAAAAAAATATTGGGAATCCAAAAGCACTTGAACAAACAAAATTACAACGCCAACACTTTCTTTGATTGGCATTGCAACGCATGTCGGGTACAGCTAGTTGTTTAATAAAAACAAAACGCAGTAATGATACTGTATAATTATATTACAAGCTAAAACATGGAACAGGAAAATGTATTAATTCCGTACTATATATTAAAGGACAATCCTCTAGAATTATTTGAAGACAAATGATGATGGGAATAATAATAATAATAATAATAATAATAATAATAATAATAATAACAGTCTATCAGTAATGAATCTGCATCCCAACTACAGAAGGCAGTTCTGTTAAACACCATCTCAAGATTAACGGTCACGTTAAACTACAAGCTTTTTGTTAAACACCTGCCATATTATCAGGAAGTTCCTTGGTGAAAATACTCTGGTCCATCACTCAGCAAGGTTCGAAGATGACTCAGATGGAAATTTAGTTCATGCTATAAATGAAGGAGACTCGTGAAGAGTGCGGGCACGAAATTAATGTAATGTAAGGTTCCTGTACAATGTAATTTACATACATTGTATTTCAATACAGATGGTTCCTTGCCAAGGCCGAACCAGTCGGTAACTTTAAATGTAACCGGGGATTTGCCGTTATAATGATGTCATAAATTGAACAATAATAATAATCGGAGTTTTGTTAATTTACACCGAGTGAATGCTAGTACGTACCCGCTTTCGTATATGCTCCTTACTCTAATATACAGTACGAGAACACTAGTGGAAAATGAATGAAGATGACCCTAAAAAAATGGTCTACCATGAATGCAGTTTTATTCCAATATCATGCAGGTTGTACACTGTAGGCCCTATATGAGTTTATTATAATCACCGTGTCGTAAACCTATGGACAGATTGTCTAGGACAACTATATCAGTATCTTGTGTAGCCTCCTCTAATTACAGTACAGTGAAGTTCTGCAATCGTGCACAGAGATGATCGTAGAGCTAGCAGAATCGCTTTGCGAGATCTTGTGCCACGCTAATTCCACCTCTTGTCGCAATCAGACAAGAGATATCGGCCTAGCGCCGTCCCACATACAGTACCGGTCAAACATTTAGGACCACATAAGGAATTCATGATATGTCAGCTAAACTTGTGGCACTAGTGCTTTGCGATTTTTTTTTTTTTTACTGAGCTCTTACATCTAATAGAAAATATAGGCTACGTCCTGATTTCGTTCAATTGGGCCAAGTATTGTAGAAGTTACAGCCGCCGTGGCTTAGGCGGCAGCACGCCGGCCTCTCACCGCTGGGTCCGTGGTTCAAATCCCGGTCACTCCATGTGAGATCTGTGCTGGACAAAACGGAGGCAGACAGGTTTTTCTCCGGGTACTCCGGTTTTCCCTGTCAAAATTTCATTCCAGCAACACTCTCCACTATCATTTCATTTCATCTGTCATTCATTTAATCATTGCCCCAGAGGAGTGCGTCAGGCCTCGGCAGCCGGCACAGTCAATATCCTCGCCGCTAGATGGGGGCTTCATTCATTCCATTCCTGACCCGGTCGGAGACTGGAAGCAGGCTGTGGATTTTTTCATTGTAGAAGTTATGATTTTTTAACTGTTGGAAGGTCACACTAAAAAATCACCATTTTCAGAGGTATAATGTATTGTATATTCCAACTGGTTGCAGGTATTGCCCTCAATTTTCTCTTTTAGACTTAGCAATAGTTGGGGAGCATTTTGGTATAAATATACAAATTCCGAAAAAAATAGAACCTTTTTTTTTTTTTTTGCAGGTTTAGCCTATACTATTTCAAGCCAGAGTTAAAATGGACGATGTACGGAAGACAACAAAATTGAGTGAAAGTGGAACTACTAGACACGACAAGTTAGAAGCGGGTAGGTAGCAAGGAAGCTTTACGACAAACGTGATAAGAACAAGGGAAAATCGACCATTTTAGCGTCGGCTTGAAAAAGTAAAAACCCGCAAAAAAAAAAAAAAAAAAAAAAAAGAGAGGTCCTGCCTTTTTTCGGAATTTGTATATTTATACCAATATGATCCCCAACTATTGCTAAGTCTAAAATAGAAAATGGCCCGGATGAAACCCCATGCAACAGCACCCCCCCCCCCCCCCCCCCCCGTTACACAACCAACAGTTGGTAATCGCCTGCGTGCAGCTGGCTTACGATCCCGTGTCCCTGTAGAAGGTGTTCCAATGACCCGACAACAGCGACGTGGGTCGACGAATGGCATAGTGTCGTCTTTAGTGATGAATCGCGCTTCTGTCTTGCCCGCAGTGATCGCCGGAATCGTGTGCGCCGACGTACCGGGGAGAGGGGCCGCCCAGACCTTATTGTCGAGATGCACACAGGGCCAACACGAAGCATTGTGGTCTGGGGAGCTCTTGGCTTCAATGTGAAATCACAACTAGTGCTTGTTGAGGGCACCATGACTGCTCGACAGTACGTTGATAGGGTTGTCCCTATGATGGCGAACATTGCTAATGGGATGTTTCAGCAGGACAATGCCCGGGTTCACACTGCACGCATCCCCAGAGAAGCTCTCCACGACATCACAACCTTAGAATGGCCTGCCAGATCCCCGGACCTCAGTCCTATTGAGCATGTGTGGGACATGATGGGTCGACATCTGGCCAACCGTCCTCAGCCACCCACAACTCTGGAACAACTGATCCATGCAGTGCAGCAAGCATGGGCCACAATTCCTCAGGAAGCGATCCAGGGCCTTATTGGCTCCATGCCTCGCCGAATTCATCAATGTATTGCAGCTCGTGGTGGGCACATCCTGTATTGATTGTTGTCCAATCTTGCGGTCAGAGGGACCTGAAAGTGTAATCATCGAATCACAACCAAACACTCGTCCTGTGTGTTCAATTGCAGCAATGTAGAACCACTCCTTCTGGATGTTGCAATTTCCATTTTCTTCAGTGTATTAAATGTTTGAGGAGGACTCAAGAAGAGTTCTGAATTCCTATTATCCAGGAATAATTTGGAGATAGTATAACTATCTCATTTTTAATTTTAATTTGTTTTTTATTTGAAATTTTATTTGTGTGTCAGGGACATATTTTTTGTTAAATGTCCAAAGTTTTAATAAACTTTCAAACACTGCTTAGTTTGCTTGCCCATTTTTATAATAACTGATATCTTTCCATTTGATAATCGACATGCGACAGTACTGCTAGTTAGATGATTAACGCCCACATTAGTCTCGCATTTAACCGTGCACCCTCGAGTTACGAGATTCTCACACTAGGCTACCAGTTTATTTAATTTAATTAGATTATTTTAACTAGTTAGTAGTAATATCGTATGGCCGGTATGAACCGAGAGTTTCCTAGTTATACGTCTAGCAGGGAGAAGTTGATTTATCTGGATGGGTATCAACTTTCCTGTAATCCTTTCCATCCCAGCGGATAATAGATGGTGACTATGAGGAATTCGGGTACAGTATGCACTCCGTTCACATTGTGTTCCTGAAGAATACGTCCGCTGGACACAACTTCTGAATCGTAAGTGCAGTAGTGTTGTGCGATATCCCGCGGGAATCAGATCTCCTTTCCCCATTCAAGTCGGTGTCCATCAAGGATCAGCCCTGTCACCACTTCTGTTTATTCTATGCATGGATACAATAATATCAGATATCCAACCGCAACACCCATGGACGCTTCTGTATGCTGATGATGTCTTATTGGCTGTAGAAGAACGCAACGTTCTTGAAGAGAAACTGCAGGAGTGGAATAAGAGGCTGGCTGAGAATGGACTGAAGTTGAATGTCCTGAAAACCGTGTATATGGAGTGTGGGTCACCGACGCCTGGCACCATCCTTGTAGGTAGTCAAGATCTTCAAAAAGTCGACCAATTCAGGTATCTTGGCTCCTTGACTCGTTCAAATGGTGACACACCCTCCCTGATGCCCGAGCTCGCGTGAATGCCAGTTGGTTCAAATGGAGGGTAACTGGAGTCCTCTTTGACCGCAGGATACCCAACTATCTTAAGGCCAAGCACAGACAACCAGTGTTGAGTTGAAGCCGTGCTTTTAAAACGTCAGCTGCGATGGACAGGACACGTAATCCGCATGCCCAATAATCGCATTCCCAAGTAGGTGTTTTGCTCTGAACAAACTGAGGACAAGCGCTGTGTGGGAGGTCCGAGGAAGCAATTCAAAGACGTACTAAAGGCTAATATGCAAATGTGCCATATTGATATCAACAACTGGGAGATTAAGCCCTTGATCGCTAATCCTTGAGATCAATTGTTCATCGTGCGATATTTTCTGAAGAAAACCGCCGACGTATGGTAGAAGATCGGAGGCAGCGCAGAAAGAACAGAGTGTTCATTAGAAGACAGGGTATGAATGCGGATGTCTCACCTGGACCTGATACAACCTGTCATCACTGCGCTCTCCCGCATTGGGCTTTATAGTCACCTCCGGACCCATCGATGAAGAGTCATTCGGCATTGGAAGGCCAAACAACTCGAGACGAGTGTTTGCTATCATCACTACCAGGGGCGGATCTGGGGAGGGAGGGGGAGGAGGGCAACCGCCCAGGGCCCCGCGGTCCGGGGGGCCCCACGCCATAAATTGTTTTAAATTTAATTGATTAATTAATTATACTTTTCAAACTAATTTATAATTTATATTCTTTTTTCAGTGCAGCTATGACCTCCGTGACCGTTTGGCAAGTTTAGCTTTCAGTGAAATGATGGAAGACTTCAGCCGGAAAAAAGTCGCAAAGTATAAGGTGCGTGAAAAAAGTAACGAGACGGAGGCTGTAATGCGCAAACCAGTGACGACATCGGCTAATTGTGGCGTGTGTAACGAGGTGTGGTTCCGAACAGAGCGTGGAAGGTCACAGCCCATCGCTAGAGGGCACGCGTGCACGTCACGATACAAAGCGAGCAGCAGCATGCATCAATCGTCCAACGCCGCCAGTCGCATTGCAAACAGTGACATGGAGTATAACGTAGGCCACGAAGAAAACATTTCACGTCTGTTTTAGATGCTTTTTTGCTGTTTTTCGACGACAAAGTGATTGAACTAATTGTTAGAGAAACAAATATGTATGCGGCAGAATGTGTGGTTGGCGCGCCCTCGAAACCAAGGTCGCGCGCCGGGAAGTGGGAGCCAGTGACAGGGGACGACATTTAGTGTTCTTCGGGCTGGTAATTGTTGATGGGGATAATGCAGAAACCTACATTAAAGAGCTATTTCACCAAGGCTGATTTTATAGAAACCCCTATATTCCCTTCAACAATGCCAAGGGACAGGTTTGAACTAATATTGCGATATTTACATTCAGTTGACAATTCTACAAGGGATACATATACGGGGCCTAAAAAGCTTTTCAAAATTCAGTTCTTCCTGGAAATTATACCCGAAAATTATGTATATATGTAGATTGAGCATTGTCATGTAAATATCTTGCTTTCATTGTAAATATACCTGACACAAATACCAAAAGAGGTAATTATTAGAATTTTGTAAATATTGCGTGTGATCATGGACAACCCTGAAAATCAGTCGTCGCATATATTACTGAGAAACATTGGACATGATCTCGGTAAGTAATCCTAAAATTTTCATTACGTTATGTTTCGTAGATTTAACATTATTAATTTTTTAACTTGTTGGTGCCTAAACCTCTGCTGAGCCTCAATTTAAATACCGCCGGAGAAGTGAAGACCTCCGGATTAAATAGCCGGCTTGAGGGGCGGTCTGGTCAGGATCACCAAGAGCCTGCTGTACAGCCTGACTTGGTGCACCCAGGCGAAACCCCGCAAAAGACACAGCGAAAACCTAGAGGAATAGTTGATTTTAGAAATTTTCTGTATAGCAATGAATCATTTAATAGTTGCTTCAAATTAATTAACAGTGCGCTCGTGTTTATTGGGAATTCCCAATATACATTATTTTCAGCGTATTTCATTTGAATGCTGACTGGATCAGACAGCTGGTGCAGACATAGGATAATCAATAATTACGGCACCTTGCAGGAATGAATGGAGTGCTGTAAGTGAGTCGGGAAACAATCGGCCGTTCACCCGGAAGGTCAGTCAGTAGTGGGTCGAGACCTGCGTGGGTTGTATTCACAGCCTGTCTTGCCTAGCCTCTTCACTTACCACACAAACTACCAGCTAGTATTTACCGTTTTACACGAGGGTGAAGAGTCTTAACTCTATAAACGCCTATTACACGAAATAATAACCTTGTTCAAATAAGAATCTTACTAACAGTCGATGGTTAGTTTACGTTATTTACAGAGTTAAACATAATCTGAGCCGGCGGTCCCATGTCATAGATTTATGGCATGTTAAAGAACCTTCCACTATTACCCTTTCACAAATTGATTGCCGGCGGTCGAGATGGGAACTACCCTATGTTTACTTGTGTCACACGTCACTCTGCTTCGTTGACAGGTACAGTTGCGCGAGTAGGATATGACTCAGCTCCAGTAGCTTCAGAAATCGTCCATGGTGACATGAGCTTCTGTGACGCTTATCTGCGCTTGTAAGACAGGTAGCGCGCGCAATGCTGCTTGACTTATGTGCAGACTGCACTCTGTCATAACCGTGTCCTCCACATCACCCCGCGGGGCTCCTGTTTCAATAATCAACAAACGCCGGCGCAGCCACGCTCAGCGGCGTTCAAATCTTAAACGGGTAATAATTACACCTGTGTGAAGCTAAATTGTATCGGTTAAGAATGTAAACAACGCTCTTAGATTCCTACGTTCGTTGCCAAGAGCCGACTGCGGTGACGTCTGGTAGCTAAGTTCTGAACTAGTAGTCGTTGACGGTGGCGTTTGGCGGCAAAAGTAGGAACTACTTGAAAATTGATCGTCTGCAGTCCTTACTTGAATTAAAACAGATACACACACTAATACAGTCACCACAATTAATACCGGTTATCAGACAGATTCTACACACACCCAAAGTACACGGGGCTACATGACCGCGTTGTTGCAGTCCCTAAACTTAAGAACCAACCAGCCAAACATAATCTGAAACGTGCAGAAAATATGCGAGGGTGATTCAGTACATAAAAAATAAAAAAATGAAAAGAAGCCTGTAGTTCAACGGAATCGAACGGGAATAGCAAATTTCCGGTTAACGAAGGTAGGTCTTTGCTAAATGAAACTATTGACATGTAGGCCTATTTAATGGGCATACTGAGAAAAAATAAAATGGTGTACTTACATTATTCAATGTTGTATATACAAATTTCTGCCACGACTTAATACAGTACTGTATCACTTTTACTCTCGTGTGAAGATCAAGCACAACTCTTGCTTTCGAAGCCATAATGACTACTGTCGAATTATGTCAGTAATGTAAGCTGTGAAGTGTTCAGTTAAAAGCTGAATTCTAAGCTGATTGACAAGGGCCGAGACAAATGCAGGCGTATGTTGATTGACAGCTTATTAAAGCGAGCAATTCTAAAGGCTTGGAGAACAGGAAACAGGCAATTAGCCGCACACTTCGACGTGTAAGTTGGAGAACAAAAGAAGGAAGACCCATTTGTACATCGGCTGTTAGCTACAAAATCAACTATTACAGCAGACAAGGTAGACCTTAACAAGGTGCCTGAACATTTTCTAAATACTGCATTCTGGAACTAAGAAATTTTCCGGTAAAATGCGTATTTTAATTTCCGTTGTCCGTTTAATAGAGTCCGTTGAAGGCAGGTTTTACTGTATTACAGCAGAGCAATGTTAGCAAGCTTTGCTGCTCTCTTGATGAAGTCTGCTCCCACCCTACCCATGTCTAGGCTTGCCACACGTCCCGGTATTTTGCTCTTGTCCCGGTGTCCCGCCCGGTTTTATCAATGTCCCGGAAAACGGCTGTAAGATGTAAAAAGTAATGAATTTATGTGTTTAAGAATCTTTTATGAATCGGTTATTTTTCAACAATCAACATCGTTGACTATCGCGCACAGCGTCAAAGAAGTCAGAAGTATTCTAACGAATTACACAAAACAATAGCCCAAACTGCTAATTCAGAGCGTTGCGAGGGCAGTGTAATCTGTGAGCAAACGCTGGAACTACTTGCCCAGCTATGATTTTTATGAAAAGGTCGAGCTTAAGAAAGATATTTTGAAAAAAGTACATTCAAGTCAAAAATATGAGTGGTTTGAAAGCAAAGATTAACATTGTTAACTCATTAACTGTTTTTTTTAGTTTGACAAAAAAGTATTTTTGTAATTGTTTTTGTAGTTAGACAAAACGTTGTAGTTTTTCAAAAAATAATAAGACTTAGTAATTGTTCAATTAAACAATTTTATGGAGTATTTTAAATTGTATTTTATTAACACTTCTTTCTAGATGGTAGACCAGAAAAAATTATCATTAAAAAGGAACAATTATATGTAGCAAGCCCATATTAATGTGTCCCGGTTTCACTCACCAAAAATATGGCCATATGGCAAGTACCTATGCATGCCTAAACTCTCCATAGCGGGAGGGGGAGTAGAGCCGTAAAGGGGCACACATAGCCTCCAGCTTGCGCATTATCAGATTGTGGCAGTGCGAGGCCACGTCTACTGCTGTCTTGCAGCAGTTCTTTTCAACTCTGGTTCTACCTGCCTACCCTTTCCGCAGGGCAGAGTAGCCATTCTTAGCAAATCTGGATGGGCCAGAAGTTATTATATTTCTTCGTAAATCACTGCTTTATTCATACTAATACCAAAGCGTCTCGATGCAAGAAACAAAACTTAACCTTCCCAAAAGACCCCAAAAACCACATTTTAAGCGCATAGGCGGGCACAGTTTTCGAGATATTAGCAACGCATTGTCCTTGCCATAAACTAAAATAAAAATAAATGGCCGACCATAATCTTGGCAATACAACAAAGAGAAATGTCACAGCACTGGCTGCGTGGCACAGCTCTACAATGCTCGCCTGCAGCGCCCACGGTTGCGGGATCGAATCCTGGCGCAGTCAGCTGTCATTTGAGTGTGCTTAACTGCAGAGACCCATGTCAATACCGGCACGTTCAAGATCCCCTTTAGGGCAGAATCCGGCATCCTCGTGTCTCTGCAAAAGCCACAGTAGTTAAAAGGGATGTAAAACGCATAATATTACTATTATTATTTCCGGCCCCGTGGTATAGGAGTAGCGCGTTTGCATCTTACTTAGGAAGTCCCGAGTTCAATTCGCGACTCCGTTAGGCATTTTACGAGTAGAACTGACGTGAGGGCTGGAACAGGTTGCACTTCGCCTCCTGAGGTCAAGTGAGTAGCTGTCTGATCCGAGAGGCAGCGACCCTAGTCAAGAAATCCAATATAAACTGCCGTCGTCACCCTGACAACGCGTCACCCCGCAATCTGCAAGCCATATTTGAGGAGTCGACGGGCGTTCAATTGAAATGCCCTCCTATGGCCATTGGCAGCAATTCAAATATAAAACAAGTAGTTCCGTCGAACTATACAGCCTATTTTCATATATCCTGCTCATGTTAATTGCCTCTATCAACATACAAAATTTCAGTTTAATTGCTGTAACAGATTCGTAGATATTGAGAACCGTCTAAATATTTCAGATGGTCGCCAGGTTGGATTTTTATTTTTGTACTATTATATTAAGATTATTGTGTACGTGTGGTATTCAAACTTCAATCGCATGATTAGAACACAAGAAGTAAAAACGAGATTTTAAAATTACGCACAGCAGCCATCTTGTGATTATGCAAACAATTGAAATAAATTAGATGCCAGTGGATCAACATTTGTGTAAGCATTTAACGTGCAACGTTTCACGGCACTCGGATAGTTAATTCGCGAGAAACTTCCACTTAAATATTTATACTTCGCGTCGCCGCCATGTTGGATTCGTGCTCACCAGGTTACTGAAAGTCCTATAGGTGAACATATGTTCATAGTCTCTATGAATATAAACATTTCAGTTTTGTTGCTGTAAAAGATTCATAGATATTGAGAACCGTCTAAATATTTCGGAAGCTCGCCATTTAGGATTGTTATATGTATAGGCCATAGAGTTATGTACCATTCAACGACACTTATTGCCTAGATTCATTATTCAAACTTTCACTTCGATCGCATGATTACGACACAAGAAATAAAACTTAATTTTAAAATTTCGCACAGCCGCCATCTTGAGGTTAAGTAAACAATTGAATTAAGTTAGATGGCAGTACATTACAATCTGCAAAATCATTTACTGTACCACATTTCACTGCGCTCAGAGTTAACTCATGAGAAAAGTCTATTAAAATATTTCAAATTCGCTTGGTCGCCATGTTCGTTTTGTACTTTACAGGTTTATGAATTATAAATAGGTAAACTTGTATCAGTACCCTCTATCACCGTACAAAATTGCAGGGTGATATCTGTAATAGTTTCGGAGATATAGAATGTCAGTGAAATATTTCGCACAGCCGCCATTTTGAGGTTACGTAAACAATTGAACTAAATTAGACTCCAGTGCATTGCAATGTGTATAAACATTTGCTGTACCAAGTTTCATTACGCTTGGATAGTTAAATCGCGAGAAAAGTCAAGTCTCAACTTCGCTTGGCCGCCATGTTGGTTTTGTAGTCACCAGGTTTTTGAAAGTCTCATAGGTGAACTTCTAGTAGTGCCCTTTGTCACCGTACACAATTTCAGGGCGATATCGGTTATAGTTTCGGAGATATTGAATGCTAGTGAAATATTTCGCACAGCCGCCATGTTGGATTGGTGAGACGTAATAAAATTTGAAGGGCACGGTCGAGGTCGCCGGGAATAGTGCTATGAACTTACCGAGTTTCACTGAAATCGCTCCAGCCGTTTAGATTTTATTAGGGACACACACACACACACACACACACACACACACACACACACACGCACGCACACGGACAAAAGGTGATCTCATAAGCCTATTTTTTCAAAATTGAAAATAGGCTAAAAAATATAGCTGAGCAGTAGCTCAGGTAGGCATAATCTCTAAATTGGCTGTAGAGCCACACGGATTTTAAAATTTATTATTATTATTATCATCATCATCTATTGTTTCAGTAGGCGGAAAATGATCAACAACGGCATTTTATTGCAAGTTGTTGATCCATGTCATCTATGTGCTGGGAAGGTTTTAAGACTTTCAAACTGTTGAGCATGTGTTAAGAATGACAGATTTGTGTATATTATGTCACTGTACTGTGAAGCCTCTGTGGCTTAGGCGGCAGCACGCCGGCCTCTCACCGCTGGGTCCGTGGTTCAAATCCCGGTCACTCCATGTGAGATCTGTGCTGGACAAAACGGAGGCAGGCAGGTTTTTCTCCGGGTACTCCGGTTTTTCCTGTCAAAATTTCATTCCAGCAACACTCTCCACTATCATTTCATTGCATCTGTCATGCATTTAATCATTGCCCCAGAGGAGTGCGTCAGGCCTCGGCAGCCGGCACAGTTCATATCCTCGCCGCTAGATGGGGGCTTCATTCATTCCATTCCTGACCCGGTCGGAGACTGGAAGCAGGCTGTGGATTTTCATTTCATGTCACTGTACTGTGGAAGGATCCAATGCCTGCAGGTTTCTCTTCAGAGACGTCGCTACACTACCTGTTGCATACAACAGGGGTCTTTACCTGATTTCAGGCAGTAAACGCAGCCTATTGTATATTGTGTGTAGATGGCACAGCAATGTCGATCAAATGCGTGTGTTTTTTGGATTATATGTGTGACGACATATTTTGTGGGCGTCACTTTCAAGAACTGTACTGCAGTATCATTAAATCTACGGATTAATTGGAGTTTCTGTGAAAGTTTGCAGTGAATGATTTTGACAACATGGTTGTGCCCTTGGGTGTAGTCTGTGTTGGCTAGAACCTGACAGCCTGATGTTTTGTGTTGTATTGTCTCAGATGTACTTGGGACATAATCTGCGTACATACTTCCTATTATTACCATTACTAGAATTTCCAGGTAGAATTTCCGCGCTAGGCCGGTACGATTACAACAGTAGTCTGTATCCAAAAAAAAAAGTCGACCGGAAATTCAGTATCAGTCATCACTTCTCTGCCACTCGACCAATCTAAGTTCGCATAACTGACGTCATAATACCCTGCGTTGTAATCGCACAGCCCACGTGCTTTCAGTGTCAGTGGCTTGTACCGTGTGACCGCATGTTGATTTTAACGTTGCTGTAACTAAGCAGTGGTGCTTTAGTGATGGTCTATATAGGCCTAGGTAGTAGTAGTATATCTGTGACTATTCAGTTTTCGTTCATATTTGTACTATATTTACATATTATATTTTGCTATTTAAAAGCCAGATACGGTGGCTAAGGGAAAGGATGTACTGAAAACCACATGGCAAATAATCGTACTTCAAGGTCAGTCCCGTGAATTGGTAGACCTATGCACTTTACGGGGTTATTTCGAGAAGGACAGATATAACGGCGGTGATATCACTGGCGTGGAACCTCTCTTACCATAATATTTAGGTCTATCTCCTTTAAAATAACAAGTTGGAAATAAATCTACGGATACTCCTGCAACCAGAGCTTCCAGGAATATCGGTCTCGGTGGTTACCCGTCTTTTAGCTACTAGTATAAAAGTCCTTCATGCCACCCTTTAAATGGTAAGTTCCCTTTATCTCTGAACTGACAGTTTACCTTTTATTTTTGTGTTTTCTTAAAAGTGATTTTGCTTTGAGTAACAACTTGCTCTTTCCAAAGGCATGGCATGGCATGGCATAGCATAGCTTACTTACACCAAGCGACTTGAGGAATGTTAATGATATCACCACGATGAACTAACAAGATTATTGACAGCGTTGTGACTCGCACGTACAGAAATAATGGTTGTGAGAGCTGATGAAATGTCAAAACCTTCTACTACAGTACAAACATACAGTAGACTACTTAATAAACTGTAATTGAGAGCATGTAAGTAATTCCTTCTCGGGTTTAAGTGCAAAACTTGCCTGAATATTTCGTACGCAATATAGGAGTATTGTATTCCTCTTTTAAGCCTGAAGCAGGACATAGCAATAGAAAATAATATTATCGTAAGTTATCGAACTCTTCAGCGTTTTCTCGAAACCCTTAATAATATCACAGAAAAAGGAATATTGCATATTCTACATCTGTAGCAACTATTCTAGTTTCTAAATAATTATGTAGCTTATCACTGAAATAATCATTCAAGATATTATAGCGTGAATGAACTAACTCATTTGCCCGCGCGCGCGCGGTACGAGCGAGCAGTTTGGCAACCTCGTTCTCAGACCGCGTGGCGAAACGAGAACTGTCAATCGCATTTTCTTAGCTTACATACTTTTTTTTTACTAAGCATATCCGGTAGTTAATAAAGTCCACCGTATGTCTACAAGACAAGCGCGCACTATGCAAATTCGGATTAAATGTGTTAAAAAGATAAATGCTGAGTTCCATCACAAAGACTAATTTAAATATTCAAACATGTCATTTATTGCTCCTCTGATAAGGTTCAGTTCACCCACACTTGTCTACAGCACATCAAACTGGAGTTATTATTCCCCACGAGAAACATAAAACTGTCATCGACCTTACGAGTATTTGTGTTCGTATAAAAGTGATGCAATCCATGAATGCATCCTATTGCGAGGAGAAAAGAAGTCAAGTCATGTTTTCCAATAAATGTCAGCAGCAGCACATACTACAGCAGCAATAAATAATATTATATCTTACATCTCCCCAGCATTACAATAGTCTTCGGAACTATGTTCAATTGTTGTGTACATTTTGATGAGTTCACTTACGCCATTCGACCTGAAAATGCATCATGCAGCTTCGTACAACCCTGTAATTGTTAAACTTTTATTACTTGTATGAAGAGAGGGTACATCGTTAAAGTTTATGACAATGTAAAAGAGCGCACCAGCAGAAAGGAGAAGTACAGTATATTAAAATTGGCCACCCATGAAAGTAAGTACACTGACCGAACTCGTACATACAATATTCCGCACATAAATAACCTTCCTTATTATAATATGACGAGGCCGACATTGTAAGCGTGGTTAGAGTTCTTAAAAATGGTTTAAAAGTTCAGGAAGAAGGTCTGAACATGTTTTAGTATCGAAGCTATTAAGATCATACATGAAGCTACAGGTATTCTTCCAAAGTTTATAGCGCAACAACCCTTTCAAACCAAGAGCACTTACCAAAATATTCAGTCATAAAGCCATGGCATGATTCATGGGTCATACATTTAAACTCATTTTCGTGTAGGATAAGTTGCCTTAAATGAAGACCAAATTTGTTCTGAAGCTATTTGAATGTGCCACACATGCCCAACAAAGTAATACCCAGACAAAAACTCTTTTTTATGAAGTCTAGACAAAAGTTTAAGCCATAAGGCTTGTCTATCATCACAAAAGGCACCCTAGAGGTATCATATTTCTCCTGAACATGATTATATCTGGAATAACAATAATCATACCTGCCAACCTCACAAAACCAAAAATCAGGAGATTTTGATATGAAAATAAGGAAAATTCAGGAGATGCCTCAATTGGCGAAGTAGGCCTATGCTTCAAAATGACAGATGTACAGTGCTTGCAGAAAGTTTAGGGACAGTTCTAAATTTCGTTTGATGCACAGTTGTCCCTCAAGTAACAGCATTTCATTAATTGTTTTACATGATGTTATTAGACATCTATACGAGGGGTTTTCATTTAAAATTTCGCTGCTCTAGCTCTAATACCTTTGGAGATGGAATGTTTTACCTTTTTAAACAGGACTAAAGAAACCCTGTTTTTCCTACTAAAATGTTTCTTTTAATCAAAAACTGCTAGTCGTACAGCTATGAAATTTTAACTGCAGTTTTACTACAACATATCATTCTTCGTTACTTCTTAATTTCCAAAACTCTGTAGTTGTTAATGGACCGAGAATTTTGCGTATAAATCATAAAAATAAATACAACCTGGGGAATTGGTCAATTTCGTTCCGCGATAACTTCCGATTGGCAACACTTCGAGCTACTCTGTCTGCGCAGTTGTTTTCTCCATGTCTTGTTTGTAATGGATCCGCTGTAGGCGCTTTCTCAAAGTGTTGCCAATCGGAAGTTATCACGGAACGAAATTGACCAATTTTGCCGCCAAAATTACCGGGGAAGAAAGTTTGTTTGAGAGGCGACCAAATGAGTAGTATTTTTTCCCCCCAGGTTGTATTTTTATGATGTGTTGTAGTAGAACTGCAGTAAAAATTTCGTAACTGTAGGACTAGCAGTTTTTGGAAAAAAAAATCAGTTTTTAAGCTCTGTTTAAAAAGGTAAAACATTCCATCTCCAAACGTATTAGAGCTAGAGCAGCGACATTTTAAATGAAAACCCCTCATATAGATGTCTAATAACATCATGTAAAACAATGACTGAAATGCTGTTGCTTTAGGGACAAACGTGCATCAAACGAAATTAACATACAATTCGGCATTTCTTATCCCATTCACTTTTAACACAAAAATCTTCTTTTTTTGCTACACTTCACATTTTCCTGGTGTTTCTTTGTTCCCACGTGTTGAGAAATATCACTTTTTCCACCATGTGATATAAAAACCATTAAGTTACATTGACAAACATTACAGAATTTCAAATTAAATATTGATCTTTGCCGATTCAATCATGATGAAAATTGTTCCGAAAACTGTTTCAAAAAAACAGAATTGTAAAGTGTCAAACACCGAACAAAAACACTAGAATATGACAAAAATGTTGCAGCAAAGGCAATAAACAATGAAACAAAACCCATTTACGAATTCAGGCACTCAAATAACAATCATTTCCTGCCCAATACAAACACACCAAAAAATACTGGAAAATATTTGAAGTTCGTCAATAATTTATACAATTCGGTTGGTTGGTTGGTTGGTTCTTAAGTTTAGGGGCTGCGACAACGCGGTCATGTAGCCCCGTGTACTTTGGGTGTGTGTAGAATCTGTCTGATAACCGGTGTTAATTGTGATGACTGTATTAGTGTGTGTTATCTGTCATTTCAATTTAAGTACTGCAACTTTCAAATAGTTCCTACTTTTGCCGCCAAGCGCCACCGTCAACGACTACTAGGCTAAGTTCACAACTCAGCTGCTAGACGCCACCGCACGGCTCTTGGCAACCTTAGAAACCTAAGAGCGTTGTTTACAATAACCTATCAAATTTAGCTTCACACAGGTGCAATTAGTGGAAGGATCTTTAACATGCCATAAATCTATGACATGGGACCGCCGGCTTTACTTCCCCTCCGAAGGAAGGCATACTGAGGGATTTTTAACGCTCTTCGGCCGGGTTTGAACCCGCTATCTTGGGCATAGAAGCTCAGCATGCTACCGACTACGCCACCGAAGCCGATAATTGAGTAATAGTGAGATGGGAAAAACAATGGAAAATGGGGAGTCTCCCGCCTAAATCGGGAAAGTTGGCAGGTATGCAATATGGTTCCAGTAGCGTCGCCACAATAGGCTATGTTATCTAGGGGGCCACGTGGTGTGGCAAATAGGCTATATAGGGTGGGCAGAGATACAGAATTTAAAATTTACAGTTTCAGTACGCAAGGGGTGGGGGTGGGTGGAATCTTTATTGCCACTCACCAAATGACACATTATACCACGCCAGTATTTACGGGGCTACATGGCCGCGTTGTCGCAACCCCTAAAACTTAAGAACCAACCAAACAGTATTTAAAACATGCAGATACATTTCATGTTTAATATAAAATACATGAACTGCTAAACATTTCCTGTAATGAAGACATAGGCCTATGTGTTTCCTCATTATAACTATTGAACTTTTCAGTGTCATGTAGCTTAACTAGATCGAGCAGTACTACAACTAACGAGTGTCGTAACAACTAACATGCTAGAAGATGAAATGGGCAACGACACAGGAATATGGGAAATAAAAGACAGGCGGAAAGAAAAGTCTTCAACCCTCGAAGAATGATAATTTGAGGGGCTTTGAAGAAAGTACATCCATCAAAGGCAGATAGGAAAGGGAAATAAGAGAGGGTCCACCCAAAGTCATTGGAAAAAAGGGGACAAACCGGACCCAGCTCAGGAATCCCGCGAGGTAGCCAATTCCGAAACCCACCAACCCTTAGCCCTCAATGGTATAGCGCTACCCGGAGTTCACTATGCGTGGTGGAGCTACACACACTCTATAGAGCAGGAGATCTCAACCTTTTTTGAGGCTGTGAACCCCCCTCCATTAACCATACCAAGTACCCGAGCACCATTAAATCGAATATAACATAATAATAATAATGATAATGATAATAATAATAATAATAATAATCGGAATAAATATATGCATTAACTAAACGATTCTCTTCATTTGCACGCAAACGGCGTATGTAATTTTATGGATATTTAACACGAATGGATGATTCACGTCTGACTAAGAAAATATTTATTATCAATGGGAACCGACAAACCAAAATTAGCTGGCTAGTAGATACACAAATGGACCTTACTGAAGTCGACATTGATCCAAGGATTACATACAGACGAAAGATCAACACCCACAAATTTGCACCCAAGAATCCATCCGAGAAAAGCTTGAAATTCCAAAACTAGTGGACACAAGAAAGACGGCAGGCCCAGAGTGAAAGAATGAAGAAATTCTAGGCGAATAAGAAGTTCAAAAAGATTAATTCCAGTGCTATTTAATGGTTCCACGTGCTCCTTATGGGGCTGAACGAATATAATAATAGACTAATGGTTTAAAGAAACTGAAAAAGACTTAGAAGAATTAAAAATTACAGAAAATTCCCTACTCAATCGAGAAGCTAACATAATTATAAAAGACGAAAATAAAAGGTTCCAAAATAAATCTACACTAAAATCCAAACCCATATCTCGGAAGAAGAGAGGAAAAGAAGATCAGAAAGAATGAAGAGATAGCCAACTGGGCAGTAAGGAAAGAGCAACACACAAAGAAATGATTGATTCAACGCACCCCAAAGTGGGTGAAACGAAAGAAGAAGAAGAAGAAGAAGAAGAAGAAGAAGAAGAAGAATAACAATGCACCAATACGCTCCTCTCTTTCCCTTGCCTATCTCTCTCTTTCTCTCTGAAGTACGGAAATAGCTAGGGATTCACGCTCACCAGGCATGTTGCAACTGCTCGCTTGACTCATGCAGATAAGATACATTTACGCATGGACAGTGGAGTCGAAACTGCATATTTTGTGTTACTCATAAAACAGGGATGGCCAATTATTTTCTCTGTAGATTAAAAATACTATTTCACAAAATGATTGAGTTTCTGACTGTTCCGGCATTTGCCTGGTGGTGAAAATGGGAAACCACGAAAACCATTTTCTGGTCGGCCGAGGTGGGATTCGAACCCACGCTCTCCCTATGTCAGCGAGGCACGAGGTAGTTATTTAGCGCTCTCAGCCACCGTGGCCGGTTTATATAATGTTAAGATACCCTCAATCCACCCAACTTTCACACTCGTACCAAAGAGTTTGATTAAAAACTGAACAATACAGGGAAGCGTGTTTGTGGAAATCAAAATTCCGTACATTATGATAGGTGGAAAAGACCTACTGGCATTCCAAAACCCGTCAAAGATTGCAATATTGCTCTAACATAGTGTTTCCCAAACGTTTTTGTGTGTATGCCACTTTAAGAGATAAGAATCTCTCGCGTACCACCTAATGGTTGGGAGATATAGGTACTATAACCCCCACCACCACTATGTAACAGACCAAAGGATGGATTGTAAATTGTGTTTGTTAGAGTTAGACTGAGTTAAAGTTGAAATAAGTGGGTCCAGTTGTTTTATTATTTGTACGGTAAGTATTCAATTCAAACATTTAGAAATGACACTGTACAAATAATATTAATAAAACAACTCATAATAATGAAACATAAACACCAAAGTTCAACTAACAACTTCAGTATGAAGGGTGAGCCTATTCCGATATTTATTCTTGAGATGAACAAGTGAAGACAATGAAGTCTCAAACAAGTACAAAGTAGTGTAAGGCAGTAAAAATGTAACTGCTTTGTCAGCTATGTGAGCATAGTCTGCACGCATTTAGGGGCAGATGACCTCGTAGTTCCGCCCCTTAAAACAACAATAACTAACTAACTAGTCTGCACGCCACTCAACCCAAAAGTTCACAAGAGCCATTTTTGAAAAAGTTTGCTTTAGTTCTGAATCACAATTTAATTTATAAAACTGCTCCTTATCTCCGGCAACATATCAATGATTTTATATTTTTGAATTTTATATTTTATATTTTTGTATTTTTCGTAACGTACCTAATTTTTTATATAGTTCGTAACATCACAGCGTACCACTGCAGCAGTACGAACGTACCACAGTGGTACGCGAACCACAGTTTGGGAAACACTGCGGGCTAACAGATGCATGAACACCGTAGATATTGTCGCCTTACTAAATATGTCGTATGTATGCATGTAGAGTAACAGGGATGACGTAAGTGTAATTTATAGAGTATAGGAAATGGTCAGATGCTATGTGAGTGAGGGAAGAACCCGATATAGCACACGATAAAACACCTGTCCGTCACGAGCTGGATCTGGACCACGCGCTATACTTACATGAATAATGTGTGAGAGAAAACAGGTTACCAACAATATGTCTAAGAAATATCAGGTACTGCGATACAATCTTCGCAAAAGCCGATAGTCTTTTGTACTACATAAGTCTAGAGTTAGGGAAATAATAATAATAATAAATAATAATGTACGCCACTCTCAAATTGGTGAAATCGAAATCCAGGAACGTAAAATTCTCAGGAAAATAATGGCCCCATTTATGTTAATGGTATATGGATTAAAAGGGAAACCCCAGACTTGTACACAGTAATCAATAAGTTCACTGATACCGTACGTAAGAGACGATTGAAATTTTATGGTCACATCTGCAGAATGGACAACACCAGATATGCAAAATAAAACTGATTGATATAATTAATTCAAAGAAGATCAAAATCAGTTGGTTAGAAGAAATCAAACAGGACGTAAAGGAAATAAACATTACAGAAGATATCATCATGAGTCGGAAGACTTTTGGAACTCTAGCTACAAATCACTCTTTCACCGAAAAAGCTAAAAAGACCGCTGAAAAAAAAATGGACGGAGGAACGTAAGAAAGGGCATAGTGAGTTCATGAGGAGATTTTGGGAGGAGAAGAGGGAAAACACCATCAAACCAAGTCAACAAGTTCAAACGCGCTCCGTAAGTGGGCAAAACGAAGAAAGAAGAATAATGTTACTGGTGTCACGTCCCATTTAACTACTACGGCTTGTAGAGACGTCGCGCCGGGGTGCCAGAATTTTGCCCCGAAGGGGATATTTAACGTGCCAGTAAATATACTGCCACGGCTTCCTCACATTTTAGCACCCTCAAATGCCAACTGACTGCGCCAGGCGAGAAGGTTATAGCTGAGCCACGCAGCCAGTCAGGGAAATAATAGTAATGATAATAACAGACTGGGTGTAATATGCATAAGCAAGCAAGATCATGGGGCTAGGAATCACCGGACTCTCAAGACGAGTGAGTTCGAATCCCACCATCGGAAGTTCTTGAAATGTTCCACCATGGTTTCCCATATTCATCTCCAGACAAATACCAGAACGGAATCTTCTAGTAAGAAATACCTTGTGGTGTAGCGGCTAGTATTCTCGGCTGTCGCCCCGGAGTTCTGGGTTCGATTCCCGCCTCTGCCAAGAAATTTAATTCTGGGGTGAGGTCTGGAACGGGGTACACTCAGTCCTGAGTGGCAAAACTGAGAAGAAGTGGGTTCGATTCCCACCTCAGACATTCTGAAAGTGGTTTTAATTGGTGTATCACTTCTACTCTAAGTAAATGCAGGGATGGTTCCTAACTTAAGGCCACGGCCGCCTTTTTCTCAATCCTCACCCGAATTAAAAATACACACACTACTATAAACACCGCATTAAACACAGGTTATCAGACAAATTCTACACACCCAGTACACAAGCCAAAATGACCACGATGGCTGAGCCCCTCAAATGAAACCACGACACACGTGCGACGACTTGCTTCATCCCGCAATCTCCAGGCCATAAAATAAAGCCCTGCGCGGATATCCGCAAAATGTTTTGCCATGCGGATATACAGTGTGTCAGCAAATTCTCTCCGCAGCGGCGAGCTACGCGGGTCTCGCCTTGCGTGACGTGTTGGGTTGGCGGTATGTTCATGTCGCAGTATACGCAGTCTCACCGGAGCGCTTGTACGTGTTAACCTTAAACTGTTGTGGTAGGGTGGGGAATCCCGGTTAATTATTGCTGACAGTGAGTGCCTTTGCATGACAGTGTTGACGCTGTAAGTTACGTACTGTTCCACGATGTGGAAAACGTAAACTAAATTGCCGCCTCACATGCTCCGTAAATTTTCCACCATCACGGAAAACCTCTTCCACTAAAAACACACGCTCTTCAGTAGTCAGCTTTCCCACTAGACTCAGCTTACACAAGAACTCAACTTACAGCGCCAACACTGTCATGCACAGCCACTCTGTCAGCAATAATGAACCGAGACTCCCCACCCAACCACTCCAGTTGAAGGTCAACATCGAACAAGCGCTGCGGTGAGACTGCGTATACAGTGACATGAATGTACTGCCAACCTAACGTCGCAAAAGGCGAGACCCGCGTACTGCAGCTCGCCGGTGCGGAGAGAATTTGCGGACACGCTGTAGTTTGCATGGCTGTGCGGATAGCAAATAAGCTGCGGATAATGTTTGGAGACAATTTGCGGATAGTTTTAAGAATACAATCCGAACTTGATTAATATTATTAGGACCCGGATATTTATGACATCATATTTTTCCGTTTTGCTTTGTTGTTGTTGTTTTTGTTTTAAGGGGCCTAACATCTAGGTTATCGGCCCCGTTTTGCTTTCTTCATGACAAATGCAAAATGATGATTTAAGCTAAACTCATTCAAATTATGTCATTAAGCATAATTAACACTCCGAACAGGAATGGGTTGCAATTCTGGCTGTATAACATTCATTTAAAACATAGCACATGACATAGGCTACAAAGCCTAAAGGAACGACGTTTTCCTCAACGTCTAAATATGTTGCTATAATAATTTATGCTTTATCTAATTAAAAATATTACTGTAACGCCAGTGAAGCCTCCGCGGCTTAGGCAGCAGCACGCCGGCCTCTCACCGCTGGGTCCGTGGTTCAAATCCCGGTCACTCCATGTGAGATCTGTGCTGGACAAAACGGAGGCAGACAGGTTTTTCTCCGGGTACTCCGGTTTTCCCTGTCAAAATTTCATTCCAGCAAAACTCTCCACTATCATTCCATTTCATGTGTCATTCATTTAATCAATACCCCAGAGGAGTGCGTCAGGCCTCGGCAGCCGGCACAGTTCATATCCTCGCCGCTAGATGGCGGCTTAATTCATTCCATTCCTGACCCGGTCGGAGCCTGGAAGCAGGCTGTGGATTTTCACTGTAACGCCAGTAGATTCGGATAACAAACGTGGGAAAATGTCACGTGGATGCGGGGCGAATGCGGATAACAGTTGTGCGGATGCGGGGCGGATGCGGATAAATACGAAGTACAGTAAAAGTCCGATAATCCGGCACGTTCGGGACCGGCTCGGTGCCGGACTACCGAAAATTCCGGTGTATCCGGCGGTGCCCCTTCTTTTTAGTGTAAGCTTTGCCGTAAAACAAATGTACTTTGTTTTTTTTAAACTACATACATACATCGTAATTATAAGAACAATTAGGTTAATACATAATTAAACTACAAATACAGTATGCAAATAAAGTACAACAAAGTTTATTTTACATTTCATATAATGTATGTACACGTACTGTAAAACATATTTCACTTAGATTTAAAAAAGTCACGAATGCCTTTTTGTTTTCTTGACTTTTGGCGTTTAGTATAAAATTTATTTCTAATGATATGGAAATCAATAATTTCTGAAGCACTGTAGCTAGTACTAGCCTCAGCAAAAGAGATAAACTTATTTAGTGATTCTGCAGCTTCTGCCCAGCTGATTTTTTCCTTTTCTTCCGTTTCGGCATCTGAGTCACTTTCTTCAAGATTTTGAGTAGGCTGAGGGTTTACTACACTGTTGATAATGTCCTCATCGGTTAGTTCTTGTTCAACAGGCTCATTCTCGTCGATTAGAAGCCACTCCTGTACCTCATCTTCAGGCAGGTTTTTCAAGGGATTGTCAGCACTTGGCGGGAGAGAAGTTATATGTACATTAATATAGTTAACGCGTTTTTAATAAAGACTAAGAAAATTTTATGGGTACATTAACACTAATTTTGGGATCATTATTAACATCTTGAGCATGAGATAAGCGTCAGCCGAATTGATTCATATTACGTAAATCTATGTCCAGCAATTCCCCGAATTACGGTTATCTCCCAGTTACGAAAGAGTGAAATTTGTCGCCTGAGTAGTATAAGCAATTAAACATTTTTCCGGCTGCATGTAGCATTTGTAAGGTAAGAAGGACCTTGGTAGGTGACAAAAATCTTCGAAAATTATACTTTCGGCATTCAGGACTAATTGCAATATAAAGCACAGGATCTTGTTGGAAAAACTGAATAATCATAAAAATGTGTACCGGTATTGAATTACTCATATCTTAAATCAACATGATACATCGTGAGAGGACATGCCCACTTTTGCTGAGACCTCTGTAAATAATTTCTCTTGTTGAGAGATATGCAGTCTTCATGTTGGTAGCACAGATATTGAGTTTATTTTGTAAAAGGTCAAGGTAACAGGAATGTTCTAGATTTACCATTGAGGTGAGATATTTTAGTAAAAAATTAACTTAATTTTTTAAAGAACTGTTTTTTGTTTTTGTTTTTGAGCATATTGTATTACTCGAAAAATTCGGGATCAAAATACATGAAACTTTTCTTGTGTAATAATATCTCATAGAGAAATGGAAATACTTGTAGAGTTGTTGTTAATTCATATGAGGGGCTTGAGACACCTTGGTCATCAGCTCCGTGTAGTTGGGAATGTGTTGAAGCTGTCCGGCAACCTGTATTGCTGTGATGATTGTAGTTGTGTGTGTAAATGTATCTGGGACAGGGATGGAGTAGGCACTCCGGGACTTGAGCAAGGCACTATCCCTGCAATTTCCTGGAGGGAGTGTGGCAAAACCCGGGGATAAAACACACTCAGGATAACTGCTGTCAGCACCGGGATTCGAACCTACGATATCCATACTTACCATAGCTGCCCTTGCGACCATGGTGCACGTTTGACGAACGCGGCTACGCCGCGGGACGAAATGCTTGTAGAATTTGGCCGAGTACCTATAAACCCTCCCATTGGTCGATCCTGGCTACGCTACTGAGTGAGGGCCATCCCTATACAACGGAGCCACGAATGCGTCGCGTGACGGACGGGCCACTGAGTGTACAGCGTGTCGAGCAAGGCACTGGCGCTTGCAGGATCGGAGCGCCCAACTAGAGTAACACATTTACACTTTTTCTTACATGAATTTCGCAGTAGTTGCTGGAGATGCTGTCCTTCATTTTCTGAACACACGTTGCACCGACGCGACGTACGAAATTTTGGTACACTCGCTGTAATTCATCCTCACTGATATTTCGAATCAGTGCAGTTACTGTATTTCGTTCTCGAGAGCCTCCAGAGTACGCGGATTGTTTCTGTATACCTTCTGTTTGAGGTTCACGGCGCTGAAACGTACGAACACATTTACTGGAGGACTTCTTCTTGAGAAGATAAGTTACCACTAGCAAAATTCGAGGTTTTCTTCTATACCTAACCATATTCACGTGATACGTCGTAGGCCACTACTTCACAGCAAGTTATAATTATTGCCAGCTGCGTATCTAATAAATGTAATGCCAGCATCCAGGGCTTATCGGCGCGCTGTTCAATCGGCACATGCTATTAACGTGACGGTGAGTCATTGCTAGAGCCCTGCGCGGATAAACAAAACGCTGACCGCATCCGGTCCGCATCCACACGACTGTTATCCGCCTCCGTACGTTTGTTATTACTTATTACTAGAGACGGGAATTTGCCTATTTGCCTATTTTATTCCTGTGTTTAGAAACGTAGGCTTTCGAGATATAAATCCGTTTTAGGTTCTTTTAGGCTAGATTTCGTTGGTTTTATTGTGCATATAAATGCCTATTTCAAGGGTCTGTGCCTATTTGGAGTATAATTGCCTATTTGATGCCTTTTGACTGTATTTTAAAGTGCATTATATTGCAGCTGGCGTGCTCGACAGAATTATATTCTCATTTCTCAATATGTGTTTACCCCACGAACAAGAATGGGAATTCTCTGAATTCACCAGAAATAGCGCCTGCGTTCTCGATATTAAGCCTCCAAACTTAACAACCCTTCGTTTTGTATTTCGCTTTTCTTTTTATTGAAAATTTACCCGTTAGTATGTGTGTGAATTAATATCATAAACTTTATGCTGATTGAATTACAAAAGAACTAACTTAGTGCCATGTTTTCGCGCTTTTTCAATCTCGATATTAAGCCTCTAAAGTTAAAAACTCTTCGTTTCAGGTATCGTCCCCTTCAAAAGCCGCGTTAGGTTGGCGCTGCAACCTAACTGTGAATTAATATACAGTATATCCTGTACGCGCCTGAGTGTTGAATGGGCAGGCTGTTAAAAGCAGCCAGGAGGGATGAGATCCAGCTGGCAGTTCAAATGCCGCGGCGATCACAGTGGGTTGGTGCGTAACCTATCTTGTGTTGAATGGACAGGCAGTTTAAAGCAGCTTGGAGGGATGTGATCTAACTGGCAGCAGGTGTAGCATGGCCTCTTACCGAGATAGATGGAAACTTGGTGGTCCCGTCTTGAACTACTGTTGCCATGCAGCCAGGAGGGATGCGATCCAGCTGGCAGTGAAAATTCCGCGGCGATCCCAGTTCGTTGGTGCTGTAACCTATCTTGTGTTGAAAGGACAGGCAGTTAAAAGCAGCCAGGAGGGATGCGATCCAGCTGGGAGTGAAAATGCAGCCGCGATCAGTGCGTTGGTGCTGTAACCTATCTTGTGTTGAATGGACAGGCAGAGCTGTAACCTATCTTATGTTGAATGGACAGGCAGTTTAAAGCAGCTTGGAGGGATGCGATCTAGCTGGCAGTGGATGTAGCATGGCCTCTTAGCAAGATAGATGTAAACTTGGTGGTCCCGTCTCGAGCTACTGGTGCTATGGAGATGGCCGGCCTTGCAATTACTCCATCAGTTTTATTTTCTGCTTTTATTAGCCTTTCATTGAGTCCAAAAAGGCCGAAATCAGAAGAATGAGAAAGACTATCGAAAATTCATGTAGCCAGCCGTTACTTCTGGGTTCTAAACTATGTGTATGCAAAATTTGGTTGGGATTGGTGGAACGGTGTAGATTTGTATACGGAACAAATCCACCCACCCACATACATACATGCATACAGACTATCACTTTTATATATAAGATAAGTATGTTATTAAATTATAAGTTGCTTATTGTTAATTCTTTTCATAGTAATTAAATATGTTATTAAATTAAAATAAATTTTTCATGCCTATTTTGTTGCCTATTTTACACGTTAGTGCCTATTTACATGCCTATTTTGGCTATTTTAAGAGCCTATATGCCTGCCTATTTTAACTGTTTTTAGTGCCTATAATTCTCGTCTCTACTTATTACCCATTTAAGATTTGTTTGCCGCTGAGCATGGCTGCGCCACCGTTTGACGATTATTGTAGCCGGAGCCCCGTGTGGGTAAAGAGGAGGACACAGTGATGACCGAGTACAGTCTGCACATAAGTCAAGCAGCATTGCGCGCGCTACCTATCTTAGAAGCGCTGATAAGTGTCACAGGAGCGCATGTCACCACGGACAGTTACTAGAGCTGAGTCATATCCTACTCACGCAACTGTACCTGTCAACGAAGCAGAGTGACGTGTGACACAAGTAAACAGAGAATAGTTCCCATCTCGACCGCCGGCAATCAATTCGTGAAAGAGTAATACGTGAATCCGCTGACGTTACAATAATATTTTAATTTATTAGATAAAACAAAGTATTAAAGTAACACATTTAGACATTTGAGGATAAAGTCGTTCCCCTAGGCCAGGGGTGCCCAAACTTTTTTTAAAACCAAGGGCCACATTGTAAATAGTTGGGGGACCTTGCGGGCCAATAACACTCGGGGAGTTTTTTTTTTAAATATAGGTGCAATATGGTGAGTTTTGTGGCTGTCTGAGCTTAGTTTTCTTAGTATTGTTGCCGTTTTCTTGTATATTTATTTATAGTGGATAAAAAAATAAAACACAAAAGGAAATTAAACATTTTTTATAAATCACTTTAAAATAGAAGTACGATGATATTCAATACACTCATACAGCATGAATGATAAAGAGTGGGTATTTATGTTCATTTGACTCAATTATTAATCAAATTATGAAATAAAGTTCATGATAATTTAGTGCGACGACTGGAAAAGCTTTGTACCGGTGCTTAAAATTTCTCTCCACTTAGGATCGAACTTAGTTGTACCAATCATCAATAAGGATTTTAAGTGTTCATCAGTGAGTCAATGACCTTGGGTAGGGGGGGGGGGGGGACGCGCTCTGCTTTGTTCAGTTGGCTTTAGTTGCTTCAAAGTTTTGGCGACACGGCGCGGACGCGGAGTGGCAGGCCTGGGGCCTAGGCTATGTATGTCAAGTGTTATGTTTAAAATGCATGATATACAGCCAGAATGGGAACCCTTTACAGTTCAGAGTGTTAATTATGCTTAATGACATAATTTGAATGAGATTAGCTTAAATCATCATCTTACATTTGTCATGAAAAAAAAAATACATAACGGAAAAAATGTATGTCATAAATAGGGCTCGGATATTAATGCCCTATAAAAACATTAAAAAATGCACGTATGACTTAAAAATCTAAAAAAATGCCGTATAAAATTGATAAAATACCCTTTAAATAGCAGTAGACAAATGGGTTCGAACCCTACCGTTGGCCGTCCTTTAAATGGTTTTCCACAGTTTCCCAGTTTTACATCAACTTAAATGCCACGACCAAACTTTCTACACACATCAAAAAAAGTTTTGCATCACCTCGGTTCCCAGATCTCCGGCATATAGACGTTGACTGTGTATATTGTATCCAAGATACAGTCCCTTTGACTGTTCATAGATGTCACTAAAACTGCTCAAAGATGTAAACAACCATGCATGAGCAGGGCCTATTAGACGGAGGGGGTACGACAGCCGATCAGTTCCAGTCATTCCACCAGGACGAAGGTACGCTGCTCATGTTGTCTGTAGTTCTACCATGCCTAGAAGGTCAATACCGCAGTTCGATCGCGTCCGCATTGTTACTTTGTGTCAAGAAGGGCTCTCAACAAGGGAAGTTTCCAGGCGTCTCAGAGTGAACCAAAGCGATGTTGTTCGGACATGGAGGAGGTACAGAGATACAGGAACTGTCGATGACAGGCCTCGCTCAGGCCGCCCAAGGGCTACTACTGTAGTGGATGACCGCTACTTACGGATTGCCGCTCGGAGGAACCCTGACAGCAATGCCACCATGTTGAATAATGCGTTTCGTTCAGCCACAGGACGTCGTGTTTCAACTCAAACTGTGCGTAATAGGCTGCATGATGCGCAACTTCACTCCCGACGTCCATGGCGAGGTCCAGCTTTGCAACCCCGACACCATGCAGCGCGGTACAGATGGGCCCAACAACATGCTGAATGGACCCCACAGAATTGGCATCACGTTCTCTTCACCGATGAGTGTCGCATATGCCTTCAACCAGACAATCGTCGGAGACGTGTTTGGAGGCACCCTGGTCAGGCTGAACGTCTTAGACACACTGTCCAGCGAGTGCAGCAAGGTGGTGGTTCCCTGATGTTTTGGGGTGGCATTATGTGGGGCCGACGTACGCCACTGGTGGTCATGGAAGGCTCCGAAACGGCTTTACGATACCTGAATGACATCCTCCGACCCATAGTGCACCCATATCGGCAGAATATTGGAGAGGCATTTGTCTTCATGGACGACAATTCTCGACCTCATCGTGCACATCTTGTGAATGCGTTCCTTCAAGATAACGACATCGCTCGACTACAGTGGCCAGCATGTTCGCCAGACATGAACCCTATCGAACATGCCTGGGATATGTTGAAAAGGGCTGTTTATGGACGTCTTGACCCACCAACCACTCAGAGATTTACGCCGAATTGGCGTTGAGGAGTGGGACAATTTGGACCAACAGTGTCTTGATGAACTTGTGGATAGTATGCCACGACGAATACAGGCATGCATCAATGCAAGAGGACGTGCTACTGGGTATTAGAGGTAGTGGTGTGTACTGCAATCTGGACCACAAATGCTGAAAGTCTAGCTGTATGATGGTACAACATGCAATGTGTGGGTCTCATGAGCAATAAAACGAGCTGAAATGTTGTTTGTGTTGATCTCTATTCCCTTTGTATTTAAAGGTTCCGGAACTCTTGGAACCGAGGTGATGCAAAACTTTTTTTGATGTGTGTATTAGACCACGGCCTCGTCCATTCAACTCCTCGCCCATTCATCTCCTCTCACACGGATGGCGTGGAGTCAGGAAGGGCATCCGGCTGTAAGAACCATCCGCCACATATAAATTGATCGCATCCCATCCCCAATCTCGTAGAAACAGGAGCAATAAGGGGTAGGCATACATGTCTTTGAAAACATTAAAAAAAACTGTGATATTCACCCTAAAAATGCCCTATTCCACAAATTTAGAGACAAATGCAAAAAAAAAAAAATGCGCTAACAAATATGCTTAGTTCAGCACCTCTTTCTCTGAAACACATTTATGTAAAACTCATTAATAAACTGGGCTTACCAAGAAAAAGATGCCAAGTCATCGAAATCCTAACCCTAGTCAGAAACATTTGGGTCCTAGTAATGATATTGAACAAGTTCGGATTGTATTCTATAAACCATCCGCAAATTTAGTCCTAACACATTACCCGCTATTCGCATGGCAAAATATTTTGCGGATATCCGCGGGTCATTGCGACCTGTCGGCGGCACGGCATTTGGAAAGCTCCGTTCTTTAGGGATGGCTCTCACTGTATTATTCTAGCCAATACTACATTTAATAACGCACAAAATCGGCCTCGGTGGCGTAGTCTGTAGCATGCTGAATTGCTATGCCCAAGATCGTGGGTTCAAACCCGGCTAAAGACATCGGATGTTTTAAAGCGTTAATATCCTTCAGTATGCCTTCCTTCGGAGAGGAAGTAAAGCAGGCGGGTCCATGTCATATATTTATGGCATGTAAAAGAACCTAACTTACCACTGCCATTGGTTGCAATTGAATCTTCATTTGTAATGAATTTGCTACAAAATACGAACTTTTGGATCTTGAAATACTGGAAATCACACATTCTACCAATGGATCATGACAATCAATTTGAGGAAAAGCTATACTCAGAATGGCAGCTGTTAATCACCAAACGTCCAACCACCGATCTCCGGTCTTAGTAAATAGAAAATCACAAATCCCACGTTGAATTGAAGATGCAATAAAACTAAATCAAGTCTCAACGATGAAATTACCGCGCACATACAAGAGGCTCCGACAGTTCACGGCAATTGTGCCACCTGCAATTCTCTGCATACCCTAAGGCCATGCATATAATGCGACCAGTAGACGGACGTAATGAATGGCAAAACTACGGAGTACACGAGCGGGTTTAAGCTATAAAATAACATTCCCGCCTCTGGAAGTCGAAGGAACTCAACACCACATCGTCTGACTCATCACCAGGGAACGGATTTATATGTAAATACATATCTCTTTGTGAAGCTAAACTTATCACAAATCATGGTGTGTGGAGTTGAAAAATGGAGTATTTATTTTCCACATTTTTCCATATTTTTCCATATTTTGGAGTTTAGCACATAATGTTCCATATTCTTAGTCATTAAGGTCAATACAGTCTATATTACGGCAAAAAAGTATTAAATTCTATTAAATAGCAGTCCTGTCAATAATGGAGAAACATTTATTTTTTTAACTGGGGTGCAACTCATCATCACGCCTGTCCACGCCTGAGTTGATAAGGTAAGGTGATAAACGGCGTGGTGAAAGAGAGATGAGTGAACCCGGAAGAGGTGAGATCAGCTGAGCATCAGAATCACACGTAACATCGACTATGTCTGTCCCATAAAGCCCACAAAAGAGTTAATCTTTTGAAGGAAATGTACCCAGAAATTCCATTGCCAACCTAAGCCAGATCTAACTAGGCGGGGTACGTGGCTGCAAGCGGTTGAATACTATGCTGAATATAGAGACTCCATTAAGAACGTTCTGTATGCTATGGACTCTGAAGATGCAGCCTCAATTGAAGCTGCGCAAACAGTTGTTTGCGACACAAGTGTGAGGAATGACTTGATTTACATTCAGCATAATTTTTCATGCATCACAAGAACACTCAAACGTCTCCAAAATTCGCATCTCTCACTTTCTGAAAGTTTCGAAATTGTGAATAGAACTGTGGAACAGCTAAATCCTGGTAACTTACAGGTAAAGTTGCAGATGTAGCAAAAATGAAGATGGACACTGTACTTTCAAAGAACCCTGGATATGAAAGAATATGAAAGGTTGCTGCAATTATGTGTGGAGATTTAAGTGTCAAGTTAACGTTGGATTTAACCCCAGCAGACGTTGTAAAGTTTAAATATGCCCCCATTAACTTATCTCTTCTGATGTTGAATGACGTTTCAGTCAATATAAATCGGTACTTAGAGACAATAGGAGAAGATTCACTTTCCAGCACTTAAAAGAATATTTTGTGATCCTCTGTTTTGGTAATAGAGATTACAATATTGCGTGTTCTTCAAAGATCATATTAAAATGAGAAGTACAGTATTATGGTTCATGTCGATCTACTTTCTATAGCTTCTTTGAACTTTGATATCAAATAGAAATGATAGTTTTATGTAATTAAGTCCATATATAATTCCATATTTCAATAAAAATAGCTAAATATATATGTACATTTTTCATGAATTATTAGTACATATAAATCCGTTCCCTGCTCATCACTAAGAATAATCCAAAGTTGTAACATCTACGAGGGATTCTACACAAGTCATAGTAACTTCATTTCATCTTCCGAAATTGTGCCTACAATGTAAATGTAATACAAATAGTGTTTTTGAAAACGTATGCCCAAACATTTAAGCGCGATGGAAATGAATCAATAAGATAATTATGAGTGACAGTTTTCATAGGCTAAGCTTGTTCCAAACAAGAGCACCATAGTGGTGATGATCGAAGACCAAAAATGACAACTAGTGTCAAACATAAGCTGATCTTCCTTCTTTCCGAGATGATAGGGAACAACAAAACCACGTTGTTCAATCATGTCGGGGAGATATTCCACTCAGTTTTAGACTCAGTCAAGCGATTAAACGGATGTCGTAACATATAAACTACATGGCGCATAGCGGAATAAATTAGATTAGACTCTTTGGGCTCATAATTAATTCCGCAGCCCTAGTTTTTCGCAGAACAAGCCGCACACCAGCCGCCAGAGATACCTCACCAAGACACCGGCTATATAGTGCATATGGCTGATGAAAGTTTCCGAAGAAACTTTAAAGAGATATTATGCTCTGATTGAGCAAATAAGTAACAATTTAAATTTAACAGAAACTGAAATTGTCCAGATATTTCAATTATGTTATTCTAACAGTTCATCACAATATACAGGGCTTTCACCGACGTCTGTCTCACACATGAGTGGGTTATATTGAAGCTACAGAGTTATGGGTGGTGCTGAGTGCTTGTACCTCTGGATGCTGTGGAAAGTTCTACTTGTACTGACTCACTGAAGAGAGCAATAGTAAACTACTCCACTCCTCACCTAAGTTTGTTGCGAGTTTCTAACCACATAACCTACGGTGCTGCTTTTTTTAGCCTACTTTTCTCATACGGTCATATTTGAAAATGACGTCAGTGCTTCTAACTGCTTAAAATTCGCAATTAAAATTGGAGCTCTATGTTGGATATCTCGGAAGGTATGAATGGGAACTGTTCCAAAATTGACATACATACAGATATTATTACATCACACATGACAGTGTTGCCAACATGCTTTTATGCCCGCTGATAGGTCCAATCTTGTAACTTCCATACTAACAATTTGATTTCAAACAAATTTGGTATGTGATTTGTGCACCGGAACAGGCATAAATATGCGTTTTCTTTAGTCAATAGGGCTGTCAACTATTGAAAAATGAACTCGATAAATTTTTATCCTAATCCAAATATACCAGAAAGTATGCAGGCCAACAATTCTAAATTTTGCAC
The DNA here is from genome assembly GCA_946902985.2 of Meconema thalassinum. NCBI lineage: Eukaryota > Metazoa > Arthropoda > Insecta > Orthoptera > Tettigoniidae > Meconema > Meconema thalassinum. Next base: position 150,827,199 of record OX336396.1, read on the forward strand.
ACATTTAGTACCTGCAAATGTAGATTAATTTTGAGTAACCAATATACGACAGTGCTACCAACATGATTCATCACGTGCTGATAGGATTAATGTTTAATCACATGTAACTTCCATAATAATACATTTATTTCTTCCAAAATTGGCACATATTTATAGATCTTAATATTTCAATTTAAGTTTGAGTATCCCAAATATGGCAGTGTTGCCAGTATGATTTTACGCAGATGGATTCAATGTTTAAATACATGTAACGTGCATACTATCTATTGGACCTCAACCAAATTTTGCATTTGCATTGTGTACTTTAAGAGATGGAACTAAGACTATATTTAGAGTCGCCAGGTCTGAAACCATAGCCCAAGTAGATTGGAAAGTATGAGGGCAAACATATCTAAATTTTGCAAGCTTATAGAACACAACATTCCAGATTATTTGTCGAGTAACCCACATATGGCAATGGTGCCAAGACGATTCTATGCGTGCTGATAGGTTCAATGTATAACTGCACGAAACATCTATACTAACGAATGGATTTCATCCAAATTTTGTACGTGCAATGTATGCTTTAGGATATAGTATTGTGCTTAATATAAGAGTCAGCAGGGCTGCCAAAAGTGTATAATAATCTCTTTTGACTTCTCGATTAAATATCTCGGATTATGTGTTCAGAACACACTTCAAAGATAACAAACTGTAAGTCCAAGATGCTTTACACATATTTACAGTAAATCGTCAGAGTTAATGCTACCAACATAATTCTATGCTAGCGAATAGGATCAACGTTTAACTGCTTATAACTTCCATACTAATAAATTGATTTCAACCAAATTTCGTATATGTAATGTATGTCTCAAAATATATAATTCGGCATACTTTTGGAGTCATCAGGGCTACCAACTGTTGATAAAAGCTCTCCATAATTTTGAACCCTAGTCTCAATATATGCAGGCAAGTGGTTCAAAATTTGGCACATGTGTATAAACGATATGCTTGAAGATTCATTTCGAGCAACCCACATGTTACAGTGTTGCCAACATAATTCTACCCGTGCTGATAGGTTCAATGTTTAACTGCATGCAACTTTAACATTAAAAGATAACTAACAAATTGTATATATTGTGTGTATGCCGTAAGGCATATATTAGTGCTCATTTTTAGAGGCAGCAGGCCTACCTACTACCTAATAACTCCCTTTAAGCGTTTAATCAGTAGATTCTCAGTCGGCTATCTTAGAATCCATGGAAGTAAACTACTTAAAGCAAACTGTAGTACTCTTATTAGGATACAATATTTCAGGTATATTTCGAACAAATCATAAATGTCATTATTAACTTACCAAGTTAATTTCGTCAATATTCTAGATAGATGTACATAAGTTAATCATTGGTATGAATCTTAAATTTTAAGAAAATTAGGCTCTTATTAGTTCGTCACGGAACTACTACTTGAGGATCTAATCAGCCTCCTTCAGGCTGACCACCCGACATACAGTACAGCTCTGTAATTTGGGCTGCCTAGAGTAATACGGATTTTGGAAAAGCAGATATGCAGTCAAAACCCCTGATGTGTCATTAACTTATCTGCTTTAAATGTGCCTCTGGACGATGGAGTCTAAAGGCGAAGGCTTCGAGCGAGTGAATCTGCAGCTTTCGCCTGCCATCGTCTCGATACACACCAAAAGCAGAGAAATTGCCGGTACGTAATGGGATTTAGACTGCATATCTACATTTCCGAAGCTCCAATCACTGTGCGCAGTCCAACTTACTGAACTGTATGCATTTGTTATACCCTGTACAGCAGTCTGTTCCAGCCGAGCAGCTCGCTCGTGAGCAGTGGAGTACTCGCCGCCTTCCGTGAGTAAACCTGCAACATGCAATACAGCTCTGCTGTGGGGGGCTGCCGTCACTGCGCGGTGGATACATCACGACTGGCTGGAAGCGCATTGACTTGTGTTATGACCTTCGCCCAGTGACGTATTGGCTATCACCCCCAGTCCCTCTCCAACCGTGCTCCGAGCATTACTGCTGAGTACTCGCGTGTACGCATACTCAAACTCATGGATTTGGAACAGCCTGCTGTACAGTCTATGAGTTAAGAGCGGGGAGCTGATGGATGGGCTTATCAATTGTTCTAAAATAATAAATCGCTATGAAGCAAGGAATACTCGGATTAAATCCAACATATGCCGAATCCGTGGCGTAGGGGTAGCTTGTTACCTGGGTCTTATTCTCAGTTCTGAGATACATTTTGGGTCTTATGTGAGAACTGGAATGGGGTCCATTCTACCTCGTAACAACTGAGTAGTGGTCCATGGCTTAAAACTAAGGCACTGGTGATTCTTCAGCCAGCCATCTGGTGATGGACATAGAGATATTCATACATATTATAATCTCACTGTCACATATTATCAGATCAAATTATTCTACTGACAACGCAGGCAAAGTTCCTAGCGAAATATCTAGCAATACTTGTATTACAATTAGGCCTAGTTTCAACACGAAAAAAAGGAATTGTTATGAATGGTATTCGGGGCCGTGGAAGGCTTACAGTGTTCCCAACTTGGTACTCGCGAGCACCGCGCACCACGGTGCTCTTTAAGTGAAATTTGGTGGCCGTCGTATGAGCCAAAGAATGCTCGCAAGCACAATCTCTCCTGAGATTCATTCTTCAATTCATATTTTGATGCACGAACCGGAATAATAGTGATTTCATTTCCAGTATTATTGACAGTCAGAAATTTTATCATTAATGAAATAATATTTTTTAATCTACTGTAAAAATAATTGGACATCCCTGTTTTATGAGTAACATGAAAGATGCTGATTCGACTAGACTAGAATTCAACAGACTGTATCAGGAGAGAACAACGTTTTGGTGAACTTGCGTGTTGCAAATACCACAGCATTCCACTCTATCTCAGGCAAATTCTAGGATGGCCACGGCCACCTCCTTACCAATCCTATCATCAATTTACAAATACACACACTAATACAGCCATCACACTAACACAGGTCATCACACAAATTCCACACACCCAAATACTCGAGGATACATGACCACTATGTCGCAGCCCCTAAAATAAGCAACAACGACTTGACTGTTCACACGAAAATGTATTTTATCTGCAAGAGTTATGCAATCAGTTGCAGCATGCCTAGTGAGCGTGACTCCCTAGCTATTTCATCACTTCTAAGGGAGAGAGAGAGAGAGAGAGAGATAGAAAAAGTAAAATAGAGGCCCATGCTTGATGCATTATTACTATTATTAGGCTATTATTATACTGTAATCGATTTAAAGGTCTTCGGGTACTTGGTAGCATGAAGGTGGTGCTCATAGTCTCAATTGAGCAATTGAGAACGCCTGATCTACTCAGTGATGAGTAGTTTTTTCTTCTTTTTCGTTATGCCCATTCAAAAAGCGCGCTTGAACTTGTTAGTTGCCCTGATGGTTTTCTCCGTCTTATCCTCCCAAAATCTCTTCATGAAAGCACTGTGTTGCACTTTGCGTTCTGTGGACCACTTCCTACCAGTTTTCTTTTTAGGTTTCTCCATGAATTTGTGCTTTCCCACTATTATACTCAAGGCTCCACGATTTGCAATAATGACGTCTGTGATATTTATTTCTTGGAGGGCCACCTTAATTTCTTCTAGCCAGTTTATTTTGACTTTCTTTGAGTTGATTACTTTAAACTAGCGGACCCGTGCGAGAACTCTCGCATGTGTATAAACCACCACCCTGGCTTTACTGTTATGCGGGCTTCTATAAATATGTTTATTTGTTTAAACGCACTTTTTAAACAAATTGTGGGTTGTGCGCGCCCAGCTCTAGTGCTATGCGGGCTGTACGCGAAACAGTTCTGCCAGGGGCTATCGTCTTTGTTTAAAGGCACTTTATGAACAAATCAATATATTTCCATTGACGTTTCAAGACATAGTTATTAATAAGAATTATATAACCGCCTGAATCAATACTATAGTGAAATTAAATATTAAAGTTGTTCTTGGTATATGTTTCAGGGATTAATCAACAATTTCATCCCCTTCATCAGCCAATGGTAAAGCATTAACATAATGATAACATAATAAACTAGTTCATTTTATTCTATATTTTAAGTTTTACAACCTATATATAGTGATGTAAAATACCCAGCTATTTATAAATCGGGATAAATACCCAGGGTACACACTCGGGTAAGTTAAATACCCGGGTATTTTAGATTTTTCATTGCAAATTATGTGTCGTGGTAAGTTGAACCTTAAAAAAGGGTACCGGTATGCAAACTAGTCTACATTAACTTTTTAGGAATGTAACAACATTAGATAGTTAATAAAATTAAATTTAATTAGATTTGGGACATAAAAACAGGATTAGAATATCTTGGTATTTATTAAAAATTCAAAACACAAAACAACCAAAAGGTTTTATCCAATATTTTGCTTTATTTTAAAGAAAAGAAAAAAAAACACGTTAAGACCAGGTTACAGTGCCAAAACATATAGATACCCAAAATTACCCTAACGTCTATTTTCCTTTTTATTAGTTTTTAAGGATCAATATTGTTCCTGATTTCAATTTAAGGATCAAATACCTGAGTCTCAGTCCTTGTTTGTCCAACACTTCATTAACACATCAAAAAGTGTTGTACAAAGCTCAACATCTGAAAATACCCTCATTTTGGGTATTTAAATGACCACTGGGTAAATACCCAAATTATATTAACCTTCCCAATGGGTATTTACCCGGACCACATCGCTACCTATATATATGTGGGAATCTGAAAATAATGAACGTTCTTGGGTTTCCCGCCAGCTTCGACACTGCCCGGTGGCGCCGCGTAGAGGAGTCAAGTGGAAGTCGCGAGAAACTAAGACGATCAGTTACAGTTTTTGTGTCAAGTCATGTCACGTCAAGTTTTGTTAAATCTCATCTTATGTAATCTTACGTTTAAATGCAGTTTTTATACTTAAAACTACTTCAAGACGTGTTCAGTTTATTCGCTTGCCAAAATTCATTCCCACATATATATATATATATATGGTGCACCATATTAGATTAAATAACCTTTCATATTTCAATGCTACGCTTTATTATGTTTTCATTAAGTTAATGCTTTACAATTGGCTGATGAAGGGGATAAAATTATTGATTAATCCCTGAAACATGTACCAAGAACAACTTTAATATTTAATTTCATTGTAGTATTGATTCATGCGGTTATATAATTATTATTAATAACCATTTTAGCATATCGATACGGAACCACCATGAGTAATTTAAATAATGTTTTCAAGAAATGCAAGATTTTTCCTGTGCTATTGAGACGATTTGGAAGATTTTAGTACAAACCACACCTTCTAACTCCCTCTGGTTTAGGAGTTTGAGTTTTGTGAAACATACACCTTAGCGTATTATATATTAAGATAATCACCTGGTTAGTCTGTCGCTGTCCACTCTATAGATATGGCCATATAATTCCATACGTCTCTTGCGTACGGCATCAGTGAACCTGTCAGTTACGGAATCGAGGTCCGCTGATCCGCTCTTAATCCACATTCCATTTTCTCTCGTGGGACCATACATTTTGGGTAGATTTAGTATTCTTTATCATAATCATTTTCATCATTAGGACCTGATAAGCCAGATATTAGCCTTAAAAATACAATTACCATCATCATTATAGGAATACGACTAGCAAACAAGAACCAGTAACAGCAAATAATGCAAGATAATAAGCATACTTGCACACCCACACAAACATAAGTTGAAAACACATACAAACGAATAACGGGTTATAGGCTACTCATGAAACACCTATCGTAACTATGGTCGTAAAAATTTGTAAGTTACTATATTATATACAGTACAGGGCTTGGCTGTACACACGTTCAAATACTCCCGCACTGAGACTGGGACATAAATCAAGTCATTTTATAGTATACAAGCTCACACAGGTGATGCTGAAGGGGAAATTGTAATAGTTGTACCAAGAAAATATCAATGATGTACGGTTCTGTTGCCATGTCGATGACCCCAACACATCATTAAAGAGATCCGTTGTAAGTACACTTCATCTGCTGTGATGTATTCCACCCCACTGGCATTTAACACGACCCATACACTCAGGAATGCAATTACAAGGTCGTCGTACTGAAGGTTACCTAATAATAATAATTATTATAATTATAATAACAGTAATGCCAACAAAGAAGATTTTAAACGTATCCCTGGCTAGGTGAAATAAACAAAAACCTGAAGATACTGGCATAAACAAGGAACTCGTTCAAAATAAGAAAAACATTCAGATCCATAATAAACAAACAAAAAGAACAACCGAAACGAGGAGATTCAGGATGGACAGAAAGACAAACAAACAAAACTCAGCGAAAGGATGGGAGATATTGGGAAGAAAATAGGAACCTGTACATAATCGAATAATAATAATAATAATAATAATAATAATAATAATAACTACAGGGCCTGAGTTCACATGTGTTCAACCACACGTCCGGCTTTACTGTTATGCGGGCTCGACGACGCGACACAATTCAGACAGGGACTATCGTTTAAACACACTTTTTAAGCAAATTGTCAATATTTATGAAATCAGAGTGCAATTCGTCACTGCTGCGGGTAATTAATTATTTTTCTTTTAAATGTTCCTTTGCTACGATCGGAAACTTGTGAGCGCACCGTGTGTGTAGACCACCCGCCCAGCTTTACTGCTAAGCGGGCCAGACGCGACACAGTCTTGGCAGGGACTATAGTCTTGTTTATTTATTTTAACGCAATTTAAACACAAATAGATATATTTCCGTTGACTTTTCAAGAACTGTGAGATTTTTCCTGTACTTTTGAGACGATTTGGAAGATATTGGTACAAACCTTACTTTCTAACTCCTCCTGATTTAAGAGCTTGAGGTTTGTGAAACATACACATAAGCGTTAATATAATAATAGTTTGCAAGAAGTGGGAATTACAGGCAACGATATCTGGGAACGTGCGCCCCCCCCCCCCCCCCCCACCTTAAACAAAAACTAACAGCACACCGATGTTTCCAAGAAAAGCCTAAGCTTCCAACAGGCAAGAAGTGGACTGAAGAAAGGGAACAACAGCATCGAGAACTAATGCGAAAGTACTGGAAGGATGTTAAAAGCTCGATGCAGCAAGAAGCAGTTGAAATCACGTGGTCCTTTGATGGCCGAATCAAAAGAAGAAGATGAATTGAAAAAATATTACTAACAAAGCTACTCAGTGTCCTCGGACACTCCCGGCACTAAAAGCCATAATAATAATAATAACAATAATAATAATAATAATAATAATAAATCAGTGTTTAAATTGTTTGTACTTATTCCCTACGTGAATTTCATACTATACGTAAGCTTGTTTCCGGGACTGTTCCCAAAAATTTGAGATGAAAGGTTACTCTAATCTAAATACAACCCTGCTGAAAGAGTGAAGTAAGGTAAATATCGTATTATCCGAACAAGGAAATCACGTAAGAAACCTGGCAGCTAAGGTACAAAGAGAAATACAGGGACTTAACGAAGTAATAAGTTAATTAATGAAGTTGGACGCTGAACAATTCTGCTACTATGTAGCAAAAGAGAATTACTCACTTTCCTTTCAGGATTGTTTTGTCCATTTAGTTGATTGAAGTCGACCGACTTGCACTTTATGCTACTACGTAATTTAACTTGCCGCACTTTTTAGAGAATCCACAACGTGTTATTATTATTGAGTTGGCAAGCAAGTCTAGCAAGAATGGCAATTGCGGCTATCACGATGACGAGTAAAAACCAGTCGGGTGCCCAAGAACAATTGATGATCGATAATGCCAAGTTAACTTCATAATAATTACGTGCAGAGTGCTGATTATCGGACGATTAGATGATTTTAATTGAAGAGGATGAATTGCATCACAGTTATCACATCACAATTACTGCTGACAAGCGATCTCTCATTAGTTTACACCTCTCTACTAAGGAAGACTTGGGATGAGTCTCAAATCACCCCTACACTTTCAACCCGTCGAGCTCGTGACATATGTACGATTTGTCAAGTACCGGTACTGTATTATGAGTATATATGTTATTAATTGATTAAAAAGATGAGTTCGAAAATCTCAGATGCGTTAACTAGGAATCGAACTTAATCCACCCTGATAAGAAATAACTAGCTAGAACGCTACACCATTACGATCGTAACATTTACTCCTAGTCATCTATGTAGTAGGAGATGAGGGAGAAAATAACCACCCCAACCAGGGATTACCAATGGATCGGCCTTCTAATTAATTCACAACAATAACTTACATAATCCAAAGGCAATTGAGAATATTTAACCTGGATGGTGAACGGCTATCACCAAAAATATAAATAATTTTGAACAATGCTACATTGAGTACAAATATCTCAGAAGTGGCAAAGTTATTCCTTCCAATGTTCTTTCTGGCACTATCATTTTATGCAGGGTCAGGGTGCGGGGCTGAAGGGGTGCAGCCCCCACCCAAAAAATGCCCCAGAAATTTCTAGGAAAGTTAGACTTAATAAATAACTCACATTTATTGTGCTTCTTGCTCCGAACATTATTCCGACAAACAAACAAAAAGTATAAAGTACCCACAGGCGTGAACATGAATTACAGTATATAAGACGTTAGACCGGAGCAAAAACTGAAGCTAGATCCAGAAAATGTTACTAAGTATGCAATTGAATACATTAAAATACATTTACATTTAATTAGGCTATGTCAACAGGAGAACGTACACATCTTTTTGTAATTCCCAGGACATAGATAATGATGTGTTTATATATAAATGTGTATAATCTGACAAGAATAATTAGAATTAACTTGTATGTAGACGCCTTTCTGTGTTTGTTTAAGACACTTCTCTCGGCAGGGAAAAAAAGTCGAACCGTATTCGTCTCAACTGTACAAGCGAGCAAATTGAGTCATTTAAAAACTTTATGAATAGTTCGATGGATATACAGTAATTTCAATTTACTCACCGTTAAAGATGTAATATTAATCAAGATAACACAGCTGTGTTTATTAATTTATATACAAGAAGATTAAAAAATAGCTATACACATTTGTATTTGCATTAGTTATTGTAATCTAGTCAAAATCAACGACTAAGGAGGTAGCCTAGATAAAGCAGCAAGCAACAAAAATTCGATTGCCAAAAGAATCGTTAACATCGTTCGACTAAAATGTCAGAAGTAGTCGCTACAAGAGTTTGAAAGGCGCCGAGTTTTAAATATATATATATACGGCAGTTCAGGGGCGTATCCGGAGAGGGGGGGGGGGGGGGTGCAGTTGATCCACATCTCATCCCTCATCAGGCTTTTCAGACCAGGCAGAAACTGTAATTCTCAATCATTACATCTTACTCAGTTTATAGAAGATGGATTTGAAAGGAAACTTATCACAGGTGTAGCTTTTGTGATCTCTCTGCTGCTTACGATACCGTAAATCACAAAATGTCGTTATATAAACTCTATAATCTAACTAACAATTATGATGATAGCAACCTAGTAGCGGCCAATGGTTTCGTCATGACAGTCGTCTAACCTAGCAGCGACAAATGGTTTCGCCGCTAACCTAGTACAACGGCTTTGTCTCACCATGACTTTAGAATTCAAGGTGCAATATCAAAGAAGCGAACATCAACGTCCGCACGTCATATTACATTAAAAAATTCTCCTAGGCACGTGCTTATCGTGGTATATACTTCAACCGCCACTTGTATATAAAAAAAGTTTCTTTGGTTCGTCACTACAAAGGTACCAAAATGATGGAATCTTTTAACATTTCAAGCACAAAGTTTGCTTCACGAGCGGGCAACGGGATATAGGCACCGAGTATAAAACGTCTACTATTGAACCTAAGTCGTAACCCCGTTACATGCAAGGCAAAAAACACAAAAGATTTGCTGCTGTTGATTATAGGATCACCCTTGCATTGGCAAGTATTTTTTCTGCAACATCCCAGTCTTATTTAAGGAGTGGCACATATTTGCAGAACTAACGGGAGATTGACATTGCTCTCTTTTTAAAATATAACGCCAACCTATTTGCAACAGACGTAATTATTTCGTACCAATTTTAAGCGTTGATTTCAAATTTACTCGTGAAAAGAGTGTACGGTACAGTTTTATGTAATGTTCATTTTAATGGTATTTACAGGTTTGTATATAGTGCAGCATTCAACTTGATTATAGCTTATATTAAGTTGTCAACTCGACTTAAATACAGGAATATTAACACAACTTTGATAACATACTGTAACGTGCACGGGGTTCGTGCAATTGCCGAGCGGTCACCATTCTTTATCCTCGTAGTGACGGGCAGGCGGGGGTGGGTGAGCAATGCGGAATGGCCAGTCCGGCCAGGCTAATTGGGTAAGCTCCTCCCAAGGCCGCCAGGATAACAATAGCCCTACGAAGCAGGTATACTATTGGCGCAAGACCCACCAGACTATTCTGTCTCTCGAACCTACTGGAAGAGGAAAGGCAATCCGGAACATCGCTGGGAGGGGCTCGAGGGTTCTAGAATCCACCTGATTGGGAACAGCCAACTAGAAAGAACTGGGTGGTCCCAGCATAGAATCCACTAGAACACTCTCAATGCCGCGAGAGGTTGCGACGCCCAGAACATTCCAGTCCAGAGGCCGATTGTTTATATACGAGCGATGTGCGCGAGCAGGGAGTCAGTGTGAGTCCTGAGTGAGTCCGCGCTGTCAGTGTTAGTTGAAGCAGTTTGCCGTGCCTAGCGCGATGAGTGAAAATAAATACTGGAGGACTGTAAATAGTGAAGATAAATAATGTAAATAGTGACTGTGGAAGATAAATAGTGACTGCAAGAGAAACTGACTTGTAGAGGCCAGTGTACATAAATAGTGACTTGTAGCTGTATAAAGTGCAATTCTGTGTATGTGTGTGTGGAAGTAAGTAGGCCTAATTTGTGTAAATAATTTGATTTAGTGTGAATTAGTGTAAATAACATTAGTGTAAATAAAGTATTAGTGCATTATAGCCTGACCTATTTTTAACGAACCCTAAAAACGTTACAATTGGTGTCAGATGTGGGGTCAGGTTATACGTGAGTGCTTCTGTATGCAACAGTGCGTACTTTTGAAAAGGCCTACTCTAAGGAAGTGTGTACGATAGTTAATTGCTAAGTGACTGTCTGGTGTGTACCATCTGTAAGCCTAGTTCATCGTGTGCTGACTGTCTGAGTGTCCCGAAGTTTGGACTGTAAAATGGCGACAAGGAAAGTAAAACTTTCAGAACTGAAGGTGTCAGAATTGCGTGAAGAACTGGAAGAGAGGGATGTTGATGCAACAGGAACCAAGTCTACGCTACAAGTGCGGTTACGTCAGTTACTGCTGGACGCTGGTGAGGATCCTGACACATTTCTGTTCGAGATTCCTTGTAGCATGTGGGAGGTGTTGGAAAATGTGGAAAAGAAAATGTCAGAACATTTCGAAAACCTTGGAAATAAAATTACAGAACATTTCGAAAACCTTGGAAAGAAAATGGCGGCAACTCCAGAAAATTTGGAAAAGGAAACTGAGAAAAGTTCTGGAAATAAAGTGGAGCATTGTGGGCATGAAACTAGTCAAGACGAGCCGAAACCAGTCCTGAAGCCAAAACCGGAGTGTAACGAGCTTGGAGGCGGTATGGAAAGTGGCGCTACAGAGGGTGCTGATAACCGAGCCGAATGCATCATGGAGTCCGGAGGTCGGAATGCTGAGCGAGATGGGGACAGTGCCACGAGTGGAAGGACCCTGCACGTCGATGAGGCTACATCACGGCAGATCTGCGGGACCGGGTTCGACACTGTGGCAAACCATGCCGGGTGCACGCAGGAGGACGGAACAGTTGAGCTCATCACGGGACTTCAGGAACGCATGGCGGAGGTGCTACGCGACATCCAGTCGGGGACCGGCTACAACGGGATCGTCGCGACGCTGGAGGAGCATCATGTGGGCCACCAGCTACCGCCCATGTACCAGCTACGGCTAGAAGATAAGGACAGTCGCGCGAGTAAGTCACTTCAAGAACTCGCGCTAGCTGGCTTGCCTCCCGAGCACGTACAACGAGAGGCGGCATACATCTTCGCGGATGAGCATCGCGACGCCATGGTACCTCAGCGTTCGATGCTCAGTGGAAGGCGATACCTGCGGCAGGCAAAAACCATCACGTGGGGAATGGCGGCGGCGAAGAGGACAGATTGCGGCACGCCACCGAAGAGGAGTGACGCCGCCGGAGAAGAGGAAACGGTAGAGGTTGGCTACCCTCCACCAAAGCGACGTAAACCACCACAGGGACGCCGTCGCAGTAGAAAGGTCACCTGTTTGCTACGGACTGTACGATGTCATCTGTCGCGAAAATGCAAGCAAGGAGCTGTATCCCACCTACCGAGACGAGAGAGAGCCAGCCCAAATAGGGGCTTATCAGCGCCGTCAATGCAACCCGTTCGGACCTCGGATAGCCTCACGATAAACAACTCGAGGCGAGTTGCTTTGAGGAGAGGGGGCAGTGTAACGTGCACGGGGTTCGTGCAATTGCCGAGCGGTCGCCATTCTTTATCCTCGTAGTGACGGGCAGGCGGGGGTGGGTGAGCAATGCGGAATGGCCAGTCCGGCCAGGCTAATTGGGTAAGCTCCTCCCAAGGCCGCCAGGATAACAATAGCCCTACGAAGCAGGTATACTATTGGCGCAAGACCCACCAGACTATTCTGTCTCTCGAACCTACTGGAAGAGGAAAGGCAATCCGGAACATCGCTGGGAGGGGCTCGAGGGTTCTAGAATCCACCTGATTGGGAACAGCCAACTAGAAAGAACTGGGTGGTCCCAGCATAGAATCCACTAGAACACTCTCAATGCCGCGAGAGGTTGCGACGCCCAGAACATTCCAGTCCAGAGGCCGATTGTTTATATACGAGCGATGTGCGCGAGCAGGGAGTCAGTGTGAGTCCTGAGTGAGTCCGCGCTGTCAGTGTTAGTTGAAGCAGTTTGCCGTGCCTAGCGCGATGAGTGAAAATAAATACTGGAGGACTGTAAATAGTGAAGATAAATAATGTAAATAGTGACTGTGGAAGATAAATAGTGACTGCAAGAGAAACTGACTTGTAGCGGCCAGTGTACATAAATAGTGACTTGTAGCTGTATAAAGTGCAATTCTGTGTATGTGTGTGTGGAAGTAAGTAGGCCTAATTTGTGTAAATAATTTGATTTAGTGTGAATTAGTGTAAATAACATTAGTGTAAATAAAGTATTAGTGCATTATAGCCTGACCTATTTTTAACGAACCCTAAAAACGTTACAATACCTATACAATTTCAGCACGATATTGGAGTTCACATTTGCAAGATTGCCTTGTTAGTTCTTAGAAACTTTCAGACTGAGCATTGAAACTAACCAGCATTTTTTTAAACTATGCATTTACTTATTTATTTGCAATACGAAACATACTCGGAACAAACTGAGATCACTTTCACTGGAGGATCCAAGAAATACTGATTAAAAATCATCATATTTCTTCCACCTCGTTTACCTTCTACAAGTAGTGTCAATAACAACACAAAGAGGGCGAATGTGTGGTTGCAGTTCGACGCCCGAGAATAATAACAGCAGGAGAAGTAAGTGTATGCGGCACTATCATCCTGTAATTTGAGCACTCATTTGAATGGTAAATTGCTCCACTCTCGCTTCGTCTCACACAACATTACGCAGTAGATTTGCCAAGTTCACGGCAATCTCGCCGGATAATCAGGTATATGTATGACAAACATGTTTTAGTGAACGAGACACCAGGGGTGTCCACACTCTACCCTCGCCACGTGCACCAAGTAAATAAGTAAATACAGGATGATTTATACGAGACGGGTGTTTGCAAAATACTCCCGTTTCTGTCTGACAGCAGGTACGAAGATGCAACTAGGTCCTCAATGTTGCATAACTCGGGGATATTCACTAAAAACATGTCAGCAATGCAGTTATGCTTTGGTAGGCGTCTGTTCCCTCAATTTGCTTGTCGCCTCACGGCATTCATTCGTTTAAGATGCCATACACATTGTCTCAGCATGATATTGAAAAATTACTGGATTATAAATGCTATCGTTGCCATGCAAAGAGTATGATTTCTATCCTCCTAAAAGAGACATGATGCTAGCTAGCTAGCTAGCTAGCTAGCTATAGTAATGAATGACGAGGATGGAAATAACTGGATTTTTGTTGAGCGAGACTGGCAAGAATCGCACATCTGCGATGATGTTCGGCAGATGATGTTCGGAATAAATGTCCACAAGCTATTTATGAAAAACCCGTGCACCTACAGAAGGTTGGAGTATGGTGAGTAGTCTCGGCGCACCGAATAATAGGTCCATTCTTCTTCTAGGGCACTATAAACACAGTCCGGAACAAACATTATTTACGTGCAATTTTTCGACAAGTGGTCAGAATTGAGATTACTCAGGGTTATTTTCAACAAGACGGCGCAACTTGCGTCAACTTTGCCACTTGTTCTGATAAGTAGTTTCTTGAAGAACAGAGTTGGTTGGTTCTTACGTTTAGGGGCTAGGACAACGCGGTCATGTAGCCCCGTGTACTTTGGGTGTGTGTAGAATCTGTCGGAAAACCGGTGTTAATTGTGATGACTGTATGTGTGTGTGTTATCTGTTCTTTTTAATTCAAGTAAGGACTGCAGACTTTTGAATTTTTCAAATAGTTCCTACTTTTGCCGCCAAACGCCACCGTCAACGACTACTAGTTCAGAACTTGGCTGCCAGACGCCACCGCAGTCGGCTATTAGCAACGAACGTAGGAACCTCAGAGCGTCGTTTACATTCTTAACCTATACAATTTAGCTTCACACAGGTGTAATTAGTGGAAGGTTCTTTAACATGCCATAAATCTATGACATGGGACCGCCGGCTTTACTTCCCCTCCGAAGGAAGGCATACTGAGGGATTTTAACGCTCTTAAAAATCCGACGATTTCGTCCGGATTTGAACCCGCGATCTTGGGCATAGAAGCTCAGCATGCTACCAACTACGCCACCGAAGCCGCCCGAAGAACAAAGTAATCTCCAAGAATTTGTGGCTGCCAACATATCCCGACTTAACGACTCCACGCAATTTCCTGTGGGGTCACCTCAGTGATAGCGTGTATCAAAACTGGCCATGGAAATTGAAGATTTAAGACCAACATCGTCAAGAAATGTTGTGAGTGAATTGCCGGAAACAGAACGATGGGTAGACT
This sequence comes from Meconema thalassinum, assembly GCA_946902985.2. Classification (NCBI taxonomy): domain Eukaryota; kingdom Metazoa; phylum Arthropoda; class Insecta; order Orthoptera; family Tettigoniidae; genus Meconema; species Meconema thalassinum. The sequence goes on from OX336396.1 coordinate 150,842,471, forward strand.
ATAGCTGTGCCAACAGGGACACCTTCATTTCCAACATTTGCTGTGAATCTCTCAGTGTCTTTACATTCAGAATGGAGTTGCATCTTCGAACCTGATAACAGACAAAAATGAAGTGTTTTTCAAAACACATGTCTTATACAAATCACCGTGTGTGGCTACAGATAACATGTTAGAAAGACAAGCATCTTTACAAAATGTCTCTCAGTAACCGACAACATTCTTTGTTGTTAGACCTCACAATCCTTACAAGAATTCAATTACCGAAATATATTTTCGCAAGACGATTCAAGATAGTTAAGGTTAGTTCATTTAGGGGCTTGGGTTATCATGGATATCAGCCCCGTGTAGCCGAGTGTATATTGTATTTATCTGAAAATCTATCTTTCTGTGGTGACTAGTAACTGTGATAAATTTGGGTCCAGGTTTGGGATTAGAAGCCCCGAGACTTAACATAAGATACCATCCCAGAGTTTGGCTGTAGAAAGAGTGAAAAAAGAAAAAAACACGCGAAAAACACACTCAAACACACTCGGAACGTCCACTGTCAACTCCGGGATTCAGAAGAATGATCTCCAGACTTCCAACTCTCAATAGCGATCGTGGTCATGTAGCCCTGTGTAGAATATGCGTGATAAACTGTGTTATTGTGATGGCTATATTGGTGTGTGTAGTTATAATTCAGATGAGGATTGGGAAGGAGACGGCCGTGGCCTTAAGTTAGGAACCATCCCGACATTTGCCTGGAGTAGAAGTGGGAAACCACGGAAAAGCACTTCCGGGAAGGCCGAGGTCGGAATCGAACCCACCTCTTCTCATCTTTACTTCACGAGGCTGAGTGTGTCCGGTTCGAAACCGCAGACCAGAATTAAATTTCTTGCCAGAGCCGGGAATTGAACCTGGACCTCTGGACAAGAATGCTACACAAGACACCACAAAGGTGTCTGATTGTTGTTTTAGGAGAAGAAGTGTTAAAACTGTCACTATTCAAGAGAGTATATTACGTATTTCAAAGTGTATGCACTAGTAGATACCACCTTAAACATTATAATAAGCGGCTTCGGTGGCCCCTATTCAAGATAGTATATTACGTATTTCAAAGTGTATGCACTAGTAGATACCACCTTAAACATTATAATAAGCGGCTTCGGTGGCCACTGTTCAAGATAGTATATTACGTATTTCAAAGTGTATGCACTAGTAGAAACCATTTTAAACATCAAAATAAGCGGCTTCGGTGGCCCCTATTCAAGATAGTATATTACGTATTTCAAAGTGTATGCACTGGTAGATACCACTTTAAACATTATAATAAGCGGCTTCGGTGGCCCCTATTCAAGATAGTATATTACGTAATTCAAAGTGTATGCACTAGTAGATACCTCTTTAAACATTACAATAAGCGGCTTCGGTGGCCCCTATTCAAGATAGTATATTACGTATTTCAAAGTGTATGCACTAGTAGATACCTCTTTAAACATTACAATAAGCGGCTTCGGTGGCCCCTATTCAAGATAGTATATTACGTATTTCAAAGTGTATGCACTAGTAGATACCTCTTTAAACATTATAATAAGCGGCTTCGGTGGCCACTGTTCAAGATAGTATATTGCGTATTTCAAAGTGTATGCACTAGTAGATACCTCTTTAAACATTATAATAAGCGGCTTCGGTGGCCCCTATTCAAGATAGTATATTACGTATTTCAAAGTGTATGCACTAGTAGATACCTCTTTAAACATTATAATAAGCGGCTTCGGTGGCCCCTATTCAAGATAGTATATTACGTATTTCAAAGGGTATGCACTAGTAGATACCACTTTAAACATTATAATAAGCGGCTTCGGTGGCCCCTATTCAAGATAGTATATTACGTATTTCAAAGTGTATGCACTAGTAGATACCACTTTAAACATTACAATAAGCGGCTTCGGTGGCCCCTATTCAAGATAGTATATTACGTATTTCAAAGTGTATGCACTGGTAGACACCACTTTAAACATTATAATAAGCGGCTTCGGTGGCCCCTATTCAAGATAGTATATTACGTATTTCAAAGGGTATGCACTAGTAGATACCACTTTAAACATTATAATAAGCGGCTTCGGTGGCCCCTATTCAAGATAGTATATTACGTATTTCAAAGTGTATGCACTAGTAGATACCACCTTAAACATTATAATAAGCGGCTTCGGTGGCCCCTATTCAAGATAGTATATTATGTATTTCAAAGTGTATGCACTAGTAGATACCTCTTTAAACATTATAATAAGCGGCTTCGGTGGCCCGTATTCAAGATAGTATATTACGTATTTCAAAGTGTATGCACTAGTAGATACCTCTTTAAACATTATAATAAGCGGCTTCGGTGGCCACTAATCAAGATAGTATATTACGTATTTCAAAGTGTATGCACTAGTAGATACCTCTTTAAACATTATAATAAGGGGCTTCGGAGGCCACTGTTCAAGATAGTATATTACGTATTTCAAAGTGTATGCACTAGTAGATACCTCTTTAAACATTATAATAAGCGGCTTCGGTGGCCACTGTTTAAGATAGTATATTACGTATTTCAAAGTGTATGCACTAGTAGATACCTCTTTAAACATTACAATAAGCGGCTTCGGTGGCCCCTATTCAAGATAGTATATTACGTATTTCAAAGTGTATGCACTAGTAGATACCTCTTTAAACATTATAATAAGCGGCTTCGGTGGCCACTGTTCAAGATAGTATATTGCGTATTTCAAAGTGTATGCACTAGTAGATACCTCTTTAAACATTATAATAAGCGGCTTCGGTGGCCCCTATTCAAGATAGTATATTACGTATTTCAAAGTGTATGCACTAGTAGATACCTCTTTAAACATTATAATAAGCGGCTTCGGTGGCCCCTATTCAAGATAGTATATTACGTATTTCAAAGGGTATGCACTAGTAGATACCACTTTAAACATTATAATAAGCGGCTTCGGTGGCCCCTATTCAAGATAGTATATTACGTATTTCAAAGTGTATGCACTAGTAGATACCACTTTAAACATTACAATAAGCGGCTTCGGTGGCCCCTATTCAAGATAGTATATTACGTATTTCAAAGTGTATGCACTGGTAGACACCACTTTAAACATTATAATAAGCGGCTTCGGTGGCCCCTATTCAAGATAGTATATTACGTATTTCAAAGGGTATGCACTAGTAGATACCACTTTAAACATTATAATAAGCGGCTTCGGTGGCCCCTATTCAAGATAGTATATTACGTATTTCAAAGTGTATGCACTAGTAGATACCACCTTAAACATTATAATAAGCGGCTTCGGTGGCCCCTATTCAAGATAGTATATTATGTATTTCAAAGTGTATGCACTAGTAGATACCTCTTTAAACATTATAATAAGCGGCTTCGGTGGCCCGTATTCAAGATAGTATATTACGTATTTCAAAGTGTATGCACTAGTAGATACCTCTTTAAACATTATAATAAGCGGCTTCGGTGGCCACTAATCAAGATAGTATATTACGTATTTCAAAGTGTATGCACTAGTAGATACCTCTTTAAACATTATAATAAGGGGCTTCGGAGGCCACTGTTCAAGATAGTATATTACGTATTTCAAAGTGTATGCACTAGTAGATACCTCTTTAAACATTATAATAAGCGGCTTCGGTGGCCACTGTTTAAGATAGTATATTACGTATTTCAAAGTGTATGCACTAGTAGATACCTCTTTAAACATTATAATAAGCGGCTTCGGTGGCCCCTATTCAAGATAGTATATTACGTATTTCAAAGTGTATGCACTAGTAGATACCTCTTTAAACATTATAATAAGGGGCTTCGGTGGCCATTGTTCAAGATAGTATATTGCGTATTTCAAAGTGTATGCACTGGTAGATACCTCTTTAAACATTATAATAAGCGGCTTCGGTGGCCCTTATTCAAGATAGTATATTACGTATTTCAAAGGGTATGCACTAGTAGATACCACTTTAAACATTATAATAAGCGGCTTCGGTGGCCCCTATTCAAGATAGTATATTACGTATTTCAAAGTGTATGCACTAGCAGATACCACTTTAAACATTACAATAAGCGGCTTTGGTGGCCCCTATTCAAGATAGTATATTACGTATTTCAAAGTGTATGCACTGGTAGACACCACTTTAAACATTATAATAAGCGGCTTCGGTGGCCCCTATTCAAGATAGTATATTACGTATTTCAAAGGGTATGCACTAGTAGATACCTCTTTAAACATTATAATAAGCGGCTTCGGTGGCCCGTATTCAAGATAGTATATTACGTATTTCAAAGTATATGCACTAGTAGATACCTCTTTAAACATTATAATAAGCGGCTTCGGTGGCCCCTATTCAAGATAGTATATTACGTATTTCAAAGTGTATGCACTAGTAGATACCGCCTTAAACATTATAATAAGCGGCTTCGGTGGCCCCTATTCAAGATAGTATATTACGTATTTCAAAGTGTATGCACTAATAGATACCTCTTTAAACATTATAATAAGCGGCTTCGGTGGCCCGTATTCAAGATAGTATATTACGTATTTCAAAGTGTATGCACTAGTAGATACCTCTTTAAACATTATAATAAGCGGCTTCGGTGGCCACTAATCAAGATAGTATATTACGTATTTCAAAGTGTATGCACTAGTAGATACCTCTTTAAACATTATAATAAGCGGCTTCGGTGGCCATTCAAGATAGTATATTACGTATTTCAAAGTGTATGCACTAGTAGATACCTCTTTAAACATTATAATAAGCGGCTTCGGTGGCCACTGTTTAAGATAGTATATTACGTATTTCAAAGTGTATGCACTAGTAGATACCTCTTTAAACATTATAATAAGCGGCTTCGGTGGCCCCTATTCAAGATAGTATATTACGTATTTCAAAGTGTATGCACTAGTAGATACCTCTTTAAACATTATAATAAGGGGCTTCGGTGGCCATTGTTCAAGATAGTATATTGCGTATTTCAAAGTGTATGCACTGGTAGATACCTCTTTAAACATTATAATAAGCGGCTTCGGTGGCCCTTATTCAAGATAGTATATTACGTATTTCAAAGAGTATGCACTAGTAGATACCACTTTAAACATTATAATAAGCGGCTTCGGTGGCCCCTATTCAAGATAGTGCATTACGCATTTCTAAATGTATGCACTAGTAGATACCACTTTAAACATTACAATAAGCGGCTTCGGTGGCCCCTATTCAAGATAGTATATTACGTATTTCAAAGTGTATGCACTAGTAGATACCACTTTAAACATTACAATAAGTGGCTTCGGTGGCCCCTATTCAAGATAGTATATTACGAATTTCAAAGTGTATGCACTGGTAGATACCACTTTAAACATTATAATAAGCGGCTTCGGTGGCCCCTATTCTAGATAGTATATTACGTATTTCAAAGGGTATGCACTAGTAGATACCACTTTAAACATTAAAATAAGCGTCTTCGGTGGCCCCTATTCAAGATAGTATATTACGTATTTCAAAGACTATGCTCTGGTAGATACCACTTTAAACATTATAATAAGCGGCTTCGGTGGCCCCTATTCAAGATAGTATATTACGTATTTCAAAGTGTATGCACTAGTAGATACCTCTTTAAACATTATAATAAGCGGCTTCGGTGGCCCCTATTCAAGATAGTATATTACGTATTTCAAAGGGTATGCACTAGTAGATACCACTTTAAACATTAAAATAAGCGGCTTCGGTGGCCCCTATTCAAGATAGTATATTACGTATTTCAAAGGGTATGCACTAGTAGATACCACTTTAAACATTATAATAAGCGGCTTCGGTGGCCCCTATTCAAGATAGTATATTACGTATTTCGAAGTGTATGCACTAGTAGATACCACCTTAAACATTATAATAAGCGGCTTCGGTGGCCCCTATTCAAGATAGTATATTACGTATTTCAAAGTGTATGCACTAGTAGATACCTCTTTAAACATTATAATAAGCGGCTTCGGTGGCCCGTATTCAAGATAGTATATTACGTATTTCAAAGTGTATGCACTAGTAGATACCTCTTTAAACATTATAATAAGCGGCTTCGGTGGCCCCTATTCAAGATAGTATATTACGTATTTCAATGTGTATGCACTAGTAGATACCTCTTTAAACATTATAATAAGCGGCTTCGGTGGCCCCTATTCAAGATAGTATACTACGTATTTCAAAGTGTATGCACTAGTAGATACCACTTTAAACATTATAATAAGCGGCTTCGGTGGTCACTAATCAAGATAGTATATTACGTATTTCAAAGTGTATGCACTAGTAGATACCTCTTTAAACATTATAATAAGCGGCTTCGGTGGCCCCTATTCAAGATAGTATATTACGTATTTCAAAGTGTATGCACTAGTAGATACCTCTTTAAACATTATAATAAGCGGCTTCGGTGGCCACTGTTCAAGATAGTATATTGCGTATTTCAAAGTGTATGCACTAGTAGATACCTCTTTAAACATTATAATAAGCGGCTTCGGTGGCCCCTATTCAAGATAGTATATTACGTATTTCAAAGTGTATGCACTAGTAGATACCTCTTTAAACATTATAATAAGCGGCTTCGGTGGCCCCTATTCAAGATAGTATATTACGTATTTCAAAGGGTATGCACTAGTAGATACCACTTTAAACATTATAATAAGCGGCTTCGGTGGCCCCTATTCAAGATAGTACATTACGTATTTCAAAGTGTATGCACTAGTAGATACCACTTTAAACATTACAATAAGCGGCTTCGGTGGCCCCTATTCAAGATAGTATATTACGTATTTCAAAGTGTATGCACTGGTAGACACCACTTTAAACATTATAATAAGCGGCTTCGGTGGCCCCTATTCAAGATAGTATATTACGTATTTCAAAGGGTATGCACTAGTAGATACCACTTTAAACATTATAATAAGCGGCTTCGGTGGCCCCTATTCAAGATAGTATATTACGTATTTCAAAGTGTATGCACTAGTAGATACCACCTTAAACATTATAATAAGCGGCTTCGGTGGCCCCTATTCAAGATAGTATATTACGTATTTCAAAGGGTATGCACTAGTAGATACCACTTTAAACATTATAATAAGCGGCTTCGGTGGCCCCTATTCAAGATAGTATATTACGTATTTCGAAGTGTATGCACTAGTAGATACCACCTTAAACATTATAATAAGCGGCTTCGGTGGCCCCTATTCAAGATAGTATATTACGTATTTCAAAGTGTATGCACTAGTAGATACCCCTTTAAACATTATAATAAGCGGCTTCGGTGGCCCGTATTCAAGATAGTATATTACGTATTTCAAAGTGTATGCACTAGTAGATACCTCTTTAAACATTATAATAAGCGGCTTCGGTGGCCCTTATTCAAGATAGTATATTACGTATTTCAAAGAGTATGCACTAGTAGATACCACTTTAAACATTATAATAAGCGGCTTCGGTGGCCCCTATTCAAGATAGTACATTACGCATTTCTAAATGTATGCACTAGTAGATACCACTTTAAACATTACAATAAGCGGCTTCGGTGGCCCCTATTCAAGATAGTATATTACGTATTTCAAAGTGTATGCACTAGTAGATACCACTTTAAACATTACAATAAGAGGCTTCGGTGGCCCCTATTCAAGATAGTATATTACGAATTTCAAAGTGTATGCACTGGTAGATACCACTTTAAACATTATAATAAGCGGCTTCGGTGGCCCCTATTCAAGATAGTATATTACGTATTTCAAAGTGTATGCACTAGTAGATACCTCTTTAAACATTATAATAAGCGGCTTCGGTGGCCCCTATTCAAGATAGTATATTACGTATTTCAAAGGGTATGCACTAGTAGATACCACTTTAAACATTATAATAAGCGGCTTCGGTGGCCCCTATTCAAGATAGTATATTACGTATTTCAAAGTGTATGCACTAGCAGATACCACTTTAAACATTACAATAAGCGGCTTTGGTGGCCCCTATTCAAGATAGTATATTACGTATTTCAAAGTGTATGCACTGGTAGACACCACTTTAAACATTATAATAAGCGGCTTCGGTGGCCCCTATTCAAGATAGTATATTACGTATTTCAAAGGGTATGCACTAGTAGATACCTCTTTAAACATTATAATAAGCGGCTTCGGTGGCCCGTATTCAAGATAGTATATTACGTATTTCAAAGTATATGCACTAGTAGATACCTCTTTAAACATTATAATAAGCGGCTTCGGTGGCCCCTATTCAAGATAGTATATTACGTATTTCAAAGTGTATGCACTAGTAGATACCGCCTTAAACATTATAATAAGCGGCTTCGGTGGCCCCTATTCAAGATAGTATATTACGTATTTCAAAGTGTATGCACTAATAGATACCTCTTTAAACATTATAATAAGCGGCTTCGGTGGCCCGTATTCAAGATAGTATATTACGTATTTCAAAGTGTATGCACTAGTAGATACCTCTTTAAACATTATAATAAGCGGCTTCGGTGGCCACTAATCAAGATAGTATATTACGTATTTCAAAGTGTATGCACTAGTAGATACCTCTTTAAACATTATAATAAGCGGCTTCGGTGGCCATTCAAGATAGTATATTACGTATTTCAAAGTGTATGCACTAGTAGATACCTCTTTAAACATTATAATAAGCGGCTTCGGTGGCCACTGTTTAAGATAGTATATTACGTATTTCAAAGTGTATGCACTAGTAGATACCTCTTTAAACATTATAATAAGCGGCTTCGGTGGCCCCTATTCAAGATAGTATATTACGTATTTCAAAGTGTATGCACTAGTAGATACCTCTTTAAACATTATAATAAGGGGCTTCGGTGGCCATTGTTCAAGATAGTATATTGCGTATTTCAAAGTGTATGCACTGGTAGATACCTCTTTAAACATTATAATAAGCGGCTTCGGTGGCCCTTATTCAAGATAGTATATTACGTATTTCAAAGAGTATGCACTAGTAGATACCACTTTAAACATTATAATAAGCGGCTTCGGTGGCCCCTATTCAAGATAGTGCATTACGCATTTCTAAATGTATGCACTAGTAGATACCACTTTAAACATTACAATAAGCGGCTTCGGTGGCCCCTATTCAAGATAGTATATTACGTATTTCAAAGTGTATGCACTAGTAGATACCACTTTAAACATTACAATAAGTGGCTTCGGTGGCCCCTATTCAAGATAGTATATTACGAATTTCAAAGTGTATGCACTGGTAGATACCACTTTAAACATTATAATAAGCGGCTTCGGTGGCCCCTATTCTAGATAGTATATTACGTATTTCAAAGGGTATGCACTAGTAGATACCACTTTAAACATTAAAATAAGCGTCTTCGGTGGCCCCTATTCAAGATAGTATATTACGTATTTCAAAGACTATGCTCTGGTAGATACCACTTTAAACATTATAATAAGCGGCTTCGGTGGCCCCTATTCAAGATAGTATATTACGTATTTCAAAGTGTATGCACTAGTAGATACCTCTTTAAACATTATAATAAGCGGCTTCGGTGGCCCCTATTCAAGATAGTATATTACGTATTTCAAAGGGTATGCACTAGTAGATACCACTTTAAACATTAAAATAAGCGGCTTCGGTGGCCCCTATTCAAGGTAGTATATTACGTATTTCAAAGGGTATGCACTAGTAGATACCACTTTAAACATTATAATAAGCGGCTTCGGTGGCCCCTATTCAAGATAGTATATTACGTATTTCGAAGTGTATGCACTAGTAGATACCACCTTAAACATTATAATAAGCGGCTTCGGTGGCCCCTATTCAAGATAGTATATTACGTATTTCAAAGTGTATGCACTAGTAGATACCTCTTTAAACATTATAATAAGCGGCTTCGGTGGCCCGTATTCAAGATAGTATATTACGTATTTCAAAGTGTATGCACTAGTAGATACCTCTTTAAACATTATAATAAGCGGCTTCGGTGGCCCCTATTCAAGATAGTATATTACGTATTTCAATGTGTATGCACTAGTAGATACCTCTTTAAACATTATAATAAGCGGCTTCGGTGGCCCCTATTCAAGATAGTATACTACGTATTTCAAAGTGTATGCACTAGTAGATACCACTTTAAACATTATAATAAGCGGCTTCGGTGGTCACTAATCAAGATAGTATATTACGTATTTCAAAGTGTATGCACTAGTAGATACCTCTTTAAACATTATAATAAGCGGCTTCGGTGGCCCCTATTCAAGATAGTATATTACGTATTTCAAAGTGTATGCACTAGTAGATACCTCTTTAAACATTATAATAAGCGGCTTCGGTGGCCACTGTTCAAGATAGTATATTGCGTATTTCAAAGTGTATGCACTAGTAGATACCTCTTTAAACATTATAATAAGCGGCTTCGGTGGCCCCTATTCAAGATAGTATATTACGTATTTCAAAGTGTATGCACTAGTAGATACCTCTTTAAACATTATAATAAGCGGCTTCGGTGGCCCCTATTCAAGATAGTATATTACGTATTTCAAAGGGTATGCACTAGTAGATACCACTTTAAACATTATAATAAGCGGCTTCGGTGGCCCCTATTCAAGATAGTACATTACGTATTTCAAAGTGTATGCACTAGTAGATACCACTTTAAACATTACAATAAGCGGCTTCGGTGGCCCCTATTCAAGATAGTATATTACGTATTTCAAAGTGTATGCACTGGTAGACACCACTTTAAACATTATAATAAGCGGCTTCGGTGGCCCCTATTCAAGATAGTATATTACGTATTTCAAAGGGTATGCACTAGTAGATACCACTTTAAACATTATAATAAGCGGCTTCGGTGGCCCCTATTCAAGATAGTATATTACGTATTTCAAAGTGTATGCACTAGTAGATACCACCTTAAACATTATAATAAGCGGCTTCGGTGGCCCCTATTCAAGATAGTATATTACGTATTTCAAAGGGTATGCACTAGTAGATACCACTTTAAACATTATAATAAGCGGCTTCGGTGGCCCCTATTCAAGATAGTATATTACGTATTTCGAAGTGTATGCACTAGTAGATACCACCTTAAACATTATAATAAGCGGCTTCGGTGGCCCCTATTCAAGATAGTATATTACGTATTTCAAAGTGTATGCACTAGTAGATACCCCTTTAAACATTATAATAAGCGGCTTCGGTGGCCCGTATTCAAGATAGTATATTACGTATTTCAAAGTGTATGCACTAGTAGATACCTCTTTAAACATTATAATAAGCGGCTTCGGTGGCCCTTATTCAAGATAGTATATTACGTATTTCAAAGAGTATGCACTAGTAGATACCACTTTAAACATTATAATAAGCGGCTTCGGTGGCCCCTATTCAAGATAGTACATTACGCATTTCTAAATGTATGCACTAGTAGATACCACTTTAAACATTACAATAAGCGGCTTCGGTGGCCCCTATTCAAGATAGTATATTACGTATTTCAAAGTGTATGCACTAGTAGATACCACTTTAAACATTACAATAAGAGGCTTCGGTGGCCCCTATTCAAGATAGTATATTACGAATTTCAAAGTGTATGCACTGGTAGATACCACTTTAAACATTATAATAAGCGGCTTCGGTGGCCCCTATTCAAGATAGTATATTACGTATTTCAAAGTGTATGCACTAGTAGATACCTCTTTAAACATTATAATAAGCGGCTTCGGTGGCCCCTATTCAAGATAGTATATTACGTATTTCAAAGGGTATGCACTAGTAGATACCACTTTAAACATTATAATAAGCGGCTTCGGTGGCCCCTATTCAAGATAGTATATTACGTATTTCAAAGGGTATGCACTAGTAGATACCACTTTAAACATTATAATAAGCGGCTTCGGTGGCCCCTATTCAAGATAGTATATTACGTATTTCGAAGTGTATGCACTAGTAGATACCACCTTAAACATTATAATAAGCGGCTTCGGTGGCCCCTATTCAAGATAGTATATTACGTATTTCAAAGTGTATGCACTAGTAGATACCCCTTTAAACATTATAATAAGCGGCTTCGGTGGCCCGTATTCAAGATAGTATATTACGTATTTCAAAGTGTATGCACTAGTAGATACCTCTTTAAACATTATAATAAGCGGCTTCGGTGGCCCCTATTCAAGATAGTATATTACGTATTTCAATGTGTATGCACTAGTAGATACCTCTTTAAACATTATAATAAGCGGCTTCGGTGGCCCCAATTCAAGATAGTATACTACGTATTTCAAAGTGAATGCACTAGTAGATACCACTTTAAACATTATAATAAGCGGCTTCGGTGGTCACTAATCAAGATAGTATATTACGTATTTCAAAGTGTATGCACTAGTAGATACCTCTTTAAACATTATAATAAGCGGCTTCGGTGGCCCCTATTCAAGATAGTATATTACGTATTTCAAAGTGTATGCACTAGTAGATACCTCTTTAAACATTATAATAAGCGGCTTCGGTGGCCACTGTTCAAGATAGTATATTGCGTATTTCAAAGTGTATGCACTAGTAGATACCTCTTTAAACATTATAATAAGCGGCTTCGGTGGCCCCTATTCAAGATAGTATATTACGTATTTCAAAGTGTATGCACTAGTAGATACCTCTTTAAACATTATAATAAGCGGCTTCGGTGGCCCCTATTCAAGATAGTATATTACGTATTTCAAAGGGTATGCACTAGTAGATACCACTTTAAACATTATAATAAGCGGCTTCGGTGGCCCCTATTCAAGATAGTACATTACGTATTTCAAAGTGTATGCACTAGTAGATACCACTTTAAACATTACAATAAGCGGCTTCGGTGGCCCCTATTCAAGATAGTATATTACGTATTTCAAAGTGTATGCACTGGTAGACACCACTTTAAACATTATAATAAGCGGCTTCGGTGGCCCCTATTCAAGATAGTATATTACGTATTTCAAAGGGTATGCACTAGTAGATACCACTTTAAACATTATAATAAGCGGCTTCGGTGGCCCCTATTCAAGATAGTATATTACGTATTTCAAAGTGTATGCACTAGTAGATACCACCTTAAACATTATAATAAGCGGCTTCGGTGGCCCCTATTCAAGATAGTATATTACGTATTTCAAAGTGTATGCACTAGTAGATACCTCTTTAAACATTATAATAAGCGGCTTCGGTGGCCCCTATTCAAGATAGTATATTACGTATTTCAAAGTGTATGCACTAGTAGATACCTCTTTAAACATTATAATAAGGGGCTTTGGTGGCCATTGTTCAAGATAGTATATTGCGTATTTCAAAGTGTATGCACTGGTAGATACCTCTTTAAACATTATAATAAGCGGCTTCGGTGGCCCTTATTCAAGATAGTATATTACGTATTTCAAAGAGTATGCACTAGTAGATACCACTTTAAACATTATAATAAGCGGCTTCGGTGGCCCCTATTCAAGATAGTACATTACGCATTTCTAAATGTATGCACTAGTAGATACCACTTTAAACATTACAATAAGCGGCTTCGGTGGCCCCTATTCAAGATAGTATATTACGTATTTCAAAGTGTATGCACTAGTAGATACCACTTTAAACATTATAATAAGCGGCTTCGGTGGCCCCTATTCAAGATAGTATATTACGTATTTCAAAGGGTATGCACTAGTAGATACCACTTTAAACATTAAAATAAGCGGCTTCGGTGGCCCCTATTCAAGATAGTATATTACGTATTTCAAAGAGTATGCTCTGGTAGATACCACTTTAAACATTATAATAAGCGGCTTCGGTGGCCCCTATTCAAGATAGTATATTACGTATTTCAAAGTGTATGCACTGGTAGATACCACTTTAAACATTATAATAAGCGGCTTCGGTGGCCCCTATTCAAGATAGTATATTACGTATTTCAAAGGGTATGCACTAGTAGATACCACTTTAAACATTAAAATAAGCGGCTTCGGTGGCCCCTATTCAAGATAGTATATTACGTATTTCAAAGAGTATGCTCTGGTAGATACCACTTTAAACATTATAATAAGCGGCTTCGGTGGCCCCTATTCAAGATAGTATATTACGTATTTCAAAGTGTATGCACTAGTAGATACCTCTTTAAACATTATAATAAGGGGCTTCGGAGGCCACTGTTCAAGATAGTATATTGCGTATTTCAAAGTGTATGCACTGGTAGATACCTCTTTAAACATTATAATAATCGGCTTCGGTGGCCCTTATTCAAGATAGTATATTACGTATTTCAAAGGGTATGCACTAGTAGATACCACTTTAAACATTATAATAAGCGGCTTCGGTGGCCCCTATTCAAGATAGTATATTACGTATTTCTAAGTGTATGCACTAGTAGATACCACTTTAAACATTACAATAAGCGGCTTCGGTGGCCCCTATTCAAGATAGTATATTACGTATTTCAAAGTGTATGCACTAGTAGATACCACTTTAAACATTACAATAAGCGGCTTCGGAGGCCACTGTTCAAGATAGTATATTACGTATTTCAAAGTGTATGCACTAGTAGATACCTCTTTAAACATTACAATAAGCGGCTTCGGTGGCCACTAATCAAGATAGTATATTACGTATTTCAAAGTGTATGCACTAGTAGATACCTCTTAAAACATTACAATAAGCGGCTTCGGTGGCCACTATTCAAGATAATATATTACGTATTTCAAAGTGTATGCACTACTAGATACCTCTTTAAACATTACAATAAGCGGCTTCGGTGGCCACTATTCAAGATAATATATTACGTATTTCAAAGTGTATGTACTAGTAGATACCACTTTAAACATTACAATAAGCGGCTTCTGTGGCCACTATTCAAGATAGTATAGCCTATTACGTATTTCAAAGTGTATGCACTAGTAGATACCACTTTAAGCATTATAATAAGCGGCTTCGGTTGCGTAGATGGTAGCATGCTAAGCTTATATGCCCAAGATAGTGGGTTCAAACCCGGCCGAAGTGGTCGGATTTTTTAAGAGCGTTATACATCCCTCAGTATGCTTTTGACAGGGAAGCAAAGCTGGCCGGCCCATGTCATAGATTTATTGCATGTAAAAGAACCTTTACTAACTACAATTGTTTGAAGCTAAATTTGTAGGATAGATTTGATTAATGCTCTATTTAGTTCCAACGTTCGCTTCCAGGTGCCGGTTGCGGTTGCATCTAGTAGTCAAGTTCACAGCTAGGTGTCGTTGACGGTAGCAAAAGTAGGAACTATTTGAAATTTATCGTCTGCAGTCCTTACTTGAATTACAGATAACACAAACTAATACAGCCATCACAATTAACACCGGTTATCAGACAGATTCTACACACACACCCAAAGTGCACGGAGCTATATGACCGCGTTGTCGCAGCCCCTGGGAACCAACCAACAAAAACATTATATTAGGAATGTAATTTTTTGGCTTATTCCTAACACAAGAATTAAGATGCTTGAAGGACACGGTATATACCCGAAAGTCTGTCATGATTAGTAAATTAAATATGATAATAAAAAGGCTTCCCTCCCGTGCGAGAACTCTCGCATAATGGGTTGTGTGCGCCCCATGTATACTGACTACCCATCCGGCTCTAGAGCTATGCGGGCTGTACGCGATTCAGTCTCGCCAGGGGCTATCATCTTGTTTATTTGTTTATAAGTACTTTATGAACAAATACAAATATTTCCGTTGACTTTTCAATATATGCATGATTTTTCCTGTACTATTGAGACGATTTGGAAGATTTTGGTACAAACCACACCTTCTAACTCCCTCTGGTTTAGGAGCTTGAGTTTTGTGAAACATACACCTTGGCGTATTACTGTATACTAGCAAACCCATGCGAGAACTCGCGCATAATGGATTGTGTGCGTCCCCATGTGTACAGACTACCCGCTCGGTTTAGTGCTCTGCGGGCTGTCGGCGACAGATTTCTCGCAGGGGCTATCGTCTTGTTTATTTGTTTAAAAGCACTTTATAAACAAATAAATTATTTCCGTTGACTTTTCAAGAAATGCAAGATTTTTCCTGTACTATTGAGACGATTTGGAAGATTTTGGTACAAACCACACCTTCTAACTCCTTCTAGTTTAGGAGCTTGAGTTTTGTGATACATACACCATAGTCTTAGCGTATTATATTTACTGTATACTCGAGGACCCGTGCGAGAACTCGCGCATAATGGGTTGTGTTTGCCCCATGTGTACAGACTACCCGCCCGCCCCTAGTGCTATGCGGGTTGTACGCGATTCTGCTCAGGCAGGGGCTATCTTCTTGTTTTTTGTTTAAAAGTACTTTATAAACAAATAAATATATTTCCGTTGACTTTTAAAGAAATGAAAGATTTTTCTGTACTATTGAGACGATTTGGAAGATTTTGGTGCAAACCACACCTTCTAACTCCCTCTCGTTTAGGAGCTTGAGTTTTGTGAAACATACACCTTAGCGTATTATAGGGCCTATAATAAGATAATAAGATTTTATACCTTTTGTTCCAGAAGGTGACGCAGACGACAACAGCTGGGATTCAGACATCAGCGATGAATTTGACAGTCGAGGTGAGTACTGAAACATTATTCTCTTTTTTCAGTTAGGGTCTTCTAAGGACCACGTACCAATTTCAATACTTCATCCTCTCACTATGTATCTATTTACTCTCTTCGGACCATTGTTGAGCCTGTTTTCTCTTTCTTCCTACCTCGTAGGTATTGCAGCTATACAATAGTACTGTAATGAAGAGCTTTGAAGCTATTTTGCGTTATTAGACAATCTGCTTTTATAAAAGCACATCAAATTACAAAAGTTAATCATGATATTGGAAAGCCTCCGTGGCTTAGGCGGCAGCACGCCGGCCTCTCACCACTGGGTCCGTGGTTCAAATCCCGGTCACTCCATGTGAGATCTGTGCTGGATAAAACGGAGGCAAACAGGTTTTTCTCCGGGTACTCCGGTTTTCCCTGTCAAAATTTCATTCCAGCAACACTCTCTACTGTCATTTCATTTCATCTGCCATTCATTTAATCATTGCCCCAGAGGAGTGCGTGAGGCCTCGGCATTCGGCACAGTTCATATCCTCGCCGCTAGATGGGGGCTTCATTCATTCCATTCCTGACCCGGTCGGAGACTGGAAGCAGGCTGTGGATTTTTCATTTTCTATCATGATATTGGTGATTTCCGACTGGTTCCACAAACAAATAAGTTTTTTTAAACCTCAAAACAGTGATAGAGCAGTTAGTAGACTTTCCACAATTCAGATAAGTCCCCATATCAGATTTTCAACATATTATTAGTGGACAAACACTGTTTTTAGCCTAATCTCAGATATGAAAAATTAGGCTTTGAGATCACCTATTGTCCGTGTGTGTATGTGTGTCACCCCCTAATAAAATCTAAACGACTGGAGCGATTTTAATGAAACTCGAAAAGGTCCTAGTACTATTTTGTCCAACCCCGACCGTGCCCTTCCTATTTTATTACGTCTCACCAATCCAACATGGCGGCTATGCGAAATATTTGACCGGCATTCTATCTCCGAAACTATTACCGATACCACCCTGAAATTTTGTACGGTGATGAAGGGAACAAAACGAACATGGCGGCTTAGCGAAGTTGAAACATTTAAATAAACTTTTATCGCTATTTAACCATCCGATCGCAGTGAAACATGGCACAGCAAAAGTTTATACACATTGTAATGCGCTGACATCTAATTTAGTACAATTGTTTACATAACCTCAAGATGACGGCCAGGCGAAATTTTAAAATTATTTCTTTATTTCTTGTGACCTAATCATGCGATCGAAGTCAACGTTTGAATAATGAATCTAGACAATAATCGTCATGTAATACTGTAGTGCATCACTCTATGGCCTACCTATATACAAATCCAACATGGCGACCATCCGAAATGTTTAGATGGTTCTCAATATCTACTAATCCAAGACAGCAATTAAATTGAAATTTTGTATGTTGATAAAGGCTATTACCATAAGTTCATCTATGTGACTTTCAATAACATGGTGAGTACAAATCTAACATGGCGGCGACGTGAAATGTAAATATTTCAATGGACGTTTCTCGTGATTCAACCATTCGAGCGCAGTGAAACTTGCTGTAGTAAATGCTTATACAAATTTTAATCCACTGACATCTGATATATTTCAATTGTTATCATAACAACAAGATGGCGGCTGTGCGAAATGTTAAAATCTGTTTTTTTTATTACTTGTGTCCTAATCATGCTATGAAGTTTGAATAATACACCTACGCAATAATCTTCATGTAATAATAAATAACTATGTCCAACAAAAATCCTACATGGCGACCATCTGAAATATTTAGAAATGAAAATCCACAGCCTGCTTCCAGTCTCCGACCGGGTCAGGAATGGAATGAATGAAGCCCCCATCTAGCGGCGAGGATGTGAACTGTGCCGGCTGCCGAGGCCTGACGCACTCCTCTGGGGCAATGATTAAATGAATGACAGATGAAATGAAATGATAGTGGAGAGTGTTGCTGGAATGAAATTTTGACAGGGAAAACCGGAGTACCCGGAGAAAAACCTGTCTGCCTCCGTTTTGTCCAGCACAGATCTCACATGGAGTGACCGGGATTTGAACCACGGACCCAGCGGTGAGAGGCCGGCGTGCTGCCGCCTAAGCCACGGAGGCTTCATCTGAAATATTTAGACGGTTCTCAATATCTCTACAGGGTGTCGAGCGATGGCCTTTTTTCAAATTCCCGTATAATTCCCGTATTTCCCGTACGAAAATCCACCAAATTCCCGTATATTTTGGAACCCTCTAAGACTAGAGTTCGCATACCGAATGGCTGAAAAATGAATCTTAAAGCGCGAATCAAAATTTTCTGGCGTAAGTGTAACTGCATTTTTGGAGACACTTCCGCAGCTCACGGGTGATGGCGATATTTAGGCCTAACCCGTAGCGTGAGCAAAGCGCGAGTGAACTCTCTCGCAGATGGGATGGGATGCTACGAACACAAATAAAATACCGTTTACCTGAGGAGAGCTGATATAAATGACTGTTTTACTGAGGAGTAGTGTTGTGCGCGAGTGACGCTTGGACTCGCGAGAATCGAGTTTAGCAGTTCCGAGTCTGAACGAGTAACTCGTGCGAAGGACTCGAGTCTCCACGGTGACGTCACGATCCGTACTTACGATATAGGACAGAATGCGGCCAAATTCCCAACACCCACTAAACTTGCAAACGACTTTTCTACTAGTGATTTACAAGAGAAATCGTTTGCAAAATGCACACTATGCTTCATATTATAACGACTAGGTAATGATAAAGAAAGAAATCTAATTTAAAAAATCAAGTTTAAAAAAACCCTCCTCGCCGAGAATTGAACCCCAGCACGCTGCGTGAAAGTTAGCACCGTTAACCACTCAACCAGAGATATCGATAAGACTGCTGGCGTTATCAACAGCGATATATACTACTGCTTAGCAAATTATCACGTTGAAGGAAATTTCTCTTTATTGTATTGCGTTCTTTCTTTCTGTCATCAGTCCACTTCTTGCCGGTTTCCAATTTTGAATATTCTATTGTATCACTGTGCATTGATGGGAAACGAATACAATACTTGGCCAAGGCGTACCGACATTACTATATATCGTGTAGTTTCCATATATGGCTCACGGATAACGCTGACAGCGTCATCGGCCTCGATTCCGGACTCGAGTATCTCGAGTTTTACGGTTCCAGACTCGATTCTTCGCGAGTCCACTCGCAGCCCATCACTACTGAGGAGGGTTGAGAGAGTAGAGAATAGGAGTGTCAGATCTTCATATATATTATTTCAGTAGTATGCATCCCTCCTGCGGCGCTCACAAGCGACCGATCGTGACAATTGAGCATTCAAATGAAAGAGAATAGACATTAGCAGTGACTTATTGCACTATAATTTCATAAATATCTATAATTTCTTTAAAAAAGGACTTTAAAAAAATGTACGAAGTGTGCGATTTGCAATCACCGTTGATGTAGGATAATACGCTCCATACTTGCTGTCCACGGGCCACTGAGACGCCTGTTTCATGTCATATTAACATTCTGAGGTCTTTCCTTTATCCTGAAATGTTAATAGTGTTCTATAATCATTTGGTTGAAATAAAAACATAACCTTTCTCCATAAGTGTCTCATTATAAACCTATTGAAGAAAGTGTGGTTTATGAACATGCGAGATTTCTCGCACGGGTCCGCTAGTAATAAATATTTACTGGAAGTGATTGAATTGTATGGTACCGTAACCTTATAGAGCTTCCACGAGTTAAAATGGCATCGAAGCTTATGCATAACGAACTTCCGGTCCGCGAATCTCCATTTGATTTTCATTGGCAGTGAAACGTTCGTTCGTGATTATCTTCGTTATTATTTCGGATTGTGGTTTTGTTTTAGGCGTTCAACTTATGAAATAATAACTAAAGGGTTGGTCTTTCATGAATATTCCAAAGACAAGTGTCTCCAAAAAGAGTAATTAGTAGAACTTCGCATCAGAGACGACCATAACAAACAGCTTGCCTACAAAGTGTGCGATTTGCACATTTCGAACGGCATTGGTCTAACATATCTTAGACTACAATAATTAAGTTGGTGCAAATTATATATGTTATATGTGAGAATATTATTATAATTTGCTATCCAGTTGTTATATTGGCATATTATGCATTAACGTGACCCGTTTAAATGCTAAATTGTGACGTAAGCTACGAGTTGTAGGCTATTCGCCGTACCGGTAGGCCTAATATTTACCAACAACGCATCGTTTCTTCTTTAATATTTATTTAATCATTATAATTATAATAGCCTATCTATTAACACTTATTTAGCCAATAATCATTTTATAATTCTATACATATTCCAGGTATTGCAAGAAAGCGATTTGATAGCACATGCGGCTCTACCTTAAAATCCAACCATGCCCAGTTTTCATTACCTATGGATGATATTACCGCAAGTTAAGAAACCAAACAACTGGCAACATATTTTTTTATGCTCATTTACATCTTCACCCTAGTCTACGGAAAGTACCATACGGTAATCACTGAAAGGGTAGGGGGGGTTATGACCCCAATTTCACAAACGAACGGACCTCATTTTGCATGAATTATGGAACTCGTATCCTAATGAAGGTATGGATTGTCTGCATTTAGAAATATGTTAGTCAATAATTTAAAACAAGATGCCAGAAAACTAAATACAAAAAGCTGCGTGCCTACTACGGTGTTAAGTTGCTCCATGAAAAAAATACACTTCGCCAAGATTATATGACGTGCATACAGTTAAATACAATCATCCAATTGGAGGAACACTTTCTTTGTCACGATCTTATAAGCAATTAAAACATAAACTGCTGCAATTTACGGGAAAATGTGCAACATTTAGAGACTACGAGTGTTGTACGTGGCACAACGTTAGCTAACATTTCGCATCATTAATACATAAGGAATGAACACATGCAGAGCCTTCTCACTGCACACAGCTGAAGATCATATCATTCTTGGTGCATTTTACGTTCTCTTAACAATAAGTTGCTTAGTTACATGCAAGGAAAATTGTAGTACACACTTCCCATTGCTTCCATTACCTGACTACTAAACCAGAAGCTGGTAATGCATAACCATACGCCGGTGGCGCGTCCTATGGCAAATGAAAGATCGAAAGAAAATGTAAGCTCTATAGGAGCCCGGAACAAGGCGATACAATCTTCTACACTACTGAAAATAGTCAAAATACCCTTTGTAATAATGAATAATAATTTTGGAGGTCATGTAGCAATAAATGTTACCCACCCACTATCCCTTTTTAGATCACGACTTTTATAGTGAAATTGGAGGTGTGTCCGCTATTACACGCGTAAATTATGGGACAAATACAGTATTGCTAATCGGTACTGACAGCCTTCCTGTCACTTTGCCCCGCTTTTCCTCTCCGCAACCTACGGTCGCCACATAACAAGACCCTACGTCCAACCGCCACACGGCAAGAATTCTGAGCATGCTTCTCACCTACACCCTGCATTTCGAAGGAAACAACGCGAAGGATATGCCGGGAGCTTGGAACAGCTGAGCTGTGTTGCTAAGTTTTTAGAGTTGTTGTAAATCAACTGATTTGAATAATACACAGCGCTATATACTTCAGACATTATTTCTGTACAATTATACGTAATATATAAAAAAAACGGCCCTGAGTCAACGCCGAGGACTTTCAAACAGAGAAATACGATACTTTTAGATGAATAAATGAATTACACACCGAAGCTATGATACCTTTATCATCGGTATTCAATTCAATAAATACGACAAAGAGGGCAAATAGTCTACAGCTAATTAATATAAAAACACTCACCATGCAGTGATTATCCTTTATCATGAAACAAGAGTCTGAGTGGAGGTCGTTCACAGCTTACTGCAGTAGTTGACAGATAACACCATGCACACTCACTTAATCGCGACTCTCTACGTTTAATATTAGCTTTCGTGATAATACAAAAGTAAAGTTAAGGTAAAGACATATTTACCACTGAGCACTCAAACAAGCCCCTCTGTGGCGTTATTATTGCCGTGGTTTTATATTTTCGTGTTGTAGGCTATTGCATGACGGACGGTATTTTGAACACTATGAACACTATCGATTGACGCAAGCGAACTGACACCAATAAATAAATTATCCTCAGTCACTTGGCAAGGGTTTCTTTGACACCCTCCATTCCTTCACTGTCCCTATCATCATCACCACCATCAATGTCTTTGTCAGAGCTTGATGAATTGCCAAGATTAACAATCATTTCAACCACCGCGATATCCAGACCACCTTCAGTATTTCTTTCTGTACATGCTGTAAGGGATGTGTCCAGTCCTCGGGTCGAACTTCGGCGAAGTAAAAGTAACGAAACAATGACAATGAAAGGAAATCAGACACAGACAGTGGTTAACAAGCGACTGAAACAATGCCTGCCCATACGAGAAGAATTCTGTCACTCGTGTGGTGTATTTTGTAGCCACATGTTGGTAACGGGTGTTTGATAGTAAAATGTCGAGAGCTGTGAGATATTGTTTGTAGTTTTAGAAATGTATGCATGTGTAACGCATTTGCATTGAGTGCTTACACGGACTTAAATAAGTCACTTTAACAAATACAAGATTGTTACTAGGAACTTCAGTTAAACAAAACAAAAAATTAAATACTTTTGAAAGTACTTTTTTTTTCCTTCCTGGAGACCTTCCGTGGACTTTCTTTCGACTGCCACCTTAGCCGTCGCTTCACACCTGTTTTGTTTCCTTGAAGACGGCGTAGAGTTTCATGCAGTATGGACTCTTGCTCACGGTTATCTTTTCTACTGCACCAGCTGCCATCACAGCGTCCTGAACAGTAGGCTATGCATGCCAATCAACTTGCTTCTTTGAGATTGACGATCATGCACTCCTTGTTCAGGGAGAAACCTCTGTCTAGAGCTGCATTGTTGTGATACAAAATCAGTATCATTTTAACGAAGCTTGTGAGATCGTTTTTGGCAGGAACTGAGGAAGGTGCTGAAGCCACTAATTCAGACCACAGCACGTCGAGCCGTGGCTCTTTTCCGTCGAACTGCTTCAAACTCGCAGTAACGGAGAGCAGTCTCAGAAGTGCGGAGTAGCTGCTCTTGATGCGGTCAGTCATTGCGCCAGAAAGCAAATTCTTCTGATTACAAAGAATTTCCAGGGCAATGACGATCGTAACTTCTTCCAACTTAGGAGTCTCAGCGACCCCTATAGTGTCTAGGCAGGAAATAGCACGGGTCTCTCGTGAACAAGAGTTGACCACTCGTTGATTTTTCCAGCCATAGGATACGAATGTACAATTTTCGGAAGTTGGTGCGAAATTGCAGCACATCCGCGTATGGAATTTTCTGATATCTTGATCTGTTAGCTTCATTAAGGGCTGCTCTTGTCGAGAAACCCAGGTCTCCTCTGTGAATAACAATGCGGACTGATTCCTGTATGTCATTGTCAGCAACGAGCGCGGCGCGCGTAGCCCCACGCGTAGAGGGTACGGCCGGCGGTCGGCCAGGCAAAGTATGCATTCGACGTTGGCTGGGTTCTCATCCCGCTTAGCGCTCTATGGAGGCGCAAATTACGGGTGGCACCGCGGTCTGCAGGCGAAATAGAAGATTGAGCGGGAGGACTCTACCGAGCGTTCGGGGGCTAAGAAGTCGGGCATTATGAGACTTTTCAAGATTTCCCGTATCAAGTGCGAATTTCCCGTATAATTCCCGTATTTTTCCCGGGTCACTAAAATTCCCGTATCGCTCGACACCCTGCTCTACGAATCTATTATAGCTATCGAACTGAAATTTTGTATCTTGATAAGAGGCAATTAACGTAGGTAAAATTCACTGCAGGAAAAAAAGAATGGTCACCTGAAGTGACGACGTCGATTTTGATCCGATGACGGCAGATGCCACCTGGAGGATAGTAGATGTACAGGATGTCTACCATAACCAACTAAGAGATTTCCCTGACAAATAGCTGATTTTTCCAGGATAAATCAGAAATTTCCATAATCTTATATATAAAGTCATCGCGTCAGGAGATGGCAGTCCAACACGCTGTGACGGGGTGCGGGGGTCTTGCAGTACGCATGCGCGGCCCGCATATTCCAAACTTAAATATATCGGTATCGCGCATGCCAATCGCTGTTATTGCAGCACACGACACACAGCCAGTGAAAGAAGGAATGTGCTGAGTGAGTGAAACAAGTAGTGACTAACTTAAGGTTTTTTGGAATGCGCGATACGCAGAGAGCAGAAGACATCTGCAGTTCAAACCCAACTGCCAACTCCTGGCGCGATACCAGTAGGCTATATATATATATATATAAGAATGTTCGTCTTTTATGCGTCCATAAACCATTCATCCGATTGCGATCAAATTTTGGTGAGTTGTTGGGCACACTTCCGGGATGGTTATAGGTATAGTTAATCCAATTTACAATAGATAGCACGCGAGTAGTTTAAACAAATGAGTGCTGGCGATGCGTTCATATAGACTGCAATCAATCCGATTGCGACCAAATTTTGGTGGGTTGTTGTGCACACTCCCGGGAAAGGTATAGGCATAGTAAATCCATTTTACAATAGATAGCGCGCGAGTAGCTTCAACAAAATGGCGTGCGATTAGTTTCAACAAAATCCCACATGCGTTCATATAGTCTACCATTCATCGCATTGCGATAAAACTTGGGTAAGATGTTGTGTACACTTCAGGGAAGGTTCCTTAGTAAATCCACTTTACAATAGGTAGCACACGAATAGATTCAACAAATGAGTGACTACGCGCGAAGCGTTTCAACAAAGTCCCGTATGCGTTCCTATACCATTCTTCCGATAGCGATGAAGCTTGGGTGAGATGTTATGTACACTCCATGGATGGTTTTGAGTTAGTAAATCCATTTTACAATAGTTAGCGCATGAGTAGATTCATCAAATGAGTGACGACGAGCGAAGCGTATCAACTAAGTCCCGCATGCGTTCATATACCATTCATCCGATTGCGATGAAACTTTGATGAGTTGTTGTGTACACGCCAGGGAAGGTTTTGAGTTAGTAAATCCATTTTACAATAGGTAACGCACGAGTAGATTCAACAAATGAGTGACGGCACGCGAATTGTTTCAACAAAGTTCCGTAGGCCTATGCGTTCATATACCATTCATCCGATTGCGATGAAACTTGGGTGAATCGTTGAGTACACTCAAGGGAAGTTTTCTGGCTCAGTGAATCCATTTTACAATAAGTAGCGTACGAGTAGATTCACCAAATGAGTGACGGCACGCGAATCGTTTAAACAAAATCCCGTATGCGTCCATATGCCATTCATCCGATTGCGATGAAACTATGATGAGTTGTTGTGTACACGCCAGGGAGGGTTTTGAGTTAGTAAATCCATTTTACAACAGGTAGCGCATGAGTAGATTCAACAAATGAGCGACGGCACGCGAATCGTTTCAACAAAGTCCCGTATGCGTTCATATACCATTTATCCGATTGCGATGAAACTTTGATGAGTTGTTGTGTACACGCCAGGGAGGGTTTTGAGTTAGTAAATCCATTTTACAACAGGTAGCGCACGAGTAGATTCAACAAATGAACGACGGCACGCGAATCGTTTCAACAAAGTCCTGTATGCGTTCATATACCTTTTATCCGATTGCGATGAAACTTTGGTGATTTTTTGTGTACACTTACGTGAAGGTTCCTAACTTAGTAAATCTATTTCACAGTCGGTAGCGCAGGAGTAGACTGAACAAATGAGTGACAGCGTACGAATCGTATAAAAAAATCCATTTGCGTTCATATGCCATTTAACCAATTGCGATGAAACTTTGATGAGTTGTTGTGTACACTTAGGCTACTTAGTAAATCCATCTCACAGTAGGTAGCGCACGGGCAGATTCAACAAATGAGGGACAGCGCACGAATCGTTTAAACAAAATTCCATATGCGTTCATATGCCATTCATCGAATTTCGATGAAACATTTGTGAGTTGTTGTGCGCAATCCCACGATTTTTTCTAAATTAGTTAAACCATTTTACGATAGCTTAGAGGCACTTAAAGGAAATTGAAAAAGCAGTGTCTATCCAAAAGCACTACATGAAACATAATTACAACGCCAACACTTTCTTTGATTGGCATTGCAACGCATTCCTGGTACAGCTTACATATATATATAAATATATATATATATAAATATATATATATATATATATAAATTAAAAAAATGTTTGTCTGTTCGCCTTTTATGCGTTCAGAAACCATTCATCCGTTTGGGTTCAAATTTTGGGGAGTTATTGTGCACACTCCCGGGATGGTTATATGCATAGTTAATCCACTTTACAATAGGTAGCACACGAATAGATTCAACAAATGAGCGGCGACACGCGAAGCGTTTCAACGAAGTGCCGTATGCGTTCATATAGGCTACCATTCGTCCGATAGCGATGAAACTTGGGTGAGATGTTGTGTACACTCTAGGGAAGGTTTCTGGCTCAGTAAATCCATTTTATAATAGGCAGCGCACGAGAAGATTCAACAAATGAGTGACACCGTGCGAATAATTTCTAAAAATTCCCATATGCGTTCATATACCATTCATCCGATTGCGATGCAACTTTGGTGAGTTATTATTGAGCACGCTCCCACGAATGTTTCTGAAATAGTAAATCCATTTTACAATAGTTAAGAGGCAGTTAACAGAAAAAAGAAAAAAATTGAGTATCCCAAGGCACTTCAAAAACTAAGTTACAACGCAAACACTTTCTTTAATTGGCATTGCAACGCATGCCGGGTACATCTAGTAAATATATAAAACAGAGTTTGTGCTTGAAGAGCATTTCAAAAAGTGCTCATACAATAAAGGGTAGCATGACAAAATTGAAAAGCCAAAAAAAGAAAAAAAGAAGAAAAACAGAAATAGATAATTTTCTATATATTGCCAATTTCTAAATTTTTTATCCTGAAAATCTATTGTAGGCTACTTGCGAGTATTGAAAGTAGCTGGTCAATAGTAATGCTCTCGAAAATCATAGTTACACATTTATATGCGAATAGACAGTCTACACTTGTAATTGGAGTGCTCTATCTTGCAAGAAATGAGAGGTTACTGATTTAACGTCAGTACGAACATACAACAATAATCACTGATAAGGGTATCAACGTCGTCCGCCAATAGATAGCGTAGTGGCATAGCTACCAGAACGCCATACACAGCCATACGGCTCATTGTGGTGCGAACAAGTGAAGCAAGAAGGTACAATGCCACGGAGACGCACTCGTGCTTCCTACAGCCAACTGAGCGAGTTTCAAAGGGGTCAAATTGTGGCCTTCCGAGTGGCGCGATGGTCCACGGAGAATTGCTACAAACGTTGGACGTGTTGTGTCCGTTGTTCAACGATGCTGGTATCAGTGGTCGTTGGCGCGTTCGACGTAGACCTGGTGAGCGCTGTCTCGTAGATTGCATTCGTGCTAGACACAACGGCCCCACACCCCAGGCCTTATGGTCTGGGGTGCGACAAGCTACAACTCTCGTTCACCTTTGGTGTTTGTGGAGGGAACGCTAACCAGCGCTCGGTACGTGTAGGATGTTAAATCAGTTCTTTTCCCGTTCTTGCAACAGGAAGGGGATGTGTTGTTCCAACAGGATAATGCTCGCCCACACACTGCCTGTTCAACTAAAGGTGCACTGCGAGACGTGCAGGAACTTCCCTGGCCAGCACGATCGCCGGACTTGTAGCCAATCGAGCACGTGTGGGACATGATGGGCCGACAAGTGACTTGTGCGACTCGTCCACCCACAACTCTTACAGAACTGTCTGGACAGAACGAGCAAGCGTGGAATAACGTATCCCAAGACAGTATTCGCCATCTGTATGATCGACTGGATGCAAGCGTCAGTGCCTGCATGGCCGCCCGTGGAGGCTACACCTCGCACTAATATGGGTGTTTCAGCATGGGCCGATACCTGGTATCTTTGAACCGATTGACCTATTGGTCTGTATATTTAATCATTTCATGTACTCCATATGCACTGTTGACACAATACGATCGTGAGTGAATTGGCAACCTCTAAAAGGGTGACCTATTTTTTTTCCGGCAGTGTAGGTTATATGAAAATAGGCTATTTAGTTCTTTACGGAACTACTTGTTGTATGTTACAGTTCTAGTTTTTACCATCATTTCAGCCAAGTACTCGTAGATCATTTCTCCAATTCTAGTTTGGGGCTTATTGCTTTTAAGGGGAGGTATGACTGAATTTTTCAACTGTCACAGTTTTCATCATTGCATTACCAAATTGTTCTAATTTATAATTAAGTAGCCTCATTAGTTTTTGAGTTATTGTACATTTTTTGTACTAAAAAAGTGGTCTCATAAAATAATTCACTTGCATCAAAGTTTTTGTTTGACCAAGCTAGTAGGGGGGTAAGGCCGATTCGAACACACTCCAGAACCCACTTCTTACCACTACTAAGCCTCAGCCATGTAATATTTGTTGATATTTCGCGAACCCATGGTCGGATGTTGACAAATGAGGCGTCGTTGGACTCGGGCTGACGTCTTTTTTCCTATGGACCATTTATATATTTTTCAAAAAAAATTTGAATTTTTTTGTTTTCGAAAATAGGCGATAGTTTGAAAACCGAACATGATAGAACGTTATGCCATGGCTCAAACGTATAATCTTTATGACGTTTATTTTCTATAATGAAACTTTTTTATTTTTTTACATTTTTTGAAAAAGGTGTAATTTTGAAATTCCTATATTTTGGAAACTAGGAACTCTACAAAAAAGTTTGTTTGACATAAATCAATGATCCCTACCCCCTCAACCCCCAAAATAAATTTCAAGTCTCTAGAATGAAAACCTGTAGTAGTGGGGTAACACGGGAGCTGTCCACTAACTTATTGAACCATCCTCGTATTTGCCCCGAAGCTGATATTTCGCTAACCAATGGTCGGATTTGAACATACAGGGTGTCCTAGCACTCGTAGTGATGACCCCTACTTTCCTATAGGCTCTTTATTTAATTAAAAGATCAAAACTAAAAGGTCATTCGCTTTTAATATCTCGCGAACCAATCATGCTAGAGGCGTGTACGAGGGGTCCAAGGACTCGGGGTGACGTCCTCTCTCCTATGGACCACTCGTTATAATTTTTAAAAAATTTTGGAAACTCGATTTTGGGGTAAACACGTGTTTTTTGTGATTTTGCCGATATCTCACGAACCAATAACGCTAGAGGCATGTACGACGGGTCCAAGGACTCGGAGTGACGTCCTCTTTGCTATTGACCACTCGTTATAATTTTTAATAAAATTGGAAACTCGATTTTGGGGTAAACACGTGTTTTTTTGGCATTTTTGCCGATATCTCATGAACCAATAACGCTAGAGACATGTACGAGGTGTCCTAGGACTCAGGCTAACGCCCCCTTTCAAATGTGTTAGATTTTTTTTCCAAAAAAATAATTCACGAAGGGCCTAACGCCATACAATTTTAAAAACTGGTTTTTTTTCTTTACTTGTTTATAATATTTATGAAGCGTGGTGGTTGAGAGAGACGATACGGCTGGGTGTGTGTGTTTCAACGAACCTGTCGCTGACCACGGTGGCTGTGTTCAATAGAACAATCGATATTTCGACGGGTCGGTGTACGACAGAGCGAGCATGCGTTTTCTGATATTTTACCTTTAACGTGTAAACGGTGATGAGAACTTGGTTCTATGTTGGTCGAAGCGAGTACAGAAAACAAACTTGCCGAGGTGCAGGAGGTGAATGTCATTTGAGGTTATCGGATGGCGTTGATCTGACTTGACAACAGGTGACGCTTGAAGGTGAAATAATCTGACCATCGTGGTGGCAGGGGAGTGTGAAATGCATGCACACACATGTGTGAAACCACATGTACGCTAAACCAGTGACATCCTGTCTTGCTTTGTACGTGACAAAATGCAAGTTCATGTGAAATTTGATCTACCGCAGGTGTTCACCTTGGGTGTTAGCTGTCCACATGCGCGATAACTGTTAACAAGTGATATCCTGTTTTGCTTCGTACGTGACAAAATGCAAGTTCATGTGAAATTTGATTCGCCACAGGTGTTCACTTTGGGCGTTAGCTGTCCACGTGACCGATAACAGAATGTTCAAAGCGTGGGAAAAAATGATTATACATGCAACGTAGCATATATAAAGACATGTCGTTATCATTTCCACTCTCACTTGGGTGGACTACCTTTGAACACACTGCGTTGCATGAAACCCCTGGTCTTGTTTAACAGTTTTGGTGTTGGTGGAAAATACTTAACCTTGTTGTGGGGTAGGTATTTATTTATATATTTATTCATTTATACATTTATTGATTAATATATATATTTACAAGCAATTATTTATTGATTAGGTAATTAATGATTTTATTTATTTGTTTGCAGATAACCGGCATACCTTACATGTCTGAGGGAGAAGAAACCATTGCACTTTTGAGCCCACTAGAAGGGAAGAGCAACAAGTCACTGCAAGTAAAGGTGAGATGATCTTTTAAACTAACTTGTTTCATATTTTTGTTTTATGTTTTATTTTATGAAATGTATTTACCTGAATTTAGGTATTTATAGCGGTTTATTTTATTTATTTTTAGAAACTTGGAAAGAATAGCCTTACCGCCGTAGCAGTCGCTGAAAAAAACCAGAAACGCACTAAAGCGAAACCACTGCCAAAGAGTGAACTGTTTAAAACTCAGGTAAGTCCAACTTAAAAATGCTATTCCATTTTACCACTACTGAAAACTCGTAGACAAAAAAATTCATTACCTGTACTTGACTGGGACAATGATTGCTTTCTTGATTAATGGCTATGTTGTTGTTGTTGTTGACTGGGAAAAGTACAAGGCCATGTTGGATTTTCTAAAAATAAAAATAATAAATTTAATTTATGGGTGGTTCCCTATGGACTCAACGAATATCCACAGGTTTGAACATGATAATGTGAACAAAATGACATGACATTCATTTTTGTTTATATATTGGTAAAAGGGAGGGTGGGAGAATGTAAATGACTGTAGCTTTATAAAAAAGAAAGTAAGTACATGGGTTACTGTTAATGCCAACATACAGTTTATTTTTAATGGTGTTTTGATATATTAATGTCAATTAACGTTAACGTTTTATTTACAAGTATTGATTGATTGATTGATTGATTGATGGGTTATTTTGTTTGCTTTTAGGTGTCGTCATGTGCCATTAACGTAATGAACAGACAGTGAACAAGCATGCATTATGCTTTAAAGTACTCTGTGCTCTTGTGCAATGTTAATAACTTACAATAAGAAAAAGTTTTATTATAACACATGGCGTTAGTACCAAATACAACAAGTGAGCAAGTTGGTTTACCACGTGGGTTAAATTTAAAATAAGAACATGATGGATGGTTAACATTTGAATCCTGGCCTGTAGGCTTTTTGTCGACGCATGAACTTGCAAAAGCCGTTTTTTTTTAATTGAACCGAGAAGATGTGGTGCGCTGTGTGTTTTGTCGTATTGAACTTTCACACTGGGAAGAAGGGGATGATCCCTTTAGAGACCATTTGCGATGGTCTCCTCACTGTCCTTACATGCTTGGAAAGCAAGTGGGTAACCTACCCGTGCATTCATTTTACCGAACCACAAGGCATTTGGCCGCTACTTACGTTGCTGAATCACAAATAAATAATAATAATAATGTATTACCAGCCAACGGTAGTGTCGATATATGTGGTCCATATGCCATAGACAGTGTTGAATTGGCGTGTGCTTTTGAAAAATTGGGAGTTTGCAAGACTAAAGCACTAGCACACCCAGAGTACAGCTCTGTTGAAAAACGTTTCGAATCTTATAAAAATGTTTGGCCATTAATATTAAAACACCTTACCAAACAGCTAAGTGAAGCTGGATTTTTTTATACTGGTGAAGGGGATAAAACAATGTGTTTTTATTGTGGATTTGCTTTAAAGGATTGGCAAATAACTGATGACCCTTTTGTGCAACACGCTCGTTGGTTACCAAACTGTAAATACATGGTGTTGCTTAAAGGTCAGGAATTTGTGAACACTATTCGTAAAGAAAAAGTGATTGCAGCACAAGACATAAAAGTGCCTTTAGAGTTAGAGCACGCGGAGCAAATACATAAGGCTGAAAGAAAAGACTTGTGTTACGAACAGATACAAAAGTGTGACCAACAATTATGTAAAATTTGTTATCAAGATGAACTAGGTGTTGTATTTTTACCCTGTGGACACATGATAGCCTGTGTCAAGTGTGCATTAGAACTTAACACTTGTGCTATATGCAGAAAAGTAGTATCTGCTACAGTTAGGGCATTTCTTGCATAACTAGTATAATTTATTCGCCATGCATAGTGCAAAATCCCTAATTGCACAATATTATTAAAGCTGTTTTAGAGTGTAATAGATATGCTTTTGTTTTGTTTATAGACTACTACAATGAATGTTTTGAATGCTGTGGGACAATCATGTGGTTTTGAAAAATTGGGAGTTTGCAAGACTAAAGCACTAGCACACCCAGAGTGTGCTTCCTAGAGACAAAGAAGCTCAGCGAATTGCCAACGCATATTCCATTCCGCATTATCAAGATTCGGAAATTGAAAACAGCATATGGTGATCGTGTACTTTGTGTATGTGAAAACTTTGAGACATTTCTGCCTATACGGTTTAATGATATGTCGGAGAGTGTTTTTGATGAAGTCAATAATGCTGTGCAACCTATACACTTAATTTATGAAGGTTTTAAAAACAATAGGTGCATGGTTCGTTTTAATTAAATAAATAAGTAATGTGAAATAATAATGGAAAATATAAGTAATGACAATATACTGAAAAAGAAAGAAAATATGTGTATAGAATAGTAATGTTTTAGTGTTTAGTGTTGTCTTTAAAAATATTATGATGAAACCAAAAAAAATGTATATAAAGTTTGTAAAAAAATGCAAAATGATGTTATAATGCTGTTTTATTTTATACAAAGTTAGTATATTTAACATTGCAGAGTATACATGATTATGACAATAAATGCACACTGAATACAAGCCTTTCTCACTTTACAATAGTCTGTTATAGTTTTAAACACAAGGCTTGTTGTAGATCATTTTATAGCAATGTCCATTCAATGTTGTTTTCGAAAAGTGGGGAAGCCGCAATGGTTGTATTGCCATAAAAACCTTATGGTTATTACTATTTAGTCACTTTGATCCCCTTGCATATCAAGAGCAGATGACCTAGTTGTTCCAGTCTTTAAAACGACAACAACAACACTACCTCTTGCATAGTTTGTGATGTTGATGGCTCTTGCGACGTGGAAGATGGATTAAAAATAACTTTGAGAACAGGGGTTAAACGTTGATCATTAAACAATGCACTATTTTGAGTAGCAATATGGTTTTCTTGATTTTGTGTCGACGGCAACTGTGTTTCATGCGGTACACTACATTGATGATCACTGACACTTAAAACTGTTTCCTTTAAATACATTAATGAATATGTTGTTGGCTTTCTCAAATTGTTGTTGTTTTCTGCCAACAGGTGCTTACTGCGTATGACAAGGCTGTACACTCGTGGGTTAGACAGCCTTTCTTGCTAAGGGTCTCCTATATACCCTAAACATGGCTATACATGTTAGTTCTGAACATTTAGTGGTTAATTGTATATTGAGTTTAAATAGAGAACTTATACAAGCACGTCTTGCATGTGGTTAAACTTCACAAGTGTCACATGCAACATGCAAAGTATGTTTCCGCTACCTAGCGGTAAATATGAGCACTTCCTGTACTACTAGCATGCTACCTAGCAGAGGATGTGAACACTTACTAGTAATATCCAAAGTGAGCTGAGGTTAGGTTAGGTTAGGTAAAGTTAGGTTAGCCATTAAAATAAGTTACCAAAATAAGCCGCCAAAAATAATTGTTTTTTTACCCCTGAGGTCTTGGGTTTCAACTCGACTATGCACAGAATTTAATTAACATCTTAGAGTTGAAAGGTTAGGTTAGGTTAGGTAAAATTAGGTTAGGTTAGTGAACTGAGGTTAGGTCTTTAAATATTCCCTCTCTTTCAACTACTTTCCAACACCAAGAAAAAAATCCACTAAATACATTGACACAAATAACTTGTCAAATAAGCCAATACAAAAGCCAATACTAAAGCCAACACAAAAAGCCAACACGAAAAGCCAACACAAAAGCCAACACAAAAAGCCAACACGAAAAGCCAACACAAAAAGCCAACACGAAAAGCCAACACAAAAGCCAACACGAAAAGCCAACACGAAAAGCCAACACAAAAAGCCAACACATAAGCCACCACGAAAAGCCAACACAAAAAGCCAACACATAAGCCAATAAATAAGCTTATGGTAGGTCACTCCATCAGCAAAACAGTTGTAACATTTGTAGTGTGGACATCGTACTGACAGGTCAGTTACTACTATGGAACTTATTACAACCAACAAAGGTAGGCTACGTGCACTCTATCAAGGCTACTCCTATAACTATAATCGCCAGAATGTGAATGGAATAATATTCTGGCGATGCTCAAAAGAGAGGTCAACAAAATGTCGAGGCAATCTGAAAAGTAAAAATGGAAAGGTTTTCAGTGTGAGTGTTCATCAATGTAGTGCTCGAAACGAACCACGCTTACTGTTTACAAACAATTATCAAAATGCTAAAAAGCAAGTTCAAGAAAACGATATTGCGGCTAAAGATACTGCAGTGTTTGTTCAAAAGGACTTATCATGTCCTCAAAACGTCATGTTAGGACAGTTGTCAACGTCCAAGAAACCTTCAACACTATCAAAATCAACGCAGACTATAAATAAAGTGGTATTGCAAGAGGATCAAAAAGGACTATATAGTAACAGTGATGATGGTCATGATGATAATGGTGATCATGATGATGATAATGATGATAATGATCATGATAATGCTTTGTTTACACCTAAAATCCATTTGTTAAATTTGTATACTGGAACAAACCCAGTAAGCTAATTCAACGGCTTCGACAATTGCATGCTTTACGACAAGCTGGGCATATCGGTCACGATTGGGAAATCAAAGAAATTGAACAAGAGCTTCGTCATGCTGAAATTATTGTGTAATGGGTCTACCACTTTGCGACCACTTTTACCCCAACTCTTGTTTCTAATATTTGCTTATTTGCTTTCACTTTTACCTGAACTCTTTGGATCCATATTTGCTCTCACACTAAACTAGTATTCTTATTACCAAGTTGACTTTACTAGAGCTTAGTCTATGCTTGACAGTTGATATGGAAGTATCAGTGACTAGGTATGGTAAGCCTTACGCATACTATAAAGGATATTCATATATTGTGAAACGAACCAATAAAAATGGAACTGTTATTTGGCGTTGTTCAAAGCAACGTTCCAAACATTGTCGTGGTGACCTAAAAAGTAAAAATAGTGAGGTTTTAAGTGTCAGTGATCATCAATGTAGTGTACCGCATGAAACACAGTTGCCGTAGACACAAAATCAAGAAAACCATATTGCTACTCAAAATAGTGCATTGTTTAATGATCAACGTTTAACCCCTGTTCTCAAAGTTATTTTTAATCCATCTTCCACGTCGCAAGAGCCATCAACATCACAAACTATGCAAGAGGTAGTGTTGTTGTTGTCGTTTTAAAGACTGGAACAACTAGGTCATCTGCTCTTGATATGCAAGGGGATCAAAGTGACTAAATAGTAATAACCATAAGGTTTTTATGGCAATACAACCATTGCGGCTTCCCCACTTTTCGAAAACAACATTGAATGGACATTGCTATAAAATGATCTACAACAAGCCTTGTGTTTAAAACTATAACAGACTATTGTAAAGTGAGAAAGGTTTGTATTCAGTGTGCATTTATTGTCATAATCATGTATACTCTGCAAGGTTAAATATACTAACTTTGTATAAAATAAAACAGCATTATAACATCAATTTGCATTTATTTACAAACTTTATATACATTTTTTTTGTTTCATCATAATATTTTTAAAGACAACACTAAACACTAAAACATTACTATTCTATACACATATTTTCTTTCTTTTTCAGTATATTGTCATTACTTATATTTTCCATTATTATTTCACATTATTTATTTATTTAATTAAAACGAACCATGCACCTATTGTTTTTAAAACCTTCATAAATTAAGTGTATAGGTTGCACAGCATTATTGACTTCATCAAAAACACTCTCCGACATATCATTAAACCGTATAGGCAGAAATGTCTCAAAGTTTTCACATACACAAAGTACACGATCACCATATGCTGTTTTCAATTTCCGAATCTTGATAATGCGGAATGGAATATGCGTTGGCAATTCGCTGAGCTTCTTTGTCTCTAAGAAGCACACTCTGGGTGTGCTAGTGCTTTAGTCTTGCAAACTCCCAATTTTTCAAAACCACATGATTGTCCCACAGCATTCAAAACATTCATTGTAGTAGTCTATAAACAAAACAAAAGCATATCTATTACACTCTAAAACAGCTTTAATAATATTGTGCAATTAGGGATTTTGCACTATGCATGGCGAATAAATTATACTAGTTATGCAAGAAATGCCCTAACTGTAGCAGATACTACTTTTCTGCATATAGCACAAGTGTTAAGTTCTAATGCACACTTGACACAGGCTATCATGTGTCCACAGGATAAAAATACAACACCTAGTTCATCTTGATAACAAATTTTACATAATTGTTGGTCACACTTTTGTATCTGTTCGTAACACAAGTCTTTTCTTTCAGCCTTATGTATTTGCTCCGCGTGCTCTAACTCTAAAGGCACTTTTATGTCTTGTGCTGCAATCACTTTTTCTTTACGAATAGTGTTCACAAATTCCTGACCTTTAAGCAACACCATGTATTTACAGTTTGGTAACCAACGAGCGTGTTGCACAAAAGGGTCATCAGTCATTTGCCAATCCTTTAAAGCAAATCCACAATAAAAACACATTGTTTTATCCCCTTCACCAGTATAAAAAAATCCAGCTTCACTTAGCTGTTTGGTAAGGTGTTTTAATATTAATGGCCAAACATTTTTATAAGATTCGAAACGTTTTTCAACAGAGCTGTACTCTGGGTGTGCTAGTGCTTTAGTCTTGCAAACTCCCAATTTTTCAAAAGCACACGCCAATTCAACACTGTCTATGGCATATGGACCACATATATCGACACTACCGTTGGCTGGTAATACATTATTATTATTATTTATTTGTGATTCAGCAACGTAAGTAGCGGCCAAAGGCCTTGTGGTTCGGTAAAATGAATGCACGGGTAGGTTACCCACTTGCTTTCCAAGCATGTAAGGACAGTGAGGAGACCATCGCAAATGGTCTCTAAAGGGATCATCCCCTTCTTCCCAGTGTGAAAGTTCAATACGACAAAACACACAGCGCACCACATCTTCTCGGTTCAAGTAAAAAAAACGGCTTTTGCAAGTTCATGCGTCGACAAAAAGCCTACAGGCCAGGATTCAAATGTTAACCATCGATCATGTTCTTATTTTAAATTTAACCCACGTGGTAAACCAACTTGCTCACTTGTTGTATTTGGTACTAACGCCATGTGTTATAATAAAACTTTTTCTTATTGTAAGTTACTAACATTGCACAAGAGCACAGAGTACTTTAAAGCATAATTGTTCACTGTCTGTTCATTACGTTAATGGCACATGACGACACCTAAAAGCAAACAAAATAACCCATCACTCAATCAATCAATCAATACTTGTAAATAAAACGTTAACGTTAATTGACATTAATATATCAAAACACCATTAAAAATAAACTGTATGTTGGCACTAACAGTAACCCATGTACTTATTTTCTTTTTTATAAAGCTACAGTCATTTACATTCTCCCACCCTCCCTTTAACCAATATATAAACAAAAATGAATGTCATGTCATTTTGTTCACATTATCATGTTCAAACCTGAGGATATTCGTTGAGTCCATAGGGAACCACCCATAAATTAAATTTATTATTTTTATTTTTAGAAAATCCAACATGGCCTTGTACTTTTCCCAGTCAACAACAACAACAACATAGCCATTAATGAAGAAAGCAATCATTGTCCCAGTCATGTACAGGTAATGAATTTTTTTTGTCTACGAGTTTTCAGTAGTGGTAAAATGGAATAGCATTTTTAAGTTGGACTTACCTGAGTTTTAAACAGTTCACTCTTTGGCAGTGGTTTCGCTTTAGTGCGTTTCTGTTTTTTTTCAGCGACTGCTACGGCGGTAAGGCTATTCTTTCCAAGTTTCTAAAAATAAATAAAATAAACCGCTATAAATACCTAAATTCAGGTAAATACATACATTTCATAAAATAAAATATAAAACAAAAAAATGAAACAAGTTAGTTTAAAAAATCATCTCACCTTTACTTGCAGTGACTTGTTACTCTTCCCTTCTAGTGGGCTCAAAAGTGCAATGGTTTCTTCTCCCTCAGACATGTAAGGTATGCCGGTTTTCTGCAAACGAATAAATAAAATCATTAATTACCTAATCAATAAATAATTGCTTGTAAATATATATATATTAATCAATAAATGTATAAATGAATAAATATATAAATAAATACCTACCCCACAACAAGGTTAAGTATTTTCCACCAACACCAAAACTGTTAAACAAGACCAGGGGTTTCATGCAACGCAGTGTGTTCAAAGGTAGTCCACCCAAGTGAGAGTGGAAATGATAACGACATGTCTTTATATATGCTACGTTGCATGTATAATCATTTTTTCCCACGCTTTGAACATTCTGTTATCGGTCACGTGGACAGCTAACGCCCAAAGTGAACACCTGTGGCGAATCAAATTTCACATGAACTTGCATTTTGTCACGTACGAAGCAAAACAGGATATCACTTGTTAACAGTTATCGCGCATGTGGACAGCTAACACCCAAGGTGAACACCTGCGGTAGATCAAATTTCACATGAACTTGCATTTTGTCACGTACATAGCAAGACAGGATGTCACTGGTTTAGCGTACATGTGGTTTCACACATGTGTGTGCATGCATTTCACACTCCCCTGCCACCACGATGGTCAGATTATTTCACCTTCAAGCGTCACCTGTTGTCAAGTCAGATCAACGCCATCCGATAACCTCAAATGACGTTCACCTCCTGCACCTCGGCAAGTTTGTTTTCTGTACTCGCTTCGACCAACATAGAACCAAGTTCTCATCACCGTTTACACGTTAAAGGTAAAATATCAGAAAACGCATGCTCGCTCTGTCGTACGCCGACCCGTCGAAATATCGATTGTTCTATTGAACACAGCCACCGTGGTCAGCGACAGGTTCGTTGAAACACACACACCCAGCCGTATCGTCTCTCTCAACCACCACGCTTCATAAACATTATAAACAAGTAAAGAAAAAAACCAGGTTTTTAACTTGTATGGCGTTAGGTCCTTTGTGAATTATTTTTTGGGGAAAAAAATCTGACACATTTGAAAGGGGGCGTTAGCCCGAGTCGTAGGACACCTCGTACATGTCTCTAGCGTTATTGGTTCATGAGATATCGGCAAAAATCACAAAAAACACGTGTTTACCCCAAAATCGAGTTTCCAAAATTTTTTAAGAAACATAAAGAGTGGTCCATAGCAAAGAGGACGTCACTCCGAGTCCTTGGACCCGTCGTACATGCCTCTAGCGTTATTGGTTCGTGAGATATCGGCAAAATCACAAAAAACACGTGTTTACCCCAAAATCGAGTTTCCAATTTTTTTTTTAAATTATAACGAGTGGTCCATAGCAGAGAGGACGTCACCCCGAGTCCTTGGACCTGTCGAACACGCCTCTAGCATGATTGGTTCGCGAGATATTAAAAGCGGATGACCGTTTAGTTTTGGTATTTTAATTAAATTAAGAGCCTATAGGAAAGTAGGGGGCATCACTACGAGTGCTAGGACACCCTGTATGTTGAAATCCCATGACTGGTTAGCGAGATATCAGCTTCGGGGCAAATACGAGGAGGGTTCAATAAGTTAGTGGACAGCTCCCGTGTTACCCCACTACTTACAAAACACAAATTGTTGCTCTAGCGACTTGAAATTTATTTTGGGGGTAGAGGGCATAGGGACCTTTCATTTATGTCAAATAAACGTTTTTGTAGAGTTCCTAGTTTCCAAAATATAGGATTTTCAAAATTCGAGTGTTTTCAAAAAAAAAAAACCATAAAAGTAAAAAAGTTTCATTATAGAAAATAAAGGTCATAAAGACCATTCGTTTGAGCCATGGCACAACGTTCTATCATGTTTAGTTTTCAAACTATTACCTATTTTCGAAAACGAAAATTTTCAAAAAAAAATCAAAAATATAACGAGTGGTCCATAGGAAAGAGGACGTCAGCTCGAGTCCAACGACACATCATTTGTCAAAATCGGACCATGCGTTCGAGAGATATTTAACATGGCTGAGGCTTAGTAGTGGGTCGAGGAGGGTTCTGGAGTGAGTTAGAAACCGCCTCATCCCCCTACTCAAGCTGATTATTTTCTACCTGTAGTTAAGATTCATAGAAACAATAATTGCTCTGGGGTTCGGTGTTAAATGGATACTGTTATTTCCAAAATGTTTAAACTTTCGTTTTAAATATATTTGAAAATTCAGCATTATTAATTGAAATCTACCTATCAAAATATATATTAGAATTCAAATGAGTTCAAAACCCAAAGCAAATTTACATTGTTGAACCTTTAAGAACTATCCTACCAATTTACAACAATATGATGTGATAAGAATTGCATCGCAAGGAGGATTTTGTGCCCAGCATAACATTGAAAAAAGAGCTATACGGGGAAGAAGGAAGTTAATATTTATTCACTCAGAACTGACCTCCTCCATATGTTTCCCCTTCACATCTCCTAGCTTTTTCTTCCTTAGATATTTTCGGCCATTTTACATATCTCCTAGTCATTTTCTCCTCATCACAGCCCCTCTCCTGTATTATTATTATTATTATAAAACATCGCAAATATTCAACTGTCAGGCGGGCCCATATCAAACAGCCTCTAGAAGATTAACGATAGGAGGAATGACTAGTATAGAATCATTTTCTGAAAGCGCAAGAATTGGGCTACGTTTTTGTGACTAAAACAAAAAACAAAAAATGAGTTTTTGTTTCAAAATCCGAAAAAATCTATCATACCTCCCGTTAAGTGTATCACAGCAATAGTAGCTACACTAGCTGGTGGAGGGAAACTGTTTGGGGATGGTATCATTATTTCTCTGTCGTTCAACCTTCTAGATATTAAAATAAATAGTTAATTTCGAATGCTTTGTGCTCTAGTATTACGTTCTTCCCGTCCGGTTTGCCGTTCAAACTCTTCTGTAATCCATAACAGATATACTTATACAGTAGGGCAAACTCGGCTAATTTGGCAGTATTTTATGTTATAATTATTTCTAACTTATCCGAGTCGTTTCTGTAAGATTCAAGCTTGCACCAACAAAGTGCAGCATGTTTCAAACCTTGTGGATTTTTTGCTGAGTGTTTCGAGTGCTACCGGTGGCTGTACGGGAAAACAAACACTGGTTGTTGTTAGAAGTTGAGTAACAGCGAGTGGTGAGTGTGATACTGGTATTGTTTTCAAGATTGTAGCGTTACTAGCAACAGGATGTAAGTTAATTATACATAAGTTTGAAGATTAAACATCTGTATACGAGGTATGATCAACATTTTCTATATATATTCATTTTAGGACGAATAAGAGCTTAACATAAATGTGACTTTTCTTAATGGCATGACACAGTTGCTGCCGGTGTGTTCCAAGGCCACGTTTACGAATTCTGATATTTCCTGCCACCTATGGGCCGCAATGTGCATTATAACGAATTCTTATGCTGGCTGTTGTAACCGCATCATATTTTATCACTTTTGTGGTGTAAGGTGTGTTGCAGGGATTACAGGGCAACGCGGGAAGTACGGCTTTAGATGTTATCAGGCCGATATAAAGTCTGCTGTAGGAAAGGTGTTAATTGATAGCTGGTCAGTGTACCGATCGTCCAATGAGTTTAATATCCCATTTAATACTTTAAAGAGATATCTGACAGTTTCTTCCGGACCACACGATGTTCCAGAAGTAAAGAAGGGCAGACCTCTGGTCCTCACTGGCACTCTCTTATATCATTGAAATGCAGGATATTGGCTTTGGATTGACCGCTACGGATGTCCGCAAACAGGCCTATGACCTCGTCGCCAAGATTGGGCATAAAAATCTATTCAACGCTGAAGAAGGTTTAGCAGGTTGGGATTGGTTTCCGAACCAGCCGGGATTTATCCTTTGAACAGGAATGCCCTTTCTCATCCTGGACCATAGCATGGCATGGTCGAAGTGGAACGGCCAGGAGGCAATATGCACTTGCCACAGCGGTTTCCAATCGAGCGTCAAAGACGTAACGCAGCGCCAAGAGCTCGTGTGTTCGAGAGTTTTGCATCAACGTCTGACAGTGATTTAATAATAATGATGATGATGATGATGAAATGACGAATATTTATACCAGTGAGACTCACAGACGCAACATACACACATATGCAAGCACGTCGCCGAGTAGAGATGTCTGCAAAACATGTGATGGATCATTCGATGAGGACCGCGATGGTGAATCCTGGATT
Organism: Meconema thalassinum; assembly: GCA_946902985.2. Taxonomy (NCBI): domain Eukaryota; kingdom Metazoa; phylum Arthropoda; class Insecta; order Orthoptera; family Tettigoniidae; genus Meconema; species Meconema thalassinum. The sequence continues at coordinate 150,885,774 of OX336396.1, forward strand.
CAATGTACAGGGTATCTGCATTGTTATCATGAGAATTGCCAAGGCCTGAAGCGATACCGACTGAACTTTAAATATAACGAGTGCAGTTAAAAATGAATTAACATAAGTATTAGATAATATCTGAAGATCGTTAAGTTAAACGCTGTTAATAAAAAAAAATACACTATTGCCAAATTGGACGAGTACTATTGCCAAATTACCCTAGAGACTTGCCAATTTAGACGAGTGTGTTTTCCTTCATTGGAATCAAACTATGAGGCATTTCTTGCATTTAGCTTTTGTTTTAAAATATAGATTCTCATGAGGAAATGTCTGAATATGAATATTTTATGTACCAAATTATAAAAATATGTTTTGCCTGTTTAAAACCAGTCCAATTGTTAAAATTACTGCCAAATTTGCCGAGTCTCCCCTACTGTTTGTAGAAAGTGAAACACCCAGAAGAAATGGTCGGAGACACTCCCAGAGCAGGGGTCGTGTAGGCCTGTGGTCCCATACTAAGTGATTGAAATCGCAGTGAGATGGCGTGCACATTGGCCCACCTGTGCCCTCTGTCGTGGGATCGGACAGATCAGTGTTCCACACAGCTATGTCGGCGTGGGGCCGTCATACCAACTGGAAACGTTTAAGCAAGTGCAACGATGCCTCGTCGACATCACAGGGTGGACTATCAGCATGTGAATGCGGTTGACCGGGGCAGAATGCTTGGGCTCTGAGAGGCGGGTCTGTCGTTCCGGGACATTGCGGCTCGTACAGGGCACGCTGCGTCAGCAGTAAGGCATATGTGGATCCAGTGGAGAGAGGAGGGTCGTACACAGCGACGACAGGGTACAGGACGACCCAATGTGATAACAGCGCGAGACGATCGCCATCTTCTCCGCATGGCCGTATCGGACAGAACAGCGTCGCCCTCGATGTTGGCTCGACGTTGGAGCACTGCAACGGGGGTGGACATGTCTGCGTCGACGGTGTGGCGCCGTCTTTTGAGGGCTGGACTGTTAGCACGCATGCCACTGCGTCGGCTTCCATTGACTGGGAACCACTGACGCCTCCGACTACAATGGGCACGTGCACGTCGACACTGGCAGGCCGAATGGAGAAATGTAGTGTTTTCGGACGAGTCCCGCTTCAACCTGTCCTACAGTGACGGCCGCATACGCGTTCGACGCCGCCGTGGAGAACGCAACCAGGCAGATTGTATTCTTGAGCGGCATAGCGGACAAACACCACGTGTAATGGTTTGGGGCGCAATTGCCTCTAACAGGCGATCGCGCCTCGTACGTCTTGCGGGCAATCTGAACAGTGACCGCTATATCAGGGAAGTTTTACAGCCCGCGGCACTGCCCCCTCTTGCATGCCGTTCCACAGGCCATATTTCAGCAGGACAATGTCCGCCCGCATGTAGCGAGAAATGTGCAAGTCTTCTTCGCAGAACGATGGATACCTCTGCTTCCCTCGCCTGCCCGTTCGCCTATCGAACATGCATGGGATATGGTCGGTCGGCAACTTGTTCGTTCAGGTCCACCTGCCACCACTGTTGATGCTTTGTATGCGGTTTGTAGGCGCGTCAACAAAGCATCAACAAGGGCGGCAGGTGGACCTGAACGAACAAGTTACCGACCGACCATATCCCAGACATGTTCGATGGGCGACATGTCGGCGAACGGACAGGCCAGGGAAGCAGAGGTATCCGTCGTTCTGCGAAGAAGGCTTGCACATTCCTCGCCACATGCGGGCGGGCATTGTCCTGCTGAAATATGGCCTGTGTAACGGCCTGCAAGAGAGGCAGTGCCGCGGGCTGTAAAACTTCCCTGATGTAGCGGTCACTGTTCAGATTGCCCGCAAGACGTACGAGGCGCGATCGCCGTTATAGGCAATTGCGCCCAAAACCATTACACCTGGTGTTTGTCCGCTATGCCGCTCAACAATAGTCTGCCTGATTGCGTTCTCCACGGCGGCGTCGAACGCGTATGCGGCCATCACTGTAGGACAGGTTGAAGCGGGACTCGTCCGAAAATACTATATTTCGCCACTCAGCCTGCCAGTGTCGACGCGCACGTGCCCATTGTAGTCGGAGGCGTCGGTGGTTCCCAGTCATGTGCAGTGGGATGCGTGCTAACAGTCCAGCCCTCAAAAGACGGCGCCGCACCGTCGACGCAGACATGTCAACCCCCGTTGCAGTGCTCCAAAGTCGACGCTGTTCTGTCCGATACGGCCATGCGGAGAAGATGACGATCGTATCGCGCTGTGGTCACATTGCGTCGTCCTGTACCCTGCCGTCGCTGTGTACGGCCTTCCTCCCTCCACTGGATCCACATACGCCTTACTGTTGACCCACCTCCCTGAGCCCAAGCATTCTGCCCCATTCAACCGCATTCACATGGTGATAGTCCACCCTGTGATGTCGGCGAGGCACCGTTGCACTTGCTTACACGTTTCCACTTGGTATGACGGCCCCACGCCGACAGAGCTGTGAGGAGCACTAACATGTCCGGTCCCACGACAGAGGGCACTGGTGGGCCAAAGTGCACGTCATCTCGCTGAGATTTCAATTACTTAGTATGGTACCGCGGGCCTACACGACCCCTGTTCTGGGAGTGTCTCCGACAATTTCTTCTGGGTGTTTCACTTTCTACAAACAGTACTGTAAATTTGAAGAAGAAAAAAAGACAAATTAACCTACTTTTGAAATAAAGAAATACACCAATTAAATAAATGCATCAGGAAGGAAGGAAGGAAGGAAGGAAGGAAGGAAGGAAGAGACAAGCTCTTGCGAATAGCTGTGGAAATGTATTTCTTCGAAATGTGTCCTTACAGCATTTATTTCGTCGCTTCGGTAGACTGGTGAACGAAATTTTCAAAATGTTGCACAATCCACAACATTCAGAGCATGGCTACTGTATTTGGAAAACGAAAAAGTATCTGTCAGGGACGCGATCAAATCACTGCGTTGTGATGTAGATACCGTAGTAGAAACCTTTATGTTGTAAAAATAAATTAGATCTATTACATTTATATGCTTTTTGTTTCAGATCTCTAAATTAATTCATTTATCCATTAGAGCTGTTCAGATAAATCCGCTTTAATGGCCCACTGTGTACAGTATATTCAAATACGACACACTTCCCCAACCAATCAAAACAACAAAGAACACACGAGACCATGCCTGCCTGGAGGAGAAATTGACATTTGCATGTCTTTAACTTGTCACACAGGTGGTAGAGCAGCTTCAAGTCTGACACGCCGTCATCAGAGGAGTATTATACAGCAGAGCGTGCCTTGCAGAAATCAAACAGCTTCACTCAAGAAGCAGCCTCAGGTTATTTTGCAAATATTGCTTAAGTGCCTAAATTCTGTCAGTTTCTTATATCAACAAATCTTTTTCATGTTTTACCGAACTATTAAACGTTTACGTGGAAATGATTTACTTAATTTCGGGTAAAACGCACGAAAGTTCTCATTTGACGTAAAGACACACAACAATTGGGCGTGTTTCACAACAAAACAAGTATAACATAAAGGAGTTTTAAAAGTCTTCACTTACAAAGCGAGCAAAAAGAAAGGGACCTGAAAACAACGTCAAGGGCCCACACACTTGCACTTTCTTAAAAGAAACAATATGCAACAAGAGCTTGCAATTTTAATATGAGGTTCCCACGCAATGTCTTTTCATTTTTAAGCGACTCCCTCAATCCGAACTGCTTAATACAAGGTCAAATGAATAAGCCTCGAAGCAAATATTAAATTACCAACAACTTCTGATGAAAAAAAAGTTAACTTCGCAAAAGTCAATACATCACGCACACCACAACAATCCACGTGTGCGAGTGTTTTTGTAATACATGGGATGAACGATCCAAATTGAATGAAAACAAGTAAACACAATGGAAATTCAGTATGCTCGGAGGCTTTATTTACAGCAGAGACATAAGTCAATGAATGCGCTTAATGCGTCACATCCTTGCTGCAGTTAGTAAGATTGTCATAGCATTATAAATTTTTATTTATTACGAAACCCTCGATTTTCAGGCTATAAAAAGTTATAATTGGGTTCTATCATTAGGCCTATATTAGGATTTTATATGTTCAGTTTAAGAATGTATAGAACTTTTGGAACATATATATTTGTATAACTCACTGGGCATGATTGTGTTTAAAACACTATTACTTTAAATTATTATAAAAACTTAAATTAACTACAACTTTAGTATGTATTTGAAAGTACCAACTTCAATACACCTGCGATTAGTATGGCACTGAAAAACACATAATTTAATTTCGAACACTGCATGCGCAAAAGTTCTTAGTATACTCATTTTGCTTTAGTATGACACTGAAAAACACATAATTTTAACACTACATGCGCAAACGTCTTCAGTGCTAGTATGACACTGAGCAAGCTACTCATAAAGATTATCTGGTGTAAACCCTCTCAAGAGGTGCGAACTTCATTTCGCCTAACTCCAATCAATGATTCTTGGACTTTTTCTCCACAGAGAAAGCGACCGATTGTTGCTACGCAAGATTTCATAAGATCGTAATTATTTAACATTTTCCTTATTCGGACGGTCTCCTTTCGCTTTGAAAATATTTTTATACAAATAAATGTAGGCTACTCTATTTGCTTAAATAACCGAATTAGGTAGGCCTATTTTTAGGTCCTGCCACGAAAAATAGGTCTTATTAGGTCCTAACGTAAAATTACAGTAGGTCAATTTAGGCTCTATAAAATTGAAGTATGCTACTCGTTAGTACTTAAAACATTAAAATAAACTGAAATTTGGAAAGTAAGAGATCAGGAATAAAATAGGTCAGAACCTAAGAATCCGGGACAAGGTTCAATTTAATTAACGAAATACACATTGGACATGAATAATCGACACACCAATGAACAGAGGAAGGTTCAAAGTTTTGTTTACCACCTCTTGGTGATATTGCGTACACGGCCGCTTGGATACTCGCGCCGTCTCGCTTCACCGTCTGTTGTGAATAAGATGGCTACTAAGCAGCATAAGGTTTTCTGCGTTCTTGAGTTTGCAAACTGTGAGTCGGTAGTATCAGTGCCGCGTCTCCGATTCGGCATTGAACCACAAACTAAGAAAAGCATGACACGTTGGGTTATGCCGAAGTCAAACGTGTTCTGTGCCTTATCACGAACAAAAGTGTATGGACCATTCTTTTTTGCGGAACGTACTCAAAGTGGAATAACGTATCTGGATATGTTGGTACAATGGCTTTTTTCTCAACTTACCGAAGATTCACAAGACTTCATTTTCCAATAGGATGGAGCTCCCACGCATTGGAACCGTGATGTCCGAAGACTGTTAAATCAATCACTTCCTCAGGTCGCATAGGACACGAAGACTGGCTCTACATTTCTGACCACAGAGTTCACCCGATCTCACACCATGTGACGTTTTCTTGTGGGGCTATGTTAAGGACACGGTGTACGTCCCAACTCTACCAACAACTCTGGCCGATCTGCCGAATCGTAATTTTAACACTGCTGCGGTGCACTCAGTAACACGAGACATGCTTTCTCGCGTGTGGAACGAATTTGGCTACCGCCTAGATGTTTGCCGTGCAGCGCAGGGAGGACACATTGAACATTTATAACCTGTGGTCAACAAAACTTTCTCTGTTCATTGGTATGTAGATTGTTCATGCCCATTGTATATTTCGTGAAATACAAGTTAATTAAATTTGGTTCATCTGTTAGAATAACCCTGTAGGCCTATTGCTATTAGAGTACACGCTGTCCAATCACATTAATGTGACCTCCGCCTATGTTCGACGTGAACGTGCAATAACCCCGCACAGGCGGCAGGTGACAGCACTATAAAAAACTGTATTTCAAGAGTAAGAACCTGAAGCTTTTGGCGGGAACGATATAAAGATGGTCGCCGCGGGCACCTATTGATTGGATTTTGACAACTAATGCCACACGTTGCCAGCGCTTTGTCCATTCATTCAATCGCCTGTTAACTGTGTCGGAATTTCTTTCATTGTCATCGTTTCGTTTACTTTTAGCATCGAGTTTTAATATTTTTGTTTCCATTTTTACTTCGTTATTTCTTTTAGAATACGTCAATAAGTTGCAAATAGTACCACAAGAAGAACATGGGAAAATGTGGGGAATACAGCCGGGGACCGCGCGCGCCAACTAGTAACAGCCGGCTAACATTCATTTGTCCATTTCGACATCAAACTTTGTTCAAGGTTAGCCTTGTTTTTTCAATTCAAATTTAAATATACTTAATTTAGAATGCATGCGTGACGTACAAAATAGGCTATGTACATTTAGTCTTAATGTTTACGTATCCAGTAATGTTTCATTGCAAATATTGGAAACAAATAGCCTACATAGATTGGGCTATAGGTGTTTCACAACATTTTACTCCGTCACGGCTGTTGTGTGCCAACGAACATTGTTAAGAATATATGCGCATTATTCTAGGATTATTTGTGTCAGTTCGCGGCAGTCGATAATACGAGTACAGCACAAGTTATCGTTTCCCGTCATACCGTAGTGTTCAAATTAACGCTTGTCATGCAATAGCCTACAAATCGACAATGTAAAAACACAGCAATAATATCGCCACAGAGCAGCTTGTTTGTGTGATTGGTGCTAAATAGGCCTACTTATTTACCTTAACATTACGTATGTGGAAGCTTTTATTAACCGTACCGAGTCGCGATACAGTGAGTGAGTGTGCTTGGTGTTATCATGATGTTGTTTCTGCGTTCTGTGTTAACTGCTGTAAACTGTGAACGACCTTCACCCAAACTCTTGTTTCATCTTGAAGGATATTATCATTTCATGGCGAGTGTTGATATATTCATCAGATTACTTTGTGTTTGTATTTGGTATTAAGTTTGTAAAGCTGTCGAGTCTTTGGTCTCTTTCTCGTATTTATTGAATAACGGTGATAAAGGTATCATAGCTTCAGTGTGTTATTTATTTATTTATTTATTTATTTATGTACCGTATTTCTCTATTTGAATGTCCTCGGCGTTGACCCAGGATCGACATTTGCATTATAATGCGCATACTAGTACCGAAATAATGTCCAAAGTGTAGCCCTGTGTATTATTCGAATCAGCTGATCCACATCAACAATGAAAACTTGGCAACACAGCTCAGCAGTTCCAAGCTCCCGCCATTTCCTTCGCGTTCTTTCTTTTGAAATACAGAGTATAGCAGTGGAGGGTATAGAAAGCGTGTCGAATGGAATCTCGAGACAAGGGTGGAAGAATTTTAGAAACGGCTACGTTTGTAAACTGTTCGCGTGCCGCCGTGGTTAAAGTATACCGTGCATGGCAAAATGGCGCCGAGGCAGCTGTGGTGCACCACGGGCCATAGATGATGAGGGTGAACGACGGCTGCGGAGATGTGCACGGGCGAATAGACGTGCAACTGTATTCTAGAGCCATCCTTACTTTCGACTTGAAGTTTCAGTGCTACGTCACAGCTACATTCTAACCAGCCTATTACAGGAAGCCATTCCAATTGATACATCGAGATAAATCGAATTTCGCTGACGATGTTGCCAGCTAACATCTTGCATTCACACATGTTATCAGCCGTTTGCATTGTGCTCGGTTAGTTTCATTGGCGGTCTTAGTGTATTCTCGTATATTTTTATTTTTGATATTATTCTAGTCTGTTGTTATTTAATAGCTTAGTATTTGTTTGTCGTTTGACATAGTGTAGTATAATTAGGTGTAGTTGTAGGTTAGCTTTAGGTCAGTGAGTGTTTGTTTTATTTCTGCCGTGCGTGTGTGTGATAGTGTCATGCCGGGTTCTAGCACGAGGAAGACAAGCGCCAAGAGAGGAAACGGTTTGAATAAATATTGCTGAACAACTTGCCTGAGAAGAGCACATTTGTTATGGACAAAGCCCCCATTGCCCCGTATCATAGTGTCATTCACGACAAAGCTCCAACAATGGCAGCAAGAAAGAATGTGCTCATTGAGTGGATGACGAGCCACAACAATCCTTTACGTGACGACATGACTCCTTTATATGTTTTATAATACATTTTCTCGAACTCTGATTATCTTCGATTTCGGGCGCGAGGCGGTAATGGTGAGTAATTTGTTTGTTACATTTTTTCTGCTTCATTATCAGAAATATTCTTTTAACCGCAGTATATGTGTAATTTCTGCTACTCTGTACTTATTCACGAGTATGAAGTATGTAAACATGTCTGTTCACATTACGAGTGTTTTGTTAACTTTACGGCTATAATCATGTACTTCAGCTGATTCGCGTTAGTGGACTGGAAACACTGTATCGCCAGCCGGTGAACTGTCAAGTCGGAAGTAACGATGGCGGCACTTTAGTGTAGAGCAACTGACCGCCCAGATGAACTACCTACCGTGTTTCCTCATCGACCGTTTAGCGAACGTTGCTGCGTATGGGCCTCCGCAGCAGGTCCTTGGTTCATGCATCCATGCTGATTGCTGTTCATCGGCGACGAAGGCTGGAATTTGCACGCTTATACCGAAAATGGGCGTCCACTGAGTGGCGACAGGTGGCCTTTTCCGATCAATCGCGTTTTATGCTCCATCGGACAGATGGCTGTTGGCGTATACGGCGTAAAACGTCTGAACACAAACACTCTGCAACAATCGCCGGACGTGTCCAGGTCGAATGGTGAGGGGGATGTTTTCGTGGCATTCCCTGGGTGATCTCACTCTTCCTGCACGTCTCGCAGAGGTTCGCGCTGCAAAAGGTGGTTATTACAGGTGGTCACATTATTGTGGCTGGACAGTGTGCTTTCGCTCTATTTGATTGGCTCCGCGCAACTGTATCCAACAATGAGAATGCAATGTCACCTGTTAGGTGTATGTGTTCAGTGTAGGATTATTGGACACATCCAGCAAGTGCGTTGTGTTAACTGTATGCAGCTGGACTGTTCATATGTCCCATATGATTATTTGCTATTTTTTAGCGTATGGCTTTTAGTGCCGGGAGTGTCCGAGGACATGTTCGGCTCGCCCGAGTATGTAGCTGCTTCTAGAGGGACACCCATGGAGTGAGCTACAAGTACCGCTGCGTGTGGAGTGTTGTCTGGGGAGGAAAGTTTGAATGTAAGGAAGAGGAATTGGAAGGTAGCGGCTGTGGTCTATAGTTAGGGACCAACCCCGGCATTTGTCTGGAATGAAGATGGGAAACCACAGAAGACCATCTTCAAGGTTGCCGGCGGGGGGATTCGAACTTCCTTGCCACCCGGATGTGAGCGGCTGCCTGCAGCCATGCCGTAACGACAACGGCTAACTCACCCGGTATAATTTGCTACTGCAGCCACCGTAGTTAGATTCACTATCGAATTAGGTTTTTCAATCAAACAGCGTACAGATAGGGGACGTGCTACAGGAAAATTGTCACATTCAAACACTTAAGCCACAACGAATGAAAATAAATACAATAGCCCTATAACACACAATAACACCATCAGAAAGAAATTAGCATTTTAAGTCAATAATTTTCTTGTTGTCGATTATTTTAGGGGCCTTGTGACATCGTGGCCATGTAGTCCCATGTACTTGGGTGTGTGTAGAATTTGTCCGATAACCTGTGTCACTATGATGTCTGTACTAGAGTGTGTACTTTGTAATTAAGGTAGGATTTGGGTAGGAACTTGCCGTGGCCTGAATTTAGGTACCATCCCGATATTTGCCAGGAGTAGAAGTAAGAAACCACGGAAAACCACTTCCAGGATGGCTGAGGTAGTAATTGAACCCACCTCTTGTCAGTTTTGCCTCACGAGGCTGAGTGTACCCCATTCCAGCACTCACGAGGGGAACCCGCCAAGTGTAACAACCGAATTTCCTAGAAACGTCGCTCAGTGACGGAGGAGTCGAAATAAGCGAACACATATTTCGGCTTATCCGTAGACACTCGCCAGTTTCCGAGAAAATGACAGCCAAATCACAGGTTAACATATTAAAACTTTATTAATGAGGCTTCTATGGGACACGAATATCCCGCGCAGATCGCGCAAAATGCCCCCACTGAACTCTGTTTGGAAGAGTTCTTGCCACTTGTCCACATTCAGATGTCTACAAAGTTTCGAGATTTCACTTTTCCAGGAACTTCGTGGGCTTCCCACTGGCCATTCTCCTCTTAATCCTTCTTTAAAGATTTGTAAGGCCATCCTGTCGTCTCTTATCCTTAGTAAATGACCAGCCCATTGAAGGCTTCTGGAGTTAATGATGTTTGCTGTGATAGGTCTTTATTTGATCTCTTTTTTCCAGCTTTGAGAATCAGAGTTAAAAAGTGGTCCAAAAATTTTCCTATACATTTTATTTTCGAAAACCTCCAAATGGTGTTGTTTCTATTTTGTTAAACTCCATGATTCTGCACCATAAGTTACAACAGGCCTAACGATGGTATTGCATATTTTCATTTTTGTATTTCTTGCAGATTTCCCTGCATTTAGGCCCTTTGGCACAAATCTACACCGTTTCATCGATCTGGACCAAAATTTGTATACTTACCCTTTTGTTGTTAGTTTTAGTTGTAAGTATGTAGTTAGTTGGTTTATTAGATATATGTCATTGTTCTATTAGACTGTGGTGTGTGAGTGTGCCTGGTAGCAGTTGCATTGTTTATTAGTTATAGTTCATTGTTTCAGTAGACTGTGATGTGTGAGGGTGCATGTGAGTGTGCCTGGTGACAGACTGTTTTAGTGATAGTATTTGTGGTTGGTGGAACTTATCTGTTTCGTTATTAGAATTTTGGTATTTAATTGTTAGTAGAGGGTTGGTATTTTTGTTAGTAGAATTGCTCTTTACTTATTCTGAAAGGGAGTAGCAGCCTTTAGGAATAAATCAATTCTTTACTAGTCTTATAGACGGTTAAGATATTGATAATATAAGCCAAATAATGGCTACACTGCGTCCTGCTGCACGGCTGAAAGCCACGGGAAACTACAGCCGTAATGGTATTCGCGAGGATATGCACCTCTCTATGCATAACTACATGTGATGATGGCCTCCTCCCTTGTAAAATTTCAATCCGGAGGTAAACTAGTCCCCCGTTCGGATCTCCGGGCGGGGACTACTCGAGAGGGGGTTAACATCACAGAAGTGGCAAAGAGGAAATCTGACATTCTACGGATCGGAGCTTGGAATGTTAGAAGTCTGCTAGGAAGTGGAAGGTTAGAAAACTTAGAAAGGGAAATGGATAGGTTGAGGTTGGATTTGGTTGGGATTAGTGAAATGCGCTGGCAGGAAGAACAGGACTTTTGGTCAGGAGACTATAGGGTCATTAGCACTAAATCAAACAATGGCCAAGCAGGGGTTGGTCTCATATTGAGTAGGAAACTTGGACAGCGGGTGGAATATTATGAGCAATATAGTAAACGGATTATTGTAGCAAAAATCAATACTAAACCTACCTGCACCACAGTGGTACAAGTCTATATGCCTACCAGTCAAGCTGATGATGAGGATGTTGAAAAGGTATACGAAGAAATAGACGAAATTCTGAGGTATATCAAGGGTGATGAAAATGTTATAGTAATGGGAGATTGGAATGCTGTGGTAGGAAAAGGGAGAGAAGGGAAGATAGTAGGAGATTTCGGATTAGGTGAAAGGAATGATCCAGGAAGCAGGCTGATGGAATTCTGCACCGAGCATGAGTTGGTCATAGCTAACACCTTATTCAATAACCACAATAGAAGAATATACATATGGATGAGACCAGGAGATACAGGGCGTTACCAAATCGACTTCATTATGGTCAAGCAGAGGTTTCGAAACCAGATTTTGGATTGTAAAACATAACCTGGTGCTGACATAAACTCTGACCACAATCTGGTTGTAATGAAATGCAGATTAAAGTTGAAGAAACTGAAGAAAAGTCAAAAGCCAAAAAGGTGGGCAATAGACAGACTGAAAGAGAAGGATGTAAACGAAAGATTCAAGAAGAGTATAAAGGAAGGACTAATTAAATTCCCTAAACAAACTTCAATTGCAGACGAATGGGCACTTTTGAAGAATGAAATAACAAAATCTGCAGAAGAAAACATTGGTAGGAAAGAAAGAATAGGTAGAAAACCGTGGATCACTCAGGATATACTAGAATTGATGGATGAAAGGCGGAAAAACAAGAATGTAAGAGATGAAAAGGGGAGAGCAGAATACAGACGTCTGGGAAATGAGGTTAACAAGAAGTGCAAGGAAACGAAAGAAGAATGGTTGAAAGAGAAATGTGCAGGTATAGAAAATTGTCTGAAATTAGGAAAAGTAGACACAGCTTATCGAAGGATTAAGAATACTTTTGGGGAAAAGAAGACTAAGTGCTGTAATATTAAGGACACAAATGGAAAGCCTCTAACAGATAGGGAAGAAAAGGTTGATAGATGGAAAGCTTACATAGAGAGTTTGTATAAGGGAAAGGAGATTGAGAATCATGTAATGGAAAGAGAGGAGGAAATTGATGAGGATGCGAAAGGAGATTTAATATTGAGATCAGAATTTGATAGAGTTTTGGAAGACTTAAGCAGGAACAAAGCACCAGGCATAGATGATATACCGATTGAGTTGCTACGCTCCATAGGAGATGAAGGTCTGATCAGGTTATTTCACTTGGTGTGTAGGATTTATGAGACAGGTGAAGTACCCCCTGATTTCAAGAAGAATGTTATCATCGCTATACCAAAGAAAGTGGGAGCTGACAGATGTGAAGATTACCGTACAATCAGCTTGATTACTCATGCTTCAAAGATCCTGTCTAGAATAATTTACAAGAGGATTGAAAGCCAGATAGAAACGCAGTTGGGTGAAGACCAGTTTGGTTTCAGAAGAAATGTAGGAACAAGGGAAGCTGTACTAAGTCTTAGGCTGATTTTGGAAGGTAGAATTAGGAAAGATAAGAGAACGTTCATGGCATTTGTAGACGTAGAAAAGGCTTTTGATAACGTTGATTGGACTAAATTGTTTGACATTTTGAAATCTATTGGAATAAAGTACAGGGATAGGAGGGTATCTACAATCTATACAGAAACCAGACATCTGTCATTCGAGCTGAAGGACATGAGAGAGAAGCTGATATTCAGAAAGGTGTTAGGCAAGGCTGCAACTTATCACCCATACTTTTCAATCTTTACATTGAACAAGCAATGAAGAAAATTAGAGAAAAATTTAAAGTGGGAGTGAAGATTCAAGGAGAAATAATTTCAACTCTGAGATTTGCTGATGACATCGTCATCTTGGCCGACAAGCCTGAGGATTTGAATGAGTTTTTGAATGGTATGGACTCCGTCTTACGGAAAGAATTCATGATGAAAATTAATAAATGTAAAACAAAAATACTGGAATGCAGCCGAAATAAATCAGAACCCTCTATGGAGATCAAAATTGGCAGGTGAAAAGCTGAAGGAAGTAGGAGACTTCTGTTACTTAGGAAGCAGAATAACCAGTGATGGACGAAGCAAAGAGGATATAAAAAGTAGGTTGGCTCAGGCAAAGAAAGCATTTCTACAAAAAATGAATCTGTTGGCATCGAATATAGATTTAGGTATTAGGAAGTCATTTTTGAAAGCCTTTGTCTGGAGCGTGGCGCTCTATGGAAGTGAAACTTGGACTATTGGTGCAGCAGAAAAGAGGAGAATTGAAGCATTTGAAATGTGGTGTTACAGGAGAATGATGAAGATCAGATGGGTAGATAGGGTTACAAACGAAGAGGTATTAAAACGAGTGGGAGAGGAGAGATGTTTCTGGCGACTGCTAATGAAGAGAAGAGATAGGATAGTAGGACACATACTAAGACACCCAGGAATAGCAAGCTTAGTTATGGAAGGAAGGGTCGAGGACAAGAACTGTAGGGGTAGACCAAGGTTAGAATATGTTAAACAGATTGCCTCGGATGTAGGGTGTGGTAGCTATGTAGAGATGAAACGATTAGCTTAGGACAGGGAGGCATGGAAGGCTGCATCAAACCAGTCAAAAGACTGAAACAACAACATTAATGATAACGCAACAACCTCAGAAGTGAGCACTACTATCTATAATAAGATTGGCACGTTACACAAGTCTTTAGAAACGTATGTAATCTAAACATTGTATATATATTTGTGCATAAGTGTAATTCATAAACATCATACATTAACTAAGCCTAAGTGATGATGATCACTTGCCGATCGAAACATGTCAACCAATTAAGTACCCCAATTTTTGTACATAAAAGCGTGTTATTTTGTAATAAATATCTTGTTTCTTTCAGGTTAGGGCATGTAAATACTTGTTTTCCCGCCTAATACAATTTGGCACGATTTGTGTCGACCGATTGGAAAGCTTTCCTTAATAGAACTAGGCAACACTGAAAAGTGGTTTCGGTAATTTTTAATAAAACATTTGCTCTAGTGATTAATATAAATCGTATGTCATGATGCAGGGTGCGTGGTGAACGGGACGTTGTACGCCGAAGGTTCCGCCATGGCCAGCTCAAGTCAGTGTAACTTCTGCTACTGCATCCGCGGCCAACAGCGCTGTGTAGAACCGCAATGTTTGCTGCCCCTGCAAGGTTGCCAGCCGCAGTACCAGTCGCACTCATGCTGTCCCATTCGCTACGACTGCAGTAAGTACACAACAAACGCAACCATCAGTACGTCCTACATGTTGCAATTTTGTACCTCATTATTACTGAAATGCATCCTCATTGGGCAGGTGAAGCAGTCGCAGCTACAACCACCCCAGCTTCATCAGGAAGCAGCTTGACTGGTGAGTACGAAATGCAGTATTTCTATTGATCAAGGAAATTAGAGAAAAATTTAAAGCAGGAGTAGAGATTCAAAGATACTTCATCGCTAAACCAGCACTCGAAGTTTTTATGAATAAGGAACGTTTATGTAAATGTAAATGAAAATTGTAAGGATATGAATTTCGTTTTATGAATAATTGTTACACTAGTATTAAGAATTAGATATAAGCAATTTGGCTGATGAAGACCTCAATGAAAGGTTGAAACATGTACCAACGATTGAATAGATATTAAAAAATTTGAATAGATGCTCTTCATTTTGAATTGATAGGCGTTATATTTTAAAAGTTATCTGTAAAGATTCAAGGAGAAATAATTTCAACTCAAAGATTTGCTGATGACATTGTCATCTTAGCCGATTCGCCAAATTATGATGTTCCATTTAGGGGCTTTGCGACAATATGGTCATGTAGCCCCATGTATTTGGGTGTTTGTAGGATTTGTCTGATAACCTGATTTATTGTGAGGGCTTTGTATTTGTAATTCAGATGAGGATTGGGAAGAAGGCGGTCGTGGCCTTAAGATAGGACCCATCCCAAAACTCGCCTGGAGTAGAAGTGGGAAACCACTACCAGGATGGCTGGGGTGGGAATCGAGCCAGCCTCTTCTCAGTTTTGCCTCACGAAGCTGAGTGTACCCCATTCCAGCCCTCAGTCTAGAATTAAATTTCTTGGCAGAGCCGGGAATCGAACCCGGGCCTCCACGGTGACAGCCAAGAGTGCTAGTCACTACGCAACGGAGCGGACTTCACCAGATGATATAAATCAGTTTTTAAATGGTATAAACTCCGTCTTGAGAACAGAATTCAAGATGGAAATTAATAAAATAATATGTAAAACAGAGATAATGGAATGCAGCCGAAGAAACCAGAAACTCCTATTGACGTCAAATGGGCCCGTGAAAAGCTACAGAAGTAGGAAACTTTTGTTGCTTAGGAAGCACAATAACGGGTGATGGACGAAGCAAAGAGGATATAAAAAGTAGGTTGACTAAGGCAAGGAAAACATTTCTGCATAAAAGAAATCAGTCAGATTTAGGTGTTAGAAAGTCATTTTTCAAAGTCTTTGTCTGGAGCATGACAATCTATGGAGGTGAAACTTGGACTGTTGGCGCAGCAAAAAAGAGGAGAATGATAAAGATCAGATGGGTAGATCGAGTAACAATGAAGAGGTATTAAGACGAGTGGAAGAGGTATTTATTTATTCGTGTGAGAAGTACAAAGTATGTGTTGAACAGACGACTTCAAACAGTTTCTGTCCAGAACTTAGCCACTTCGATAGCACTTGAATTAGCTTCAGTCAAGTCGTTCATTGTACAACTGTACGGGCACAATGGTCAGGAGAAGAGGTGTTGTGTTGTCTGGGTTGAGCCACAATCACACAGGACTGTCTTGGTCGGAAAATGCCACTTATATAAGTTGTCCCTGGATCTTGCAACTTCCACCCTCAGTCTGCTCAGGGACTTCCAGATTAGCCAGTTCTCTGTGTGACCAGGAGGTAGAGATTCCTTTGGTTCCATCCATTCAGACAGAATGCTGGTCCTCTCCTTCCACACGGCAACTCGAGCTGTTGCTGCTGTTCCTTGTAATGGTTGAGTAGTTGTTAGGAAGCTCTTTCTCGATTTTAATCTCCTCTCAGCAGGTTGATATCCGAAGAGTGGGTGTGAGGTCACAGCAGATGATTTTCTTCTTTCGTTGTTTGCAGCCACTTCTCTTCTGATATCAGGTGGAGCAATCCCTGCAAGATAGTGCACTTTACTGATGAGAGTTGGCCTCAAGCAACCTGTAATAATCCTGCAGCACTCATTTAAGGCTACATCCACCTGCTTTGCATGGGCTGACTTGTACCACACAGGACTGGCATATTCTCCTGCTGAATAGCATAAGGCCATTGCTGTTGTCCTTAACGTTTGGGGATGGGTGCCCCAGTTAGTCCCTGCCAGTCTACGGAGGAGGCTGTTCCTCGAAGAGATCTTCTGTTTTAGCTTAAAGCACTGCTCCTTGAATGTGAGTGTACGGTCCAAGGTGACACCTAGATATTTGGGATGGAAACAATGATCCAATAACATACCATTCCAGAATACTCCAAGTTTCCGACTAGATTGTTTATGTTTCAGGTGGAAGGCACATACTTGAGTCTTATTAGGATTGGGCATGAGTTGGTTCCTTTCATAGTAAGTACCCAGCTGTTTGAGAGCACGAGTGAGTGTATGCTCTACAACTTCAAACTGTTCTGATTGGGCAGAAAGAGCAAGATCGTCAGCGTAAATGAAGCTTTTACACCCTTGAGGCTGTGGTTGATCATTGGTGTACACATTAAATAAAATACGAGACAATACACTTCCCTGGGGCAATCCATTCTTCTGAGTTCTCCAACGGCTGCGATGTCCTTGGAAGTCAACGAAGAACCGGTGGTCCTGAAGAAATGTAGCTATCATGTTAGTGAATCCATAGTTGTTCGTTAGGTTATAGAGTTTATGTAACAGTATTCTGTGGTTAACGGTGTCATATGCAGCAGAGAGATCAACAAAAGCTACACCTGTGATCTTTTTCCTTTCAAAACCATCTTCTATGAACTGAGTAAGGTGTAGGACTTGAGAAGTGCAATTTTTTCCTGGTCTGAACCCAGCTTGTTGAGGGATTAGAAGAGGATCAACTACAAGAGTTAAACGATTAAGGATCATTCTCTCTAGGATCTTATAAAGATGACAAAGAAGAGAGATTGGTCTGAAACTTTTAGGATCATTTGGTAATTTACCAGGCTTTAAAATAGCTATTACACGAGCCTTGCGCCACAATTTTGGGATCTTGAAAAATGCAATGCAGTGATTATAAAGATTTAGAAACCAAATTTTCGGGATATTGCCAAAATGTTTAATTTGTTCAGCACAAATATCATCCAGTCCTGCTGCCTTGCCATTCCGACATGTACGGACGGCAGCTTCTAGTTCATGGAGATCAAATGGTCTTGTGAGTTCACTGTTCTGATTGTGTACCTTATCCTGAAGTTTGAAATCTGATTTTCTAAATGACGATCTTGGTGTGCTATTATTTATGAGCTGTGATGCGATGTTGTTGGCAGTGATGTTTGCAATGTGTGGAACTCTTAGTTGGATCGTTATTTAATTTCTTTAGCAGCCTCCAAGCCTTCTGACTATTAACAGAGAAGTCAGTTTCCTCGATAAGTTTCAGCCATCTTTCTCTCTTGTTCAATGCTATGGTGGATATTAGCTCTTTTCCTGCTGAAATGGTTTCGTCACTAAATGGATTATCTTCGAAGAGTGAAAGATAATTACTCATCAGATCAGCTGTTTTAGGTGTTAAGCCATGGAAGTATTGTGTCCTGCACCCTCGAGGCATCGACAACCGTGAAGCCTTCTTCACTGCATTCACAAATGTATCGTATTCATCTGG
Source organism: Meconema thalassinum (assembly GCA_946902985.2). NCBI lineage: Eukaryota > Metazoa > Arthropoda > Insecta > Orthoptera > Tettigoniidae > Meconema > Meconema thalassinum. The sequence goes on from OX336396.1 coordinate 150,903,959, forward strand.
TGTTGGCTGGATACCAGCTACAAAACTATCCAAAGTAGAACTAAATTTCTCCCAATTAGCTTTCCGGAAGTTGAATCTTCTGCGGTAGGGTATAGTGATCGGTTGGGCTAATGCAGTAACTTGGCACATCACAGGCCGATGTTGAGAGTTAGGAACTGGAGAGCATACTGTCTCCATGCATTGTTGGCTGATGTGCTCACTGGCAAAGATCAGAGCTGCATGCCAACGCCCACTATTGAAGGATGGAGGAAGTTTACTGTCATGTATGAGGGTTAATTGGAAGGTATCGGCCCATTTTAACACCTCTTCTCCATTATCATCGTCTTGAGCATTTTTGGGACGTCGTAGCTGATTGTCTCTGTGGGTCTCTTGTATGCCAAGTATGTCACAGTTGTTACTTCGACATATTTCACTCAGGAGCTCTTCTTTTGGGGATGGAAGTCCCTCTGTATTAAAAGTAATTATAGTTAGCCTTGAAAAAGGCCTTTGTGGAACAGATATCATCTTGCTTGTACTTCTGGAATGCTGATGCTCAGTTCAGTACTGGAAAGTGTAATCCAGGTACCTATGCAGGGGCACCACGTGCAGGAATCAGCTTCACCCCAGTGGAAGAGGTGAAAAGAGAGGAGTATACTCAAAACTTCAGTAAACTTAACGAACATACACAGTAAGTTACTGTTGTTGTACTACGAGGTCGTCTACCCTTCATATAGGCTACATATACATCTACTATATAAAGCTCAAATACCACTCACTGACTCATTCATTCATTCATCACGAAATCTCAGAAACCACCAAACGGATTGGAATGAAATTTGGTATGCAGCTTCCTCAAGGGCCGCAAACGCCCACTAAGAAAGGCCTTTTGGATATTCAGGTCCTAAAGGGGTGTTAAAGGGGTAGACCTGCATTTCCCGATTGGTTTCATTGGGGGAAGTGATACCTGGCATATAAACTCATCATTAAAAATAAGAAGACACGTGTCTGAGGGTTTTTCGATGTGGTGTATATTATGAGGTGAAAGGGGTGAAAAGTGGGGGTTGAAGGATTCCTAACGGAGCGTGTATCTCTTAAACGACATAGGCGAGGAGTTTGAAATTCAGCGAAAAAAAATCAGCATAAAAATAAGTAAATAGGTGTTTGAGTCTTTTTTTTTTTCATAAATCCAATTTAAGGGGCCCATGGGGAGGGGTGAAATTCTGGGGGAAAATAACAGGACCCATGCTTATCTATATAACTAATGTTATAACGGGATTCCAAATGTTATTGCGGGCGAAGCCGCGGGTAATAGCTAGTATATATAAAGAAGAGGAAAATTTGAAGTAAATATGGTAGCCAATAACAGCCAATTAATGAATAATAGTAATAGTAATAATAGTAATAATAGACGAAAAATCTCTATAATAAGAAGTCGCTGAGCATTGGAGCCAAATTAAGACACTACAGCACGGTTGTCAAACCTGAAGCATTATATGCTTCGGAGACTTTGACTATGAACAGGCGGGGACTAGTCGACCAGTTGGTCAAAAAAGAACGCAGGGTATTGAGAAAATTTTTAGGCAACAGATGGGTTGACGGGCACATACGTTTGAAGTCGAACGAAGAGTTATATAGAAAGATAGAACCAGTCACGTCAACAATAAAAAGGAAAAGGTTGTTGTTCTATCGACACATTTTCAGAATGTCCAACGATCGTCTAACAAAGGAAATTTGGAATTTCGTGAAACCAAAGAAGAAAAAATTGGCATGGGTTGAAGAATGTAACAAAGACCTTCTAGAAATTGGTATTCCGGACTGCAAAATTATGAACAGGTGTGAATTCAGACACCTAATCAAAAATTACCAGGGATTTAAGGTAGGGGCAGAACCCAAAAGACGGAGGGGACCTCTTTCAGAAGATCGGAAGAAGACGCTGAGTGACGGGCTCAAGAGATACTGGCAGGACATCAAAGCTGGCAGACGATCTAGAACGAAACATTGATTTTGATTGTTGCTCCGTAGTCCATAGTGGCTCAATTCGAATGTAAAAAAAAATGGTTTTACGTCCCTTTTAACAACTGCGGCTTTTAGAGACGCAGGGGTGCCGGAATTTTGCCCCGAAGGGGATCTTTAACGTGCCAGTAAATCTACGGACACGGCTCCCTCGCATTTGCGCACCCTCAAATGCCAGCTGACTGCGCCAGGATACGAACCTGCAACCTCGGGCCCAGCAAGCGAGAACGTTACCCCTGCGCCACGCAGCCAGCCTGCCAATTAATGCGACTCCTAAACTATTTGATTGGTCATGAAGGGAAATTTTTAAATTAAGGGAGCTCTGGAGGAGAAAGGCGAGTTTAGCGACGAGTCGTAAATAAGGAACATGGATCAGATAACTTCTCATCAGGCTGAATGGGTAACACCAGCCTAAACTTGACTGTCTCTACCAAATGGATTCGAAGTCGATTGGAATCATATTTTGTTAAATGAATATTTTGTTGAAGGTTGTGAAGTTGATGGCAGGCAATACTCGGAAGGAGAGATGGTTGAAGCTGTGGCCAATTCTTCCTGTGATAATTGTTTCTGCATGAAAGGCAAGGTGCAATGTGTTCCACTGACTTGTTCAATACCACTCCAAAGCTGCAAGCCCATCATTCTTCCTGGAGACTGCTGCCCTTCCAGCTTTGATTGTGGTAAGTTTGTAAGTATAGTGGTTATTTCTCATTAGGATAATCTTTAGTCATTTTACGATAAGATATCATATAAGATCGCCACGGTCACTGCTAAATTTGAAAGAAATCACACTTTCTGAGATGTAGAAAATTAATTTGGTGAAAATGAATACTAAATGAGCAATTTCGAGAAAGGAAGTACATATTCACGAAGGTATTTTCAAGCTGAAACATGTTTAGGGGATGGGAGTTCTGATTCAGGGGTTCCAAGTTGGTGAAATGTACTCTGAATAGAAACCGCTAAATGTTAGCGCTTGTAGCCAACGTCTGAGCTTCCTCACCTTCCATTTCGGATTTATTCTTTGAGTTTAACACATATTTTTAAACATAATGACCAAGATATCGATTTATTTTTCTCCAGGCTGTCCCCTTCGAAAGGGCTAGCGGAAAATTAGAAAACCCCCAAACTTGTTCCATCATTTTAAAAAAACCTTCAAGAATATGATTGTTTTGAAATTCGATGTTGGGATTTGTACCGTTCCTTCGCAAGAAAATTCTCTTCAATACCTTTTGTTGTTGTTGTTGTTTCATTTACGTGCTTGAGACTTCCTGGTCATCAGCCCCATGCATTTGAGTGTGCGTGAAACTCTCTGAAGATGAGTTAAGTTTGTTGCAAGTACTACCATGTTTTCTTGTCGCGCGAAGATAGCGCCTTCTCAATTACATTTTCCAAAGGACCATTTTCAATACTTTTACAGTTTTCTGAAATGCTCGTGGGCCAAATAGCAATTAGCATCATGAACATAAATAACTTTCAAAAAATCTGGTAGAGGAGCAGGAAGAGTACTTAATTCTTACATCTTGTTCTCTGAGGGCCTCACATGTATTAGGCCTATATTGATTGGCTGTTGATCAAATTCAGGGATTTTCTTTCTTTCTTTCTTTATTTATTTATTTATTTATTTATTTATTTAAGAAAATTGTATCTATAAGGTCAATTTACAAAGTTATTATTAAAATCTATTGGATTAACAATCCACATTACCTGCTGTTTCAACATTTCTTTTTAAATCTGTGCTTTATTCCTGAAAATGTTGCTTCGTCGGGTGCCCCACGGATGCATTGTTGAAGCCGAGTTATGAACTGGAGGAATAAGCAAAATGTTCCGATATAACGTAAGCATTCTTACCCATATGTAAGATCGATAACTGGTATGAAGATTCACTGTTTTAAGACCACGTCCCAACGATTAATTAATGTCGTTTCTAGTTAATTCCTTTTCTGGGTCGGTTTTCATGTGTTATGTTCTTTATCACGGACCAGAAAAGAATACCTTCGTGGGCCAACTGTTGAAAAGTCCTGTTCTATTATAACATTACACTAATATTCCCGTGCATCACAATATTCATAATTCATATGTCATATTCAAATGAAACTCAACCTAAGTAGATTACATTTAACGATAAACTCACACGCGCGCACAGACACTAACTTCGATGTTAATTCTTTTTAGGGGCTTGGAACATCTTGGTCATCAGCCTCGTGGAGTTGCGTGTGAGTCAAACTTGTCTGATAACCTGTATTTATGCGATGACTGTGGGAATGTGTGTGTAACTGTATTAGGGAAAGAGATGACGTAGGTGTCCCGGGACTTGAAGTAAGGTACTATCCCGGAATTTGAATGGAGAATGTGGGGGGGAAATGTAAAAAACCACACTCAGTATAGTCGCTGTCAGCACCGGGATTCAAACCTCCTATTTTTGGACTTGCTACAGCTGCCCTCGCGGCCGTGGTGCACTATTTAACGAGCACGGCGTAGCCGTGGAACACATGCACTAACTTTTCCTTCAAGGCGATGTAAGACGGTCCAGGCAAAATTTGGTCCAGTACCAAAAATAAAATTTTGACATTTTGAATGACTTAGCATCTCTGAAATATTATACTGAAAACTGAAATAATAATATTCACAAACTTCATTTTTAAATTTCTAATATACAGATTGTTCCACCAGCCACTTATTTTTCTTTGGAGGAAGGCAACCCAACTAACGCGTATATCATAGTCATCCTAAAAAAACATTAGTACCTGCTCATTGACGTCCTTAGTACAACTTTGCCGCCGAGTTCAAGCTCGGGAATATAGTAGACATCATTAGCGGCAGTGTTATTTCAATGACCTCAAATATAATGCATGATTAAAAAGATCATAGTTGGAATAACTTCACCTTACGTTTGGACAGGAAGTGTCAACGAATAGATTCAATACGTGCTAGCAGTACACCGTGGCTCTCAGTAGCTAAGGTAGCTAAATAAAGCATTTTTGAAGTCGCGTCCGCTCTTAGGTAGCATGTTCGAACCCCGAGCGATTTTTATTTGGACCTGAAAAGGACCATTTTTATCCGATGGTACGTAGCCAGATTGGACGACGACATAATGATCTGTACAACAAAAGCAAGGTACTCTGTATATTCCGGGTAGCAAGTGTTCGAAATGTTGACCAGCTTGGTTTAAAGGACTCACTCAGGCCACCACACCTGTCGCGTCAAGGTCCTCCGTAACACTAGGATTAACCATTCCTTATTCTTACGCCCTGCCAAATCAAAGCCCTCTGTAATACATGATGTTCAGGTGGCCTGAGCATGCAATCGAGCAGGCGGTGGCAAGTGTCCAACGCAAAAAGGTCACACTTTCTATCTTCGCATAGTGTGTAAGCGTCCGTGGCGTTGGACTGCGGATTGAAAGATTTGGGGTTCGATACTTGCTACGGGGAGAGTTTTATAATTTGTTTTCAGTACGTTTTATCGTCTGTGTCGACCGCTTTACCAATGTCTTACGACAAGAGGTCACAATTACCGTAATTATTGAGGATGGGGCACTAGTAATATAGCGAGCAGATGCATTTCAGGTTGGATTCCATGAAAGTTACATAGTGTTCGAATGCGGTATTACACGAAACATCTTAATATGTACACCTCAAATAGAGTTGTCTTCTTTTTGTTCGAATTTAATAACAAAATAATACCCAGAGAATTTCTTAGGAATATATGTATACTTCGATGCTATCACTGGCGATCAGAATCTCCTTCGATATGTAGTTGTTTCATTTGAGGGGCTAGACTGCGAGTCATTTAGACCCGTGTACTTGGGTGTGTGTTGAAGTTCTCTGATAATCTGTGCTATAGCGGTGTCTGTATTTGCAATTAATATGAAGGTTAGGAAGGAGGCGGCCGTGGCCTTAGGTTAGAAACCGTCCCGGCATTAAATGGAGTAGAAGTGGGAAACCACTTCCAGTTTTGCCCCACGAGGCTTAGTGCACCCCGTTCCAGCCCCAGAGCAGCATTACATTTCTTGGCAGAGTCGGGAATCGAACCCGGAACTCCGGAGCAACACTTCGATATGTTATGTTAATATCCATGTCAGATTTTTCAACTTTGTGCCATTACGGGTCACGTGGGACAATCTGTAGATTCGATCGTATTCTCTTTATAAATCAGCAAAATTCAACGTACTCTTCACAGGAATACATAGTAAGTTAATATATATGGCAATGTGACTGTACATGTGGCTTAATATTACATCCCCACCAAAATAGAGCACGGCCTGTCGTTCAAAAAAGTATGCCTACGGCTGGATTCTTCCCGTTCTCACCCACCATGTCCAGCCGGAACTTTACCGATTCAGCCACTACTACAACGAGGATAGTTCGTGCTGCACGTGTACTAGTTACTAGTTAAACGTTATTATCCATAAGTCTTCAATCATGGTTTATAGTGTTAATTTAATTTTCTACTATTACAGATCACGTAGCGTAACTATTAATTCGATCGTATTACGTGTATGTGTGTTCTTTCAAGGAGAAATAAATCACATGTTAGTAGAATGATCCTTAGTATTTAGCGCGGAAATCTTTAGGGTCGTCTTTTCCTTGCTAGACCCATGGGTCAATTACATAGCTGTCACGCAGGCAGAGCAAAATCGACCATCGGGTGAAATGTTATGTTAGTTGGGTTTCATAAAACTAAATAATAAGGGGCTGGTGGACCACTCTGTATATGGCACTTAGCACTCGCTCCCCTTCTTGTATGTCATCCAAGTAGAATTTTTGCTAAATAGGCTAAATCATATATGTTCTGATTTAATGAATTGTGCGAACAGCACAGCAGCTCAATAAAATCTTCAGTCGCCTTGCTTTATTTCCAGTTTGAGGGCCTTTTCAATTACCTTCTTGTAATACATTTTAGCATTTAAGCATGGCATTGCCCTAGGAAGGTGAATAAGGATGTTTTACAGAATATATCACAGTCAATAAACCCATTGATACTCTATTGAAGATCCCACCTACCGACCTCTCAAAAATGTGAGAAAATTTATATTTTCCCCCCATGCTCCGAAACTCTGAAATCTGGGAACACATATCCATATATCTTTGGGAATTATGATAATAAAGACCTTTTAAAATCCAGTATATTGCCATGTGATTTTTGAGTTTTGGCCCTTCCAAAAGCCCCTATTCAACTTCTGGATAACGCAGTGAGGGAGGGCCCCAAGTTAAGGTACACATTGCCTAGGCCTATGTGCAATAAAATCGTGTATTTATTGTATAAAGGATACCAGACTGTCGTAATTGTTGTTGCTTCATTTATGGGATTGAGCAACGTGGTCATCTGCCCCAAACCAGACTGCTACATCTACTAAATATTACACTAGAAATACCCTGTATGCCCAGGAAAAATCATAAAGACAAGATACTTATGGACCTAGGTCAGGAAACATAAAGCCAATATACCATCTTTTTGGAAGCCTTCATAGGGAAGTTATGGCTGCTTCAGCTTTTAGTTCTCGCAGTAAAGAGGCGCAGGTGCGCTTCATGAAAAGGGAGGCAGCGCGCAGTTCGCTACTCCAGTGGGGGTCCGGGCGGGGACACCGATAGCCCGCTGATGACCCGGCTTGGTGTCTAGGCGAAACCCCACACAAGACACGGCACAAACCTAGAAAAATTGCTGAAATTTAATTCACTGGGTGCGGAAACCAATATGCCACATATTTATTTGTTTAAAAAGTGTGTTTAAACAAATAAACAAGACGATAGCCCCTGGCAGAACTGTGCCGCGTCCAGCCCGCATAGCACTAGCACCGGGCGGGTAGTTTATACACATGCGGCGCACATAACCCATTGGGCATTGAAAAGAATATTCAAACAGAATTTTCCGCAGCAGTGACGAATTGCACTCTGAAAACATCGACAATTTGTTTAAAAAGTGGCTTTAAACAAATAAACATATTTATAGAAGCCCACATAACAGTAAAGCCGGGCGGGTGGTTGGTTAATGAACATGCGAGATTTCTCGCACAGGTCCCCTCGTTAAAGATAAATTACTTCGAGGAATTCATTGAACATAATGCATACTGAATTAGGCCTACTTAATGAAAATTTCCTTAGGCAACACTGATAAAATATTTAAGTCAACACTGATCAATTGTACGTCTGCCTCTTATTATTCCCGTTTTCCAACGGGGTCGGGGATGAGATGCAAAGAAAGTCTTTGTGGCGGTTGGTTTTTACAGCCGGATGTCCTTACTGACGCCAGCCACATGAGAGGAGTTATTGATAGATAAAATGAATGGTGGTGAATGAAACTGGGCAAGGATGTGGAAGGAAGCGACCGTGGCCTGTCAGAAGGTACCGTCCCAGCATTTGCCTGAAGTTGAAAATGGGGAAACCACGAAAAACTATTTCAAGGACGGCCGATGGTGGGGTTCAAACACACGTCTACCGAGTCCGCAGAGAGCTTGACCCCATGGCCTAGCGTTGCGCGTCAGCGACCGTAGCCACCACTGTCCAGTAATCAAAACAGATCAATAAAGTTTAAAAATTTACCATGCCTACATTATATACTGTAAATATCTCAATTCTAATTTTGAATATTCTACCTCAAGCGACATATACACAAACAAATGTTTGCCATGAAACGACAAAACGGAACCAAAATCTATGTACATTTTGCACTGTCTGAATGTTTTCTGAGTACACCATCATTTTCTAGCCAATTATTTTTGAATAAAACTGTGTACGCTACTGTATAGGTAACCGATGGTATAGTGTGAAACTTTCTTTTTTCAAATTATCACTTAACAAAAAGCAATTCAAAGCTAAGAATGCGATGTATCGAGTTTCAGTTTTTGTCCCCACAAATCGGTTAATATGTATTTTGCCTGACCAAAACGGTTTTCCAATTTTTCAGGTGGTGCCAATAGAAGACTGACTCCTAAGTATAATACTTCAGCCTATGCCAAGGAAGATGCATCTAAGCAAGATAACACTGCCTCATTATCAGTAAATTATGACACGGTAAGACAGTTTTATCATGCAAAGCAGTCCTTTCAAGTTTTTCGAACTATCGAGTCACTTCATACAGAAAGAATTTTAATCACAAGTTGTAATTATCCTTTTTGATTCAATTCAATACAATATCATTTTAGCAAATCAGCACCTTGGTTGAAATTCAATTTTAGGAATTCTTGATGTGTGTATATAAATTGGCTAACCAATGTTTCACCCTCTACTGTAGAGGAATTTTCAAACAAAAAATCACAAGTTGATGACATAAAATAGCTTGAAAAGCAGAGACATGTGAGTTTGGTCATGAAATCATTCATACAGAGGTTTAAATTTTAAATGCAAAACTGACAGAAACTCTAATGAAAGGAACGCATGGTAGGGGAACCCATGAACCATGAAAGCCAGCGATTAAGTGAGAGACAGAAAGGCAAATAAGTGAGGGGGGAGGGATGTTAACAATGCTCATCACCCTCAAATACTATGTTCCAGGGAGGGAAATAAAACAATTCAACCATCAGGGATAGATTGAACATTCACTTGATAAGTGATTGTTAAATCAATCACAAAAGGAATCAAATGGATATAACCAGAAATACCCAAGAGCTCAACAATGAAGATCATTTTTAGCCTATTTTCATAAAAAAAAAGGCTTATGAGATCACCTTTTGTCCGCGTGTGTCCCGTAATAAAAATATAAACGGCTGGAGCGATTTCAATGAAACTCGGTAAGGACATAGTACTATTTCGTCCGAACCCGATCGCGCCCTTCAAATTTCAATACGTCTCACCAATCCAATATGGCGGCTGTGCGCAATATTTCACCGGCTTTCTTTATCTCCGAAACTACTACTGATATCACCCTAAAATTTTGTACGGTGATAAAGGGCACTATTACAAGTTCACCTATGTGACTTTCAAAACTACAAAACGAACATGGCAACCAAGCGAAGTTGAAGCATTTAAATAGACGTTGCTCGCGGTATAACCATCCGAACGAGTGAAACTTGGTACAGCAAATGTTTATACACATTGTTAATGCACTGAAATCTAATTTAGCACAATTGTTTACATAACCTCAAAATGGCGGTTGTAGGAAATTTTCAAATTTAAGTTTTTATTTCTTGTGTCCTAATCATGCGATCCAAGTCAACGTTTGAATAATGAACCTATGCAACAATCGTCATCTAATAGAAGGCCTACCGTTACATAACTCTATGGCCTACATATATAACAATCCAACATGGCGACCATTCGAAATATTTAGACGCCTCTCAATATCTACGAATCTATGACAGCAATCAAACTGAAATTTTGTATGTTGATAAAAGCTATTAACATAAGTTCACATATGGAAATACAATAACCTGGTCAGCACAAATACAACATGGCGGCGACGCAAAATTTAAATGTACGTTTCTCGCGATTTAACCATCCGAGCGCAGTGAAACTTTGTATGGTAAATGCTTACACAAATTTTAATCCACTGACTTCTAATATATTCCAATTGTTTTCATAACCTCAAGATGGCGGCTGTGCCAAATTTTGAAATCTCTTTTTTTATTTCACGCGTCCTAATGATGCGATTGAAGTTTGAATAATAAACCCATGCAATAATCTTCATCCAATAATACATAACTCTATGGCCTTCATAAAAATCCAACATGGCGACCATCCGACGTTACTCAATATCTACGAATCTATTACAGCAATCAAACTGAAATGTCGTATGTTGATAGAGGCAATTAACATAAGTAGGATATATGAAAACAGGCTATTAATAGCCCGGTCAAGTTAGCCCGAAAAATATGGGTAGCGTATCCTTGCATATATTCCCAAGAAGTTGATTTGTTACTGGAACGTTAGGGATATCATTATAATGAAATTGTGAAAAGTCCCCATCGATCCCATGTGTGCAAAAAATTTTATGCAAGGTCAAAGTTCGCAAAAATGTTTTTTTTAGCGAAACGGTTAGTTTTTTTTAAATAAAAATAGATCAGACAAGAATTGTAGATCATGCAATTATCTACAAAACTAGTCCTTACAATGTTTCCCTGAAAATTCACCATTTCTGAGTAAAAGCGATTCTAAAATTTACTAAAGTTGTATTCCCCATAATATGCATGACTACGCTGCCTATGTACATCATTGGACGCATAATATAAGTAAAACTATTAGTCTGCGTGACTAGGACATTTTCCTTATGCTAAGTCTGCGCACTTATATCTACAAGATATGTTAAAATTAAATGAGTCAATGAATCCTAGTGTTTACCAACGATTTACTGATGGATTTTTCATGGTTAGACGTTCAAATAAGTTAAGTTGTGGGACATCAACGGATATGGTGATAGAGCAGTCAATGATGAAATCAATGATGACAGGAAGAAGTACTAAAGAGAGTGTCATCAGCAAATGGGTTTATATTATGCATGCAATGAATACCGTTTGTGAAGCATTTGAAGATCTATCGAATGTAAGAATGGATATAACAGATGAGCATGTTGATGCAAGTGACTTACGAGTATAGAAAGATGCTAAAGATGTACAAAAACTTCCGAGTGGTTTTCATCGCATAACTTAATCCTTTTCCAGAGGGTAACAAAATTTTGTCTATTGCCAGTGGAGTGGTTGATGATAAAATTAACTGACATTTAATAATATTAAACTCAAACGTGCTGATAAAGTGATTCCTCCTTTAGCTATAAGTAGCACCATAGAAGTTCATGATGGGAAAGTACCTGTGGACCCTGTGTTATTATTACAACACATGAGTATTACTACGGCATTTGACGATAAAATTGAAAAATATTTTGAATATGAATTGTCCCCCTACCCATTATGCTTATTCGATGAGCTTGGAATGCGAAAATCATAAAAATCATCCATTTATGATTGTTTTCAATAAGTAAACATTGATATTGACAACAGAAATTCTACATATACTATCGATGGAGGATATTTATTGCACCGTGTTGTTTGGGATCGAGATGATACATTCAGCAACATAGATAAATAATGTTGTTGGCGGTGAAAATGTTGATCTGTTGGTATTACTTACTGCTCGAACTCCAATTGAAGAAATAATTTACTTTTTAACACCAGGCAAGGCTCAACAACCAACGCAAATATTTTCAAATACGAGTTTGGTTGGTTGGTTCTTAAGTTTAGGGGCTGCGACAACGCGGTCATGTAGCCCCGTGTACTTTGGGTGTGTGTAGAATCTGTCTGATAACCGGTGTTAATTGTGATGACTGTATTAGTGTGTGCTATCTGTTATTTTAATTTAAGTACTGCAACTTAGAATTTTTCAAATAGTTCCTACTTTTGCAGCCAAGCGCCACCGTCAACGACTACTAGGCTAAGTTCACAACTCAGCTGCTAGACGCCACCGCAGTCGGCTCTTGGCAACGAACTTAGAAACCTAAGAGCGTTGTTTACAATAACCTATCCAATTTAGCTTCACACAGGTGCAATTAGTGGAAGGTTCTTTAACATGCCATAAATCTATGACATGGGACCGCCGGCTTTACTTCCCCTCCGAAGGAAGGCATACTGAGGGATTTTTAACGCTCTTAAAAAATCCGACGGCTTCGGCCGGGTTTGAACCCGCTATCTTGGGCATAGAAGCTCAGCATGCTACCGACTACGCCACCGAAGCCGCTAAAAAAAATACGAGTTTATCGGCTTATCCTAAATGTAAAAGTCATATTCTATTTTTACATGCTATGACTGCCTGTGATACATCAGCATAGTTCCAAGGGGTAAAACAACAGCTTTCAATTTTTTTTAAAAACAAGAATTAATGACATGTGCAAAAGCTTTTGAAGATATGAACTCTGGTCCAGAAACTCTGATCACCAACGGAATTCGCTTTCTTCTTTCTGTATATGGAGCTCCAAAAAAAATACTTGCATAGATAACTTACGATATTTATCTTTCGCAAAACTAACGCGTAGTAAAAAACGTGTGCAATTAGCTTGTCTTCCTCCAACCTCAACTTCTGCTCACCAACATTTTTATCGAGTTTATTACCAGGTTCAAGTGTGGCTTGGCATTCAACTGGACCCAGAAGAATGGGGTTGGAAGCAAATTAATAATGTATTGGAACCAATCCACACACTACTTCCACCTGCACCAGAAAAGCTCCTTAATACTATTTTTTGCATCTGCAAAAAGGGGTGTCATTCAAAATGTGACTGCAAAAATGTAGGCTTATTTTGTTCACCAGCATGCACCAGTTGTCAAGGCCAATCGTGCTCAAATGTTGAATCTCTAACAGAAGAAGATCCTTACATCAACGACGAAACAACCGCTGTTATTACAATTTACGTCAATTCAGGAAGATCAAGTAGAAGAAGAAAAAGAAGATGAAGGAAGAGAACAAGAATGAGAAGAAGAAGAAGAAGAAGAAGTTGAATGAGAAGACCTTACACTCTAGTAAAATTAAGTAAAACTGACTGTGGAGGAGGCATACTGGAGAAACCAACTTTAAAAAATTGCGTCAAGTACACTACCTCATAGGTGGCGTGGAAACGTGTGTATATTATGGGGAATACAACTTTAGTAAATTTTAGAATCGCTTTTTCCCAGAAATGGTGAATCTTAAGGGGGAAAAAAATTTAAGGACAATTTTTATAGATAAGTGCATGATCTACAAATTTTGCCAGATATATTTTTATCATAAAACTAACCATTTCACTAAAAAATAAAACATTTTTGCATACTTCGACCTTGCATAACATTTTTTGCATACATGGGATCGATGAGGACTTTTCACAATTTCAGCTTTTTGGGAATTTATGCAAGGGTGAATGTCTATTTTGACCGGACTATTAGTTCTTCACAGAACTACTTGTTATCTACCTGTACATATATAAAGCTCAAAGATTGTCCGTCTGTCTGATATTTATACAAATCTACACCGTTTCACCGATCTGAACCAAAATTTGTATACTTGCCCGAGGAGTAACACTGTCTAAATGAGATTTCAGACAGACCATTCCATTCCCTGCATTTAGGCCGTTTGGCACAAATCTACGCCGTTTCACCGACCTGAACCAAATTTTACATACTAACCCTTTGCAACCTGACGAGTAACACTGTCCACTTGAAATTTCTGACAAACCACTCCATTTCCTGCATTTAGGCCCTTGGTCATAAACACCATTTCACCGATCAGAACCAAATTTTATATCCTTACACTTTGGATCCCGACGAGTAACACTGTCTACATGAAATTTGGGACAGACCACTCCATTGCCTGCATTTAGGCCCTTGGGCACAAATCTACACCGTTTCACTTATCTGAACCAAATTTAACATACTTACCCTTTGGAATCCGAAGAGTAACACTGTCTACATGAAATTTCAGACAGACCACTCTATTCCCTGCATTTAGGCCCTTTAAAACAAATCTGCACCGTTTCACCTAATTGCACCGAATTTTACACAGGCCTGCTACCCTTTGAAACCCTGCTGGTAACACCGTCCACTTCATATTTTGCAGAACCCTCTCCATTCCCTACATTTAGAATAACAGACAAGAGGAACTTGAAAACCACGTTTTAAGGCCTTAGAACCATACATGTCCGTAGCACTGTAGTGTTACTTTAATAATGTTTTAATGAGTCTATTGTTGGCTGGCAATGCGGGCTGCATCACGCCGCCCCTACCAGTGATCTGGTGCAGAATTGCAAAAATACAGTTGTTACCTCTTGCGCTGCTTATAAATTGCTTTCACGGGGAGTAATTAGTGCAAAAAGATTTCTTAGGCCCCTTAAAACAGTTATCATCATGAAAATAGTATGCCTCTGCATAAGTGTGATGGTGTTGGTGCAGAACATTGAGGTAAGGGTTGGTGCTTTCAAATGTACTTTCATTTATTCCGATCCTTATCCTCGAGCACTTTGTGGCGATAAATAACACTATTGTTAACTCAGGAGCTCGGGACAGCCGTAGTTTCCCAAAGTGCTCTGATTATTATTTTCCTACGTCGCTTATGCGACAAGAGACGACACTATTGGTCTCTACTTTTCTAACAGCCAATGAGATATAGGCCCCTAGGCAGTGTCTTTTATTTCACTTACTCCTCTTCCAATTCATATTTTTCAATTCATTTGTATATTGCAGGTGTCAATACTGTAGTTAGTAAATAGCCGTTTCCCTGTTCATTATTATCACAATCATTACGGGAAAAAGACCTGAACGTTACGTCCATTATACTGTACTACGTATCACCTACACTACCACCACAAAAAGTTTTTTTTTCCCCTGTTAGTTTAAGTAGGCCTATCATGTGCCAGTTCTGTAGTAGTATTCATTATCATCCATAAAACAAATAAATCCACCGGGCAAAGCCGGGCACTACTGCTAGTAATAGAATATAACTTAAACCCATATGTTACCAGCAGTACCATAGCTTGATGGATGAGGGTCGTGGCGTAAAATGAATTTGAATCTATGCAGAGATAGGAGGACCAAGGGGCCTATAACCAGCAATATCCAAACCCTTGAGGAATACAGGGCAAAATAGCTGAAGGGAACAAAGGGGGTAATGAATACAAGTAATACATAAACCCTTGAAGAATGAAGGTCATATATAGAAGAGAGACCAAGAGGTTTAAATACAATATCCAAACCCTCGAAAAATAAAGGTAAAATATAGAAGAGAAGGAGCAAGGGACAATAATACAAGTAATTTATTATTTATTGAGACTCGCATGCCAATTTCAATATTGAAGATGGCCATGCAAATCTAAAATCAGCAACTTTTTCACTCATATCCAGGGCTATGACTCATGCAGCTAATTTGTAATTAAATTTAGAAGTGCTCTTTATCACAACTCGCCTATTCAACAAGAAACAGATATTCATCAACGTTCATTATCCAAGGCCTGTGTTAACTTGTAATTACTATAAGATGATATTTTGGATTCAGGCAACTACACCTGTTTAAAGCTACAGGAAACATTTTCCGATGAATTGCTAAACTACCACATAATTTCATTTTATATGTAGGATCTCTGCAACAGGTGTACCTTTGGTTACCGGTATGTACCGTACTGTACTTCCTATAATTTGTAGTAGTGATGACTTGATCTTTTATGGTGACAATAAAATGTTCAGTTTCTTCAACTAAATATCCATACTGTAGCCACAGGTTTGATCCGGGAAAATGTGTGTGTCTGTCCTTCTGTCTGTCTGGCTGTGTGTGTGTCCCCCCCCCCCCCCCTATCAACACCTAAACGGCTGCAGCAATCAAAACCAAATTTAGTATGAGTAAAGATGTGCACCGGAATATCTCACGTCCATATTTGAAAATGATGTCAGTGCTACCAACTGCTGAAAAAACGCACTAGAAATTTGAGCTCCATGTTGGATATCTCGCAAGGTATGCATGGGAGCTATTCCAAAATTGGCACACATGTAGATAACACTATTTCAGTTTAATTTCCAGGAGGCCAACAATGACAGTGTTGCCAAAATAATTTTAAGCCTTCTGATAGGTCCAATGTTTAAATGCATATAACTTCTACACTATCAATTGGATTTCAACCAAATTTTGTATGTAATATCTGTACATAAACAGATATGATTGAGCGTATTCTTAAGATCCACCAGGGCTGCCAACTGTTAATAATTGCTCTCTCTATTTATTTATTTTTATCCAAATACCAATATATCAGAAAGTATGCAAGCCAACAGCTTTAAACTATGCACACGTATATTCTGACATTTTAGATTAATTTGGAGTAACTTAGATATGTCAGTTCTACCAACATGATTATATATAAATTTTTAAATACATGTAACTTCTATACTATCAGTTCGATTTCAACCAAATTTCGTATGTGCTATGTTTACCATAACAGACATGGCTAAGTATTGTTGAGAGCAATCAGGGCTGCCAACTGTTAATAAATGCTGTCTATATTTTTTTACCCTAATATCAATATATCAGAAAGTATGCAAGCCAACAGCTCTATACTTTGCACACGTATAGCACCTGACATTGTAGATTAATTTGGAGTAATTAATACAAGGCAGTGCTGCCAACATGATTCTATGCCTGCTGATATGTCCGATTTTAAAATACATGTAACTTCTATACTAACAAATGGATTTCATCCAAAATTCGCACAACAAGATATCATAATATTTCAGATTATTTCTGACCAGCACACGCATGGTATTGTTGGCAACATGCTTTTACGCGTGCTGATAGATCCAGTGTCTAACTGCATGTAACGTCTATTGGACTTCGACTTAATTTTGTATTCTGTACCTTAAGAGATGGAACTAAGAATATATTCAGTCACCAGGGCTGCCAACTGTAGTGCTCTATTAGGCTGCATTTTACCAGGTATATTTTGAACTAATTTGATATTTCGATATTACCAACTTAATTTTGTCATTATTCTAGATAGGTTCATATACTGTAGAATAACCATTGGCATGAAAAGTAGGCTGTATAGTTCTTCACGGAACTTCTTGTTTTGATTGTGATCTTGTTTTCTTCACCCAGTATTGGCATGATCTTATTAATTAAGTCTTGCTTTGGGAGTTGTTAGCAGCCCTTCTAGTACTGTAGTCATTCCTTCTGTTCTCAGCTACCATAATCTTTCCTTATAAATTTAATTTATTGGGCACTAACCACACTATTACAATATATAGTGAGATATTGAGACAATCATTTCTAAAAAAAAAGTACTTCACCGAAACCCTTTTGGCCTGTAGTTTATTATTCTTTGTTGCACTGGTACTTTGTGAAATTATGTATGTTTTATACTTCCAGGAACCAAATGACTGGGAGAGAATAGATGGTATTCTTGTCCGATCAAAGCCTCGTATACCATCTGAAGATGACGACAATGGTTTACTTGGAAACACGCTTGTGAATGTGAATGAAGTTCGTAGCCACAGAGAAATGGGAGACAAAATTAATGAAACTGCCACAAAAAATAATGAACAAAACAACACGACTGATATTACTACAATACCCAATGTAACAAATCAAACTGAAACCGAAAGCACAGTAACAGAAATGACATCAACCACTGAAATGACAACTGAAATGTCAACCATTACAACAACAGATCCAACAACAATTAATTTTACAGAACCCACAACAATGATCACATCTGACACTACCTTAGCAAATGAGACAGATGAATTGGAACCAACAACAACAGAATATATTCCATTAAATGAAACAGAAATAGAAGAAGATATTTTAACTAATAACACAATTGCAAATGAAGAGATAGAAAATGGGAGTCTCTCAAAAGTGCATAATCAAACAACCACTGCTAGTCCTAGCACATATGAACCAACCACACAAAACCAAACATTAACAACTACCAGTCATACTATTTATGACTTGATCACAAAGAAACAAACATTATCCACAACCCCCACCCTTACCACATATGATCTGATTACACGAAAGCAAACATCAACTACAGAAAGTATTCCCACACAGGACAAAAGTACACAAAACAAAACATCCACTAAAGTGAAAGTGGTAGACAAAACATCCACCAAAGTGAAAGTGGTAGACAAAGCATCCACCAAAGTGAAAGTGGCAGACATATTAGAAAGAATTTCTGTAACTGAAGATCTCCCACTCGAAGACGACGGAGAAGGAGAAGTAGATATCATAACAGAAGCAGCAGAGGAGCCAATAACATTGCAAACAGAGACCACGTTCATGACGCTGATGCCTACGACGGTGATCATGCCTGAGGAACTGGATGTGGTCAATATTACACTGCACAAGAATGTCAGCATTGCGGAAGCAGACAACAGAGCTGCAATGAACGAGAGCCTGCTCCCTGTTCGGGCCATTCCCCCAGAGATCGAGGCAATACTCAATATTACACACAACAAGGATGAAGATTATGAATATGACTACAATGAGCCATCATTGCCACCATCTCTACCTGGAGTAAGGTACAATGCATTCATTATAAAAATGTATCTTCTGAAAAGTTATCCTTCTTGATATTTTCCCATTGAAGTATGTGAGGATTTTTGATTAGGCTATAACATTTCTGGTTATTGGGAACATTTATTATTACCCTGTCAAGTCTGTCCACAAATAGTTAAAAATTATAAGTTATCCTCTCTATCTTTACATCAAATTTCAAAGAAAATTGAAAGTGTCCAAAAATCTTAATTTGTTTGCTAGCATTTTGACCTGGTGAACCATTGGATTCATCAATTGGTATGGTACACCTAACCAAGAAGCTGGCCATTGCAAGGTTCATATGCTGGCTAGTACATACTGACAAGGACACTGCAAGATTTTCTTTGAAATTTGATTTGACACCATTATGCAGTACAAAATTACCTTGATCCTTCAGAAAATAGGGTATTTTGAATATTCTTTCTACGTTGACCATCTTTGGATGACACTTGAAATTTTTCACCTATATTTCAAAAGTCAACTCATTCCATATTGCTTCAGTTACCTCATCTCATTCATGTTTCAAAATTCCCATTTATAAACATGAATTAAACTTCATTTTAACAGTCTCACTTTCAGTACCGTGGAATTATGGTCTCCAAGGAGAATACTGTCCTACAAGAAATCCTAAATAGGACATAAAAGCATCAAATTTCTATATCCTAATCATGATCGCAAATCACCCTAGGACAAGAATATACCCCAGGCAGTAAAGTCAACTTTGTATTACACCTACTTCGTAGGTTTGTATCAATTCTTACCTATGGTATGGAGACATGTAACTTAAATTGTTAAATAAGGACCAACAGAATTCAACCAACAGAAATGAGATTTATCAGGACTATGAATCAAAGTACCAGAAGAGACAAGAACAAATTAGGTACACAGAGAAACAGCTGGAATCAGGGTTTCTATTACCAACCTCCTAGGGAAACACTGACTTCAGTGGATGGTCATGTAATGAGAATGGTAACACAAGAACAGCTAAGAAATACTTCGAACTGGACTTAAGAGGAGAAAGACCAAAAGGATAGTCAAGGAGACGGTAGATAGTAATAGTTCGATAAGAGATGGAGAAGAACGATTTTAACTGGGACGATGTCCAAGAACAAATATGGTGTACCACGATCGGAAGTAATGGAGCGGGCTTGATTACCACCCATGGGAAACTGGAGATGGAAAATGATGATGACGATTTAATAGTCTGATGTTGTCCACCATCATTATAGAAAGCTTTTACATCATTTTTGAAGACAGTAGTGGAGGCTACGCTCAGTAAAGTGCAGCGTTAGGCCATGGGGCCAAGCTCACTGCCGACTCGGTAGACCCGTGGCTTCGATCCCCATCGTCAGCCGTCCTTGAAATGATTTTCAACACCAGGCAAATGCTGGGACGGTACCTTCTGACAGGCCACGGCCGCTTCCTTCCACATCCTTGCCCAGTTTCATTCAGCTCCATCCATTTCATCTCTCATCCCGACGTGCAGGTCGCCAACTAGAAAGACCTGCACTCGGCCTCTCAAGAGGTCACACGAAAAAAAAAAGTCATTTTTCAGATTTGCCTTATTAATAATTTGAATGGTGACTTTCTGTCAGTCAACACTAATATATACTCAATTAAATTGAGATATTGTGATTTCACCTGAAAAAGATTTGCATGTGATTAAATAATAATTGCACAGATTATGGGAGGAAGAGAGGATTAATAACAAATTTATTACGCACATCATCATCATCTTGAGCAGTTTCCAACCGCTGGTCGGGTCTGCTTGGAACATAAGCCTCTCCATCGTTTCCTGTCCATCCACCATCTCTCGTATTTACTGTGTCCCAGCACACTCCTCTTTCCTCCACACTCTTCTTAACTCCTTTTGTCCATCTGACCCTTGGTCTTCCCCTTGGCCTCCTTCCCGTCATTTCCATTCCAAACATCTTCTTCGGTATCCTCTCCTCTTGCATCCTCCTCACATGTCCATACCATTGTAGCCTAGATCGCTCTATTCTATTTTGCAATGGTTCCTCTCTTACCATCTCCCTGACTCTCTCATTCCTTACTCTGTCCATTCTTGTCACTCCTACCCTACTCCTCTGGAACTTCATCTCCACTGCTCGTATTTTATTCTTGTCCCTTTCCTTCATCACCCATGTTTCTGAACCATATGTCAAAATTGGCACAAAGTAGGTCTTGTAGATGATTCCTTTACATTTTTGTGGTACATCTTTATTCCATATCATCCCCCTAACACTCTTGAAAAATCCTTCTGCGCACCTTCCCCTCTCATTTATTTCCATCCTATTGCCTCCCTTTTCTTCAATTATGCTTCCCAAGTACTTGAAGCATTCTACTTTCTGCAACTGCTGTCCTCCAAGTGTTATGCCCATATCCAGTCTGTTCTTCTTCCTCGTTGTGATGACCACTTCACTCTTTTGTGCTGAGAACTTCATCCCATATGATAACACTACCTTCTCCCACTCATCTAATTGCTCTTGTACTTCTTCCTCATCCTCTCCCCATACCAGAAGGTCATCAGCAAACAACATTGCCTTCATTTTCCTTTCCCCAATGCTATTTACCACTTTTCGTATGATTTCATCCATCACCACTATAAATAACAGGGGTGAGAGGGCACTTCCCTGTTTCAGACCACTCTCCAGTTGAAACCATTCCGTTCTCTCTCTTCCCACCTTTACACAGCTTTTGCTTCCCTCGTACATTGCTTTCACTCTTGCCACTGTCTCCTTGTTCACTGCTTTTGCTCTCATTACTTCCCATACCTTGTTTCTATTAATACTATCATATGCTTTCTCAATATCCAAGGTCATCACCAGATCTTTCCCATATTCATAATGGTGTTCTTGTAGCTGTCTTACTGCAAAGATGAGGTCAACTGTTGACCTTCCTGGCCTGAATCCATACTGTTCTTCCCTCAGCCCATCTTCAACTTCTGTCTGAATTCTTCTCTCCAGTACCTTCTCAAATATTTTGGCGCAGTGGCACATGAGTGTAATTCCCCTGTAGTTCTTGCATTCTTTCCTACTTCCCTTTTTAAATATGGGTATTATTATCCCTCTTTTCCAGTCATCTGGTATTTTCTTCTCCCTCCATATCACTTTCATTACTCGAAAGAGCCACTGTGTTCCTATCACCCCTGCTGCTCTCACCATCTCCAAGCTCACTTCGTCTATTCCCGGTGCCTTTCCCCCTTTCACCTTCTTTAATGCTTCCTCCACTTCTTTCCATGTCAATTCCTTCTCTGAAATGTCTTGGTCACTGTCTGTTTCTCCCTCCACAATGTCCACTACGCTGGTTTTAGTTGGATTTAGGAGTTCCTTGAAGTATTCTCTCCAGATAACCTTTACTTCTTCCATATTTTCGACCTCCTTTCCATTCCTGTCCACCATTCTGACATTTTCCCCTGTATCTCTTCTCTTTGCCTTTATCATTCCATACAACACTTTCTTACTGCCATCACAGTCCTCCTCCATCATTTCTGTCCATTTCTCCAGCCATTTCTTTTTCTCTTCCTTCACTACTTCTCCTGCTTCTTTCTTCCACTCTTGGTATTCTTCTCTTGTTCTGTCTGTCCTCTGTTGGAACCATTTCCTGAATGCTTCATTTTTCTTTTTCACTGCTTCCTTAGTTCTGGGGTTCCACCATGGTGTTTCCTTCCACCTTTTCTTTCCACTAGTTCTGCCACACACGACTTCCGCTGCTTCTACCAACACGTCCTTGAACCTATTCCATTCTTCTTCACCTGTTTTCGGATCATCCTTCGGTAATTTGTTCCTCACTAATATCTGGACCTTCTCCTTATTTCCATCCTCCTTCAGCTTCCATGTCCTTATTCTTCTTTCTTGGTTCTCAGTTCTCCTCTTTTCCTTCAGTCCTCTCACCTTGGCGACCAGCAGACGGTGGTCACTGTCCAGGGCTTCTGAAGGTATTACCCTTATATCCGTGATACTCTTCTTTGTCTCCTTCCCGCATAGAATATAGTTCACCACTGATTTCCTAGTCAAATCCCTGCTGTACCAAGTAATTTTATGGCTCTCTCTCTTCTTGTACCATGTGTTTCCAACCATTAGCCCATTTATATTGCACAGTTCCAACAATCTCTCTCCTTCCTTATTCCTGTTTCCCCATCCTTCACCACCAATCACTTCCTCAAAACCTCTTCTATCAGTTCCGACATGGGCATTTAGGTCTCCCATGACTATCAGGTCTCTCCCCACTAACTGCTTCTGCAACTCCTCTTCAAACTTGTCCTTCTCGCCTTCTGTGCATCCCACCTGTGGTGCATAGACTTGCAGAATGTCCAGGTTTCTACCTTTCACAGTGATTCTGGCTCTAATTATTCTATCACTTACCCTCTTTACCTCTCGCGGACCAAAAACAGGCCCCTTGCCAGGGTTATGGTGAAGCTACGTTAGGCCTAGCAAGCCAGTAGTGGATATGAAACTGCTTTTAAAACGTGAACGGGCCTCGGAAAGGACAGATCTAAAGGAAATTTATTACGCACAATGTGCAAAATATATTAATTACATCAGGCTCAAGAATCCGAGCAAAATTCGGTCAAAGAGACCGCTCTCATCCTGCAATCCATTGCGTGATATGTATCACACGGTTCTCCACACAAAACACATGTACACTCATAGCTACCCTGGTGAAAGGATTTCCTGGTACAAATACAATGATGGAAACCGTGCATCGCAAAGCGCGTCATCAGGTGTCTCAGCTCGTATTCTTCTTTCATCCAATCTTTGTTTATCATTGCATCTGTTGTGTAGAAGATTTCTTCAATCAAGTCCCTTTTTCCTCATAGCTCTTGTAATAGTTCTTCGTATGCTGGAGTGTGCTGCAGATGCATTTGAAGTCTTAGCTCTTCTACCAAAAAGGTTTTCCGGGCTAAGACATACACGTATCGGGATTGAGCAAATTTTGATACCACTAGAACCCTTTTGAGGTATCTCGGTTTTATGCTTTCCAGTTCTTTCAGCTGTCTACGTGACAGGAAATGCCGAAGTAATTCCAAGCCGTATATGAGTGTTGGTAGCACTTGGACTTGGAAGTGTCCCATGGCTGTCTTCAGTGACATTCTTTGTAGGTGTCTGATGTCACTTATACTTCTATGTGCAGTGGCTATCTTTCCTTTATATACACCGAGAAAGTCGTCCCAGTTATTTGAAGTGTGATCCCAAGATATTTGAACTGGTTTTTGGGCGCTAGTTTATGTTCTCTGCAGACAATGTAGTCTTTCCTCGGTAAACGTCCTCCTCTCCTGAAAACCATAAGTTCTGTCTTCCGTAGGTTCATTCTGTGAGAAGGTCCATACCTTTTTGTAAATCCTTCATGTTATCAGAGGCTAGCGCCATGTCGTCCGCATAGGCTATATGTATATGTTCACATTCTGTACTCCCTCTTTGATTTTTGTGGGGAGTCCTGAGTCAGCACATTGAATAGTAAGGGACTCAATGGGTCTCCCTGCAGCACGCCAATGGTTTGATCTATCCAGCCTGATTTGGATATTCCCTCGTTGATTTGCACTTGATTTTCTGCTACTATGTTAGCTATCCGATTTGTCATATCCGAGCGTCCAATGATATCCTCCAGTTTCTCCATCAATTTCCTTCTGTTGACAGTGTCAAACGCTTTGGCGTAATCAATGAAGATTACATACTTTTTCCCGTGGATTGTAATCTCTCTTGTATGTCCTTTAACAGACAGCTCACCGCTACTAATGTGGATCTCGCTTTCGGAAATCCGAATTGTTCGTCAGGTAATAATGGTTCCATTAGATCACTTATTCTCTGTGCTAATAGCTTGGTAAGTAGTTTAAACGTCACCGATTCCAGGGCTATAATCCTGTAAGACTCTGGTTTGCTTAGTAGCTTTATGACTGCCTTTCGTCACGCATTGGGTATGTTGCCAGATTCCAAGCACTTGTTCATTAGCCTTGTCCATACTGTTTCTAGAAAAGGTAATGAGACTTTTAGATGTTCTGCACAGAGTCCATCTATTGACGGTGTTTAGTTCGCCTTGCTTGTTGAGATGACTTTTCTCACTTCCTCATTTGTGAAGAATATATTTCTTCCATTAAATTCCGGTCTGGTTTCCTTAAGTGCCAACACCCCTCGCATATGATTCTCCCAAGTTTCCATAGGTATGTCTGCAGGAAACCGCGGCTGCCTTGGCCTAAATGCTTTGTAGGGATTCCTCTCAGCGCTTATTATAAGCTTTTCATCTTCCCGTTCCCTGAATTCCCGATTTTTCAGTTTTATTAGTTCCTTGAATTTCTTCCTCGCTTTCTGATAGCATTCCAGGTCTCTCTTGTCTTTTGTACCTCTTGCTATGTGCAATTTTTCTAGTGTGATTCGCCTTTCGAGGTAGCATTCCTTATCGAACCATTTTTTAGCTTTCCTGATGCCCTCCATTGCTATGTTTCTTTCCTCGATGAATTGCCTTATTCCCACCATGACCTCTTCCAGCTGTCCCTCATCAATATTATGGAGTATATGTGTGGAACCTTACCAATATTCTCCTGAAGTATTTGTGGCTCCAACCTCCTTTGTATAATTTGTGTCTTCATTAGTTGTCCCGTGGACATGGTTGTCCTCAGTGTCGTTCATACTGGAATGTGTTTCCTGATTAGCGCTGCTCATTGCTTGTCAGAAGATTATGTTCCAGTATATCAAAACCTCTAATGAGTGTGAGGCCTATGGTGCTTCCTCCATTGTGGCATATGTAGGTGAATGTATTTTTGTTATTCACTAACGTGAGCCCTTCCCCTAACAGATAATTTAGAACTAGTTCCGCTTTGCGATTTGTTTTATTCACTGGGCAGTTCAGATCGCCCGTGAATATCACTCTTTCATTTGCCTCAATAGTGTCCAACGCTCTCTGTATACCGTCCACTACATCTATCGTGCTGCACTTTTGCCTATAGTATACGCATACTAGCTTTCCTATTCTTGTTTTAATCACTAGTTGGTTTTCTTTCTTAAAAATTATTTCAAAGGTGGTAAGTTTCGAATTGATTAGCATGTTACCCCACCTAATGGTCTTCCTCTATCGCCTTTCCTCGCAAATGTGTGTATCTTATAGAATCCTTTCACGTTACATCTTGATTCTGGAGTAATAAATGTCTCTGCCAGTATACAGATATCGAAATCATTGAAAATGTCTCTTTGTAGTTGATTCGTTACACAATATAGTCCTTCTACATTTCAATCGAGAACTTTCACTTGATATGGCTCCATCTTATGATCTTCCCCTGTACCTCCAGGGGTTACGAAAGGGACGGCATGTGACGTCCTTTGGCCAAAATGCTCCCTCATATACTCTTGTCATGTTCTTCCATTGGAACGCTCTCCTGGTATCGGTGTTACTGACATTCTGCAGCTTATTCGTCCAGCCACTCCATTTTTCCGGAGGTATTCTTCTGTCTTCTCCGTAGTTTCCGAGGTCGGGTTTCCCAAATATAACCATGGCTCTCTCTGCACCGCCTTCAATTTGCTCTCCCCTTGTTTTGTGCCCCTTATTCTTCCTCTTGTTTCTTGTTCCCCTTTACCCTCAGATCTGCTCCTAGATCTCTTTCATCCTCTCGTCTCTCTTGTCCACTGTTCTTCTTCCCTCCGACTTAAATTTTTCTCCAATTCGGGCTCAAGGTTTCTTTCGATTCCAGTGACCATCGCTCTTTCCTTGGCCTCCCTGTATTCAACCGCTCCCTGTTGATATATTTGTCCTGTCTTGCTTCCTTCTTCCCCTAGTCCGTACTCACTTTCCTGCTCTGTGACAGGAATTATTTCTTCCGGTGCATTTGCATTGTGTTGATATAAGTTCATTGCTTTCCCGGTTTAATTTCTTATTTCTTCTTTTATAAACCTCTGAATGCTGCTTGTGATATCCTCCATCATGACCTGTAGTTGTCGAGTGATGTTTTTCGTAAGTTTTTCTTCCAGTTCCTTCTCCTTTAGTAATTTTTCGGTCTTGTTTACTTGGTCCACCAGCGTCCCCGACTTGTTTCCACTGTCAACTCTATTCTGTACTGTGTCCATCATCGACTTGCCACCACTGACCCCTCTCCTCTGTGTTACATCTGTGGCTGCCGGTGATAGCAAACTATTGGAAGCTGTTTCTAGCGCGTTATCAGTGATAATATCTAAGTGCCGATTAGCGTTTGATTTCTTGTGGCTGCCTTCTCCGGACCGTAATTCACCATTAGGTGTCAGGCTTGTGTTGTGGTTTCTTGTTGTTTCATGCGCCGGGTCTACAGTTGTCACCAGCTGTCTCTCTGATTGGGTGTCGGCTTTGCAGCCGTCCTCTCTGTACTGATTTCCCTCACCGGGGGTCAGGCTTTGGTTGCAACAATTAGTAGTACCACCCATCAGATGCTGCTAGTTGACTCTCTGGTCGGCTATCTTCTTCGTACTGATTTTCCCCACTAGGTGACAGTTTTGGGTTACTATTTCTTGTAGTTTCTGGCCTTAAGCCGGCAGATGTCTTTAATTGTCCCTTCGGTCGGCTATCTCCTGTGCGACTGTATTCTCTGCATTGACTTTCCCCGCTAGGTATCAGGCTACTGATTTTAGCTTCTTGCAAGAAGTCACCAGATGTCTCTAGTTGTCCCTCTAGTCGGCTGTCTACTCTGTATTATATCAATGGTCTGATTGTCGTTATCATTTTGTAACTTGACATCACCCTCTTTCTTACAGTAATTACCGTCTATGCCATGTTTCATTAATATAAACTATTCCCTGATGACACTCATCACCTTATGTATGCATTCCTTCATATCCTTCTTTATGTAGCCTCCTGTTTCGGCAATGTTCACTAAACCTCTCAAAGCACAGTCTATTCGTGCTTCTATAACGTCCGCCATTTTTTCTTTTTTTTTAAGAGGGTATGTTTCACTCACCAAGTGAGCAATATTAGATCCAAAAAAGAATGAATCTACAAGAAAAATTAGCTCTACAAAAGAACTACCAAAACCCACAACGTCAACCGTGAATGGACACAGTGCTCCAAAACCATAACATTGCAGTATTTCACAGCAGTGATGATAGCAAACACTCGTCTCGAGTAGGTTGGCCTTCCAATGCTGAATGACTCTTCATCGATGAGTCCGGAGGTGACTAAAAAGCCCAATGCGGGAGAGACACAGTTTCCCGCAGTGATGACAGGTAGTATCAGGTCCAGGTGAGACATCCGCATTCATTCCCTGTCTTCTAATGAACACTCTGTTCTTTCTGCGCTGCCTCCGATCTTCTATCATACGTCGGCGGTTTTCTTCAAAAAGTATCGCACCACGATGAACAATTGATCTCCAGGACGAGCGATCAAGAGCTAAGGTCTCCCAGTTGTTGATAGCAATATGGCACAATTGCATATTAGCCTTTAGTACGTCTTTGAATCGCTTCCTCGGACCTCCCACACAGCGCTTGCCCTCAGTTAGTTCAGAGCAAAACACTTGCTTGGGAATGCGATTATTGGGCATGCGGATTACGTGTCCTGTCCATCGCAGCTGACGTTTTAAAAGCATGGCTTCAACACTGGTAGTCTGTGCTTCTTCGAGAATGCTGGTGTTTGTGCGTTTGTCTTGCCATGTCACACGAAGAATTCTCCTCAAACAACGCTGGTGATATTGCTCCAGCTTTTTAAAATGACGTCTGTAGCATGTCCAGGATTCAGATCCGTAAAGTAAGGTGGGAACTACAACCGAATTGTACACAAGGATCTTCGTTGCAGCATTGATATCATGGTTGTCAAAAACTCTAGACCTCAATCTTGCAAAGGATGCCCCAGCACGGTTAATCCTGTGTTGGATTTCGGAATCTATATTTGCACTTGATGACAGGGTGCTGCCAAGATAAGAAAAGGTGTTAACTTCTTGAAGCTTCGCTCAGTCGATGGTGACATTGATGTTTCTTTGTCCTTGTCCAGGGGCTGGTTGGTAGAGGACTTGGGTTTTACTGGTGTTAAGTTTCAGCCCAATCTTTTTGTATGCTGAAGAAAAAGCATTCAGGATTTTCCTAAGTTCGTCCTCTGATTGAGCTACTGCTGCATCATCAGCGTACTGTAACTCAACCAATGCAGCAGGAGATGTTCGAGTCCTTGCCTTTAGACGGCTCAAATTAAAGATCTTCCCATCCATCCTGTAAGTTATCTGTAGGAAGATCATCTTTGACTAACTGCATGACAGTGGCAACGTACAGAGAAAACAATGTAGGGGCAATCACACAGCCTTGATTAACGCCGGTATTTATATGAAATGGTTCTCCAATAGAGTCGTTACCAATGACATTTGCCTTCATATCAGTGTGGAGTAGTCTTAAGATGGTAATAAATTTCAGTGGAAAACCATACAATGCTAAAATCTTCCACAAGGCTTCACGGTTTACCGAGTCAAATGCCTTACTGAGGTCTATAAAGGCAATATAAAGAGGTCTATTTTGCTCTCTACATTTCTCCTGAAGCTGACGAACAGTGAATATCATATCTGCAGTTCCTCTAGAAGGCCTGAAACCACATTGGCTCTCTGGGAGTATCTTCTCCACCAGGGATAGAATACGATTCGCCAAAATACGAGCAATAAGCTTTCCAAGGCATGATAACAAAGATATACCACGATAGTTGTTGCAGTCTGCACGATCACCTTTCTTAAATATGGGAACTATCAGACTATCTCTGAAATCAGCAGGCATTTTTTCAGTTCTCCAAATTTTAATGATAAGATCATGTATGTGGCTTATGAGTTCCTCACCTCCTTCTTTGAGAGCTTCCGCCGGTATTCCATCACATCCAGTGGCTTTGTGTCGCTTTGCTTGATTAATAGCACACTGAACCTCATCTAGTGTTGGCAGGGTACTGAGTTCTTCCTTGATGGGTGCTTGTTGTAATATATCATACACCTGCTCATCAATAACTGAGTCCTGGTTCAAGAGGTCTTCAAAATGCTCCTTCCACCTATTCATGATGGAGTATTGATCTTTTAGAAGTGTACTTTTGTCACTGGACCAAAGTGGATTTCTACCAAACGTGGAGGGGCCATAAATCGCTTTTGTGGCTTGGAAGAACTGTCGCGAATCTTTAATTTGAACTCTTCTTTTATATTCTCTTTTTCCTAATAATGAAAATCGAGAAGCCACAGTGTTAAAAGTTATTACTGTATGAAATGCACACCTTATGGATAAAGTTAACATTGAACTACAAAATGAACTAATTAAATCACTTCACTTTCAGAATTATTCCATTTGTGGCAGCAGATGCTGTGCTGGAGGATAAAAATTCACCAACCGCATACCCTAAACAAGACAAGCACAGGCCAACTGACAGTCCCATCTTTTACAAAGTGTCTCATCCAAATCTCTTTTCACCACCATCAGAAACTGAAGGTAAGAGCTGTGAGTTTCTACCCAGAAACAAAGTGTGGGTGTTTCAAAATTGTTAGCAACGTCGAGGTACAGCACAACCTGTCACATCCGGACCTGTGATATCCGAACCCTCCCATATCCGGACACATCTCCAAATGAATTTTTAAGTCGTAGTTGAGAGCGAGGATACATTAGTGAGCTAGCCAGGGAGGACGAGTGAAAGTTGCAGCGCTGGAAGGCTGTGTGCGTGCTTGACCGCGAGGGGTTGTGGCCTGACTCGGTCAACGACATCTTCCCGGAAACTCATCCCTTTGTGTGAAAAAGCGATATTCCATTCACGGCTTCTGCCTGCCTGCCACCAACGTCAACACGAGGCTGCCTCTCTTTCTACCCTTCAGTCTGTGCGTGAGTCTTGAAGCGAGTTTGTTTTGCGAGTGTGTTTCTGTTGTTACTGTTATTGTTTTCCGTTGTTATCGTTATTGTTATCTTTTAACCTTGGTTTTTTTTTGCTAAAATGTCCGAAAAAAGGAAAAAAACTGTTATTACGATGGAAGAAACGTTCCGTGCTCTAAAAAGGTTAGATGCTGGTGAAACAGCCAAGAAGATTGCCGCGGATATGGGAGTAGGAACAAGCTCTGTGAGTGACTGGAAAAAGGCTCGGAGTGATAAGTTATTGAAAAGTGGTGCTCGTCACAAGCGTCAACATGTGGTGTTAAAAAACTTAAAATGATGAAAAAGGCAGCTAACAACCAAGTTAATGAGGCATTGTTTCTTTGGTTTACCCAAAGAAGAGAGCAAGGGTTACCTATCACAGGTCCTTTACTAAAAGAAAAGGCACTACACTTTAATAAGGAAATTGGAGGGGATGAACAGTTTAAAGCAAGTGAGGGGTGGTTGAAAAGCTGGACAAATCGTCATGGTGTGCGGAAACTACAGATCAGTGGTGAAAAGCTATCGGCTAACCAAGAAGACGTTGAAAAATGTAAAATATTTTTACACAGTCTAATTGATCAACATGGGATTACTGGAGAGCAGCTCTATAATTGTGACGAGACTGGGCTCAACTGTAAAATGCTTCCCACCTACACTTTGGCTTCCAAGAAAGAAGACAGTGCACCGGGGTATAAGAAGAAAAAGGAGAGGGTCACCATTTTAGCCTGCAGCAACGCTACAGGAGATCACAAGCTTCCATTAGGATTCATTGGAAAATCCAAAAAGCAAAGGGCTTTCAAGAACTTGCTTGTCTGGCCTACCAGTTTGGTACAGAAACCAGCGCAGCACATGGATGAACTGCGAAATATTTAGTGATTGGTTTCACAAGCAGTTTGTGCCACAAGTGGAAAAACATTTGTTGAAAAATAACTTGCCAAGAAAAGCAGTGCTCCTACTTGACAATGCACCCTCACATCCAAGTGAAGACGAACTTAAAGATGGAGATATAAAGGGTGTGTTCTTACCACCAAACGTGACATCACTTTGTCAACCTATGGATCAAGGCGAACCTATCGCCGTAGGTTACTTTCTGTGTTGATTGCTGGAATGGACGAAAAAGAAAGTGTTACAGAGACGTTAAAGAAGGTGGACATGTTAGACCTGATAATGTGGGTATCCCAGGCATGGGATGAAATAAAACCGTTGACACTGGTAGTCATGGAGGAAGCTCTTAGATCACAAAGCTACTGATAAATGGACGGGGGAGAAAACAGAAGACGTCAATGAAACGGACGGGGGAGAAAACAGAAGACGTGAATGAAACTTATGCCTGCAATGAAGAAAATCGTCAGATTGCTGAGCTTGTGCAATGCCTGCCTGGTTGTGAAAAAATCAACGAGGAAGCCATAAATTGGTTAGTAAATGAAGACGAAGTCAACGAAATTACAGACAGTGACATTATAGAAATGGTGTGCAATGATGAGGAAAAAATCTTTGAACCCGAAGAAGAGGACAACGCCCCTATAATGAGTCACTCTGAGGCATTCAAGACCATAGAATCTTTAATCACTTATGTAGAAAATCAAGATGAAACGAGCGTGACTGAAGTGATGCTTTTAAGAAGATTGAGGGACAAGGCATCCAAAAAGCGTGTACAGTGCGTGAAGCAACAGAAAATCACAAACATTTTCAAAAACTAATGTAGAAACAGTAGGCCTAAGTGAAGTGCGTGAAGCAACAGAAAATGACAAAACATTTTCAAAAAATTATGTAGAAGCAGAATGTACAGTGTATTTATCTAAGTCGTCGGCTGTAACTCGATTCCGAGTAAACATATTTCTTCCTGCATAGAGCTTTTCAGACCAGCTTGTGGATGTGCTTCTGATGACTAAACAGGCCAATCCTGGCATAAAACATGCGCCCACATAAATTGCACTCAATGGTCGGGGGAGGGCGGGGTTGCAACTGACGAAGCTTTCTTGCTGGTCGCTTGGCATTTTCATGTCTGCGACATTTTTCCTCAAAGAAGTTGACAGCCGTCGATGTAGTGTTCCGCCACAGTAAACGGTCCGCAGCAGATGTTTCCCATGAGTGGATGTCTATACCAGTCGTCGTCATGATGTGTTTTAACTGGTCTTTAAAACGCTTCAAAGGGGCTCCATGAGGTCTAGTGCCGGAGCAAAGTTCACCATAAAGGAATTGACGTGGAAGCCTGGTATCACTCATACGGTGAACATGGCCTAACCATCTCAGTTGATGAGCGAGTACATGTACTGTAAAGCATATTATTATAATTTAATTATTATAATTTAGTTTAAAGCAATTCTATTTCTTAGCCTATGTACAGTATACAGTTAACAAAATGATACTAAACCGTTAAAAACATTAAAATTAATCAACAACAAACTCGTGAATTATTTCTGGTCACCTAGCTATTTGTAAAAATAGCCTTGTGATATCCGGATTTTTCCATATCCGGATCGACCGGTCGCCACATTAGTCCGGATATGACAGGTTATACTGTACATCTACATCTGCATGTGCAGTAGTCCTTAGAGTGTAATTTACCCAGCTTCTGAAAATGGTTCGACTTTATGGGAAGGACTAATGTTATTATTAGGTTATTCAGGACAATGAAATGTAATGAATTTAAGTTCATTTTAGGCCTATCTATTTTTAATCTGTTAAATTAAAAAATATACAGTTGGCACAGGCTACAGTAAAATGTGGCTTTTCACAAATGTCTCCGACTCATTTATGGCTGTGATGATATGAAAGCTACTGAGGTATGGGTGGTGTTTTGTAGCAACATTCAGGGCACAGTCAGTGCTGTGAAAGGTTCTACTCAGTGCTGTTCTGATTCACTGTTTAAGCAATACTTCACTCCTCACCTTGCCTAGTATGCCTCATTATAGTGTTTTCATTTATTGTTATTGTTTTTAGCAATGTCTATCTAAATTTATAATCGTTAAAGAGTCACTGCTCTGATATGGTACAATTTAAAACATCACTTTGGAACATTTTATTTCAACATTAAATCAAGTTCCTACTCATGAATAAAAGTGTTATTAGCCTTTCAAGATACGAGGAGGCTACCAGCGGGCGGAGTGGGAACTATTATTTGTTTACTTGTGGCATGCTATCAGCCTACTTGGTTGAAAGGTACAGTTACGCGGGTATGATATGACTCGGCTCCAGTTGCCACAGTCACCATTCTCTTCTCGGTGGTGACGTGTGCTCCTGTCACGCTAACTTGTGCTGCTGCGAACGGCACCATTCTTAATTTTTTCATTCACATTAACTTCTGTCTAACACAAGTAGCGTGCTCCACTTATGTGGAGACAGCACTCCGTCATCACTGTGTCCCCCTCCACATCCTCCAAGGCTACAGGTGCTATTATCAAAAAACACTGGTTCAGCCATGTTCGGCAGCACTCTTATTTTGAAAGGCTAATATAAATGAAGTTCTAGAACTTGTGCAGTACCCTATGTAGTTTATGAAAAATATATCTTTCTCTTTTGCAGGGGGATTTGTTCCTCGTGAACCAATACTGGATGGACCCTTCTATGAATCTAAGTTTGATGTTCCATACCATACAACAGGAATGAACATTCCTGCAGCACACATTTCTTTAGACATAACCTCTGGTACAATAATTCCACCAGCAATAACAATTATTCCCAAGACTGAAGATGGCAAGTATAGTTCTGTTACTATGTCCATAGTGTCCTGGCTAACCTTCAAACAATCTACAATGGAATAAATATTCTAAGCCTAGAGCAGCCATTATCAATTAATCTACCAAGGGCCACACACCATCATTTTAGACACTAAGTTTAATACTCAAAGTTGATTGTTTTTAATTAGTTTTATGGGCTTAAGACGCCTTGGTTATCAGCCATGATCACTTAAGCATGTGTTCAATTAGTCTGATAACTTGTCTTTCTGTGGTGACTGCAGTTGAGTATGTAACTGTAATTTATTATTAGGACCACATGCCTGCATTTTCCTGGAGGAAGTGTAGAAAAACCACACTAAGGATAGCAAGTGTCAACACTGGGATTTGAAGCTCTAATCCCTGGACTTGCTGCAGCTTTCTATTGTGGTCCTGGTGAGGGATTTAATGTGCACAGCTATGCTGAGTAGTGAATAATATTAAAAGAGAAGTGTCTGTCAATACATTAATTTTTAGTCACAATTTTTAAAATTTTTGTCCGTTTAATTTCAATTTTAGACCAAAGGGGTCCCACCACATTCCAGCAGAAGCACTATCACTTTTACAAACCGAGCATACCAACCACCTTGACCTGCAAATAAGGAGCTCAGAAATATCATTAAGTTATTAGTTTAATTACAAGAATATTGCCTCATCTAGAGAAGGGAAAAGCATTGCACTACACTGACATCATAAGGTCTACTGCCCAGTGCAGACCCAGCAAAACCACTTTGTTGGTTTAACTGAACACATTTTGATAGAATTTTCGGCATCTATCAGTTTTACGAATGGCTTTTCTTGTGGTTTTAAAGTTCAGATTAGGGCTGA
Organism: Meconema thalassinum; assembly: GCA_946902985.2. Classification (NCBI taxonomy): domain Eukaryota; kingdom Metazoa; phylum Arthropoda; class Insecta; order Orthoptera; family Tettigoniidae; genus Meconema; species Meconema thalassinum. The sequence goes on from OX336396.1 coordinate 150,939,254, forward strand.
ATAAAATGTAGGTTTATGGACTTCAGTAAGATTTTTCCTAGGAGGGCCAGTTTGTACTTTCCTTTACATGTGCTTGAAAATAACATGGCAACTCATCTCTGAATAAATTTGAAGGTGCCTGTACACTGGAGAGTGATTTTCATAGAGCAAGTCTAGCTAGACCGCTCTAGCTAAACTGAGTGTGTGTACATTGTAGAGTAATTTTTCCCTAGGTAGAGAATTTGTAGAGCGGAAATAGACAAATCTACCTAGAGCACTCTCTGAACCTGTGTACACTGTCAAACGTAAATGCACTAGGTAGAGCAGTGCTAAAAATTTCTGAGAGCAGTGTGAGTCTAGGTTTCTTTGCACTGTGTTGTTAAGTTAAAATGTCTTCAAGAGAGGCGTTTAGCATCTGTGGAGGTTGTGTGTGCCTTGTTAAAAAAGAAAACTATGAAAAAGAAAAAAAAGGTTGTGGGTGAGGAATTGGATATCAAAAAGAGAATACGAGGGAATGCACGCTAAATTATTGCAAGAGTTATGTTCAGAAGATTCTGAACATTAAAAGAACTTTTTAAAAATGAGCAAAATTGACTATGATTATATTTTGGCCAAAATAACCCCCCAGGATCAGCAGAGATCTTCCCATGGCTTCTGCTATCACCCAAAACGACCGTGCTTTTAAATTTCTGTCTCTGTATTCTTTCAGAGTACAATTCCAAGTTTCTGGATGGGCTTCAATATGTGCAATTAATGTTGTATTTTTTTTCGCGGCTCCACACAAATTCAGTCATATTCAAACACTATAATAATAAACAAATAACCACAAAAATCCATCACTAACTCTACGTATAGCACTTTCCAATATTCAACCGGACGAATGGAGCTAGACTGGTCTAGCTAGGGCACCCAAATACTGTTTACACTGTAGAGTCGGCCATCTTGAGCTAGAGTTTAGTCTTCTCTAGGGTTCTCTACCACCTGTGTACACTGGAGAGGAGCCCTAGCTGGAGCTACTCGACGCTCTAGCTAGGGCAAGCTCTCTAGTGTACAGGCACCATAACAACTAAGTAATTTACACATAGTTGAATAGAAGCTGGTAAGTGGAGAGTTTCATAGTTGGCTTGTGCAAGCTACAGAATATGCAGTAGACTAGTCTATGCTACAACCATAATAGCTTGCAGTTAATTTCTGTAGGCTAACAGGTAAGCTAAAAAAAATCAATATAAATTTCAGCATTAATAATATATACCAGTACACTGGTATGCACACATTTTGTGCATAATTAGATATTGGTAGTTAGTTCTCTTTGCTGTATTCTATGAGAAATTTCACTCTTTTTTGCACAACTCAATACACTCAACGGCAAAAGAAGTGGAACAGATAAAAAAATAATATAAATAGTATAAAATTACCCATGAAAGAGATATAATCATATTTTAAAAGCTTTTCACGCATTAGAACAAACATCTGAAACATCCTTGATAAGAAATTGAAAATATGACATTTCTTATGGTGGTTTATTACCCCCAATCTTCGAAGCACCTATTATAATGGTTTTATGGTGGGAAGCGCACTGAAACCGTTTATGGTCTATGAGTGTTGCGGCTCGCTTATTGTTGTTCTAGGGATAACAACTGGCATTTGTTGAACACCTGTGAACCATTGTCACACATTTTAGTAAGTTATCCATGTGCAGTTCACACTAAAACATGCCTCTTAGCCGTGAAGGAACTGTACGGGCAGTTGAATTGGTGTAGGATTGTCGCAGCTTCCGTTATATCGCTGAGGTCATCGGATCATCTCTCGGTAGCATTCACTGTGCAGTGCAACGTTACAGAGAACTCCAAACATACAACAGGAGATGAGGGTCAGGCCGTAGAAGAAGCACAAGTGCCAGGGATGACAGATTTCTCACCCTGCAAGTTCTGCTTGATCGCCATACCACAGCAGTCCAGGCACGAAGTCAACTGGAAAATGTATGAAATATGAGCGAACAGTAAGAAGAAGGTTTGAAGCAGCTCATCTTTCGTCTAGGAGACCTACACGTGGACCCGCACTTGAACGACATCACAGAGAGGCGCATCTTCGTTTCGCAAGACAGCATCTGGGATGGACCCACGAGCAGTGGGCCTCTGTTCTCTTCACTGACGAGAGTCACTTTAATCTTAGATCTCCTGATGGAAGAGAAAGAGTGTGAGAAGGCGAGGGGGCTGTTGCTTTCTCCACCAGGACTCCATATGGAGCTGGCTCGGTTATGGTGTGACACCAATGTTATGGCCCGCACTGAGTTGGTGTGCATTGATCACGGGACGCTCAATTCCCAGAGGTACACGATCATTATCTATGTGCGCTCCTATATTGGCGCCCACTTTCACCAAACATAATAATTTATTATTTTTCCTAATTAATTAAGTTATTTCGTATGGCAAAATGAGGATACATTGCGACAAAGAATTAAAAACTAACAGATAACAAACTGGTAAAAAATATATACAATATTTACATTGTAGATTGTAGGTACCGCAACGGTTTTGGCATTTACAACGCAGCCAGTTGACAGCATCATTGGTGGCACTGTGTAGGTCATGCATGGATAGTTTCTTCAAATCTCCTCCTTGGACACTCGAGGGCAACATGGTGAATGATCTGAGGTACATTGGCACAGTCGCAGAATAAGCTTTGAAATTTTCCCTACTTGTGCAGCCAGAAATTGCATCGTCCGTGATTTGTGCGGACCCTGTTCAATGATACGATCCAGGAGGGCATCCATCGAACCCGTGGGCGCCCAAAGAAACGATGGATGGATAGAATCAGTGAAGACCTACTGGTGTGCAGTCTAAAACCTGAAGATGCCCTTCACAGGAAGAAGTGGCGAACAACAACCAAGCAAGTGGACCCTACGCCAACGCGGGAAATACGCTAGGAAAGAAGATTCAAGATAAAATCTTGCAAAAGTATTATCAATATTTCAAGATACGAATGCTGATGGCTGAGGTGGAGATTATTCTTCATTTAGTTGTATTATGCTGTCAGCCTGTTTGGTTGACAGTCCAGTAACCTATCATCGTTCTCTCTCTGTAGTGAGATGAGCCCATGTTCCTCTTTGCTGTACCGTTGCGAAACAATTATAAACACACCATTCAATTCACTATTATTATTCATTTCTCCAGTATCGATGACTTCTAACGCAAAATGCTGCTTGACTTATGTGGTGACAGCACTTCATCATTGCTGCCCCCCTCCCCCTCCTTGTCCTGCAAGGCTGCATGTGCTATTATCAAAAGTTGCTGGCACAGGCAAGTTCAGTGGCACTCGTATCGTGAAAGGCTATTATACAGGGTGTAACTAAATATGTGGGAAAGCTCCGGGGGATTCGATAGAGGACCTGACAATAAGCAAACATGTCCTGTAAACATATGGACGGTGTATGTGCGTTCGTTGCAGTGTTTCAAGCATTGTTTGTGGTGTGGATAACACAGACTGTGGCAAGATGCCAGTTGGTCATTTGTGGAGGGTACACAGTTAACATGTACGAGGGCTATTCCAAAACTAAGGTCCTTTTTTTTATTTAAGCCCGTAGTTAGTGCGCACGCTGCAACAAGCGTGCGCGCTACCTCCCGGCATCCTCTGTGAACAATCAGGCGTCCTTTGCAGCTGTGTAGCTAACCTGTACGCTGAACTTTGCATCTTTACAATGTTCAAGATTATTGATTCGCCCGCCGCGTGTGAGGTACCATCTGTGATACATTTTTTAAGTGCAAGAAACAAGTCGGCTGCAGACATTCGTCAGCTTTGTGAGGTGTATGATAATAATAATGCTATTGGTTTTACGTCCCTTTTAACTACACTGGCTTTTAGAGACGCCGGGGTGCCGGAATTTTGCCCCGAAGGGGATCTTTAACGTGCCAGTAAATCTACTGACACGGCTCCCTCGCATTTGCGCACCCTCAAATGCCAGCTGACTGCGCCAGGTTTCGAACCTGCAACCTTGGGCTCAGCAAGCATGAGGTGTATAGTGATAATGCAATGACGGGAGGTAAAGTGAGAAAATGGGTACGCGCGTCCAAAACTGGCCGTGAAAATGTTCATGACGAAGAACGCTCAGGTCTGTGATCACAGATGACTTGGTGACTGCATTTGACACAAAAATTCACTAGGACCGAAGATTCATGATAACCACTCTATCAATGGATTTTCCTCAAGTGTGAATTCTTGGTTGTCAGAGAAGGCGGCAAAATTTTATACAGAGGGATTTGAGAACTTAGTTTTAAGGTATGACAAGTGACTAAATAACGAGGCAACTATGTAGGAAAAATAGAGGAAGGTATGTAAAACCTAAAAATAAATGTGGTTTCAAAATAAAATGTTCGGTTAATTAAAAAAAAAACGGACCTTAGTTTTGGAATAGCCCTCATACGTTTCGTCCCATTCAAGTCTGTGTGCATTCCCAAACAAATGGATAGGGCGCCAGGGACCAACACCGTGGCCTGCTCGTTCTGCTGATATCAACCCATTATTAGACTTCTACTTATGAGGTCATTTAAAGGCCACTGTGTCAGCGAATAGAGCAAGGAAGTCAGCAGATACGACAGACGCAGGGAATATGGGAGTGTGGGAGACAGTCAATGATGCGGCGAATCTACGCCTGCATTACAGCTCGTGGTAGCCATTTTGAGCACCTTCTGTAGAGAACTGTAAGTAGTAACGAACACTTTATCAACACAAATGACCAACCTGCATAATGAAGCGGTATGTGTTATGTTCACCACAAACAATGCTTGTAACAGGGAAACTAAAGCAAATACACCGTAAGTTTACAGGACATGTTTTGCTTGATATCAGGTCCTCTTTCAAATCCCCGGAGCTTTCCCACATATTTAGTTACACCCTGTATATGGTAGTGTTTTTCTTTTCTTTGTTTACGGCATAGTTGGCTACTTCTTTTGTGGTGCTACAGTCCAGGGTGAACCTTGGCCTTTCCAACCAAACCAGCTTCCACCATCCATCACAGACACGTGCTGTCCTCTAGTTTCTTCATCCCAGCTTTCATACATCCTCCTCCTCTTCTACTCCACCCGGCCATCATTTTCGAGGTCTAACTCGTCCTCTTTGTTCTCTTGGGTTTCCAAAGATTCTTTGTCACCTTAGCCTCCTCCAGCCTTACCACATGGCCTGCCCACCTTAACCCTCTTGATCATATGACTCATGCATTAGAATAAATAGTATACAATTCTGCATTGTACCTTTATCATACTCAGAACTTTTCTCTCAAATCCATCAAGCAGCCTTGCATCAATTTCTGTCAAGGGCTTTGTTTCTGAGGCGTACGTGAGAATTGCTCCAACAAGAGTTTTATAAATAGTGGGGTTTGTTGACTGGCCTTGACTGGAATAAGTTACTCTAGGCAAAGTAGGGCCTATGTCCTATTTGCTGCAACCAGCCTGACCTTGATTCAGTGGAAGCAGGTTATTGCGAGGCCAAAATACTTGAAGCTATCGACTCTCTTGAATGTGTATCCATCCACTCCAAGGACCATTGGCAAATTGGGTTGTTACGCTTTCCCACAGGCCATATGAAAGGGAGTGGGTTCGATCCCCACCCAGGTAGTGGATTTTCGAAACACCACCACCACTTTCGGAAACGCGAATGGCCCTGGGGTTCACTCAGCCTACACCAGCTTCTACCTTCCACCACTCCCAGGGCCTCCATGGCATGTAAGGAGTTGGCTTTGCATTAAGTTGGCTAGAGTGAGTTAAATTATAATATTTCTTTGTTTTGGAATTTATTGTTTACTAGCTGTACCCAGCATGCGTTGTAATGCCAATCAAAGAAAGTGTTGGCGTTGTAACTTTGTTTGTTGAAGTGCTTCTGGATTCCCAATATTTTTTCTTTTTCCGTTAACCACCTCTAAACTATTGTAAAATTGATTTACTATCTCAAAAAAAAATAATCATGGGAGCGTGCTCAACAACTCAACCAAGTTTCATCGCAATGAAATGAATGGCTTACGAACGCATTTGGGACTTTGTTGAACCGATTCGAGCGCCAGCGCCCATTTGTTGAATATACTCGTACGCTACCTATTGTAAAATGGATTTACTAAGTCGAAAACCTTCCCTGGCGTATACACAACAACTCATCAAAGTTTCATCGCAATCGGATGAACACGTACAGGATGTTTTTGAACGATTCGCGCGCCATCACTCATATGTTGAGTCTACTTGTGCGCCACCCATTGAAAAACGGATTTCCTCATTCATACACCTTCGCAGGACTGAACTGAACTCACCAAAGTTTTATCACAATCGGATGAATTGTATATGAACGCATACGAGACTTGGTTGAAAAGATTCACGCGCTGTCGCTCATTAGTTGAATCTACTCGTAAAATGGATTTACTAAATCAGAAATCTTCGCGGGAGTGGAAACAACATTTCATTGCAATCGCATGAATGGTATATGAACGCATACGGATTTCTTAAAACGATACGTGCGCCGTTGGACATTTGTTGAATCTACTCGTGCGCTACCTATTGTAAAAAGGATTTACTATGTCAGGAACCTTTCCTGGAGTGTACACAACAATTCATCAAAGTTTCATAGCAATCGGATGAATGGTATATGAATGCATACGGGACTTAGTTCAAACGATTCGCGTGCTGTCGCTCATTTATTGAATCTACTTGTGCGCTACCTATAGTAAAATGGATTTACTAAGCCTGAAACTTTCCCTGGAGTGTACACAACAACTCACCCAAGTTTAGTCGCTATCGGACGAATGGTATATGAACGCACACGGGACTATGTTGAAACACTTCGCGCGTCGTCGCTCATTTGTTTATCTACGTGTGCGATACCTATTGTAAAGTGGATTTACTAAGCCAGAAACCTTCCCTGAAGTGTACACAACATGTCACCCAAGTTTCATCGCTATCAGACGAATAGTATATGAACGCATACGGGACTTTGTTGAAGCGCTTCGCCCGTCGTCGCTCATTTGTTGAATCTACTCGTGCGCTACCTATAGTTAAGTGGATTTACTAAGCCAGAAACCTTACCTGATATGTACATAGCATCGCAATGGAATTAATGGTATATGAACGCATGTGGGACATTCTTGAAAGAATCCCACGCCATTTTGTTGAAGCTAGTCGTGTGCCATCTATTGTAAAAAGGATTTACCAAGTCAGAAACTTTTCCTGGAATGTGCACAACAATACAACCAAAGTTTCATAGCAATCGGATGAATCGTATATGAAAGCTTACGGGACTTTGTTTAAGTGATTCGTGTGCCGTCACTCATTTGTTGAATCTACTCGTGCGCTACAACTTTCATATTTATTCACCTTTTAAACCTTCTCTGGACTTCCACAAATAATTCAAGATCAAAATTTGCCAAATCGGTCCAGCCGTTCGAGTTTTAGCGAGACTAACGAACAGCAATTCATTTTTATATATATAGACAGAGCTTTGAAGTCATTTTTCAGTGTTGTCTTATTGGCAACCGATATTGCAACTTTTCAGTCGGTCAACAAATGCAAGAAAATGATTGAAAAAAAAAAAGCTTTAGGCGAAGATACATAAGCTACGATCTGTCGGCTGAACACTGTGATTAACTCAATGTTATACAGGGTCATTACATTTGCTTGGCTAGGACTTTCTCGCTCACGCGCTCCGCCAGTGACGGCTCAGTTGCAGGCTGCCGCGCGCGTTTGTTCGGCAGAATACGGTGCCTAAAATCAGTATCATGCATTTTTACTCACGATGTTTACAGTAGATGCTGAAAATGTTCCCCATCCGCTGTCAAACTTAATCGGCATCTTCTTATGAAGTTTCTGGTTAATCCGGTTAATTTAGCTTCAGTAAGGAAATAACGACCTTAACATCTATTATTATTGTACGTTTGAATTTCAAATTAGCCAGTTGTTTTATTGTCCGATTTATAGGAATGGGTCTCCCTGGAAATTTAACTTTAAACTTTTGTCTCGTTCTAGTGCACGATTTCCTGCACTTTATGTACGTATTGAACAGATACACACGTTCAAGTAACGAATATTTCACATAAGGCTTTACAGCACTATACACAATCACAATAAAACATGTGCTCAAAGACCTTGACCATGAAATTCAAGAGTGCCTTAGTATTCTAGATGTCCAGATTCCTGTTGATGAGATTGTTTGTGATGAACTTAGGGAGAAAGAGTTCAAGAAATGGGTGGCATTGGAGTCGGCCTCTTTGGTGAATTGACGAGTCATAATAAATATGTGTCCACTAGTGAGGGACTAACAAACAGTGAATTCGCAGAAGTTATGAAAATGTGTACAAATACTATTGGTGTGAGAGGAATCCCCGGCAGATCTCAGGATGGTGCACAGTGTCACCGATGCCCCCAAAGCATGGAGACCAAACCCACCGAAAAACTTGCACATGTCCTTGGAAACTGTCAGTATGGTCATCTTACCCGAATTAACCATAACAACTCCATTTGTGCAATTCTTGCAGCTGAACTGAGAAAGAATTCCAACTTTGATGTTTATGAAGAGGTATGTGGGATAGTAACTGATGGATCTACTCGTATTGACATTATTGTGATTGGTCGTAGAACTAAGAAAGGAGTAATCATTGACCCAACAGTTCGCTTTGAATCTAACTCCAATCAACCCCTTGATGTCCATGAGGAAAAGAACATTTATTTTCGCACAGTTCCTTACTACAAAGAAAAGTATCTTGACATTGAAGTTATTGGATTGATGATCGGGGCAGGAGGGACCATTAAGTTACTACATTCTTCAAGGACTTCTGTGTGCGATTCAACATTAGGGAGGAGACAATTAAGAGGAGGTTCGAGGTTCAATATGCATTCTGAGGAATCATATCTATGGCATGAACTAGCCATCTAATAAATATTGATCTGTTAAACTGAACACTTTACATACACCTGTACTCCATATCTACATGTATCCAGCCAATTGTGTTCAGTATCCTTCGTCCCTGAGGCAGCCTACTGTTGAGTGGGAAGGTGTCATTCAGTGAAGTGTGTGTGCAAGGATTGTGAAATAACTTGTTGAATGTTTTGTATAAATACTTCCATCAACTTCATGGATTCCCAGAAACTTATCAACCACACCTCCGTTGGTATACAACGAAATAAAAATTAGGTTGGTATTCCTAGGTATAAACATAGCACAATGCCATATAGCCTAGGCCATCGCCATCTAAGTGGAGAGGGCGTTGCCTAGGCTAGTTCATTTTTCATAATTAAGTTATACATTTTCAATCTCCTAACCTCAAAATATTAAACAAAAGTTACTTGAATCTCCAACATAATAAAATATACAAAATACGCCGGTAAAACGTCATCAGGAAGCAAATGTTATCTAATTGGTGACTGAAGTGAACATACCTGAGTTTTCGGCGATATCTCTATAAAAACAACACAGCAATCGCGAACCGAACACTAATTTATAAGGTAGAACCAAATGGAACACTGACTTCTAAGTTCACATGCACAACAAACACTCCTTATAAACAAAAACCGCCACTATAATTATACGACAGAACGAGGGAAAAGTACACGTGCTTTCAAATTCAAATCGCGTGCATAGTTTCAATTCTCGGACTTGCGCTTTCGCTTTCCCGAGGTTTATGATCGTACAGGATAATCAGACAGTCGATAAATGTTCAGTGGTGCAAAAATAAAACATATGTGGATGAATAAATATATTTATACGTATAATATACCCTTGAAAAGCAGATTGTCATTGAATTAGTAGCATGGAATATAGTTGGCAACCTCTCAAAGAATTGAATGAACCAATCACCATCGCATAATCCGAGTTCCGAGCACGTGCTGCGATCTACTGGCGTATGAAGAACCAACGGAACTTCCAAGGTTCCTATGTGAGCGCGCGCAATTATTTGAAGGACGTAAACTGTGTTTTTTTTTTAATAGTATAATTGCACACGAAAGTGCATTTAGAAAATACATAAATATCATAAACACTGTAATTTAGTTCACTTGTGTTTTTTCATAATCATAATAATCTAGTGATCGTGAGCCAAGTTGCCTCCATTTTTACGTGGAATCCGAACCACAGGTCGTTTTGATATTTCACTTTGAAAATCTCACATGCATTAACCGGAAATCGAACTTTTATTCATTTTCAAAGATCAATCTAAATTGTTATTTGATTCAGAACTTATTTGATTGATTTTTCTTGTCTTTACCTTATTTCCATAGTTTTTTTATTATTTCAAAAGAATGTTATAATGTATCTTTAACAATAAGATTAGAATTGTTTGGCTTATAGAAATATTTACTTCAAGCTTTGACCACTGCACCATCATGCCATTTTGATTGACAGCTCATGTCCTTCAAACTTTTTTAGTACCTTATTCATTTAAAAAAAAAACAACAGTTACACACACTAATACAGTCATCACAATTAACCCTGCAGTGCTCGCGCAGTATTTTACATCATAGAAGGTCTGGGAGACACAATTTGGTTTCAGAGGCATTTCTGCTATACCAACTTGTGATTAACGATTTAAATTAATTTCAGGGCATTTTGAAAAAATAATTAATCTTTTATATTGATATAAAAGCACCTAACAAAGCACATTTATATTTTATTGAATAAGATATGAATATAATACCATCAAAGAATAATTCCCAGCATTTTTTAGGAGTCTTAGCTAGCTACACAACACCTTTCACACCAGGTAAATGTGTGACGATATTTTGTCGGCGGGTTCGAACATTTCTAGGAGGATTAGCCAAACGCCACTTAGAAATTTTATATCGCCCTACGAAACAATCACCATCACTTTCATTTTCCCCTGGTTCATCACTACTGTCTACGTCTTGTTCCGTGTCAGTACTTTCACTCCTGGATTCTAGAATATCTTCCTCCTTATCACTGTTCAATGCACCTTCATCATCATCATCATCTTCCGAATCATCTTCCTCAAGCAAACTCTGCACAATCCTTCTATCATTAAGACGATTGAGTATACCGGTATATCTCCTCTCCTTTCCATTCATTTTCAGCCCTAAAAACGTGAAAAACTTGAAAATATAACGTTTCAGCAAGAAGCCATGGAATATAAGACACCATGAAGAATAATTATGGTAAAAATTTTGAAGAGAATACTTCAGAACGAGTACTAACTTTATCGCAGCGAAGGTCGCGTGGCGTCTGTCAGACTCCGTACACACTCGTGGATCAATGACTCACCACCACACGCGCTAGACTAACACTGGCGCGCTGACGCATTATTACGTTGGTTATGAATAGTTACTTGAAAGGTAGATGGAATTTCCGGTCAGTGGCCTTGGAAGTTTCCTTTCAATTACAAAAATAAACTAGTGTGGCATCTGTCAGATGCCGCGCGAGCACTGCAGGGTTAACACCGGTTATCAGACAGATTCTACACACACCAAAAGTACATAGGGCTACATGACCGCATTGTTGCAGCCCCTAAACTAAGGAACCATCCAATTATTCATTTTCGAAGACCAATCTAAATTGTTATTTTATATAGAACTTATTTGCTTAAATTTCCTTGTAATAACCTTTTCATGTTTATACATTACGGTATTTCCATTGTTTTGTTATTCCAAAAAAAAATGTTATAATGTGGTATAGTTAAACAATAAGATTAGAATAGTTTACAGAAATATTTACTACAAGATAGTTTAATTTGCTAACAAGGAAATCAATGCCATTTCAAAACATGTACAAAACAAAAATAATTAATGTATGTTTTTGTCTAATTAATGTATTTATTGCATGACATACAAACAAAAAGCACACATATACATTGATATATACATATTTACAGGTATACATGACAAGGCAGGCTTGTATATTTAAATCTAAATTCTTTATCCATTGCAATGCTGTAGGTGTTGCCAACAGGAAGTCAGACCGATTACCCTGATATGCTCTTCTATGGCATACAGTACATGGACAATGTCGTGAACTGACTGTGAAGGAGCACCGCAGTCACATTGGGAAGATAGAATTTTACCCCATTTGAAGAGTGATTCAGCACAGACTCCGTTGTTGGTCCGGATCCTATCGAGGGTAGTCCACGTTCTTCTTCAATTTCCAATTAAATCACTCCAAAGCTTCAAGGTTGATGTTGGTGCTCCATTCATTTCTCCATTGGATATTCGGATTAAAATTGTTGCTTGAGAGATCGCTAGCATACTTGATGGGTGGATGTCTAGATTTCAGTCAGTTTCTATTCAGATCAGGGATGTCTCAGTGAATAGGAAGAGCTGGTTTACTCATGATTTTCTTATACTCTCGGATCAGGGCATCTTTCCTGTGTAGGTCAGGAGGCATGATGTTGCTGAGGACAGGAAGCCAATAAGTCGGCGTAGATCTAATAAGGCCACTGATCAGTCTCATGGTGTTATTGAGTTGGGTATCAATTATCTTTACATGGGGGGCTGTTCAGCCAAACTGGAGCACAATATTCAGCAGCAGAGAAGACAAGACCTAATGCAGAACACCTCAAAGTTATAGCAAAAGCTCCCCAAGTAGTTCCACAATGCTTCTGCAGGATATTATTCCGGCTTCTAATTTTGGCGGATGTATTTTCAAGATGTTTTTTAAAAGATAATGTGCGATCCAGAGTGATACCTAAATATTTAGGGTGTTTATTATTTCTCAGCACAGAACCTTGAAGTGATACATGTACTGCACTATCAGCCATTTTGATGTTAAGTGGAAACATGATACTTCAGTTTTTGTTGCACTTGGTTGGAGCCTCCATTTGTGGAAATATCTTTCAAGCCTAGCTGCTTCATCATTGAGCACATTCTCCATGACACTGAGCCAAAGCTATATCATCAGCATAACGAAACTTTCTGGACTGAGTATCTGGTAGATCAGAGAGATACAGATTGAAGAGAAGGGAAGCCAGAACTGAACTTTGTGGGAGCCCATTGTTCAGCTTCCTTTGTTTGCTCATTCTTTTTCCAAGAATGACTTGGAAAAGTCTGTTACTGAGCATATTACCAATAAGTTGCATGGTAGTTTTGCAAGGTATTACTCGAGACAGTTTATAGAGTAACCCCTCTCTCCATACTGTATCATAAGCAGCAGACAGATCAAGAAACACAACAGAAGTTTTCAGCTGGAGTTGAAAACCAGACTCGATATGCGAGGTAAGAGCAAGGACTTGATCACAACAACTGTGATTAGGTTTAAAGCCAGCCTGTTCCTCAGGAATGATTTCTAAGATAGTTGGACTAATCCTGTTATAAATCAGTCTTTCAAGAAGTTTGTAGCAACAGCTCAGCAATGCTATAGGCCTGTAGCTTTGGGGAGCATCTTTTGGCTTACCAGGTTTCAAAACAGCTATAATTTTAGTTTTCTTGAACTGATTTGGGAGGATCCCTGTGTTTAGAATATCACTGAAAAATCGAACAAGCCATTTTCGAGCATTTTGGCCTGGATTTAAAAGAAACTCAGGATGAATGCCATCAAATCTGGGGGCTTTCCCATATTTAATGTCTTTTATAGCCACATTGACTTCTTCGAGTGTGAATACTTCGGAGTAAGACGAAGTTGATGGAAGTGATGCTTTTATTTTTTTGAAGCATTCGTGTATGGTCTTTATCTTGTTCAAACTTAGAAGTCGATACAATGTGGCTGGCAATCTTATTAGGCATAATGCTAGGTTCCTCACTTTGACCTACAGAATTTCCTCCAAGCTTCCTTAGCAGACTCCAGGCTTTTCTGCTTTAAGAGTGTTGAAAATTCAACTTCTCAACTGTCTCTGTCCATTTTTGCTTGCGTGTTGCATCCAAACTATGTAAGAGCTTATCAGCCACTACATGATTACCTGTATTCATAAATTCATTATAAAGAGCATTACTTTGTTCATTCCAACCCGGAACGTATTCCTTTCTATATCCTCTCGGAATATATTTCTTGGCTATTGATGTAACTAACCCAACACACCTGTTTTAGCTCATGCTTCTCGCAGGAATCCATCTGATGCATTTGTCTAGTTCACTAGTAAATTATGTCCAATTAGCTTTATTGAAGTTACATCGAGGGCGAGGGAATGAAGTTATGAGTGGGACAGACAACCCTATCTATATAAGCACTAGTCTGTGCTGACTGCGAGGAAAATCACCCAATGTGCGTCTTACAGTTGGAAGAGGTTGACCCTTGTTGTCACAAGTCACAAAACACAGATCTGGATTATATTCACGTTGCCAGGCTCCTGATCTGAATGATCCTCTGTCCTTGGCATCAAAGACCAGGTGTAAGTTGTGTTCTTCAGCCCATTCAACGAGAGCAGTGCCGCAGTTGGAAGTGATCAAAATATACATCACCAACTTCCATTCCATTTCCCTCTCTCAACAAACAAATACAAAGTTCACAATTTTAAAGCTTACTTACACTGTGTGACACATAACGACATACATACAATACTTCTGAGGTGCCTGGTACTAAAAACTCCTCTAAATAACTAGATGACAATATTACAAGAAACTGAGGACTTAATTCAGTGTTATCTACAGTGTCCATAGAACTATTCATGTCCTTAAAATTATGCAAGCTTTTTCCCAGCATGTCAAATATACACAGATGTCTTATTTATTTGTTTAAACACTCTTTTTAAATAAATAAATAAATATATTTCCGTTGACTTTTTAAGAAATGCAAGTTTTCCTGTACTATTGAGACGATTTGGAAGATTTTGGCACAAAATGCACATTCTAACTCCTGGTTCAGGAGCTAGAGTATTTTGTTGGATGAACTTAGCATATTATATAATAGGTGTAGCAAAAGTATCAACAGTAGATCTGTGAACGTAATAGTAGCAGACGAACAATATTGTATGTTGTATTTATAGCTTTTAATCATCACAACAGAATACTTGTAGTTCATTTCCACATATTCGTTTACATTTCTAATGTAATTTTAGGGCTTACTGCTTAAGTGTATCACAGCAATAGTAGCTACACCTTCATAGATTAGTTTGGGGGAGGAGGACTGTTTTATCATTTCAAATGATCTTGTCGACTTCATCGTGATGCTTTGGTCTACCGTTATGCGTTACGGTTACGGCGTGTATGACATCATCATGTTGTTCAGAGCATATGGACCGAGTCTGAGTTTACTCCTGGGATCTGGCGTTATGCGATACGGAGACGGTGAGTGCGTGACATCATGCAGCAGAGTGCACCTCCCGCTCTACGTTCCCCGCGCGGGGAGCCTAAGTTAAAGGGTAATGGAGTCTGTTGAAAGAGTCCTGGGGCTTCGAGCAAAGCGAGAAGCCCTCCTGAGCCTTTCTAACATGTGTAGCATTTGTAGCATGCGTCATTTGAAATGATATAAAGTCTAGTCTCTCAGACTGACTGTATCTTTATGGTTGATGGGATAACCATTTCTAAGTTTTTGCAGACTGGACCAAGAATTTTCCGCAATATTTTCCTGTCTTGTTTCTCTACGTCTTTAATAAGAGATCTGCCTCCAATGATCTAGGTTTCCAAGGTATATAATGCTTCAAGTTTGATTACTGTGGTATAATGTCTTAATTTTGCGTTCTTTGATATTGATTGTTT
The DNA here is from genome assembly GCA_946902985.2 of Meconema thalassinum. Taxonomy (NCBI): domain Eukaryota; kingdom Metazoa; phylum Arthropoda; class Insecta; order Orthoptera; family Tettigoniidae; genus Meconema; species Meconema thalassinum. Next base: position 150,954,832 of record OX336396.1, read on the forward strand.
GTTATATATGTCCAGGTGATTGTATAGAATTTGGAAATTCTCTTTTTGCCTCACGATTGAATCCTGATGGTTCCTAAGTACTGAATTTATTTACTTGATGAATTTTGTCAAATTTTGTCTTTAGAGGTTTCTCATCTAGATCACGAGTGGATCCTTCCATGTCTTGAGTATTATCATATGATATTTGGAACTCGGTCTTACCTGCAATTTTGTGAAGTCTTTCACTGCTTCTTGCCTACCGTTAGAAAGAATAGCTAGATCATCTGCAAATATTGTTATTATTATTTTCTTCATCAGCATCATGGTACTATATATTCAATACAAAATGTATGTCGCAGAACACTGTCTGTCGAGCGGCCGAGAGTACAGACATGGAGACTTGCTGCCCAGCTCTGATCCCTGTCTCCATTGCATCTGTTACTATGGTGAAGTACTGTGTCAAGCTGTCAAGTGTCCCGCAGTGAAGAGTGGATGTCGCCGACTCAAAGATAAGGAGCATAGCACATGCTGTGGAAGAATTGTGTGTGGTGAGTCATCTTTAGTATCACAGAATATTTGTACATTAGTTTGAAATTGTTGCTTATTCATTGTAGGGACTTCTTGGTCATTAGCCCTGTGCTCTTGGATGTGTGTTCGATTTGTCTGATAACCTGTGTTTCTGTGGTGATTGTAGTAATGTGTGTGACTAATTATTAAGGTAAGGGATTGGGGTAGTACTATGTCATTCGCATATACAAGTGATTGGACATACACTGCCAAATTTCATTCGTCTAGTCTTTACCCTGCACTGTCTGATTGCTTGGTCCATCATCAATATGAAGAGGAGTGGGCTTCTTTGTTCCACACTTCGGTCCATCATGAATGTAGAGTGACCACCTTAGAGATGAAATATCTACAGAAGATAGTGAATAAAACCAGAAGAGACAGGATGCGAAACCAAGCAATCAGAGAAGAGCTCAAGGTGGAATTGAGGAATTGGCAGTGCACACCATCCAGAAGCATTATTATGGTATGAACACAATGCAAGGATGAATGAAGAAAGAAAGCCAAAGCAGGTGTTTGAAAAGTTGTAATATCAATTGAGGCTAAACCCAAAAGCATTCAGGTTAGAATGGATACAGTATAATGGAGAGATGACTGAGAGAAAGGGCTTGCAGGGGATAGTAGTGAGTACGGAAAGTTCCTGGCGGACCCGACACCGAGAGGCAAAAGGGACAGAAGAAGAAGGATTGGAGTAGATGCTCCGAGATTGAAATAGGGTACCTTCCCTGCATTTGCCAGGAAGGAGAGTGAAAATTCTCAGAATGGCCACTGTTAGCAGGATTCGAGCTGTAACATGTTTTTCTAGGGGGTTTTATGCCACTAACACAAGTTAGTTGGACTATATCATATTTGTAAACGCGGCAATAATTCGGCCAAGTTATATTATTTCAGTTTATTCAATTTCATATTTCATATTATTATTATTATTAATATTTATTACGTCATTTTTTTGGAGCTTTTAAATTTGGAAGATTACAGATAGGATTTCTACTAGTGGAAATCCATATCTATATTGGATGATTCCAATATATAATGTTGCACGGCAAATCATTTCATACGTAAAGTCGGGATTTTATTCATTAGGGGTAAGAGAGAGTGGTGTGTGACTCACTGGGTATTTCAATACAAGAATAGATTGGAGTACAAAAGAATTACGAAATCCGAGGGAACACTTCAAAGCAAGAAAACGTGTATGATTTACGTCTTGCCCGGAAGCGGAAAATATAAATACGGGGAAGGAGTCTCATGGCGGGAAGAGCCACGAGAGGTGACCAGCCAATCAAGGAAGAAGAAGCAACGTAGCAGGGGCATGGCGAGATACGTGACGCACGCGGATTGGTCGAAGCAGCGAGGCCGCAGTGTTAAGCTAGACCCTGGTGGGAGGAGATTGAAGCATATAGTTGACGCGCTGAGTGAGGGAAGACATTCATTAAGACATTACGCTTGGTACGGTAAGGCGTACTTTGTTCGTTAGTCCCAAGTGGGAGAATTTATTCACGCTAACTCCGCTGATCACATCAGATCATGGGTTCCACGCATCTTGCAGTGTTTACGCAAGAGACGTGTTGTGGTTCATGGAATAGACTTCACCACAAGCTGTAAGGATTACTTTTGATCAACGAGGAAGGACCGGACGCCGTCAACACCAATGCAGCACATCAGACGCTAAGAGACTTCAAGCACGTGGAGACAATGTTTCCGTTGGTAAGCACAAGTAATCTACGACACACACACTATGTTTTTCGATAGGGCCAGTATAAATTCTTTAAGCATAAATTTGGAAATAAGTTAAATTCACGTTATTCTCCCGACCGGCGTATTAAGTAATTTTGTTCGTGGCAATGGTTAAAGTTGTATGCTCCGTTAACAGTGTAAATTTTATTCAAGATGCTGACATATTTTCTAAGTGTATTAAATTCAATTATTACAAAGTAGATTCTTTAATTCCAGTAGGTAGCAATAGTTATAATACCACATCCTTCTCAACAATCAAATGTTGTCTGGGTTGATGATTCAATCATCCCACGGCCTAGTCATTAAGAGTTTCTCATATGTTCTACTCACGCTAGGGGTCGATATTAAATATATAAATTTAGTTTGGAACACAGTGTATCCAGCTTGGCGCCCAACATAGATCAAACTTAGCAGTAGTATTTTCTGGCGAATAGTCCGCCCAAGTAAACACATTACTTTTTGCTACCAACGAGGAGCAGTAATAACCATTACAATTGCCGCTCAACGTGAGGGATAAGTAAAACCATTACAATTGCCGCTCAACGTGAGGGCTAAGCAAACCATCACATTTGTCGCCGACAACGTTGGGCCGAAAACCCAGGAACATTTGAGGAAGGAGAAGGAGACATATTTCTGTGCCGGTATTTCGGGGGTTATTTGTCTTTATCAGTGTATATCATTATGGGGGATGAGAAAGAAAGACGGATGAGGTTATGTAGTGGTCATCAACTGAAGAGTGATGATACGAGCAGTATGTCGAGTGATGGTAGTACCGGGGTAGCGGAGGTAAATCCCGATACTGAAACAGGGAGTGTAGGCGGCCAACCAGAATTAAAAACTTTACTTCTCGAGTTCATATATCAGAACAAAGTTAGTAGTGATGCCTTAAATGCAAAATTAGAACAAAACAGTAGGGAAAATAAAGAAAGTACAGAAGCTTTAAATAAAAAATTAGAACAGAATAATGCAAAATTAGAACAGAATAATGCAAAATTAGAACAAAACAGTAGGGGAAATAAAGAAAGTACAGAGGCTTTAAATAAAAAATTAGAACAAAACAGTAGGGAAAATAAAGAAAGTACAGAAGCTTTAAATAAAAAATTAGAACAGAATAATGCAAAATTAGATAAGAACAACAAGGAAATTAGTGTGAAAATGGAGCAGATTAGAGGAGAAATCAGAGGAGTAATGGAAGAGAAGGTTAAAGAGGTCATTGCAGATGTAGACAGAAAATTAGGAAAAGTACAGGAGGAGTTGGAAAGTAGAATCAGCACACAGGCTGAAAATTTAAAGGAATTAGTTAAATTAGAAACACTGCAGGTTAAAAAGAAATTGGGGGGGGGGGGGGGAGGGGGGGGGGGGGAAATTGACAAGATTCAGGTATCAACTAAAGAGGTTAAGGAACAGTTGGGGGGTAGAATTGAGAAAGTCCACTCGCAAATAGTTGCAGAAGTAAATGATTTAAGAGAGAGTAATAGAGAGAGCATTAGCAAGATTGAGGAGAAACAAGCAAAGCTATATGATAAAGTAGAAGAATCAGAAGGAAACATTAAATTAACAGTAAACAGTATTGAGAGGAAGGCTGAGGAGAAAATCGCAGAATTAGAATTAAAATTAAAAGCTAGGATCAGGCAAGAAAATAGTCAGAATAGGCCAGTTTTTGTGAATAGCACACACAGGGAGGTAGAACTGGGGAAGTTCAGCAATCGACAAGGGTGCCCAATTGAGTTCATGAATTCTATAGAAAATAAATTTGGGGAGAGATTGGAAGATGGTAGTATTGAGTGGTGCCAGGTAGTTGAAATTTTAGAACAAGTGTTTGTGGGGGAAACGAGGAATTGGTTTGCTGTCTACAGAGACAAGTTTACTGATATTAATGATTTTAAAATGAAATTCTGTGAAAAGTTCTGGAATGAGGTTATTCAGTCGCAGCACCGTGAGGGAGTAGTGTGTGGTAAATATAACCCTAAGGAAGCTCCACCATGACCGAATACTTTTTAGGGCAGGTATTAGTGTGTAAATATCTGGATGGCTTGAAGGAGGAAAGTGATGTGGTGAGGTTGCTACTTAGGCACATTCCCTATAGGATCAAGGAGGCTGTGATTCGGCCACTGTCTTGGCAAACCAGTTTTTGTGTTTCCCTATTTGTTTCCACTCTGTGTGGTTGTACATATCTGTATTATTTGTCTTCATTGCATTTATTCATTGTCAGGTTGGTTTTGTTTATGTTGATTGGTTGTCATGATTTATTTGTTTTGATTGCATGTAGTATTCCCACTGCCGTGTTTCCAGTAGGATATTTTGGCTTAGAAGGTAATTTTGTATTCTAAGTTGGCCACATTGATTCATCTTTAACTTGTTTTTGAACTCTACTGTGATTGGCAGCTTTCGGCCTATCAGAGGCCTCTTATTTGTTTTTTGAACTCTCTACTGTGATTGGCTGCTTCCAGCCTATCAGAGGCCTCCTTGCTGCTTGTAGCGACCAATCACGTGTTTCTTCTTCGTTGTTCTCTATGTGTGTAGCCATGACACAATGTTGTGCTTCAACGCTGGTTGTGATATATCAACAAATATCCAGCTAATCTTTTCTATAATTGGTGCTATCTTCATAGTAACCATGCTTAGCAATCATGTCCTATGCACATGATTCATATTTTGTTAGGGCAGTGACATTACGGTGATTTTCGATCTCATCATCACCATGCTTGATGTTGCTACGCGTCATGTCGACGAATTCTTCAATCCGCGGCGTCGGATAGTTTGTTGTAATATGTTTACTTCTATCTTCATTTACTGCCTAACAATTTGTCTTCACGCGTATGAATAATGATGATGCTTCGTGTGATAAGTAATTCATCGTGTCTGGAAGCATGTTACAAGGCCAGGCATCATCACTAATTGGAGGTTGACGCTAGGCTAAACTGCTTTACTATTGTGACAATACCGCGCGATTGGCATATCCCGGTATTTGTATGATAGCAACTATTTTGACTTCCTGCAACATCACTGGAATGGAAGTTGACGCTGGGTTTAACTACTTTACTATTGTGACAATACCGTGCGATTGGCATATCCCGGCATTTGTATGACAGCAACTACTTTGACTTCCTGCGTTTCACACATAATTTGTTTTATTAACAATTCATTTTGGGCTTACAGTATCGGCGCATCACTGTAAGTCAGTCCTGGTTCGACGACACATTCTCGTTCCATGCGACCTGTTTTTTCATTATTTGTTGCAACTCCACTTGTGTTGCATATTTAAATTATATCATTCTATGGAACCGCCGTGTATTGCATGCCGTTCTATGATGTACTGATCTGCAGCTACGTTCAAGACAATATGTGTGTTTTAGGCTCAAGACGTAACGTGTGTTAATTCTTTGAGTGTTTCTTCAATTGTGTAAATTTGTGCTAGTGTTTCTCATATGTTTATGTGTCACCTTTGGATATTTGTTTTATGTGCCACCTATTTGATAATATATCTTATTATTAGTTAGTGGTGGTGTCGTGTCCTTTATGCCTTCCTGGATTTCCTTATTTAGTGACAATAATATTGTCTGGTCCTCCACATGTTTGCTAAATTGTCAAGCGACCTTTGTAAAGTCAACTCTTTGTATTATCACATCATTATCTAATGCTTTGGCCAACAAATTTTTATACATTGTCCACTATTACCAGAATACTCTTGGTGGGTTGTTGACTTCCCGCGTTGGCCATTACATTATTTGGTCCTCTCCGGGCCGGATATTGAGCTGTTCACTACTTTGAATCATTAAGCTTTGCTTTGGCCATGTTGGGCCCTTGTTTCTTGCTATTTCACCAGGAAGGCCATAAATTTAACATTGTATACGTTCCCATTAACTTCCCAAGGACACAATACAGTATTCTATGTTCAGATGTTTGTTTACAACTTAATCGAGACCATTGTCTCAGTGTTTATTTTTTGTGTTAGTTAGTTGGTTGTGTTAGTTAGGTGTGCAACTCTGGTAATTACATCTAGGCGGGCAATCCTAAAGTCATTATGGAGGATGCCCAAAAACGACCTTTAGTTAGGAAGCGTGCAGTCGCTAAGGCCATGCTTACCTCACAAGAAAAAGTAATTAGCAACTTTCAGGACATTACAGAAGAGCAATATCAAATGTTAGTGTTACGCAAACACAAATGCGAGGAAATTTATAAACAATATAACGAAGCGCAAGTCGCTTTAGAGGATATTACAGACAATATCGAGGAAAAAATAGCCGAACGTTGTGACTTCGAAGATAAATATTTTGAGTTGCTGGTTAAAATTAAACTACATTGTGACAATTTCAAAAAATCCAACACTACAGACAGTGATAACCCTTTGAATAATTTGCAGAGTGCACAATTTCCTACTGCTAACGTAGCTGCAGCGCATATAAAGTTGCCTGAAATTCAAATTCCGCAGTTCAGTGGCGACTTCACAGACTGGTTGAATTTCAGAGATAGCTTCAAGGCTATAGTAATTGATAACCATGCTTTGTCTGATATTGTTAAGTTCTACTACCTTAATTCTAGTCTTAGTGGTGAGGCCAAACTCCTCTTAAAGAACATTACTGTGTCAGATGATAACTTTATGGTTGCATGGAACTTGCTGACAACTCGATACAATAACATTAGGCTCATAGCGCACAATCATGTTACCAAGCTTTTCAAGCCCCCCGCATACGGTAATGATTCAGTGTCCTTGCGTGCCATCATCGACCACTTTGTTTCTCATGTCAATGCGTTAGAAGCTTTGGACTTTAACGGGGTTCCCCTTCAAGACCTGTTATTGTCACATTTTATATTGGAGCTACTAGATAATGATAGCATCCGTGAATGGGAGAATCATGTTGATTCTGGGAGAATTCCCACTCTCCAGGACTTGGTTAGCTTCTTAGAGAAAAAATGCAAGGTACTGGAAATAACTGAAAAGAATGTGTCCAGGCCTGCATTACATACTGCTGTAACCAAACTTAAAGCTGAAGGTCATTCGCCTCAGAAACCCATGTTAACTACTACCAAATCTCGTTGTACATATTGTAGGAGCATTGATCACCAATTGTCGAAATGTGGTACCTTTATCAAACTTTCGTCCACAGCCAAATGGGATTTTGTCAGGTCTCGTAAATTGTGTTATAATTGTTTGCGTAATTTCGAGCCTAATCATCAATGTTCGAAGTACTCTTGTAACACTTGTTCCCGAAAACGCCACACTCTTCTTCACTATGAGCCCTCCAGTGGCACTAGTAATGATGCTTCTCAAGCTCATGCTAACGTGGTAAACACTAGTTGCAGTAACGTCGCTCGTGACAATCAATTTTCAAGGACTCTATTACCCACTGCCAAGTTGAATATATTAGCTGGCAATGGCGTACGTGTACCTGTTACTGCACTACTTGACTCTGCATCAGATTGTAACTTAATTTCGTCACACTTAATTAAGAAATTAAGACTCCACACCAAACCTATGAAGGTACACATTCACGGTGTTGGTCAAAATCAAAGCACTGCTACTGTTGTTGCTGATGTGAACGTTTTTGCCTGTGCTACTAATTGGTCTGCTAAGCTTGAATGTCTCGTGGTTCCCAATATTGCACTTGAGCTACCCGCTGCTGGTTTCGATACCTCTGAATGGAACATTCCATCACATATTGATTTAGCTGATCCTGATTTCAATTGCACTAAATCTATTGATCTTGTTCTTGGTGCAGAATATTTCTTTGACCTGTTATGTCCTGGTAAAATCATACCAGTCGGTGATTTGCCCATCATTCAAAATACCTCTGTGGGTTGGGTGTTTTCTGGGAAGCTGCCCAGTGCAAGCACCTCGCAACCATCGCACGTGGTATCAGCACTTACACTCTCACGCCCTCATGTAGAACAACAGCTGGAAGCGTTTTGGAACGTTGAAGAAGTTGAAACCCCAGTGTTGTCTGTTGATGAATCCATATGTGAAGAACACTTCGTTGCTACTACCACTCGCAAAGACGATGGTAGATTTGTGGTTAGATTCCCTCGCAAGGTAGACTCGGAGCCTCTAGGTGCCTCTCGCTACGCTACACTAAAACGTTTTCACTCTCTCGAAAGACGTTTGGCTCGTAACCCTGAGTTAAGGTTAGAATACACTGAATTCATGCATGAATATCTAGCCTTAAACCATATGCAAGTTGCCCCCCACCCGACTGATGGTGAAGTTTACTACATTCCCCATCATCCTGTTTTCAAGCCGCACAGTACTTCTACAAAGCTCAGAGTGGTATTTGATGCTTCGATGGCTACTACGTCTGGGTGCTCCCTTAATGATACCTTGTTGGTGGGCCCTGTAATTCAGCAGGATTTGTTCTCTATTTTGCTTCGGTTCCGTACTCACTTGATAGCGTTTGCAGCTGATCTGAGTAAAATGTACAGACAGATTCTTGTAGATCACAAGGATCGTGACTTACAGAGAATATTTTGGAGAGACTCTCCTTCAGACCCAATGGTAGAATATCAATTAAACACCGTTACATATGGTACTGCCCCAGCATCCTTCTTAGCCACTCGTGTGCTAAAGGAGCTCGCCTTCACTGATGGCACAGCTTTTCCAGCTGCCACTCAGATTGTTTTAAACGACTTCTATGTTGATGATTGTATCTCGGGATGTGATTCCGAGCATGACGCACTCATTCTGTATGATGAATTGACCCTTCTTTTGAGATTAGGTGGTTTTGAACTGTGTAAGTGGAGTTCAAACTCCATGACTCTAATAGATAACATTCCTCTTGATCATCAAGAGAAACAAAAACTCCGTAGTTTCGGCGATGGTGAAGAAACAGTCGCCAGAACGCTAGGACTTTATTGGCAACCTATCGATGACTTGTTGCGGATTCAGTCACCTATCGTGAACTGTGACACTTCAATTACCTTTACTAAGCGTTCATTTTTGTCCATTGTTGCCTCTATCTTTGACCCCTTGGGTTTAGTGTCACCTATTGTGGTTGCTTGTAAGATTCTCTTCCAAGATTTGTGGATTCACAAACTCGGTTGGGATGACCCCCTTCCAAAGGAAATCGCGCAAGCTTGGCTGAATGTTTATAGCAATTTACCTGCGATTTCTGAGATTTCTACTCCACGTTTGATTAAGCCTGCTTCAGAAATCAAATCTATGCAACTTCATGGCTTTTGCGACAGCAGTGAGCAGGCCTATGGAGCTTGTCTCTATTTATTGTCAATTGATACCAACGACATCGTCACTGTTGCACTTGTGTGCGCTAAGTCGAAGGTTGCTCCTCTTAAACAGTTGTCTTTGCCCAGACTTGAGTTATGTGGTGCACTTTTGCTTTCCAAATTAATTGCAAAGGTGCAACCCGCTTTGAACTTGCCTATTGAATCCGTCTATTGTTGGACAGATTCCACTATTGTTTTGTCTTGGTTGGCTTCGCCCCCCTCAAAATGGAAAACCTTTGTGGCCAATAGAGTTGCTGAAATACAAAGGCTTACTGTTCACTGCGCCTGGAAACATGTCGCTTCCCGTGACAATCCAGCCGACATAATTTCCCGAGGCTGTATGCCCTCAGAATTGAAAAATAATCAGCTATGGTGGCATGGTCCAGCATGGTTGAAGGCCTTTACAAGCTCCAGTACTTCAGATATCTTTGACACTCCTGTGTCTGAATTGCCTGAGTGTAGAATTTCGTGCGCAAATGTATCTAAACCTGTTGACATTGATTTTTTAAACAATTTTTCTTCCTACACAAGATTGTTGAGGGTCATAGCCTACTGTATTAGGTTTTTCTCTAATTGTAGAAATACCACTAGGATCAGTGGTCCACTCACTGCCATTGAAATTGATGTTGCACTACTTACATGTGTGAAAATGATTCAAGCTCAGTGCTACTCTACTGAACTTACTGCTCTAATGAAGAATGAGCAAGTGCCATCCACTTCCACCATCGGCAATTTGCATCCTTTGCTTCACTCTGATGGCACTATTCGTGTGGGAGGCCGTTTGGAATTGGCCGACCTTCCATTTGATACAAAACACCAGATACTTTTGCCCAATGACCATCATTTCACTAAAGTCCTGGTCAGACATACCCATTTAAAGTTGCTTCATGGCGGGGTCCAGGTTGTGATTGCGACTATCCGACAACGCTTCTGGATACCGTCACTACGAAAACTTGTTCGTAGCCTGTCTCGCTCTTGTGTTACTTGCGTTCGCTACGCTGCACGTCCTTCTGAACAGTTAATGGGTCAACTCCCAGCTGTTCGCCTCCATCAAACCTTTCCCTTTAATCACGTTGGTGTTGATTACTGTGGTCCATTCACTATCAGGTACGGTGGCCCCAGGTCAAGGGTCTCGACTAAGGCTTACATCGCAATGTTCGTTTGTATGGTTACGAAGGCTGTGCACACTGAGGTCGTCACTTCCCTCTCCAGTCATGCTTTCGTTGTAGCCTTTACTCGCTTCTGCAGTAGAAGGGGCGTTCCCGCTCAAGTGTATTCCGACAATGGTACCAACTTTCAAGGCGCACAGTCTGACCTTGCTGATCTTGGTTCGTTGCTCTCCTCTGCAGATTTTCAATCTGTTGTTCAAGATTCTACGTCATCGCTACTAATTCAGTGGCACTTCATTCCTCCTAGTTCTCCGCATTTTGGTGGACTATGGGAGGCAAACATCAAATCTTTGAAATCTCATTTAATAAGGATCATGAAGGCTCAAGTACTTACGTATGAAGAATTGACCACTCTCGTGGTACAAATTGAAGCCATTCTAAATTCTAGACCCATTTCGCCTATGACTGAGGATCCTACTGACTTGTGCTATCTCTCGCCAGGTCACTTTCTTGTTGGACGACCTTTGAATGCCTTGCCCATTCCTGACGCTTCTGAAGTGCCCATCAATAGGTTGTCTAGATGGCAATTACTTCAACAGATTATGACTTCATTGTGGCGTAAATGGTCCACAGATCATTTACTCTCCCTTCAACAACGTCGCAAGTGGAACCGTATGTCTCCTAACCTCAAGGTTGGCACGCTTGTGCTTATTATGGACGACAATGTTTCTCCTACTTACTGGCGACTTGGACGTATTCTTGAGGTTCATTGTGGTAAGGACGGCCTAGCTCGTGTGGTCTCTCTACATACCACCTCTGGACTCTTGAAACGTCCCATCGTCAAGGTGTCTCCCTTGTTGCCGCAGAACTAAACACTCTTGTATTTTCATAAACAACCTGCCTGTTGTTTCTGTGCGGGCAATATGGTTCGGCCACTGTCTTGGCAAACCAGTTTTTGTGTTTCCCTATTTGTTTCCACTCTGTGTGGTTGTACATATCTGTATTACATGTCTTCATTGCATTTATTCATTGTCAGGTTGGTTTTGTTTATGTTGATTGGTTGTCATGATTTATTTGTTTTGATTGCATGTAGTATTCCCACTGCCGTGTTTCCAGTAGGATATTTTGGCTTAGAAGGTAATTTTGTATTCTAAGTTGGCCACATTGATTCATCTTTAACTTGTTTTTGAACTCTACTGTGATTGGCAGCTTTCGGCCTATCAGAGGCCTCTTATTTGTTTTTTGAACTCTCTACTGTGATTGGCTGCTTCCAGCCTATCAGAGGCCTCCTTGCTGCTTGTAGCGACCAATCACGTGTTTCTTCTTCGTTGTTCTCTAAGTGTGTAGCCATGACACAATGTTGTGCTTCAACGCTGGTTGTGATATATCAACAAATATCCAGCTAATCTTTTCTATAATTGGTGCTATCTTCATAGTAACCGTGCTTAGCAATCATGTCCTATGCACATGATTCATATTTTGTTAGGGCAGTGACATTACGGTGATTTTCGATCTCATCATCACCATGCTTGATGTTGCTACGCGTCATGTCGACGAATTCTTCAATCCGCGGCGTCGGATAGTTTGTTGTAATATGTTTACTTCTATCTTCATTTACTGCCTAACAATTTGTCTTCACGCGTATGAATAATGATGATGCTTCGTGTGATAAGTAATTCATCGTGTCTGGAAGCATGTTACAAGGCCAGGCATCATCACTAATTGGAGGTTGACGCTAGGCTAAACTGCTTTACTATTGTGACAATACCGCGCGATTGGCATATCCCGGTATTTGTATGATAGCAACTATTTTGACTTCCTGCAACATCACTGGAATGGAAGTTGACGCTGGGTTTAACTACTTTACTATTGTGACAATACCGTGCGATTGGCATATCCCGGTATTTGTATGACAGCGACTACTTTGACTTCCTGCGTTTCACACATAATTTGTTTTATTAACAATTCATTTTGGGCTTACAGTATCGGCGCATCACTGTAATTCAGTCCTGGTTCGACGACACATTCTCGTTCCATGCGACCTGTTTTTTCATTATTTGTTGCAACTCCACTTGTGTTGCATATTTAAATTATATCATTCTATGGAACCGCCGTGTATTGCATGCCGTTCTATGATGTACTGATCTGCAGCTACGTTCAAGACAATATGTGTGTTTTAGGCTCAAGACGTAACGTGTGTTAATTCTTTGAGTGTTTCTTCAATTGTGTAAATTTGTGCTAGTGTTTCTCATATGTTTATGTGTCACCTTTGGATATTTGTTTTATGTGCCACCTATTTGATAATATATCTTATTATTAGTTAGTGGTGGTGTCGTGTCCTTTATGCCTTCCTGGATTTCCTTATTTAGTGACAATAATATTGTCTGGTCCTCCACATGTTTGCTAAATTGTCAAGCGACCTTTGTAAAGTCAACTCTTTGTATTATCACATCATTATCTAATGCTTTGGCCAACAAATTTTTATACATTGTCCACTATTACCAGAATACTCTTGGTGGGTTGTTGACTTCCCGCGTTGGCCATTACAGGCTGCTTGTATCCAGAATGTAAAGACAATATCACAAGTAGAAAATTTGTTAAGCACATTTGATGCACTAGGGAGAGGGGGTTATGAGGACAATTTCAATAGGAACCAGGGTAATAATAATAATAATAATAGGCCTAATGAAGCCAGGCATCAGGAAGTTCAAGGGAACGGTGGCGAAGGGGCCAACGCTCAAAATAGAAATAATAATAATAATCAGCTAAATCAGAATAGAGGAAATGGCTATGGTAATCAGTATCAGGGGAGGAACAATGATTTCAGGGGGAATCAAGGGAGAAACAATGATTTCAGGGGAAATCAAGGGAGAAATAATGATTTCAGGGGAAATCAAGGGAGAAATTATAATGACAATAATTACAACCAGAATAGGGGTCAAGGAAGAGGACAGCCTAGTGGTAGTAATATACAGCCAAACAATGACAACACAGCCCAGAACAACCAGACCAGTGCCGTAGTTAGTAGTACTACAGCCAGCTGTAGCGGTTCTTTAAACGCGAACCAGGCTGCGAAGTAAGGTCAGAATCTCAGTCTGTAGCATGCCCTGTCCATACAATTATACAGGAACACTATGGCCTAAATGTAAGAAATGAATTGTTGCATGAATTAAATGATGAACGTATTATCCAGGAGGTGGCTAGTAAAAGCCCCATTATTAAACTTAACGTGTCCGAGACGCACACCGATGTTTTAATTGATAGTGGTTGTATGAAGAGCTGCATAAGTAGTACATATTACGATAAAATGAAAGGAACTGGTGTAAATTTTGAGGAGATACCAATTAAAAGCACTTTTGTTATCACAGCTGTAGGGAAGAGGTCTAAAGTTATTTCTAAGCAAGTTTTAGTGGACATTAAAATTAATAATCATATCGAAAAGCAGATTTGTCTAGTAATTCCAAACTTAGTTTTCAGTGTTATCTTGGGTTCAGATTGGCTAAGTAGAGTGTCTGGTAACTTATGAATTTAAATGGAATAATTCTGAAGTAGAGGTAGCGTTCAACGACAATGTTCAGGGGAGTGGTGTTGTAGGAGTGATTTGTTCTTTAAGTGAGATATCACCAGCCGAAGAGCGGGATACTCAAATTTTTGTGGGCAGTTTGATTACGAACGGTAGTCTAGAGGACTCGTTACGTGATGCTGCATTTCAGGGGCATATAGAGGGAGACCAGTGTGTTCTGCTCTATGATGTGTTATTGGATAATAGGAGAGTTTTTGAGGATCGCATTGGCATGGCCAATTGCTATACCCATTCATTGAACGTTATTGATAGATCAGTATTCACAGGACATAGCTATCCTATACCTTTCGCTTATCAGGGTGCAGTAGAGGCACAAATTAACCAGATGCTTGAAGATGGCATTATAGAGTACTCAAACAGTCAATATGTTAATCCTTTAATTACAGTACCGAAGGCCGACGGCACAGTTCGTATTTGTTTAGACGCTCGTTTAGTTAACAGTAGAATCAGTTCAGATCAGCTGAAGTCCATGTCCATTGAAGAGTTGATGCAGACATTTGAGGGTAAAAAGTATTTCACATGTGTAGATTTAAGTTCCAGTTTCTGGCAAGTGCCACTTATGTATGAAGATCGGCCATTTACAGCTTTTAGTCATAAATATAACCTTTATCAGTTTTGCAGGGTACCTTATGGGTTAAAAAGTAGCTCAGCAGCTTTAATTAGGGCTTTAAACATCGCATTAGGAGATGACACGGGAGAGTTTGTAACTATTTACATCGATGATATGGTAATCAGTTCACGCAGTTTTGAGGAGCATCTACGTCATTTAGACAGTGTATTTCAAAAGTTAGATCAGGCAGGGTTCACTCTGAAACTGTCCAAGTCGTCATTCTGTCAGACAGAAGTGACATTTTTAGGCCATAAAGTGTCAAGTAGGGGTGTGACACCAGAGGAAAGTAGGGTTAATAAGATACTTAATGCAGAAGTACCACAGAATGTAAAACAGTTGAAAACATACCTTGGTATTTGCAATTTTTTTCGCAGGTTCGTTCTTTAATACTCAGGGTTAGTAGAACCATTTAGAGATTTGCTTAAAAGTGGTAATCGCTGGAGATGGGAGTCCAAGCATGATCTGGCATTTCAAGCGCTGAAGGCAGCTTTGAGAAAGCTGTGGTGCTGAAGTATCCTTTGAAGGATAAGGAATATGTGGTAATGACTGATGCGTCCCATATAGGAATTGCAGGAGTATTGTGTCAGAGAGATGAAGAGGGTAATTTGTGCATCGTGTCTTTAGCATCACGAGGACTTACAGCAGCAGAGAAAAGATATACTATCACTGAGTTAGAGCTTTTAGGAATTGTTTTCAGTTTAGGAAAATTTAGGATGTATTTAGTTGGGGGTAAATTTGAGATTCATACAGATCACCATGCTTTATTATATATGAGGACATGTAAACTCAGTTCTAACAGAGTTAGTAGGTGGATTCTGGCACTTCAGGAATACGAATTCTCAGTAAAATATATTAAAGGGAAAGATAACATTCTTGCAGATATGCTTTCTAGGGACACAAATTTATGTAGGGATAATCCTGTTGTTAAGGCAGAGGACGGTATTTTGTTATGTGCATTTGTGGACAGTAGCAACAGGGCATCGTTACAGACACTGAGAAATATGTTAGTGGAGCAACGTGATGACGTAATTTTAAGGGAGCCTCTGGCTATATTAGAAGCAAGCAACGAGGAGTGTGTGAAAGTAGGGCGGTTCACGTACAAGATGCAGGATGGGCTTCTTGCACGAAAATGTAGGAAGAATCGGTGGGCAATATGTGTTCCTGCCAGTTTACGGGAGGAACTTATTTGGTTCATTCATAAGGAACTAGGACACTTTGGTGCTACCAAAGTCTTCTATGAAATTGCACATAACTTTATTTGGAGTAAAATGGGAAGGGATGTTGGAAGGATCTTAGCTAGGTGTGACACCTGTCAGAGAAGCAAGTATCCAGTTAAATATTTAGTCGGGGAAAGATCGGCAGTTCTCACAAGTAGTCCCGGGGAACTACTGTGTGTGGATTTATTTGGCCCGATCGTTAAAGGACAGTACGGCTACGAATACTTTTTTATAGTTATTGACGCTTTTAGTAAGTATGTCAAGCTATATCCGCTAAGGAAAGCCACCGGTCTAGCGTGTAGCCGACTGATCATTAATAGGTATATACCTGAGTTTGGCGTTCCTCTCAGGATATTATCTGACAGTGGACCACAGTTTGTTGCAAAGAAATGGAGAACCAGTATGCAAGAAGCTGGGGTTACACACGTTCATTCCTCTGTAAGGTACCCTCAGGGTAATTCTGCAGAGCGTCCATTAAGGGAGGTGGGTCGTCTTTTTCGGACTCTAGTGCTTGATAAGCATTCGGCCTGGGTTGGACATCTTCCCAAAGTCGAGACTTGGCGGAATTCTGTCCAGCATGAGAGCACGAAACTGACGCCACACGAAGTACACTTCGGAAAAAGACCACAAAATGAACTTGCTAGAGTCTTGGGGTTAAATGAGGGAAAGCAACCGGGGATGGATGTCATTGTCCAGTTGGCGAAACAGAATTTATCTAAGTCAGCTCAAAAGAGAATTCGCCAACAAAAAGAAACTAAATTTGACCTATTCGAGCCGGGAGACAAAGTCTTACTTAGAGTGCCGAAACAGTCAAATAAGCTAGAGAAAGTTATGTCCAAGTTTTTCTACCTCTATGAGGGCCCATTTGTAGTGTCTAAACGTATTGGCAAAACTGCATATGTGCTGGAGGACGGTCAGGGAAAAAGGTTATACGGAACGTATAATATTCATAGCCTTAAGAAATATGTGTCATAAAATAAGTGTGTTTAGCTGGCGAGCCAGCCTATCAAATGAGTAAGTGTGGTATGTGGTGAGTGGAAGATCTGGTCTTCAAGGCAGGCGTATCAGAAATCACACAGGGGGGTAGTATGTAAGTAAATGAGATTTTTAAGGTACAGAGAAAGATGAAGGGAGTGGTGGATGCTGTTGAGCACTAAATTGTCTCGATGCACCAAGGCTATTTTGGCAGCGCTGATGGGTTCCCATTTATCTCCAAGAGATGGGAGAGCGCTTGTATAGGGCTTGTTAGCTTAAGGCGTCCACGAGATAAAAGATGGGCCATCAGAAGGCGAGACAGTCCTCCTTGAAGCTCATACATATCAGCACACGTGATTCCTGCTTACGATCTAGCTATGTGGGATCGGGGTTGGATATAATTAAGGTAGTTTGTGTACAAGGTACTAGACTTCATGAGATGTTGTATATAAGTAACAGATAAAAAGTTGTGGCAACTAGGTCAGGTTCGATAGGTGGACTGGTCTGGGTTGTGAACTACTGGCTGAGCGACGAATATGAGAAATTGTGATCTAGAGTAAGGTGGGTTTTTGTGTACATGTACTTAGTAAGATAGGGCACATACGGCACAGGAATATTTAAGTGTTATAAGTAATGGGTACTTACTGTTTTTTTTTACAGTTATGTCTTTTCTTTTAATTAAAAATTTCACAGAGAAGGTGGGAAGTAGATCACTTTGCTCTACCGCGAGTGTGTGATCATGTGAGATCGTGTACCATGATATTGGTATCCGGTAGGTGTGGAGCACCTAATATTTCTAGAAGAGTTCCGCAGTGGTTTTCTACTGAACACCATAAATGCGTGTGTAGTGAATTGTGGATATAGAGGGAACACACTTATCATGTATGTATTTTTTCCCCCACATAGAATGATGAGAGAGAGAGCGGTAGAATGAACATTCGTGAGAATGACAAACATTTTGAAGTGGACAAAATAAGAACACGTCATAACAAGACGAACATTAGCGCAAAGCGCATGATTGAGGGTTTATATGTGTTAATATGTGTAAAGGGTCATTTCACTTGTATAAGTTGTATTTTGGAGGTTTTTTTCTAACGTGTCTGGAATCATCAAGTGCTGTACCATATGCATGGTAAAGCACATGATTATTCGAGGCGAATGTAACATTTTTTCTAGGGGGTTTTATGCCACTAACACAAGTTAGTTGGACTATATCATATTTGTTAAACGCGGCAATAATTCGGCCAAGTTATATTATTTCAGTTTATTCAATTTCATATTTCATATTATTATTATTATTAATATTTATTACGTCATTTTTTGGAGCTTTTAAATTTGGAAGATTACAGATAGGATTTCTACTAGTAGAAATCCGTATCTATATTGGATGATTCCAATATATAATGTTGCACGGCAAATCATTTCATACGTAAAGTTGGGATTTTATTCATTAGAGGTAAGAGAGAGTGGTGTGTGACTCACTGGGTATTTCAATACAAGAATAGATTGGAGTACAAAAGAATTACGAAATCCGAGGGAACACTTCAAAGCAAGAAAACGTGTATGATTTACGTCTTGCCCGGAAGCGGAAAATATAAATATGGGGAAGGAGTCTCATGGCGGGAAGAGCCACGTGAGGTGACCAGCCAATCAAGGAAGAAGAAGCAACGTAGCAGGGGCATGGCGAGATACGTGACGCACGCGGATTGGTCGAAGCAGGGAGGCCGCAATGTTAAGCTAGACCCCGGTGGGAGAAGATTGAAGCATATAGTTGACGCGCTGAGTGAGGGAAGACATTCATTAAGACATTACGCTTGGTACAGTAAGGCGTACTTTGTTCGTTAGTCCCAAGTGGGAGAATTTATTCACGCTAACTCCGCTGATCACATCAGATCATGGGTTCCACGCATCTTGCAGTGTTTACGCAAGAGACGTGTTGTGGTTCATGGAATAGACTCCACCACAAGCTGTAAGGATTACTTTTGATCAACGAGGAAGGACCGGACGCCGTCAACACCAATGCAGCACATCAGACGCTAAGAGACTTCAAGCACGTGGAGACAATGTTTCCGTTGGTAAGCACAAGTAATCTACGACACACACACTCTGTTTTTCGATAGGGCCAGTATAAATTCTTTAAGCATAAATTTGGAAATAAGTTAAATTCACGTTATTCTCCCGACCGGCGTATTAAGTAATTTTGTTCGTGGCAATGGTTAAAGTTGTATGCTCCGTTAACAGAGTAAATTTTATTCAAGATGCTGACATATTTTCTAAGTGTATTAAATTCAATTATTACAAAGTAGGTTCTTTAATTCCAGTAGGTAGCAATAGTTATAATACCACATCCTTCTCGACAATCAAATGTTGTCTGGGTTGATGATTCAATCATCCCACGGCCTAGTCATTAAGAGTTTCTCATATGTTCTACTCACGCTAGGGGTTGATATTAAATATATAAATTTAGCTTGGAACACAGTGTATCCAGCTTGGCGCCCAACATAGATCAAACTTAGCGAATAGTCCGCCCAAGTAAACACATTACTTTTCGCTACCAACGAGGAGCAGTAATAACCATTACAATTGCCGCTCAACGTGAGGGATAAGTAAAACCATTACAATTGCTGCTCAACATGAGGGCTAAGCAAACCATTACAGAGCCAATAATCTCGGGACTTGTGTAGCTCTAAGAAGAGTAGATAAAAGAAATCTTGCTCTGGATGCAAATGTTAGCAAGGGTTCTTCACATTCTTACTGCTATCCCAATCCCAGAGCCAAACAATGAGGTTGTTGTGAATTCATTTTATGGTATTGGGACGGGACATTTTGGTCATCTGCCCCGTGTTCTTGAGTAAGTGATCAATTTGTCTGATAACGTGTGTTTCTGTGATGACTGTAGTAGTGTTTTAGAGAAAGGGATGAGGTATGTGCCCCAGAACATGAAATAAGGTAGTATCCGAACATTTGTCTGAATGGAGTGTGGAAAACAGAAACGGGTAAAAACCATATTGAGGATAACTGCTGTCTGCGCTGGGATTCACACCTCCCATCTTCAGACTTGCTCCAGCTCCTCGTCGCGATTGTGGTGTGCAATTTAATGCTCAAAGCTATGCCACAGGGTCAAATAATTAGAATTACTCCCACCACAATAACAGAATTACACACACCAGAATCTTGGCTTGAAATATGGGAGCAGGTCATCATTATTCCTGGGGCGAGAAGTTCTTCTGCTTTCACCATATGAAGAGGTCAACTCTAATGGGTACATTGTAGCTTCTCTGTTAAGGCATCGTTCATATTTTTGTAACCTCTTAATTCTCGATCCATTCTGTTTAAATGCAGCAACAATTTTATTCTTGCTCTTCCACATCTTTAAACTGTGGAATTAATAAGCCCAAATTGAAGACACATATTAGCTTTATGCATTTCATTCTTAATTTCATGAGTCGCTTTAGCTTTGTCTTCCAATGTTGAAACTTTTCTTTTACTGGCTATGCTGGATAAAAATGCATGGAATGAGCAAGGGTTAAAACGAGGCAGGGAATCTACAGTATTGGCCTTGGCCTTGAATTAAGCCAGGCACTTTGCAGGTTGTGTTCACAGAAGGAAGCAGTATGTAGTAATGACTGAAGGAAAGGAGAAAGAAGTTGCCAGATTGCCACATTTTATGAACAGATTTCCTTGTGTGTTGGTTCTTGGAAAATCTTATTGCTAACTGAAGCTGAAATTCAGTGGTGGATCCAGGCCTTGTGGGGCCCTGGGCGTTATGATAAGGTAGGGCCCACAACAATAGGAAATTTAAAAAAATATCAAATCAAATGGAAAGTAGTTTTGTAATAATAATAATAATAAAATAAAGAATAGATTCAATATTTTGAATACACTACATTACATTTTTTAATAATATGAAAGAAACCTTTAGTCTAAATCCCCTTGAAGAAGATTATGTAAACTATGAAATATTAAAATATTACTTTGCGACTTTTTTCCGGCTGAAGTCTTCTATTATTTCACTGAAATCTAAACTTGCTAAACGGTCAAGGGAGGTCGGTCATAGCTGCATTTAAAAAAAAATTTAAAAAAAAAAATTATAAATTAGTTTGAAAAGTATAATTAATTAATTAAATTTTTTAAATCCATGGCGCGGGGCCCCCTAACCGCGGGGCCCTGGGTGGTCGCCCTCCCCTAGATCCGCCCCTGCTGAAAATGACATTATATGCGAGGTAGATGCAGCAAGGCTGAAACATATTGCTTGTGAGAAATATGTCTGTACCACAGAAAACATAATGTTATAGTCGAGTTGTCGCTGAAACCAATGTTGTTCTAACAAAGTTCAACTGTACTTGATTGGAATCAAATTAGAAGATGATTTAACCTGGTGCAATAAAATTAATATTACTTACATGCTTGTATGTTCTCATTTTCAGCTGACAAAAATGAGTCTCCCACTGTGGTATTGGATCGTATAGATGTGACTGCACATCCACAGACATTACAGCAACCTGCCCCTCATATAGGAGGAATAGTGCCGCCCATCACTGTAGCTGACGGCGTTGTAACTCCAGATCCATTCCGAGATGTCATCCGCACTGAACCTGCTCCAGATCTGCCTTCCCTCATCAGCGATATCATGCCTTATCTTTTGGAACGTCATACCAGCACCAGCACGACTACTGCATCTCCATTACCAGCAATAACAACAACTGCTACAACACCAACAACCACCACAGTAAAAACAACATCTTCAACAACAGTAACTACCACTACTACGACCACTACTATGCCCTCCCCAACCTCGGTTCACACTCCAATATTTATTAAATCCAGCACCACCCCCATCATTCATGAAGCTATCAAAATTAAGGATGCTGAGAAAGATCAATTAATTGAAAAGGAAGATGATGACTCAGGATTTTCTTTTGATAGTGTATTGCAGTTCTTGTTTTCTGGAGATCCCACAACGCCTCATTCTACATCATCTACAACAAGACAATCATCTACCAAACCATCAACTCCTTCATCTACAACTCAAGAAACATCTGTTTTCAATGCCACTTCAGAATCTACAACAATAACCACATCGTCAACAATAGAGACTCCGATATTGAAAACAACCCAACAGGGGTTAAAGATATTCAACATCTCCTTTGATACAAGTGTAGCAATATCTAGTACTTCAGTGGGTGTTGCAAGTTCTACCGAAACTAGTAGTAGTAGTAGTAGTAGTAGTAGTAGTAGTAGTAGTAGTAGTAGTAGTAGTGTGGAGCCACCTCCAGCTGATCCTGGAGCCTCTTCCGGTTTGTTGAAACTCGCAGGATGTAACATCTATGGTCGTATGTACCGAGTAGGACGAATCATTTCAGAACTCTCGGGGCCATGCCTAGAATGTATGTGTACTGAGGTAGGTGTCCAGTGCCGTGCACTTGATTGCTGACATCGGCAGTTATCGTGATGGTCCCATAATCGGCACTGGGATCAATAGAGAAGTATTATAAATATAAAATAGCCTCCTTCTGATTACCGACAGCATAACTGCCAAATTGGGAAATGGTAGCATCAGTTCATTTTTATGGTCAACCCTCGGCAGTTGGCTGATGAATATCCTGTCTCTCACCAAGAGAACTTCCCAAATCTATTTTTGAGTCCATGATATTCTAAAATGGGTAGCTGACAAGGTCAAGTGAAGTAAACTGGATTCTTTAATCCATGTCCCGTCTATGACTTCAAACATCATCAAAGGGTGATGCCTTAATAATACGTACAATGCCCGAGTGTTCAAAAATGTTATCCCAGTCGTTTTAAGGTTGGTATCCAATAGCTTCATACTAGTACTGGTGGCGTGCCCGTGCTGGAAGTTGTCCAAAGAAGTAAACTGGTAGCAAACGGTGCATGAAAGCAATATTTTATAAATAGAAGATCACTAATGTGGGGATAATTTTATGATTTTATGATTTGACTGCCAGTTACCCAAGGAACTTAGTTTCAAAAGACATCCTCCCTCTACACTGCATTCAAATTAGATTCTTCACCATTACTAACTAAAGTCATTTGCCAATAGTATCAAAGCACAGATTAAAAGCTGCAGAAATGCATGGAAGTTTATAAATTATTTGTATACAAATGATGATTAAGTCAAGCTGCCAAGGAAAATATATTTTCTTTCGTACAGTTTTGAAGAGAAAATATTTTAGTTTCCTTTTTATATTTTAATTTTCCTAATGCTATTTTTAAACAGTCTAAAAAATTGTTTATGTAAACTCCACATGACTCAAATGATCAGACATCATCTTTTTGTATATGCAAAGTAACTTCAAATCTCAGCCAGTCTATGGAAAATTTGCAGAGGATGTAGAGGAAACAGGACAAGATTTTATTTCTTCATTAATGGTATTTCCTGTATATAACTGAAACTTTGGTGTAAAAAGAATTTAGCTTCCATTCACTTCTAAACTATAATTTCTGTTTCTTTTTAATTGTGGTATTAGGATGTATCATAAGTACTGTTGTTTTTTAAGTTTGGTGTTTTATAAGATATAATTGGTTCTCTTTGGTTCGCCAAGGCTATTCACAGGAGGGCATGACTAGAATTGCATATATGGCGAGAATGTATCATCAAAATATAACATACTTCTCCAGATTAAGAAACTTAGAAAATCTAACAGAAGCTGTAGATCGGTATCTCAAAAATTGACCCATATCTGTCGTCAGCTTATCGGTAACCCCATGGTTGACAGATTTATTAGGAGAATTGTCACATGTGTTGTAAAATGGGTCTATTACCGCAATGCTGATGCCTCGAAACAGTGGCTCAGTCCCCGTTAACCTGCCAAAGTCATCGTTAAAAAGGATTGGTTTGCCCCCAAAGTGATGTCGTGTGTCTGGTGGAATTATGAAGGAGTGCTTCACTGGGAGTTTGTTCCAAACGAGTGTGCAGTCATTACGGATCTTTATTCTCAGCAACTGGAATGAATTCATGAAATTTTGAGATTGAGATACCCAGCATTAGTTAACCGAAATAGAGTTCTCTTGCAGCAGGACAATGCGAGAGCTCATAATCATGGCAAAATTTCAGGAATTGAAAGGAGTCGAACTGCTTCCACATCCAGCCCAGATCTTGCACCTTCAGATTGTCATCTTTTTCGATCCATGGCTCAATTCGTGCGTGGAAAAAATTTCGAAAACATTGAAACTGTGGAAGTGGGTCTCGCCGTATTCTTTGCATCAAAATCCAGACACTGGTACTTTCGCAGAATAAGAAACCTCGCTGAAAGATGGCTCAAGACCATAGAATCTGATGGTCTCTACTTTGAAGAGTAGTTTAATTTCTTGTCAGAAAACTTTTCAAATAAAATTTTCTTCAAGAAATGACATTACTTATGATACATCCCCTGTATTTCTAATAGAATATTCACTCACAGAAAGAGAAAAGATATAAAAATATCATGAAATTCAGAAGAATTGAAATTGCGCATTTAGTTTCCAAAAATAACTTTTCATCTTGACTTTAGATTTCTTTTCCTTAAGTTTTTCCATCATTGGTTGTGTTACTGTTCCTTTCAGGCTGATTTATCATAAATATAAGGTTCGTTCAAATAGTAACGAGCCAGAGGCTGTAATGCGCAAACCGGTAACGACATTGGCTTAGCGTGGCGTGTGTAACGAGGTGTGGTTCCGACCAGAGCGTGGAGGGTCACAACCCGTGGCTAGAGGGCACACGTGCACATCACGTGACGATAGAAAGCGAACAGCAGCATGCATCAATCGTCCAACGCTGCCAGTCGCATTGCAAATAGTGACATGGAGGTGTCAAACGAAGAGCAAAGAGGTGTTGTTCGGTTTCTGACAGCGAAAGGAGTAGGGGGAACGGACATTCATCGCCGAGTGTCACAAGTGTACGGCGAACACTGCATGTCCCTTGCAAGGGTCAAGGCATGGCACAAGCGCTTCAGGGAAGAACGGGTGTCGTTAGCCAATGATGCCCGGTCTGGGGCACCCCCCTGCATTACCGATGACAATGTCCAGCTGGTTGATGCACTCATTACCCAGGACCGCCGAGTGACAGTGAACGCCATAGCCGCCGTGGTCGGAAGTGTGCACACCATCAAGAAGGAACAACTGCACTTAAGCAAAGTGTGTGCCCATTGGGTGCCCCACAGTCTTCAACCACACCAGGAAGCATGTCGAATGGCCTACTGTCTTGGTCTTGGTTGGACGATTGATGCATGCTGCTGCTCGCTTTGTATCGTCACGTGACGTGCACGCGTGCCCTCTAGCAACGGGCTGTGACCTTCCACGCTCTGGTCAGAACCACACCTCGTTGCACACGCCACCATTAGCCTATGTCATCACAGGTTTGCGCATTACAGCCGGCTCGTTACTTTTTGAACGCACCTTATACATGTATTATTTCCATACCATTGCATTCATTAAACTGTTAGTACCGTGCCAGATATTTTTCAATAGTACATGTAGTAAAGAAATGGATCATTTATAATAAGAAAGTTACATTTTCCTCATGTTCCTTTTCCCAATTTCCTACATTGTGGTGTCTTTAGAAATAAAGTTCCTTGTTAGGATTGCGGTGACAGAACTATTTTCAGATAAGACTGAACACTGAACATGAGTAGAATATTCTGTTACCCCATCCTAATATCACTGATGTGATAAGCCAAGAAACACCAGAGCTGTTCGGTAATCAGAAGTTGGAGAATGGATGCCAAAAGCCAATACCAGTTGGAGAAATATTACACTAATTCTTGTTGTGGATAATTTTGTTTTAAAATTGCGACCACTTCCACTACAGATATTTTCCATTTTGTACGAGACACTGGAGGTCAATCGGTAACAAGAAGAGTGAAAGCATCCTTCAGTGCATGATAGAACTACACTGACCGGCAAAAAAAGTGGAACACTTGAATTTTTTATGTAATTTCTTAATTTATTCCACTAATATGGATCAGTTTTCCAATATTTGCATTATTCATGTAAATTTTAGATGGCTGGCTACAGAAAATACCGAAACATGTTTTACAACATGCTTTAACTCACAAATTTCGTTACATTTTGCAAATCTTACAATTTTCTAATTTTTAGTAATGTTCTTTTGGGCTGGTTTTTATCAAACGAATTGCCAAACAGAACGGTATTAATGTTTGCACTGCACTGCACGAGAACACTGGTCACTAAAAACGAGTGTTTCCACCCTTAGCGTCTATGACAGCTTGTAAACGCTCAGGCATACTGTTCACAACTCGTCGAATGGCATCTGCCGGGATGCGATCCCATTCCTCCAGCAGCGATGTTCTCAGTTGTGCCAAGGTGGTGTGGTCACGCTGTCTGACGTTCCATCCAAGCATGTCCCATACATGTTCGATGGGGTTCAAGTCAGGACTACGAGCTGGCCAGTCCAGGGTTTGAATCCCCACTTCCTGCAGATATTGTACAACACAGCGAGCAGTATGAGGGCGGGCATTATCCTGCATCAGCATGAAATTCTGACCTATGAAAGGCGCAAAGGGTATCACATGGTTCATCAGGATCTCTTCGACGTACCTTTGGGAATTGAGCATCACGTGATCGATGCACATGAACTCAGTGCGTGCTATAACATTGATGCCACCCCACACCATAACCGAGCCACCTCCAAATGGAGTCCTGGAGGAGAAAGCAACAGGGCTGTACCTCTCTCTGCGCCTTCTCCACACTCTTTCTCTTCCATCAGGAGATCTAAGATCAAAGCGACTCTCGTCAGTGAAGAGAACAGAGGTCCACTGCTCGTGGGTCCATCCCAGATGCTGCCTTGCGAAGCGAAGACGCGCCTCTCTGTGATGTAGTTAGAGTGCGAGTCCGCGTGCAGGTCTCCTGGACGAAAAATGAGCTACTTCAAACCTTCTTCTTACTGTTCGCTCACTCACTCTCACATTTCTGACATTTTCCAGTTGATTTCGTGCCTGGACTGCTGTGGTATGGCGATCACGCAGAACTTGCAGGGTGAGAAATCTGTCATCCCTGGCACTTGTGCATCTTCTACGGCCTGACCCTCGTCTCCTGTCGTATGTTTGGAGTTCTCTGTAACGTTGCACTGCACGGTGAATGCTACCGAGAGATGATCCAATGACCTCAGCAACATAACGGAAGCTGCAGCCATCCTCCTCCAATGCAACTGCCTGTGCAGCTCCTTCACGGCTAAGAGGCACGTTTTAGTGTGAACTGCACATGGATAACTTGCTAAAATGTATGACAATGGTTAACACGTGTTCAACAAATGCCAGTTGTTATCCCTAGAACAACAATAAGCGAGCGGCAACACTCATAAACCGTAAACGCTTACAGTGCGCTTCCCGCCATATCCATTAAGATAGGCTCATCGAAGATCGGGGGGTAATTGGTGGTAATAAACCACCCTAAGAAGTGTCGTATTATCAATTTCTATTCACGGTTGTTTCAGATGTTTGTTCTAATGCGTGAAAAGCTTTTAAAATGTGATTAAATCTTTTTCATGGCTAATTTTATACTATTTATATTACTTTTTTTAACTGTTCCACTTTTTTTGCCGGTCAGTGTATAAGCAAGGGAAAATACTGGCGTCAGTGATCGCTAAATATGCATAATACTCGTACTTGTAAATGGTTTGGGAAAATTTACACATATCCTGTTAACAGCTGCTGTCCATAACAAGAGTGGTATACACACAAGATGTAGCAGTGGTATAGCCAACGGGGTGTTATAACGGAACAAGTTAGACCTGAACCTTCCGGAGCGCATGTGCGTCCAGTTGCATTACGCCATCCCCCCCACCTGGATTCTTTGTCAACCAGTGAGCACAGACTTCATCACGCGCTGGTTAGATGTTGCCAAGTAGTCATTATTCCCAGAACCTTGGCAGGGTACAGATCCTGTCAAGGCAAGGGAAGCAAGACTGAGCGGCTCTGCTCTTTGACAAGCATGGCAACAAGCTTGCTGTCAGGAGTGTGTGAAGTGGGCGCGCTCTCAGTTCATTACCACCAATACCAATGCTATGTCACTGAGAATGCTCCTATTCGATACTTTATGCTTGCATAATATAACCACGACGAGCTACAAGCAGCCCCAAACAGCTGTTGCACCAAAGAGGGGAAATCGCATTTGCGCCTAGTGATCCCACCACTTCCCCTCCTAGACGAGACTCCGCCATGACAGGCCAGGTCTAACTTGCCACGCTATACTGGAGGTCAGAACACCCCCTCCTTTGGAATGTTTACAAAAAATAAAACAGAAACTGATAATTAACAAAATAAATAATAATATTTACAGATGATTCTTTGCTATGTGAGAAATTGGGATGGTTGTGATTTGTGTCTGCATCACCACCACACCGTGCCAGCTGCTTCGCGATGTACTGTTGCCACCTTTCGGCCCGGCTCCCCATTGAGTCTACAAACGTCTTCATGACAACGCATAACTCTGTTCTCCCAAGGCCTGCCAGTCTAGATTTTTCACCGCTAAATATAGCTCATTTCAAACTGAGCTTAGCGTCAAATAATTTTAAAATATATGTATTTTGTAAACCACCCTGTCAATACTGTGAAATGATGTTTATTAATATTTTAGACGTACATGTTTCGATATAACTTCTTCAGCGTTATTAGTTTAACATTAATAATATAAAATGAAATGGATATCCTTACACATTTGAATTTAAAAAAATAAAAATAAACATTTTTTTAAAATAAAAATTAAATTTTTAAAACTAGAAAAATTTTGGTAATCATACATGCATTTTATAAATCATTTTAAATCCCTCCCAGCGGGACAATTAGCTTTCTTTATTTTTTCTTAGCGGGAGGGAAGTTGTTTATAAGTTAATCTAGTTTTAATCTATATACGGTAGGCTATATAAAAATCAATGTTATGTGATAGTTTGTCTGTCTGTATGTATGTCTCCTATGCGTTCATCCGATTGCAATTAAATTTGGGTGAGTTGTTGTGTGCACTCAAGGGCAGGATTCTGGCTACAAATTATTTATGTAACACAAAAGGGTGAGGGACTTAACAGGAAGCCTTAAATCCCACAGTAACCCAATTGCACAATCTGTATACTTATGACACTGCAATGCATGGTGTGAGAAAGGCTTGCTGATTCATCATGAGGTGACATGTCCTGACATGAGTGTCACAGCACAGCCTAATGAATAAGGACCGGGACACCAGACAGAAAAACAAAGAATGTTGTTTATCCAAAGGCACTTCAGTTTCTATCTTTCTTGGGCTGGCTGCGTGATTCAGCGGTAACATTCTCGCCTGCTGCGACCAAGATTGCAGGATCGTATCCTGGCGCAGTCAATTGGCATTTTGAGGGTGCGCAAATGCGAGGGGTAGTGTCAGTAGATTTACTGGCACGTTAAAGATCCCCTTCGGACCAAAATTCCGTCACCCTGGCGTTTCTATAAGCCGCAGTTGTTAAAAGGGACGTAAAACCAGTAACATTGTTATTATTTTCCTTTCTTTCTATCTGTCTTTGATTGGCATTGCAATGCATGCCGGGTATAGCTAGTTAAAAATAAAAATGTTTTAATACCCTAGAAAATTCGGTGGGAACATTAGGAGATTGTTATTAACCTCATGAGAGTGAGATAGCCGATTTGCTTAATTTTACACAAATATGTCCTGCAATGTTAATAATAATAACATGCTTATTTATAAGTGTCTAACCCTGAACAAAAAAGGGGAGCTGAAGGAACTTGAGATAAAGGAAAGGAGGATCCTGAGGAAAATTCTCGGACCCCCGAAAGATGATAACGGAACATGGAAAAAGAGAAAAAATAAAGATCTGTATAAGCAGACCGAAACCACTGTGGTCACAATGCGTAAAAGAAGGCTAAAATTTTATGGGCATCTGATGAGAATGGACGGGAACCGGCTGACCAAGAAAATTTTTAAATACATCACAGGGTTGAAAGCTACTTCAAAATGGGTAGAAGAGGTCAAAAGAGACACCATTGAAGCTGGACTAACTGAACTTGTCATTCACGATAGGAAAACGTTTTGAAGCCGAGTTGACAATGTCAAGACGTTCAAAGAAAAACCACCACAACACAGGCCAAATTTGGTAATAACAGAGGAGCAGAGAAATATTAGAAGTGAAAGGATGAAGAGGTTCTGGGAAGAAAAGAAGAAAAAATTGACCAGAAAGCCTTAGGTTCCATGCGGTCCACAGTTGGCCAAAGTCAGAAAAAAAAAAAAAAGTTTCAAGAGTGTAGCATACATCCAATAAAAACACCTTCCTGGAATTAAAATATTGAAATGAAATGTTCGAAGTCATTTTTCAGTGTTACCTGTATAATCAATCAACAGAATTGCTCTTCAGTTGGTCAACTCAAGAGTGCCCAAACAGATTGGGCAGAAAGTGACCATCATTTTATCACCCCATTATATAAAAGAAATGTTACATGAATTATTTATGCAGTAACACGCTTCTCTAACAATTGGTGGGATTTAATTGGATGACATGTTTCACTCCTCGGGCAAGTTCACGAGACAAAATTGCTCTACAAAACACTATCAAAACCCACAAAACAGTCACTGCCCTCCAACAACAACCCGCTAAAAGCTCAGCAATATCTTAAAAAGATCCAAACTAACCAAAACAGTGTAAGACATGAGACTAAAAAGCAAATAAACAAAATGCTAAGGCAGAAAACTAACAACGCAGAACAAAATCATGTTCTAAAAGAAATTAATAAAAAGTTCAAAGACAACAAATTAATTCATTTCAATGTCTACAAGGTTACAAGACACAATTGGCCAAGTAATCAAAATTTTAAAATGCTTTTCAGTCGGTCAACATAATTGTACCCAATTGTAATGCGTGCTATTCCCTAAACCTGAAAAAAATTACTTGAGATTAATATATTCACCCATTACAATTGGGTACAATGGTGTTGACCGACTGAAAAGCATTAATTTTGTTTACTAAGGCAACAATGGCTAAGTAATTTATATAAGAAAAACATAACAAAAATAGTAGCAGAAACTGAACTTGACATAAATATGATCCAAAGTGACTAAGAGTGTTATGCAGTAACACACTTCTCTAACAAATGGTGGGGTTTGATTGGATGACATGTTTCACAAACAAACAAACAAACAAACAAAATGATAATGCAAAAACAAAATCTTGTTAAAAAGAAATCAATAAAAATAAATAAAAGGCAACAAATTAATAATAACTAAAGCAAAAGGGAAATACAACTATCGTTTTAAATGAACAAGAGTATATACTGTAGATAAAACAGAAATATTTTTCAAAGGACTAACCTTCACTACAACAAAAAAGGATCCAATAAATAATATATATTTTAATCAGTGTTAAACAAATTTTAAATAACATAACATTTTTGTTATCTATAGATCATAGATCTTGAACTCAATACGGAAGAAAATGATGATTATGACGAAGGTCATACAGTACATACATTTTGTTAGGTAGTAAAGAAATAGCAAAGGTGACCAACATGAATCCAATTTTACCCACAGCAAAAATTAAAAAACAAAAACAAAAAAATACAGTATTGACGAGGTGGTAATTACATTATTTTGTGAAGTGAATCATTTTAGGTTAATACAGTTACTTGAAACACAGACCTAAATGGTTTTCTTTGTAGCGTTAAATAAATCATTGTCAGTGGCAACTACCGGTATCTGGAAAAATAGCCAATTTCTTTTTAAATTTTTATCGTGACAGTATGTTTTCTCACTTTGTATAGCAGCTTCTGTGTGAATTACAAAACTTATATTTGTAACTCCCCTCGAATTAATGAAGCTAATTGTCACCAACCTTAAATAGAACTTCATATCAAATACGGTAATTTTCAATCATCCTACCTTAGGTTTAGGATCATAGCGACATATCCCTTAACAAATTGTTTCTCTGAGATTTGGTATTGGCTTCTGCATTAAACAGTACTGTTATGATAAAACCCAATAGTGTAATCACGACTTATTTTTGCTAGAGAATTGTTTTAAAAATCCAAGTGTGTTCAAAGAGTAGTGACGCTTTAAGTGACAATCCACACAGTTGATATGCGAAAGTGTTTGTTCGACTGTTTTGTACTATTTAATTAGCATGTATGGACGTGAATTTGTTTATCTCTACTAACCGAGTAATGTTTGTGTATGCTGGAAGATAGTCTATCGCTCATACCTCTGTCCTGTGGCCTATTTGTTTCTGCCTATCTTGCCTCGTTACATCCACTTTGTTTGTAAGACGAGTTCTATATTTTGAATAGGAATGATTATCTTTGGAATCATATGACCATGGCTCGTAGTTGTTAAGAAACATAACTCTGTAACTAAACCGTAAGTGAATAATGATAATGCTTTCTTGTAAATTACAGTTTTTATTGTAACTCAATACACCTTGATTAAACCACTTTCAAAACAGCACTACTTCTTGAAATACAGTATTTCATTCTACAATACAGTAGAGCGTTGTTTATCCGGACTAATTGGGACTGAAAATGCTCCGGATAACGACTTTTCCGGATAATCAAACATGCGTTTATTTCATAGGAAAAAACATGCACAGTAGCCTACATTATGGTAATAACCAACAAGCTTCTCATTTACTGCAACACTTTCTCAAATAACGAAGGTCCAGAAATGGGATCTCCCTTACTTCTTGTCTGAATAAACCATAAGTACACCGCTTCTTCCAATTTTTATCCCTAGCTGATCTCATGGTTCTACTCTTTTTAGACCCTTCTTCCCTATCTACTGTAACTTCGATGCATAATTCAGAATTTCAACTTTCCCTTCTTCAAATCATAAATTGTGGATTTTCTAACACTAAGTTTTCGTTAGACACTGCACACTCTCACCTTTATCATCATCTTCATCATCATCTTGTACAGTTTCCAGCCCCAGGCTGTGTCTGTTTGGAACATAAGCCTCGCCACTTAGTTCTTTCTTCCCACCACCTCTCCGCTGTCACTCTGGTCCAGTCCTCGCCTCTCTTCTTGACACATTCCTCCACTCCTTTCAGCCATCTATCTCTTGGTCTTCCCCTTGGTCGTTTCTTCTGCATCTGCATCTCATGTATCCTCTTGGGAATCTTCTTCTCATCCATTCTCTTTAAGTGTCCATACCACCTCAGACTTGATGTCTCAATCCTACCTTGCAAGGGCTCCTCTTTCACCATTTCCCTGACCTTTTCATTCCTCACCCTGTCTCTTCTTGTTACTCCGATCCTACTTCGCAGGAACTTTATTTCACCTGCCTGTATTCTGCTTATGTCTCTTTTCTTCATTGTCCACGTTTCTGAAGCATAGGTCAGTATCGGGATATACTAGCTTCTGTATAACACTTCCTTGCTTTTTTGTGGGGCATCTTTATTCCACACTAAGCTCCTAATGCTTCTCAGAAATGCTTCTGCCTGTCTGCCACGTTCCGTAATCTCTTTGTCATTTCTCCCATTTTCCTCCACCATATTACCCAAGTACTTGAGACTTTCCACCTTTTTCAGCTGTCCACCTCCAAGTGTTATCCCACTCATTGGTCTGTCCTTTTTCCTGGTCGTTAACAGGATCTCACATTTATTGATGTTGAACTTCCATCCGTACTCTCCCACTGTTTCTTCCCAAGCCTTCAGTTGCTCCTGAATTTCCTCCTCCTTGTTTCCCCAGACCATGAGATCATCTGCAAACACCATTGCTTTCATCTTATCTTCTCCTATCTTTCCTGCTATCCGTGTCATTACCTCTTCCATAACCACAATAAAGAGAAGGGGTGACAGCGCACTACCCTGTTTCAGGCCACTCATTTGTCTGAACCAGTCTGTTCTTTCCCCTCCAACTTTCACACAACTCACACTTCCACAATACATCTCCTTCACTTTGCCTACAGTCTCTTTTTCCACTCCCATGTTTTCCATTGCTTTCCAAACCTTCTCCCTACACACACTATCATAGGCCTTTTTGATGTCCAGGAAGGCCATCAGCAGATCCTCTCCAAATTCGTAGTGGTGTTCCTGGAGCTGTCTCACTGAAAATATGAGATCCACTGTTGATCTCCCAGGTCTGAATCCATACTGCTCCTCTCTCAATTTTCTCTCCACTTTGGCTCGTATTCTACTTTCTAATATCTTTTCATATATCTTGGCACAGTGAGGTATGAGTGTGACTCCCCTGTAATTTCTGCACTCCTTTCTGCTTCCTTTCTTAAATATTGGGCAATTAATCCTTTCTTCCAATCTTCTGGGGTCTTTTTCTCCTTCCATATCACCCTCATCACACGGTACAGCCACTGTTTCCCAACCTCCCCTGCTGCCTTCACCATTTCAACACTCACTTCATCCACACCTGGTGCCCTTCCTCCTTTCATCTTGTCTATAGCCATTTCCAATTCTCTCCAAGTCAGGTCCTTTTCCATTCCTGTGTTGTCTTCTCCATCTTCCAATACATTGTCTTCCTCCCTATGACCATTTGGATTCAGCAAATCCTCAAAGTACTCTTTCCACACTGTCTTGAGTGCCTCTTTGTTGTGTACCTCATTTCCGTTTTTGTCCATCATTACCACATCCTCTCGCAGACCTCTTCTCTTACTTTTAACCATCCCATAAAGTACTTTCTTATTTCCTCTGCTGTCTTCCTCCATCATCTCTGTCCACTTTACCATCCACTTCTTCCTCTCCTCTGCGACAATCTTGTTTGCTTCTTTCTTCTTTATCTTATAATCTTCCCTTGTCAGATCAGTTCTTTCCTGGAACCACACTCTGAAAGCCTTGTTCTTCCTTCCCACAGCTTCTTTTACTCTCTCATTCCACCATGGTGTCTCTTTACACCGCTTTCTGTTGCTTGTTCTTCCACATACTGCCACTGCAGCTTCCACCATTGTGTTTTTGAATTGCTTTCATTCCTCTTCCCCTGTTTTAGGATTGTCTGTTGGCATCCTTTCCCTTATTATCTTCTGGAATTCTTCCTTGACTTCCTTTTCCTTGAGTTTCCATACTTTGATTCTCCTTTCCTGGTACTCTGTCCTCTTGCTATCCTTAACAACTCCCAGGTTCATTACAAGTATTCTGTGGTCGCTATCTAAGGCCTCTGATGGTATTACCTTTATATCTCTCACACTTCTCTTCATTTCCCAGTCGTACAGCATGTAATCTACCAAAGATTTCTTTGTTAAATCACTGCTGTACCACGTTACCTTGTGGCTTTCTTTCTTCCGGAACCAGGAGTTGCCTACCACTAAACCGTTTCTCTTGCAAAAATCCAGCAACTTTCTCCCTTCTTCATTCCTGCTACCCCATCCTTCTGCTCCCAATACATTCTTACCTTTATCCAGTTTATTAATGATCTCCACCCTCTTCTCAATGGATAAAACATTGCGATTTCGTTTTTCTTTTTTGTCACACGTAGAAGCCATTTTCACAACAAAATACTGTACTGTACAGTACAGTAGCCTACACACATTCACATACTGTAACACATTGAAACAATTTAGAGTAAACAAACGGAAGGTGACATAAGAGACAACAATTGAAAACGAGAACCGACTCACTACTATAGGCAGCGCGCGCTACCCCGTCTTCTTTTTTTTTTTTTGCTCGTCCGGATAATTGACGTTCCGGTTGTTTGACGTCCGGATAAACGACGTTCTACTGTATTCCACTTAATAATTCAGCATTTAAGATTCTATTTCTTGGCTTAATCTAAATCGATAATACTTTTGCACTGAAGTTTCCATTTCTTAGAAGAATTTGATTTTCACCACTACATTGATGTTAAATAGAGGTTTTCAGCTATTAGGTTATGTATTGTACAGGGTGGGCTCAAAGTCCCCTTACCCCTATACATTTCAGGAAATACATTGATTTTTTTAACATTTTCTGTTTCAGATACAATCAATGGCTGATACTAGTGACTATAGCATTGAAGAACGCATTGTCACAAGCACTTGGGTTCATGAGAGACCAAGAACAGGGAAAACGTTGGAACAGGTGCGCACTGACTTTGAGCAGCAATTCGGACGACAGCCTCCTCAAAAGACAACTCTTTGGTCGATATGGGTGCAACTTTAAGTCATGTTTCATGTGTTTGCGCAGAGTTGACCGGGGTATACCCAGTTCCGCGGATCGTTTACGAGTTAACTTTGTTGGTGATCTTTCCACTGACTCCGCGACTTCTCGGCATTGTTCCTCTCTTGTTGATGGTCGACCACTTCTTGGTTTGTCCTTCACGCTGCCTGCCGCGAACAGTTTCTTTTCCCAACGTACAAGTGTTGTCTTTTGAGGAGGCTGTCGTCCGAATCGCTGCTCCAAGTCAGTACGCACCTGTTCCAATGTTTTCCCTGTTCTTGGTCTCTCATGAAACCAAGTGCTTGTGACAATGCGTTCTTCAATGCTACAGTCACTAGTATCAGCCATTGATTATATCTGAAACAGAAAATGTTAAAAAAATTAATGTATTTCCTGAAATGTATAGGGGTAACGGGACTTTGTGCCCAGGGTGTACAAATAGTATAAGCCATTAAGATGGAGGTTAGATAATTCTTGTTCTAACCCAAATCAATAATGATTCTGCATTCAAATTCCTAGTTTTAATCAAAATCAATAATAATTCTGCATTCAAGATTCTAGTTCTTGGTATAATCAAATCAATTTGGCCCACAGTACTTCCATCTGAACGGCTTGTATTGTTTGTACATAACATGACCTCCTTTTCTAGTTCTTGATCTAATCCAGGTCAATAATAATTCTGCATTCAATTTTCTAGTTATTGTTCTAATCTGAATCAATGATAATTTTGTATTAATCATTTTAGTTATCTATCTAATCCAGAATAACTATAAGTTACATTTTAAATAATAATTTTAGTTTCTGATCTATTCCATACCAATATGGTAATATTCTACAAAATTCTAGTTATTTTCTAATCAAAAACAATAATTGTACACTGAAGTTTCTTGTTCTTGATCTAATCCATATATACAATAATTTTGCATTCAAGTTTCTAATTCTTGATCCACTACAAATCAACTCTAATTCTGCACTGAAGTTCCTAGTTCCCAATGTGGTAATTGAAATCTGTTATTGATGTATTTGAAGCCATTTTTCAGTGTTGCCTAGTTATATTATAGATAGCTTTTCAGCTTTCTATATTGAAATCTATTAGCAACATACAGTGGGGAGCATCCCTATAGAATGGAGCCTCGGATGCGCCGCGCGATGGGCTGGCCACTTGTATAGCCGCCTGTTGAGCAAGCACTATCAGGAGCGGAGCGCCCAACTAGTTTAACACATTTACACTTTTTTGACGTATTTAATAATCATATTTACTTACATGAATGTCACAGTAGTTGCTGGAAATGCTGTCCTTCATTTTCTAAAACACATTGCACCAACGTAGGAAGTTTTGGTACACTCGCTGTAATTCATCCCCACTGATATTTCGTGTCAGTGCAGTTATTTTGTTCTCGAGAGCCTCCAGAGTACGTGGATTGTTTCTGTATAGCTTTTGTTTCAGGTTCCCCACAAGTAAAAATCTCACAGTGCTGAAACGTACAAACACATTTACTGGAAGACTACTTCTTGAGAAGATAAGTTTCCACTATGAAAATTCGATGTTTTGCTCTATACCTAACCATGTTTACATGATACAACATAGGCTACAGTATTTCACAGCAAGCCTTAATTATCACAACTAAGGTATCTTGCCAGCTGCTTATCTAATAGAAGCAATGCCGGCATCCAGAATATTGGCGCGCTGTTATAATCGGCACATGCTATAAATGTGACGGTGTTGGCAGCACGGCATTTGGAAAGCTCCGTTCTTTAGGGATGGCCCTCACTGTATTTGGTTTATATTTGGCATTCTATTGAACACTTGATTTTAAACAATAAGCAATTAAACTGGATACTCACCCAGAACTATGTGAATTTGTTTGTAGTATTGAGTTACATTAAACTGCT
Organism: Meconema thalassinum; assembly: GCA_946902985.2. Lineage (NCBI taxonomy): Eukaryota > Metazoa > Arthropoda > Insecta > Orthoptera > Tettigoniidae > Meconema > Meconema thalassinum. The sequence goes on from OX336396.1 coordinate 150,992,765, forward strand.
TTTAGAGAAAGGGTTTCTTTGACTAATGTTGTGTTATTCTGCTGTTTCAAATTGATAGTTTTGGATTAAAATTGGTGATAAACGATCATTGCAATGCACTTGATCCGTTTAAAGATGAACGGCAATGTTTACTTACATATTCATAATATGTTATGTACAATATTTTTCTTTAACACTGTGTACCTATATTTTCTGTTATATATGTATTTCTTCGTGTAGAAAGGGATTCTGTCATAAATTATCACAGTGCATTATCATCCTCATTTTACATTCATGGCAAGATTTAGTTGTATCCTTGACAAATTAGTCCATACATTTTGACCATATCATGATTCAATAAAATATTCCTAATGAACATTTTATCAAAATCAGTTCTTTTGGACTGAAGTCTTTTCTGCATTGAGTGAGTACTATGTGTGGTTTGGAAGAAATTCTTTCACTTATGTTAAAGAGTGGTACATTCCTAGGCAAAAGAAGGACTACATAATTTAAATTTGCCTTACAAACATAGTGATATTTCCTCTAACACATACTGTAGATAGGGCATAAGTCACTGTAATGCTTCTCTCACTTTTTTTTTGTTGTAAGACATACTCTGGCTAATTCTATTTTCATCTTTAGCGAATAGCTCACCCACCGATATTATTTACACAGCATTATACAGTAAGTACCCCAATCCTATTACCTCAGATTGTTAGAATCAGAATACCAAACCGTAGCAATAACCTCATCACAACCACATTGAAAACTTAATAAAATACGGATTGTTTCTTCCACGTACAAATCAGTTTCCATTAAGACTGCAGTAAATATCTTAATATTCTTTTATTTTTAACTATACATATGTTCTTCATATTAATTTGCTAAATAATTAGGATAAAGTTGTCAACGAAAAATTGAGTGCACTCGTCGAACTATTAACTTTTTTATGTTTAATACAATGAAACACTCATAAATGGTAAATACACTACAAAAAGAGATTCCCTTGTGCTCCTTCCCATATACAATCAGAGTCAACCTACTTTAGCCAATAAAAAAAAAACCAGTGATTTATTCTTTGAAGAGAGTTTGTCATCCAAGACAAAGCTGCCACCATAGATTTTTATGTTCGTAACCATCGTGAAATCATCATCAGAATCAGTTTATTGTTCCAGCAAACCGGGTACAATTTGTGAACCTCTTCCACTTTTGTCCATCCAAAACCACTGTCTTTGAAGATGGTCCTGACATCGCCTCTCCTCCCAATGTCTTCTTTTATTACATCTAACCCCCTTCTTGGTCTTCCTCTTGGAACCTCTACCTCCAGGCACTTTCTCGCCACTCTTCCATTCTCCATTCTCATCATCATCCTTTTCCGTCTCCAGTTTCCCGGGTGCGGTAGACAAGCGGTCGCCACTGCTTTCTGTCATTGTACAACTTTCGTTCTACAACTTCTTCCCATTTCAGCCCTTTTTTCTCCACTTCTGATCTCACGGTCTCAATCCATCGTTTTCTGAGTCTTCCCCTCGGTCTTTTTCCTTTCAATTCTCTATTGAAGTAGTCCCTTGCTGTTCTAGTGTTATTCATTCACATCATATATCCATACCACTGGAGTCCGCTTCCCTATAACATTTGCAACAGTTTCCTGTATCCCAGCTTCTTTCCTATTTGTTAAGTTTCTGATCTTGTCATTTCTGGTCTTTTGATTCATAGTTCTAATGAATTTCATTTCTGTTGCTTGGATTTTGTTAAGGTATTTATCCAGTAAAGTACATGTCTCCAGTCCATACACCAGAATTAGTACAAAGTAAGTATTGAACATGGTTAATTTTGCTTTCAAGGGTAGGTATGTTGCTGTCCCATAGTAGGTTTCTCACTTCACTGTAAAAATGTGATGCTTTCTGAGTCCTGTTGAGTACTTCTTGCTGAACAGTGTTATCCTTTGAGATGGTGCTTCCTATATATTTGAAGTTGAAGACAGAGTCTAATTTAGTTCCTTCCAAAAAGATGTTAGAATTGGTATCGTCTCTGTTGATAGTCATTTCTACAGTCTCTCCATTCTCATAACGTGTCCAAACCATTTCATCCTTGATCTGGCAATTTATTTTGCAAAAGGGTTCTTGTATTTTAGTCTGCATTCTTATATATATATATATATATTTTTTTTAGCGTACGGCTTTTAGTGCCGGGAGTGTCCGAGGACATGTTCGGCTCGCCAGTTTTTGTAGCTGCTTCGAGACGGACACCCAATGGGTGAGCTACAAGTACCGTTGGGGAGGAAAGTTGGAAGGGAAGGGCGAGGAGTTAGAAGGTAGCGGCTGTGGCCTATAGTTAGGGACCAACCCCGGCATTTGCCTGGAATGAAGATGGGAAAGCACAGAAGACCATCTTCAAGGTTGCTGGCGGGAGGATTCGAACCTCCTCGCCTCCCGGATGTGAGCGACTGCCATTAGTCATGCCGTAACGACCACGGCTAACTCACCCGGTTGCATTCTTATAATTTAATTCCTTAATTTATCTCTTTTTGTCTGCCTTACCATTCTGCTGAGAAACATCATTTCCATAGCTTGAAGACTACTTTCTTCCTTCTAGGGTATTGCACATGTTTAAAGGCTGTAAGTGGTTTTTGGGAGGAAATAGCTGTTATAGAGAGCCTTTTTTTGAGCTAAGTGGCACTTTTGCATCCCTGTAAATAATTAATTTTGACATGAAAGATTAATGGTATATTTATGAACCATACATTTTCTAAAACTAGAAAAAATTTCCTACAAAATGGATATTTAAAAAAAAAGTGAAATTTCAGAAAAATAGTGTATATGGCCACCTTAACATATTGGCGACCAGTAACAGGACGCTTTTTCGGCACGTAAAATAACATTAAAGGAAGCAACATGGACCGATTAGTGCGTCAGAGAAGAGCTTTTCGAGCAGCGTTTACAAGAGCTTTAAATAAGTTGGAAGATGCAATGGAAGCATCGCAGATGGATATGATTGCTGTGCAAGTCTCCTTTACTGTGCTTGAAGAAAGAGCCGTGGAACTGCAAGAATCAGATGCCAAAATAATGGACTTGATGCTAGATGACGACGAGGTTGAAATGAAATGGAGGTGGCAGAAGATTATCGCAGTAAGTTTCTTGATATGAAGGTAGGAACGTCACAGATACTTGCTAATTATGACTGTGATGGAAGTGTTCCCAGCGCTAATCATCAACAAGAAAGAAAGTTTAAGTTGCCCTAACTGGAATTAAGAAAATTTGGAGGTGATGTAAGGGAATGGCTGCCCTTCTAGAGCCAGTTTCAATAGATTGATCAAGATGTTGATATTGCACCTGAGGACAAATTCCAATATCTAATTCAATCTACTACACAGGGATCAAGAGCAAGAGAAGTTGTGGAGAGTTTTCCTCCTACAGCTGAAAACTACTCCAAAGCAGTGACTAGTCTGAAATCGATGTTCGGAAGGGACAATTTGTAAGTTGAGGTGTATGTTAGAGAAGTTTTGAAGCCAATTTTGTCTACCCATCAATCAAAGGAATCAATAGTTTTGGCTTCACTATATGATAGACATGAATCATATTTGAGAGCTCTTAAAACCCTAGGTGTCAAGACAGATAAATGTCCTGCTATGCTATTCCCTTTAATAGAAGTCATGCTTCCCTGAAGAGTTTTTGAAAGCATGGCATTGAAGTGCTAGTAGGGGGGAGATGAAGGATGCTAAAGAATGACTCAGCAACTTGATGGAGTTTCTGAAAACAGAAGCAGAAGGGGAAGAAAGAATTACACTTGCTCTGACTGGTTTAGGTTTAGGAAGCTGTGAAGCTAAAACTTGTAAAACTAGTGTCAATAAGAGATCTATTCACAAATTCTACTCTAAAGAGAACGTACCTACAGCAGCCGGATTCTTGTCATCTGCAGATGATAAAGAAGTAAAGGAGACTTGTATATTTTGTGACAAGTTTCATAACAGTTCTGACTGTTTCACAGCTCAAAGCATGAATGTAGCAGAGAAGCAGACAATACTGAAACAGAGAAGTTGCTGTTTTTCTTGTTTGAAGCCAGGGCATCTAACTCAAAAATGTCGAGCTGTTTCAAGATGTTGTGTGTGTGGAAAACATCACATGACCTTGATGTGTGAGGAATTGAAGCCTCATATTGACACAACATCCAAGTCAGATTTTGGAAATGTAGCATTGGCAAATTTCTCCCACAGTCCCAAAGTTTTCTTACAAACTTTGAGTGTAAAGGTAGCATCTGACTGTCAAGAATCTTGTGTGCGGGCTCTGATTGACACAGGATCTCAGAAGTCCTATATATTGAAGGATATTGCGAAAGAAATGCAGTATATAACTCAACGGGAAGAAGCTGTAATCCATTCATTGTTTGGAGGTATAAATACGGAAAGTTGCTAACATTATTGTTACCAGATAAGGTCGGGTAACGTTAGCGGAGGTTTCTTTTGCAACTTTACGGCCTTAGATCAGCCTGTTATATGTCAAGAGATTCCTTCCGTTGAAAATGGACCCTGGATGACAGAATTAAAGAGTAGAGACATTTTACTGACGGATGTTGGCTGCACTGATGATCTGATAGCAGTCCTTATAGGAGCAGATGTTGCAGGAAGATTACTAACAGGTCGTCGTAAAGAGTTAGCATCAGGCCTGGTTGCCATTGAAACTCGTCTAGGTTGGACCTTAATGGGGAAGGTGCCTGGTGGATCGAGAGCTAAGAATACTACGATGATGGTGAATTCTCTGTTTGTTAAAGTCGATAGCATATCAGACTTATGGAGCTTAGATGTACTTGGAATTACAGATCCTGTAGAGAAGAAATGCAAAGAAGAGTTGGATGCTGCAACAAAGAAACACTTCCTGGATACAGAGTGTGTCAATTCAGAAGGTCGTTACGAAGTACATATGCCTTGGGTAGAAGGACCCTCCCCATTACCAAGCAATTACAACATTGCAAAGAAAAGGCTGAAGTCAACAGAGCATAAATTTAAGTCTGATGGTTGTTATGAGGCTTACCACCAGGTATTAAACGAGTGGCTTGATGGAGGGGTCATAGAAGAAGTGCCAGAATGAGAGAAGGATAACTGGGGTCTTTACCTTCCACACCGTCATGTGATAAAGGACGGTGGTACAACCAGGCTACGGCCCATATTTGATGCTTCTGCGAGAGAGAAGAACAGTCCATCATTAAATCACTGTTTAGAGAAAGGCAGCAATCTCATTGAAATGATCCCATCTATCTTATTGCGATTTAGAATGAATAAAATTGGTGTCATTTCTGATATTAGGAAGGCATTTCTGCAAATCAGTTTATGTAAAGAAGATAGAGATTTCTTGTGTTTCTTATGGGTGGACAGAGACAACGAAGAGTGTGTTAAAGTTTTCCGTCACACAAGGGTTGTATTTGGTGTTTCATGCAGCCCATTTCTGTTGGGAGCTGTAATCGAACATCACCTTAAGGGAGCTCTCCGGGATTGTGAATCCTCAAAAACAGCTTACTCAAGCAACACGGTCCGAACATTGTTGGCAATTTTCTATGTGGACAACTGTGTGACAAGTGTCAATGATGAACATGAACTACAGAGTTTCATTCTGGAAGCTCAAAGACTAATGGCTGTTCGGAAATTTGATTTGAGGGGATGGGAGTATACGATACCTACGGAGAATTTAGCAGCGAGCACTGTTGAAACATCACATGTTTTAGGAATTGCCTGGAATCGCTGTGCAGATACACTGCAGATAGATCCTAAATGTTTTGAGGATATTCACATAGAAGTGATAACCAAAAGAGTGATTATTTCTGTTGCTCAGCGTATTTATGATCCAATATGATTTTCGTGTCCAATATCTCTATGTCCCAAGATCTTATTGCAACAAACTTGGGAATCTTAAGTAGCGTGGGATGCTGAGGTTGATGAAAACATCAAACAGAAGTTTAATGACTGGCTCATTGATTTAAAGTATGTAGCTTGTGGTCAAGTTCCTAGATGGATAACAGGTGGTATTGGACATATTGGTGAATGTAGCATGCACATGTTTTGTGATGCTAGTCAGGCTGCTTATGCAGCATCAGTATTTATTCGAGTTCAAACGAGTCTTGGAGTATCCATACAGTTAGTGCAAGACAAATCTCGGGTGGCACCTGTAAAGAAAATGACTATTCCTCGACTTGAGCTGCTAGCTGCTACAATGGGGGCTAGGTTATGTGCTTTTGTGGTGAAGGATATTTCAATCCCAGACATGACTATTTATTATTGGAGTGCCTCCTCCACTGTCCTATCTTGGATTCATAGAAATGAAGAGTGGGGAGTCTTTGTCTACAATCGAGTGACAGAAATTAGGAGATTGACTGGACATGGGCAATGGCGACATCTACCTGGTAGTATGAATCCAGCAGATCTCCCATCCAGAGGTTGTTCAGGACAACATTTGCTTGAGTCCAGATGGTGGGAGGGCCCTGTTTGGCTTAGGCAATCATCTACTATGTGGCCTTGTGCCAGACCCATCTCTGATGAAGAAGAGGTAAGAAATTAAAAGAAAAAACCTGTGACTTCTTCTGTAACCTGTACCAACAAGGATGGGCCTATCAATGTAAAGTGGTATGAGTATTTTTCACGATATCGGAAGGTGATACGCATGATAGCTTGGATATGCCGTTTCGTGAACAATTGTAAGAAAGACAATCACAAAAGGCAGGGAGATCTTTCAGTATCGGAATTTAATGATGCTGAAAAGATAGTGCTGAAATATACAATATTCAGCGAGAAGCCAATGTTGATTTTGAGAGTCCTCGCATTTCATCTCTAAGACCCTACACATATGAAGATGAATTTGTACGGATGAAAACCAAGATTACGCAAAGAAAGGACAGAATTAACTCCAGATATCCTATTATTTTGCCTGCAAATCATGAAGTTGGAAAGATCATGATCCTAGAGAAGCACGAGGAGATGTGTCATGTGGGTGCGCAAGGATTATTGAGTTCTCTTAGAGAGAACCTTTGGATACTTGGAGGACGTAGGACTGTATTGAGTTGTCCTGACCTCAAGGTGGGAGGATGTTAAGTTTTGTCTGTACTCTTTGTAATATTTACATTTCGAATGTCTATTGTTTCATAGTAGGTAAGATGACTGACACGACATGAATGACTTCAAGCATTGCATATTCACGTTCCGTAGAATGTAATGTCTTGTTGTGTTCATAAAATATTCATTTGAAACCTGCAGATGTAAGTTAATTACACCATTTAACATCCCATAACAAGTTTTGCACTTGATTGGAAAAATGTGATCCTTTGACTTCCCGATGAATACCAACATTCCATACTTGCAAGATATTGAAACTGTTCCACGTTCTCCAGTTGGTTTCCATCTATGCAGATATTGACCTTCTTCTCTTATTTACTTACCACCATCATTACAGTCTTACTCTTGTTAATATTTAGACCAAAGTTCTTAAAGATTCCATTTTTCATTGTAAAATCATGCTGTAATAACAAAACAGCAGGTCAATTATAGATGCCATGATCTTCTGCCAATTGTATACAGTAATGCCTAGTAGATGTAGTCTAAATGAAGTGAAAATGTATCAAGATTCATCAAAGGCATTGTTCTGGGTGAACGATGTGAAGATTGGTGAAACCGGAATGGCGTCACTCCAACACATGATCAGCTAATGTTGCCAACTTTCAAGTTACATTGTAAGGGCCAATTTCAGTGACTGCAACTGGTCTGTAAACATGGTGACTTTGAAACATGATTGGCAATAGTGAATACGATGGCGATGTTAAACGCAAGTCACGAACGGTTATCTCTTGAAAATTGTTCCCAATCGAGTGATGTAAGTGTTCAATGTGATAACAATTCTTTATCCATTGAAGAGGTGTGTCTTAATTGTGAAGACAAAGCATGTAGTGGCGAAAAAATTGTGAGATGTGAAGGAAATCAACTGGGAAAAAAGTACGAGTTGCCGCGAGCGGCGAGTGAATCTGAACTCCTCAAATTAGAATTGGCCTCCAAAGAGGAAATAATCAAAATGCTTGTGGTTGATTTAAAAAACGCACAATCTCAAATAAGTGTCCTTAAAGAAAGACTACAAGCAGAAGAAGATAGGCCTACTCAGGCAGACTATTTAGAGGTTAGGTCTAAAACGAATGCACGCTTTCCAAGACGTAGGCCTACCTTGGTGAAATCTGGGAATATTCCTAACAACTTTATCTCCCAGAATCCATTTGAAATCCTCAGCCGTTCCGATTCCCAATTAGAAGAAAGACAAGATACCGGTATTGAAAACGGGACATCCAGATACGACAAACCTATCCATAACCCTACTAATAAGAAAAGGAGACGTCCCCGTGTACTTGTCATGGGTGACTCAATTCTGCGAAATGTAGGCCCAGTAGTTGATGATGCCGCAGTCTATTGCTATCCAGGAATAAGAACTGAGCAATTAACTAGAAAGGTATGTGCAAACGAGGTTCGTGAAGACCCTGAGGTGGTAATGATTCATGTAGGGACCAATTGCTTGAACAGTTCTCCAACACCAACTCACATTATGAATGACGTGGACAAGCTCGTGGACGAAGTGAAAAGTGCCTTTCCGAGTGCAAAAGTGTGTATTAGTGGTGTATTGCAAAGACGTGACATAGACCCACGATACATTAATGCAGTGAATTCAACACTGGATTGGTTGTGTGGTGAAAAAAACATTATGTTTTTAGAAGGGAACTCTTGGTTACAAGACAGGGACCTTGCTTATGATGGTCTCCACCTCAATAGAAGAGGAACAATGAAATTTGGAAAACTTTTAAACAGAGTTGCCAAGTTTTTACTCTCGGAAAACTAATTGCTGGAACGAGTGATGACATTTTATTGTTTAGAGAGAAGAAAGCGCTGACTACAAGTGGACACCTAGGTGAAGTACAGTGCAGTGAACATAAGTACAACTGTTTGGATGATTTCATGCAACAGGACTCTAATATAAGTGCATGCATAAACTCATTAGAATTAGGTGGAGAGGTTAGGTGTTTGTACATTAATAGCAGAAGTATTCGGAATAAGCTTGATGACATTGAAATTCTCGTGCAGATGATAGGTCAGATAGATGTATTGGTAGTTACAGAAACCTGGGTGAAAAGTAATGAGGCAGATTTTTATAACTTCAACAATTTCACAAGCGTGTTTGCTCATAGAGATGACAAAGTTGGTGGGGGTCTGGGTATTTATGTATCACACAAATGGAAAGTGAACGTTAAAAGAAAGTGTGAAATGAATCATAGTTTGATGTGGATTGAGGTATTCAGAGATGATGTTAAAAGTAATAGGCCAACATACAAAAGCATTGACATTATTGCAGCATATAACCCCAATAGAAGCAATGCCATACCCTTCTTAAATTCATTTGAAAGTTTTCTTAGCCAGATAAACAATAAATTATGCATCTTCCTCGGAGATACCAACATTGATATCCTAGCTGATGATCAATTAAGAAGGAAATATCTGAATTTAATAGCATGCTATGGTTTTAAACAATGCAACACTAAATATGCTACACGACTTTGTGACACTGCAGCTACCTTAATAGACCACGTGTCACTAAACAATTCAGAATTAAGTTATAAAATATCAAATGTCAGCAATGATATTAGTGATCACAGTATATTAATTCTTGATATTTCCAAGACCAATTATAGCACGTACACTCTGTCACATAAGCCGACAAAATCAACAACTCACGAGGACTCTTGGGATAGGCAACACACTCCTGAAACTAATATATCTATAAATGCAGATTCCCATAATGATGCAGATAGTACTGTTAACTCTCTATATAACTCTTTCATCAAACAATTGAATCTAAGGAACAGGCATAGCCAAAGAAAAATAACAAACAATTCTAACAATAACAGACAGACTACTAACTTACCATGGGTCACAGCTGAACTCCTTACACTTATAAAACAACGAGACACTCTGCATGCAAAGCTCAAAAATCCCCTTCACAGAAATAATAATGATATGAACCAAGAATACTGTAGATGCCGGAATAATGTAACAAACTTAAAAAGAAGACTAAAGTCAAATTACTACTCAGATAAATTCAGAACATATGGAAACAATTCTAATAAAACTTGGGAGACTATCAAAGAAATCATACACAACAAAAAACCAACAGTTGAGACATGCACTTCACTTGAAATAGACAACAAAATTATCACAGACAATCAAGAACTATGTGAATCATTTAACTTGTTCTTCACAAACATTGCTGGAAGTCTAGCAAAAGCTATTCCTGAACAGAAGGAAATCCTCAGTAAGGACCACAATCAGTCAAATTCTCTCTACTTATATCCGACAGATGAAGCAGAGGTCAAGTCCATCATCACAAATTTAAAGAATAAAAAGAGCTGTGGATTAGATAGGATCAAGACAAATTTCATTAAAAACAATATACAATCATTTATTAAAATCTTGGTTGAAATGATTAATGAGTCCTTAGTTACTGGCATGATACCAGATGACTTAAAAGTGGCCAAAGTAGTTCCTATATTTAAGGGTTGTGACAAAAGAAATCCAAATAATTATAGACCTGTTTCTATTTTATCGGTAGTTTCAAAAATTCTGGAAGAAGTGGTAAAAACAAGATTGCTTTCATTTCTGAACAAGAATACATTCTTTCATAATATGCAATATGGATTCAGGGAAAATTCTAGTACTGAGGCAGCAACTATTGACCTAATAACAATGCTACAAGAAACTATTGACAAAAATAATATGGCAGTTGGGTTATTTATTGATCTCACAAAAGCCTTTGATACAGTAGATCATAAAATACTGTTATCAAAATTAGAAAATGCTGGTGTCCGAGGTATAGCACTAAAATGGTTCCAAAGCTACCTTATTGGAAGAAAGCAGCATGTAGCTTTGAATAAATGCATAAGTTCAGGAAAATATATAACTCATGGAGTTCCACAAGGATCTATACTTGGACCTACATTATTCTTAATTTATATAAATGATATTGTGGAATGTAATTTGAGAGGGCATATCAAATTGTATGCAGATGATACAAATATCTTCTACACTGGGAAAGACATAATTGAAATCATACAAAATGTGCAACAAGATATAAATACTCTCTCACAATGGTTCCAGGCCAATAAATTAACAATGAACCTACAGAAGACCAATTACATGGTAATTTCAAAGCAAAGCATGAAAGAAATCACACATGACAAAATATATATAAATAATATTGAAATAAAAGAGGTTAATCAGGCAAAGTATTTAGGTCTAATCATCGACAAACACCTGACCTGGATTGAACACGTTGAACGAATTGCTAAGAAACTCTCACCTATAGTAGGGATCCTAAGGAAACTTCGGTATCTTATTCCCCTAAACCTTGTAAAACAAATCTACTATTCACTTGTACATAGCAAGCTCCAATATTTAAATGTTATTTGGGCTCACTGCAGGAAATCCACACTGAATGATTTAATGACTATTCCATACCTGCCAACTTTTACGGTTTATCCGTAAAATTTACGGAAATTGCAGCATTTTACGGTTTTACGGATGAACGGTGTCATTTTACGATTTCGCGGACAAAAATTTGAAACGATAATTAACATTCGATAATCCCTCCCACTTCCGTACAATCGATTGTTTGCGTGGGTCGAAGGCAAGTCCGCGATAGTCGATAACTCGTTCTTTGGGTTGATTTGTACTTTTGACCGTGTCATGTTTGTGTCGTCATTGTAATTGAATTTGAAGCCGGGATAACCGTTCTTCCATGTGAATCTTAGGTGTCAACACGCTCTGCTTCGCAAATTCTTTGTTCCCCTACGTTCGCTCGTTGCGATTTAAACGATATTCTTTGACCACGTGAGTTGAGTTGTTTATTGTTCGCGAAGTTGGCGTTCTTTGAATGTTTTCGTATTTTAAGGTTATGGCATATATTAATGAAGTGTTCGAGTTTTTGTGCTATATCTTCGTGCTTCGCAGTTTCCTGTATTCCTTGGACTAATTACATTCGTTCCACGTGTGTGTTTTTTTCTCTCTACCATGTGCATATTCTTTCTTTACGAGGTTGGCGTCGTGTTCATTTGACTTGTGTGCTTTGACTTGTTTTAATGAAGTGTGGGCTGTGTTTTATGCGATTTATGTTATAATTTTATGTGACGTTTAGTGATCCAGGTTCCTTTCGATGTTTTAGTAGATATCGAGAATGAACAAATACAACAAGAAACAGTACTTCCAGACATTTAAAGAATCATACTCGGTTGATTTTCCGTGCATACTAAAATCAAGAAAGGGAGAAAAATTTGCCTTTTGCACGGTATGTGCGTGTGATATTAATATTGCTCATGGTGGAAAAAACGATTTAAGTAATCATGTGAAGTGCGGTAAACACATAAGTTATGTTAAATCGAAGGAAGATAGCAAGAAAATCAACACCTTTTTTGCCAAGGCTGGTAACGTTGACAGTGACGTAATTAGGGCCGAGTGTCTGTTTACTTCCTTTTTGGTGGAACACAATGTGCCCTTAAGTGCGGCTGATCATGCTGGCGCTTTATTTAAGAAGATGTTTCCCACATCAGAAGTTGCAAAGAAATATAGTTGTGGTCGCACGAAAACGACGTGCATTGTAAATAAAATGGCAAAAAATGCATCATCTGAAGTTGTTAAGTGCCTTCAGAACGGACCATTTTCTTTGGCAACGGATGGAAGCAATGATACGAATGCCAAGTTGTATCCTATTGTTGTTACATTCTATGATGTTCGGCAGGAAAAAGTAGTGAGCACTGTGCTATCCATACCAGCGTTGGACGGGGACTCAACAGGGCGAAACATAGGTAACCTGATGTTATCACAGCTGAGTTCTCATAATATACCAATTGAAAACTGTGTGGCTTTCTGCTCCGACAATGCTCCTGTTATGATAGGACACAAAAATGGGGTTTCAGCAGTTCTGAAGGAAGTTCAACCAGGTATTGCCATCATAGGGTGCATTTGCCACCTGATTAATCTAGCAGCTGAAAAAGGTGCTGGAAGATTACCAGTTAAAGTGGATGAGATCCTTGTAGATATATTTTATTTCTTAGAGAAGAGTGTAAAGAGAAAAGAACGCCTTCAGAAATTTCAGAACTCGCACAATAAGGAAGCAAAGAAAATTCTGAAGCATGTATGTACTAGGTGGTTATCTTTAGGCAGATGTTTGGATAGACTACTGGACCAGTGGGATCCTCTTCTTTCTTTCTTCAAGGAGGAAGTAATATTATGTACCCAAAACATTTCCACAAGCTTGACATCTTTCAGAATACCTAAAGTTGAACAAAGTGGATCCAAAGAGTATCAGAAGAAGAGAATTCTTGATTCTGCTACTACACATGCCCCTAAAAGAATAGCATATTCTTCCAAATGTGACAAACCCATCCTAAAAAATAAGACTTCTGCTACAACTCGTGAGGAAAAATTGTTTATGTTCCTGTCCTCAAACTTGAACAAGGCCTTTTGCACTTTTCTTCATGTGACTATTCCTGTATTTGACAAATTGAATGTTGCCCTTCAGACTTCTTCCCCACAAGTTCACTTGTTATTAGAACTTCTAATGGATTTGCTAAAGCAGCTGTTCACCAAGTTTGTTAAGCCCAAAATTGTCAAAAGCTCCTCATTGCTTGAAGTTGAGTACAACTTGATTCAAAATCAAAGAAGTGATGATGAGTTAGTTATTGGCATTCAAACTTCGAACATAGTGAATGATCTCCAGGATACAGATAAATCCCTTTTCTTTTCATCAGTGAGAAACTACTTTTGTACTGCCTGTGACTACATCATCAACAAGTTTCCACTCAAGGATGACGTGCTAAAGAATGCTCAAGTTGCTAGGTTAGACAAAATTGAAGATGCACAGTTTTCTTCCGTTCGTTTTTTCTTGGAAAAGTTTCCTATCATGTTATGCAAGGAAGAGAATGAAACTACCGATGAGGTGGTGAATGAGCTTCAGAGGCAGTTTACAGCTCTTCAGGTAGATGACACTTTGGCTGCACATCAAGATGCTGCAAGTGATTCCAGTTGGGCACAAATATCAAGAATTCGTGGAGCCGATGGACTTCTTAAGTATAACCGAATTTCTAGAGTAATGCTCTCTATTCTCACCATACCCCATAGCAATGCAGAATGTGAACGTGTTTTCAGCCTTGTGAAGAAAAATAGAACACAGTTCAGGTCATCCATGTCCAATGAATCTCTGGAGTCTATTTCTATTTTGAAGACCAGGAGTTCTGGTCCCTGTTATGACAAAGCATTTTCTCAAGACTTTTTGCTGGAAGCTAAAAAGGCCACAACCATGACTTTAAAGTCGAACTAGCATGTGATTTGCAGTGTGTATTATATTATTTCTTGCCTGTGTTACGTTAAACAAGTTTTATTGTGTAAAACCTTTTTCAAATATCGTATATCGGCTTAATTTATCAAGGAAGTCCTGTTATGTATGCTCCAAACCAATATTCACCACGCCTGCTGCTGATTAACATCGATTTCTTCTTGATTGTTATGTTCATCTACAAATCATGTAAGTAGATATGATTTCATTGAAATATCCTGTTTAAAGCATGAATTATTGTATTTTGTTGCCCAGAAGTATTATTATTTTCGTCAAGCCGGGGTATGTCGAAAATCGTTAAATTTTTTGTCGCGCGTGAGTTTTACTGATAGCCCTTTTCAAAAGTTGGCAGGTATGCTATTCAGAATAGGGCTATTAGAAACATATTTAACCTTCCTTACTGCACTCCAGTAAAAGATCTGTACATCAGAAGTAAAATTCTACCCCTCAGCATAAGTGCAGATCTCCGAGCAGCTATGCTAATATACAAAATTAAACACAACACAATACTCTATAGCTCTCCCTACATCTTGAACTCGGACAATCATTCTTATGGAACTAGGCATGCGAAGGACGTAGCCTTATATATCATTCACTCTTCTAAATACGGTAGAAATAGTTTCAAGTTCTCTGCATCACAGTTATATAATAAACTTCCCGATGAAGTAAAAAGTGCACCAACTTTGTCAGTATTTAAGAGGAAAACTACGAAAGTATTGTGGGAAAAATTCGATGCATCGTAATACATCAAATAAGCTCAAAAATCCTGTGCTTATCATTTTAAGAGACCTTGGTCTAAACAATCTTAGATATAGTATCAACTTTACTAATAGGCCTATGCCCTTATTCATCAATTTGTGTTACCTTCAGAATTTTCTTCCTGGTGTGTAAACACACATATTACTGTAAAATTCCTCTGTACGAGCCTATGGCTCTTTGGAATTAATTGAATAAATATCATCATCTGTAATTAAGTATAAAAAGATAATTTATACAATTAATCAGTCTAATGGAACTGTTAATAAAGTTCAGTATTTGACTAATTATAGCAAATGTGCTTTTGTTGACTTGGATTGTGCACTGGCTATATTGTAGCACTGCTATTCTCTTCCTTGTGTGTGACCAAAGTTTCTAGATATGTGGAAAATTCCAGACATTCATTACATTTCAATCTTCTTACTGGTATCAGGAGGGAATTTTGGAAACATTTGGAATGTCCTACATTTTGAGAAATTAAATCATTTTTAGTAATATGTTTTCTGTTTTTGCAACAACATAGTTCTGCCTATGATAATATGTTTTGTAATAATAATAATAATAATATCGTATGGCCTCGGGTGCCAGGTGCAAGCTTTGTTAATTGACGCCCAGAAGGCAGCTTGCATGTCGGGGGGGTTAGATAGCTAAGCTCCTTGAAACTATAGTGCTTTCTAGTAGAGAATAGAGGAACTTTTTGTGTTGGCAGAAAAACCCAAGATTATTAGGAACAGCACTCATTCCAGGTTCCGTATTGACCGTGTTTACAATAAGTAAAACCTGAATTTCCCGCCGGGTTAGTGCTTGGCTTGCGGAGGGGCCCTGCGGGTGCATGTTTCGGGGGCCTGCTTTGTTTCCTTCCTCAGCCCTCATTTGGTGTTAGACCGCTTATGCTGCATCACTGCAAGCAAGCAGCTTAGCAGTGTATCAGGCGTTCTTAGTTAAAGTTGACCTCTATGTGGGTCGCGCTTTTGACAAGGTCATTTAAGTCTGAATTTTGGAGCAATCCAACAATCCACGTTGAATCTGATAAGGAACCAACTTGTCAATGTTCCTCGTACCAAATACAACAGTAATGAATATTCTATAATTGATGCCGCTGACCGTCAGTTAACAATCAACTAACAAGCTTTGAATTTGACTGCCTTCAATTCCTTACCAGCCATCAAATGTACTGTTATCCATGAAGCAACAATTGTTTCACGACAGCATGTTTTTAAGTGTTCAGAAAGAAAACACTCTAATAATTTTTGTCTAATCTCAAACAATAGGTGTCTATTGACACTAGGCAAACACTGGATTTTTCAACAAGCCCATACCAAATACAGTGAGGTCCATTATTGAACGCAAGAATCGCCATAGAATGGTTATATGTAATTTAGACATTGAAGACACTTTAAGAATTAAGTGTTTGTTCATAAGCAATATTTTAATGTGCCTAATGACACAAATCAAACGCAGGACCGAATGACTGAACATGCGTGGAGCATTGCATTCTATATTTAAGAGTGTTGTTGATATTCTAATTAGTGTATTTCTTAAACTCGTAGTTTTTAATATTTTTTTAGTGTTGTAATTGATGATTTGTGTTTTATGTTGTTTGATGAGGATTTCGATAGTGTTGTATGATGTTTTAATACCAGGTGGGGGCTGAGGGGGGAGGCAGGGCGGGTTTCCGAGGCATGTGCCCGTGGAGTTTGTCTGTGAGTAGGGTGTTGATTTGGCGGGGGATTCGGGTTTTGCTTATTGTGAACCCAAGATTAATTTTGCCATTATGAACACGGCCTACTGAATTCAAATGGGTTCTTTTACATGCCAACAACGTATGACATGCATGCCGTGATTTTTATCGCCTTTCAAAATCCACTTACCATGGCCAGGAGCGAACCTGCAAGCTTGGGGTTGGTAGCCCGACACGATAACCACTCGCCCACCGTGGCAAGCTGTTTTGAAATGATGTGGTTAAGTGCTTCAATGGTAGCAAGCTTGAATGTGCCATTCTGAACCCCTAAAACTAGTGAATATTTTCTTTTGTCTCCTGCACACAATGCTAATTTTGAAAGGTTTTTGTCACAGATATCAGCATTGTGGAACAAATTATTGAATTACTCTGTAGTTGTAGTGAAATATTATTTTGAAAAGTTCATTTGTACAGAGTTTATTTCAAACAAATCACATGTTAGTGTAAGATTAGCTTTTCACAAAACTGCTGTGAAGCTCTTTGTGTATGAATATTTTTGAGAAATATAAAATGTAACTTACAGTAGATACCAGTACATAATTTTATATTAGCTTTCTTTAAATTTTCCTACCTTGGGGATCCTTCCAAGCAACTTGGCAGATAGATCTGATAATGTCCTAATTTTGGACCCTTAAATCCTACATTTTACAAAAATAATATGGCAACCTTATGTTCAGGGCATTTAAGAAAAAAATGTGTGATTAGAGATGATTGAGCAACTTAAAAAAAAAAAAAAAAAAATCCTGATTCAAGCCAACAGCAAGAAATTATACTATAAATCACTATGTTTGTACTGATGTGGGACAAATGGTAAGGCTACATTTTTAGTGACTTATTTAAGGTGATGCCAACTGTATTCATAGTGTCATGATGCCCTAGGTCATTTCTTTTATGTGGCTAAAAACTTTATTTTCTAAAGAAACAATTTTCTTTACTGTGTTTCAAATTTAGATTGTTGCACAAAGAGCAGCCGCTGTTGCAATACAGATAGCTTAAAGAAAACTTGTTTTCAATGTGAGGAAAATGCTGATGTAATCTTTCCAGGATTGTTATGCTTGGCAGACTTCCCTTTCGTGACAAACTTCATCATAGCTTAAATTGTTAAATGTCATCACGCATTTGCCTCCCAATCCAAAGGACAAATACAAGTTCCCAAAAATATTTACCTCTATAACACATTCCATTTTAACTGTTTGGTCTGAACTTTCCAATACAAACACGAACAACGTGTCAGTGCCATTGTGGATCAAGTGTGAAGAATCACAGGAAGCTACAAAAATTAATTAAATGTCTTTGATAAATATTCTCTCTTGTGGTAGAGGGTACCTGAATCTTATCTTCTCAAATTAAATTTGTCTTTGGTAAAAGGCAATGGATCATTTTCTTCAGTATCAAGACTGGTCTCTTATTTTAATTTGTTTTTAATATATCGAGTTGAGCCTCTATGGACTGCATGTTAACAATCAACTTCACTTTAGTGTCTAGGTCTTGTTCTTGTTCCCGCTTTGACTTCCTGCCAGTATCTTCTGATCCCAGTGACGAGTGCCTGTTTATGTTCTTCGGACAAAGGTCCTCTCCATCTTCCGGAAGTTGATACCATTTTAAAACCTTGGTAGTTGTTCACCAATCTTCTAAGTGTGTTCCTTTCAGGAATTTCTCAGTCTGGAATACCAATTTTCCTGAGATCTTTTTTGCATTCCTCGAACCAACTCGGCCTTGTTGCCTTAGAATTAATTATTATTTTAATATTGCATTTCTTTTCCAGTTAATTATCACTCATGATAATACTATGATGCGAAGGTGAAATTAGTTTGCTTCATCCCTTTGTAGCTTAGAAAATAAGTAAGATTTTTTTGACTTAGTCCCTTTTCATTGATTGCAAGTTAAAAAACAGTAAGGTTTAGTTTTATAAGAGATAAATTAATTTAATTGTGATTAATGATTTCAATTATTCTTATTCTCAACTATAAGTCCATCCAACAATTCACAAATAACAAAAGTCATGGATACATTTAAGGGGAAGTTGCAATCACATAATTAATTATTCTGAAGTGTTCAGTTCTATAAAAGGACTTTTTAAAATTTTGTAAATGAGGATCAGCACAGCCAACATAATTTGTTTCATTATTTAATGTAATTCAGTGGCTAAAGTCAGTTTTCTTTGACAATGAAAGCTCAAATCACTCAATTTTACACCTAAAGAGAGAAACGATTTACCTACTTTAATGGCCTGATGTAATTACCTTCAAAATGTGGGAATCTCTTAAGATGTCAATTTCTCAAAAAATAAACTCTGTGCCCTTTAACAAAGATCAATCCAATTACAGTATCTTATATGCCACTGGTTATCTCCTTCTTCTGTACACAACATTATGCGGTAGCGTACCTTACATTTCAAAACATGACCGGGTGCACTCAGTTTGTTCGTCAATATTTTTAATGATCCAAAGTGTTGGTTAGTATGTAGATATATTTATATTATAATGGTGATGTTAGGCCCCAAAGGGAATGCGCCAACAGAGTCTTTAAGGAGTAAGACGCCTTATTCTCTGAAATGAGCAATTTTGTCATTGCATCAAAACAGAATTACTTTTTGGCAGTTTAATATAAGGATAAATTTTGAAAATTTAAGAGATTGACAATTTTATTATTTACAGAAATATCAAATCACCCACATTCAAGTATCATACAGAATTCTATGCTGAATGTCTGTGCTTGACAATATCAAATTGTTTTTTTTTACATTGTCACTATACTGTTTTTGTCTTTATGGTTTAAAATTTGTTTGGATTTTGTCAGATCAGAAAGTTAAACACAGCATTTTGTAATCTTTATCCAAGCAAATTATGCTGGAAGTACATTTTCTGTAAACAGGAAAAGTCCAATATTAATTATAATGCATTTCTAAATTTATTCCAGAACTGCTCTAAAATTTTATGCTGTGATTTTCAATGGTGAATTATGAAAGTGAATCAAAATGAACCAGTTTCCTGAAGGATCTAGGAAATTTTTGTTCTCTGATTGAGCATAATGATATTACACATCAAATTTGCAAAAACATTGAAAACTTGATCCTGTCATCTGGCCAATGTTTTGGTGTGGTGTACCAGTCCAACTGATGAACTCAATGGTGCACCGAGGAGAAAAGCTGGCAAACAGATTGATATGACCGGATTAATATTTCAATTTGACAGTAAACTATCTTGTTTACAACTAGCAGTACCAAAATCAATTAGAAGAAAAACAAGCATTATATTATATATGGAATCAGGTTGAAATTACATGAAGATGTCAGATCTTGCCTGAGAAGGCTTATGGTATAGATACAGGGTGTCTGGAAATAAGTTACACATAATTCATGAACATAATATTCCCAATAATATAAGAGAGGATCCACCATTTGTTTTTTATTAAACAGTTCGGCTAAACATTAGTGGTAACTGCTTCAGATCTCTTTATGCCTTGTGACGTGGTGGACTGAATTTGCAACAAAATGTTAGCAGTGAAGAGTGTTAATATTAACATTCACAATTCCCAGCTAAAATGCATTGTGTATGCTGAAATGATCACAACCTTTACTAGTAACGGGATGCAGGCATGACTGGTTGGCTTAGAAACACACGATATTGGTTGTTTACATGTCCAATACAGTCGAGTACATTGCGTGACTCAAAACATGTAAGGAAGGGGAGTAAACAAGCGGGGCATCGAAAAGGAGAAATTCAGTGTAGATTTTTCTGTCTGTATAATACTTCTATGTCAAATTTATGAAAAACTTTTGCTTGGAGGACACATCATAACTCTGGAGATTGACTATTGGTTCAAAGCAGTATATCCTTTTACAATTTCAGTAACTCATTTTCAAGCACCCTGAAGTCTATACTTGAGGGTGCAAAATCAACAACCTTCGGATTGAAAGAAGATGAAATAAAACATGACCATGCCACAAAATAGTGCAACTATATAAAGCTTGAGTGAGTATAATTGTCATACCAACTTACAAGATGAAAATTGGTTATGTGAAATGTTAGTTTAAATTATCTTTCATTGGATGTTTAATTCCACCGAGTAATTCCGTCATAAGACAAATAATGTAATTTTGAGCTATTAATATATCAGCATCATTTCGTAAGAAACTAGATTTTCGTTATGAATGTAGGAGAACTTATTTTAACTAGCGAATTTTGTGTGTGATTTGATAAGAATTGTAATGATTCATCAAGTTTAAGGCAGAAGGGGACTAGGAAATAAAGATATTTTATTTTAATGTCTCCTAATAGCTAATACTTTTTACTAAAGTGTTTTATTTTGGAAGCAAATGTGAACTATGTAAAGATCAATGCGATATTCTTCATAATGAATTTTATGCTTTAAATAAATGATGGTATACCTCAATATTTCCTCATTTCTTTCAATATCCTCATGCAATTTCTCTCCACAGCTCGAAAATATTATGTAATAGTCACGAGTGCTAAAATATCTGAGAAAATCCCTCTCGGCATGCGGAAGGCGGAGGTAGATTTCACCAGGCAAAGAAAAATATTTTGAATTCACTAAATTTGCCAATTGATTGTTGTATATCTAAAAACGTTCTACATGTTTTGCATACAAGAAGCATCTTCTTATATTATAATATACAGTAGTCTATCGCCATTTACCTTGCACTAGCACAATTGTCAACCCGCCAGACAGGAGTTGGAGATAACACTATCTTTGACTCGTCTGTAGAACAACACGGCTGTCAAAACATCAAAATTGCTTTGATGACATCCGTGGTACAGTCGGCAATAATTTGTGATACCTTTCTTTGGCTTTGCTCTTTCCTCATCAACTTGGCATCTTCATCTAGAACATTTTGCTCATTCCAGGCGTAAGGGTGGGTCATCTCAAAAAATCTTTCAGACAAAAGTTTTAGGTAATGCATAGATGATTATTGTCAATTTTAGACGGTTTTAATATTTCACCTATTAAGGGAGGTAGCCTATGATTTAAAAAAAAAAAAAAAACTCAATTTTTCCCACCCATTTGGTCAATGGTTGGTGCTATCAAAAAGCTATACTGAAATAAGTTTTTGGCCCTTATACAAAGAACAGTATGTATTTTGAATGTATTCGATTTTTTACATATTAAGAAAGTTATAGCGATATTTCAATTTTTCGAAGAAGGCACCCCCCCCCCCCCTCCCCTCAACCCCCATATCCACCCCCTTGGTCCGATTATGCCCATTAACAAACTCAACCGAGATTTTATAAGGTAATATTTTATGTATAAATTTGAAAGTGATTGGTGGAAAACGGCGGTAGTTATAGTGTCAACAAAAAAGTTATATACGGTATAGTTACAGTATATAAACTTTTGAACTGACGGTGGTTTTGGGGTCTGGGGGATGTGAGAAGTGAAGATATGTCAAAATTTTCCGGAAGTAGAAACATGGTTCCCAATGCAATAGGTAGCTTTCTTATGAAATCTACCTAAGAAAGAGCAAAAATGTTTGACAATAATTTGTTTGGAATTGCTTTGAAGGTTAGCTTCCCTAAGTCTAAGTGGATATTTTTGAAAAAGAATAAAACGATGGACAACCTCAGATTTCGAACCCGAATACTTTCGGATTTTGCTAAATATGCTTCACCTTTCAACGGTGTCTTTACAATGAAGTCAGTTTATGTGACATGTGTCTAAGTAATTCATGTAATTTATTTCAGGCACTAGGAAATTAATTGTATTTACTGCCCAGCTTTTCTTCTAATAATAAATGAACTGGGCCTGGAAGATTCGGCTTTGTGACTCGAGGGTGTCCATTTCCAGGGAAGATTTAGGTTCAATAAGATTAACACATTCAGAAATCAATTTTTATTTTTTGATTTCACTCTGATATATAACATCCTGGGATACTTACTCTAACTAATGAAGTAGCAACAGATTAAGAAATTTCTTAAAAATAAAAGCCCATCACTGTTATTTTACTAACATTGTGAAACAGCTGAAATGATTAGAATTTTACCTCAAGATTGTGTTAATATCTTTTCAAATCTTAAGCCTAAACTTATTAATAGTTTCTTAGTTATTGTTGTTTTAAGGAGCGGAACTATGAGGTCATCATAATGTGTAGTATAATTATAATATTATTCAGACACCATAATTACACATGTGATCATACAAATTCTACACACACCCAAGTACATGGGGCTAAATGACCATGAAGTCCAAGCCCCTCACATGAAACACAAATAATACCCTAGTCATATTATGCATAGCATACAAATTTAAATATAAAAGTTAATTATTGTTGTTTTAAAGGGCGGAACATAAACGTATAAATTAATTAAACAACTTGTTAGACTGTTGAGGTGCTTATGGCATACCAAGTTCGTATAATTGATATTGTAGCAATTTGTGGCAATCGAGGTCTAGAACATAGAGAACATATATAGTCATTGCTGAAAATCTATACGACTCTTTGTAAAATAGAATCCCACGGATTGACAAAGGGCATTAATTCTCTTAAAATGTCAACGAGTTTGAATGCAGTGTGACCGTTTTAACTTACATAAGTCTGTGCAATCATATTGACTTTGGTACTTTCCTTACAATTAAAACAATCAGTTTGTTAAGGTTTCCAATAATAATATAATTATCATGTTCATATAATTTTAGTTTTTATTTACCTCCCTATTTTTGACCAAAACTAAATTTATCAAATAGTAACATATAGCAAAACTATATGGGTACCATATTCTAAAAATATTGAAAGATAGAACAAAACTGTGGCTACTTCATTAGTTCATCTTACCTGTACAATGTACATTCAACATATATATGCATCCAAAACTTTCCATAGTTCAATAAGAATATGAAATATTATGGTAAAGTACTTCATCATTTCTATCAATATGGTAACTTTTAAACATAATTCTAAAATGGTATTTTAAACCTTTTATCGATAATTATGTACACAATAAATAAAATATGACATCATTATACACAAATGTATAAGAAATAACAATGGAATATTTTTCTAACGTAATTAAAACACTACGAAGTATAAAATCGTATTTATATAAAACATGACGTGCGTAAATATATATATATGTCACGTTTGCCGTTTGAGGATGACTGGCCAGTGATCT
The DNA here is from genome assembly GCA_946902985.2 of Meconema thalassinum. Lineage (NCBI taxonomy): Eukaryota > Metazoa > Arthropoda > Insecta > Orthoptera > Tettigoniidae > Meconema > Meconema thalassinum. The sequence continues at coordinate 151,016,761 of OX336396.1, forward strand.
GATATGCAGTGGAGTATCCATAGTCTATAACTTTGCTCATGAGAATCTAGCCATGTGCCTATTCTTCTCACTTGGGATCGTATCACTTCATGTAGGCTAGTAGAAAGAAGTTTTTGAGGAAAGTGGCATGGTTGAAGTACAGTTAAGCTCATAACTTCCGAAGAGTATTTCAATCTTTTTGCAGCATATCATTCATTACTTATTCCTGTTCTACAGTTTTATATGTATCCAAGGAGGCAGAAAAGTATTCTATCCCTTAAAACACAATGAAAATCACCCAAAGGATGTGGACAGCACCTCTGCCAGAACTGGGCTTGCAAAATAACATTTTCAATTAACTACAGTTCATCAATTTTTAAATTGTATGTTCATGCTTGTGTTATTTTTTTCTTTCATTTTCTTTGTTTGTGAATAAAAAGAATGTCTATTTTACCAACATGAATAATGTTTTTTTGTAGCATAGTTTCCTGGCTTTTTACCATGCCACTATGTATGTCTGCATTAGCTCTGTGTTATTCAGCTGCTGAGTATGCTAGCCCTGTATGGTATCATTCAGCTCATGTAAAACAGGTTGATGTTGCCCTCAACGAGTCTTGCAGAATAATTACTGGTTGCCTGAAACCTACACCTGTCCACAAACTACATTCGTTGGCAGGAATAGCCCCTCCTGAGGTACGCCTTGAGGTCATAGCACAAACGGAACAAAAAAAGTCCGCAGAGGACCATGCTCACCCTCTCTTTGGTCACCAGACTCCAAGAAGGTGGCTAAAATCAAGGAAAAGTTTTCTGCAAACAACAAGCCTACTACAAAATCCAGGATACAGCTATGGCAATCCACCATACCACCAGATTGGATGAAGGCCAAGGAAAGGCTTCCAGCAGGCCACAACAACAACTGGGAAACTTAGCGGTCACTCAACAGACTTCGGAGTGGTGTTGGGAGATGCAAAGTTAATCTCCACAAATGGGGATACCTACAGGAATCAGAACTCTGTGAGTGTGGGGAGAGACAGACCATGGTACACCTGTGTTCCTGTAAACTGTGCCCGTGCTCTTGCACAACGCAGGAGTTAATGGAAGGTCATGAAAGGGGTGTAACAGTGGCCCGTTTCTGGGCGAAGAAAATCTAATTAGAGACATTGTTGTAAATATTATTGTATTATTCCTTTGTAATATTGTGTATCATCCCTCTTGTGTATGTTGTAGAGCTTTTGACTCGTATAATAAATAAAACCATAAGATGAGGATGCTTTGTTCCATGGGGTCTAACTCTGCTGCTAAAAAAACAAAAACAAAAAAAAAACACTTTAATCTGGCAATGGTCGCGTCACTTAGACAGAACAGTTTTGATGCGGCGATCTCTTACATCACCAGATCGCCTTGTTGTAAATTAGTTTATATATGATCAATATCTAGAGAAAAAATTGAACCAATAGACAATGGGCTACGGAAGTATGCAAGTATGACCAGCTTGAAGTAAGTATGGGAAGAACAAGAATTGCCTTTCTCCAGTGTCACTTACAAAATAATGTGTTACGGTATGTATGCTGTAAGTCTGTTCCAAACATATCCATTATATCGCCTATGATTCCAACAATACATCAAACCTAATGGAAGGCAACTACGCTCCTCTGTAATTAGGACATTACGATATCTGCAAGGACACAACTTTCAAGAATTATTCGAGATATACACTAACTCTTGCCAGATTTTTTTGCTTCATGTAGAACAAGATTGATTCTTTTAATTAAGCATGCCTGCTTATTTTTCTCTTTCAGCAATTCAGCCTTGTGAAGGTCTACTGTAAGATGTGGTGAAACCTCAACATTATAAAACTAACTTACCGTAAGAAAAGGTTACTCTGCTCCAGTGGATCAAATTGTTTCAGAGATGACAATCTAGCTGTTGTAACCCTAATCTAGCTGTTGTAATGCCGTGGAAATTTCTCTCCTTAACACCTACTCTGCAGAATTAAATTTTGAACTTAACTGTCAATAGATTGAATAAGCAGTGAATTACCGTATTAACCTTTTAAAATTTTTAATCAACAGAATTGCCCTTCAATCGGTCAACATAAGAGTTGTTGTTGCTATAATCGTCGTTACTGTCCTTATTAATCATTTTGCTTTTGACACGTGGCTTAGGGTATATGAATTGATAATTAAAATTCTGGTTCCACAGAAAATGGTATTAACCACAGTTATCTATTCCATCTAAGACGATTTATTCATCTTCCTCACGATAATATGTTACTGTATTCACAAGTATAATGGCCTGAGTATGTCCAGTCCATGAAGAAATAGATAAAATACTCCAATCTGCATTGTGATTCATTGTGCCATATCATCAACGTACGGCAAAGGTGTTTTATAAACAGTGTGTAGAAAAGGTATTCAGATAAAGATTATATAGAAATAGTATCAGTGAGTACTACATCCCTTTGGGTTTAAGTCTTACATTCCTGCAAACATATCACCGACAATTATCCAATATATAACCACCATGTCGAATCACACAGTATTTGAGTCATAACCAGTTGATCAGTATATCTTCAGTACACTTATTATACGATGATTAATAAGAATGTCTCACTTCTTGAACTAATGTCACATTATATGGTATAAATAAGGTATTGGAATACCTACATAACAATATAAAACTGAATAGCTACGCCTCTCAGTATAAGAACAATTTCAGACTTGTTATTTAAATGATATTGTTTACATGCCCAAGTTGCTTTGATAATATACCAAAGACGACACTGAAAATATCTGCATAATATATTCCAGCTGACATATTTACATTAAGTTTCATGCTCGTTATGTTTAAGTAATATAAATTTAAGATAAGTTATACTGGTGTAGGCTTTCACGGCCAGTTGAGTATTCATCAAAATAGCTTTTCGGGTTATTAGGACGTGTATAATGTTCTCTTCAGAACAAATCTTTGAAAAGGCCAACCACACTTGTTCGTGAAACGGCAGAAGATATAAGGCCAGTTGCTTCCAAGCGAGAATTTGAGAGTGAGTCTACACAATATCACGGGACTTGCCCTAGGCAGTCTTCCCGCCTCAGATGCGTCTAATGTTTTAACCACTTACACAAACGTCATGGAATCAGATGAATGCTACTCACTCATCACCAAATAATCTAAAACAGATTCCTCCTTCGTCCCAGCAGAAACACGTCAGGGGGAGAAAGATTGCTACCATTTTACGATAAGATAACAGAATACGAAGATTGACAAGATACATTCCGGAAACACTAAATCATTTCATGCATCACACAGCAAGTGAGGTTTTCACTTTCCAGCAACTCCCGTGATGGAGAATGCTTTGCGGTAATAAATAAACCCCATCTCAACATGGATCGTGAGATTTTTTAATTGATCAATGAAGTAAAGAACGATACCTGAAGACAGAAGGAGTTGTAGCCCTAACGAAAAAAAGGAGAATACAGTTTTATGGACACTTGGTGAGAATGAACAGTACCAGATTTACAAAGAGGATTTTTGAATTTTGAAGATGGAGCCGAAATGGTTTTGGGAAGTGAGATTGGACTTGGATCAGATGGGGGTGAAAGAAGAAGACATAATGGACAGAGAGCGATTTAGACGACTAGTTAAGGAGTTTACAAGTTTCCAGGAGACAGGGGAGTTGTCAGTGAGGAAAGGAAGATCTTACATGGAGGAACAGAAGAAGGAAGTGGGAGAGAGGATGAAGAGATATTGGCAGAGAATGAAGACCAAACATTATGTAAGAACTGTCAAACGTGGTCAATAGTTGGCCGTAATGAAAAAATGAATGATCAATGAAAGCAACGACGATCCAACATTCATGTAAAGTTTCGACTGAATGGGTGGCAAAATGAAATCAGCCACCCACTATTCAAGGTGCTCACATGTCTTCACCCCAGCCTCACCCTGTCAACTCGGGTAGAATACTGAGACCTGACGACTCCACGTTGAGACATTGCACACGTCATTTTTCACTGTTCACACACGAATGTAGGCTCACTGTGCGCTGAAACACCACTGCGCATGTAAGTTGTACCAGCCAAACAGGAACGGTCGATTTATCAAGAAACGTTTTACACAGCCTATTAACTCAAAAAGCCATTCTGATGAATAATAATTTGGGAATTCAAAATTTACAATGAATTACAATAATAACAATAGTCAATTAGATTGATTGTTCCATACTTGATACGAGAAAAATAACAAAATATAATTTAACAGATTCTTTGAATTTAAATTGTTTTCAAATTATTATATTTTTCTAAGGACACAAAATATTTATGTTGGACACCTGACCATCTTAAACCAGTGTGATTTTGATGACAGAGATCTAAACTCATTAATAATATTCAATTCAACATCTTGTAACCGTTTGGGCTTATGTTGTGTACTCTGGACCGTGAAAGTCTCATCAAAATATTATACTCACATGTTCAGAGAAGAAAATTATTATGATATTCCCACTGCAGATAGCAATCGAGGTGTGGCTAAAATTTACTGTAGCCTATGTATATTCGTACAATCAACTTAGAAATATAAGATTTGGCACAGTACTAATGTCCGTCCAGAGGGAAGAGTGGACTACAGTCCGCGTGTCGCGGCGTATTTATGGTACAGCGTGCAACACGAGGAACTACGACACTGATAACAACAATGAAAAACTTGCCAGCAACAACACAGCACATATCGTCAACTTGCATGGAAAAAACATATGGAACATCAGACAGTATACAGATCTGCACTAGTACGTTGAATGGAGCCCAAAATCAAGTGAAGGCTGTTCCATCCAGAGCACGAACACTACTGTCAGATGAATTATAAAATCGCCTACATTATATTAAGAATGTATTAATTACAAATGAGCATCCAGTGTCGTGAACTATCCACTCATGACCAATTAACTATTATAATTAGGGCCCGGATTTATATGCACTGAAAACCTGAAAATATGCATGCAAATATGCACTAAAAAGTTAGAATATATGCACGGAAAATAATGAAATATGCACTTAAAACATGCAATTTTATTCACTTACCTATTTACATGTATCATTTGTTGCAAAAATAAGCATCACAATAGGTAACTAGTAGTCTTTCAATGTTTTCTGGAGACAATCTATGTCTATTGTCCGTCAAAATGAGTTTATAGGCTGAGACTGGTCGTTCTACATCAACTGACGTGATTGGACAGTACTTATACACGGGCACCAAAGTTTCGGAGCATACATCTGGCAAGGATACCCTAGTTCCACTCAATTGTTGACTAATTAACTTAATCTTCTTCAGTCTTGGGTTCGAATTCAACACCTATTATAACTTGCATTTAATCTTCTCTCCAATTTCGCCTGGAGCGGAATTCAATGAAGATGCAGCTTTCTCAACGAGATCAAGTGATTCATGGAGGGGAGTACCAGAAGATTCTAAGCTCTCAATGGCTTTTGGAAGTTTAGAAAAATGTGCATGAATGAAATTCACATCTTGATAAACAGTAGTGGTTTCAAACACAACTTTTGCATCACGGACACACGCAATATGCTCATCTTCAAGTTTTGTAACCACTTCTTTCACTTCATTAAAATTCTCCTGATAAAATGATACTGCAGATAACCATGTCCCCCACCTAGTCAGGACAGGTTCAGGTGGCAAAGGAACTTCAGGTAGACAATCTTTGTAGAACTGGACACGAACTGGTGCTTTCAGAAACAGCTTCTTCCCACATCCTATTAAATTGTTAACAGCTGGAAACTGTGTGCGTAATTCTTCTGCAATGCGGTGTAATCCGTGCGCTAAACAGGTTACGTGTATGAGTTTCGGATAAAATACTTGGAGGGCCTTTGCTGCTTTCAACATATACGAAGCTGCATCTGTGAGCAGTACAAGCACTTTACAACAATTATCCTCAATTTCAGATGGCCACAATAGTCGCAGAGAATCATTTACAAATCTTGCTATTGTGCTATGGTAGGTTTTCTCTAGTACTTTACAAGCAAGAAGATGCGGCTTACCGGGTTCGTCTGGAAGTAATTTACCAACCACGAAATTTGCTATGTAACGGCCACATGAATCCGTTGTCTGATCCACCGATATCCAGACATAGTTCCTTCCGATATCAGAACGGATCAATTCCAGGATAGATTCATATAGCGGAGGTAGGTAATTTTTCCTAAGAGTTGATTCATCTGGTATATTTTGATTTACACAATATTTCTCAAGAAATGATCGCAGAACCGGATTGTTTAATTTATTCCATAGAATGTTGCTGCATACGAAAGCCCTACAAAGATCATTTGAAAATGTATTAAGAATACCGGACTTAGGCTTTACCTACATAAGAAGTAGTTGTTGTGGTGTGCTGTTCTTCTCCTCATTTGCTTTAATATGTACAGTTGTTTTTGAATGCTGTTCAAGCTGAAATTTATTTTCACATTTTACTTCCTTTGAGCAAACTTGACAGTACACGATGACACCAGCTGTTGAATAGCCCCTGTTACCCGACACCCACTGATTTAGTAAATCTCTTCTCCTGCTCTTTTCCTTAGGCTTTTTTAGAAACTAACACTTGAGATGCAGGGCATTAAACTGGAACGTAACTAGTGAACTGAAGATCCTTCTGTCCTGACCAATTGCCCAACCCCCTGAGTTTATTATCTACTGTGGTAGAGAAAGGAATTCCGGGAAGTCCAGCCAGCCTGCCTACCCATACCTAAGCTATCTGTTGCCATATTCAGTTGTGAAAGTAAAGTGCCGTTACACAAGAGTCGAAAACACCAATTAGTGAGGGATGCACATAATATAGGCAACTAGCTAGGGATGCACAAAACAGATTTATTTTAGTAGTTCTTGTAATTGTCCTTAAATTCAGACATATATTCCGGAATATGCTGTTACGTCTAGAATATGCACTAAACCTCAAAATATGTCAAAATATGCATATGCATATGCGCATATGCATTTTTAAAAAATCCGGGCCCTAATTATAATATAAGATAGGGGAAATACAGTTTTTAAAGACCTCAAAGTCATCAATTCTGGGGAAGTCTGCTAAATGTAAAACCCTATAGGAGCCTGTACTCCACTCTTAACTCAGGATGGACAATAAAGAGATAAATTACCTCTAACCAAAACTTCTTTACATTATAAAAATGAAGAAAGCAGCCTCACAGTGGTACAACAATTTTACATTTGTTTTTTCTTTATTTGTGGATATGAATTTAATATTAGCCTATACATGCCAGTGAAACAGATTGGCAATTATTATAACAGCATTGCTAACTCCTTGCTGAGTGGAGTATTCCACATTCTCCAAAAGCGATAATGTGAGCAGGCTATGTATTAAAGCATTTAAACAATCAACAGAGTAGCTCAGCAGTTTCAGCATTGGCAACTGATTGCAGGTATCTTGAGTGAAAGATTTTATTTGTGTTTTCCCTCGCTCACATCCAGAAAATTCCAACATGGGACCTTATGTAAAGTCCCGCGTGCCTTTCCACTTACTTACCACAAAAAGTGCACAACTAAACAAATTTTATTCTGTAAAAATAAAATATGGCTACTGGGAGTTATTACAAATGTATATGTAAAAGTCATATATTTCAAGATTATTTACATCTCATTATAGAAAACTTCTATTCCTTTGACTTCCTTCCTATATCCATGTAAAATACATCATTTCTGTGGCTTGGGCATACAATAGATAGATACCATCTGTATTTATTTTATGCCAATTGCAAAACATTCACACGTATTTAGGTTGTGAATGCTAAAATCTCATTCATATAACTTGCATGATATCAATACATCACACGAAATAAATGGACATCTTTGAATCAAGGGGGATGTAAATGGCATAATGTAAATGGGAGGAGAAAGAAAGTAAATTGCTATTAAATTTCCTTGCAATGGCCTAATCTGTGCAGGCAAAAATAATTGGTTTTTGTGTAATTGGTAATTTCTAATTCTCTAACCATTATTTGATAAATCCATAAAAGTCATACACAAAGAACTTGGTTAGCAGCAAATCTCATGGGAAGAACATAATCAAGCTATCATTCAAGACAAGGTATACTATTATCAATAGGAATTCTGATAATAAGCCTGGAGTCCAAAGATGTTTTCTTCTCAAAACTGCTCACCATATAAACACATTAGTTACATGGTGGAGCACTATTGGCTATTTGTGCAGAATGTTGTGTGTGTGCTACTATACAATACACTGAACCTCCCAATCCATCATGGCATTAAAGATCTTCATTCAAACTAACTTCGATGCAGGCACCCATCCCTTGTGGATGATAACACTAAGCTCATCAATGATTAGAAATGGTTATGGGTTTTGAACATGAAGTTATAGGAAATGTGCTGATTTGCTGTACAAATGGGGGGAAATAACCATCCATATGTGATTGTGGAGTGGGAAGGAAGGTCATCTAACATAGCACCTAAGAGCACCCCTTTAGACCGTACTGTATCATTATTCTCATATCCAGATTGTTAAGTATTTCAGCGCGACATTCAATTTGGAGCACAGCTCAACTCACCACTGCTAGCGAGGTCGATCGCTGCTGATTACAGCTTGTTACGGTACTTACGAATCAAGCTGAGCACACCCGAAACTGAGATCGGTGATGTGACGTAACGAGCGCATGACAAGTATTCATCCAATATATTGACCGGCCGCCAGGAGATTATTTTACGCAGTTTAAGAAGAAAAGGGAACTATATACATGCTTTGCAGCATTTAGGAATAATGATTTATCATGGCATGATGTGTATTTCGATATATTTTCATGTTAATGATCTTCTTGGAACATACAAGTTTTGCACTACATACGTCAAGGCTATGGATGGTCGATACAGACAGCTATGTAATGGGGGAAGTTAAGTTTTCCTGTAACCCTCCACGCCGGGCAGCAAGCAGAACATATTTCGTCTCCCGTGAAGACGTATCTCTTGGGAAGACTTGTAACGCGTATCGGAAGTGAATAGTTCGACGCGAAAGTGTACAACACTTAGAAATTTTACAGAGTCCAGTGACGAAGAACTCTGATTATATCACACACTTTTGTGGATATTTTAAGAACACATAAGAATGAAACTTGTGATTTTCTCACAAGTAGGTCATACGTTTGTATTCACGTAAGGACTTAGAGTATACAGCAATAATTATAAACTTTGTAAGTTACAGTAAGCATGCTATGACTGACTGCAACTTACGGCAGTGAACTTTACATTCTTGAAGAGTGCTTTTCATACTTATGTATGCTTTTAGTAACGCTGTCATAACTCATGAACTTTGAAGGTTATTCCTCTTTCACATACGACACATTATCTAGCAGGATGTAGAGAGGAACAGTTCAAATGCATTATATTGCTATAACCATGGCAGGTTAAACACAGTGGACATGAATACTACCGTGCTGGCGAAGCAACAAACATTTCAACGAAACCGACTATGCTTCACGCATACTCTAGTGCCTCATAGTACAGCTGATCAGTGTCAAGCATGACATTTCATAGAGTCAGTACTGCGTTACTATTTAACTAACATTCCGGTTCGATATGGATGTCGTGACGCTACATTGTGATGGATATTTCTGTGGATCGAGATGGACACTTCGTGGTGAGGTAGCTGACCATTCATGCAAGATGGGAGGTATCCTAACAACCAGGTGGAACCAGTGGTGTGGAGACTGGGGTTCGAAGGTTCTATTCTCGACGACCAGGAGAATCCAAGCTATTGCCACATATGAAGGAAGACATGATATGAAGGGCATATCATTGCTGTTATACCATCTACAAGAATCAACAAGGTACAGAGAAATATGTCCAATCAATCGTAGCTCAGTATAAACATTTTAACGATATTTTTGCTGCCATTTCTTTTGTATTTTTGAGTAATTTGTCGAAGGATAGAGTTTAGGCATGATGTTCTAGTCATGACTGATTCTATTCCCGACAGGATTTTGATTCTCGTTGAAAATGCATCCTTTTCCAGATTGTATTGTAGTTTGTGTAATTAATATTAATAGTAAATTCAGGTAAAATTAATTGAGACTTCTTTAGTGTAGAGAAGAGGATTTTATAGAGGAAGATATTTATTCTGCGTGTTTTGATAGTGTGGAGAACACTTATATATGTCTGTTTTTGACATTTTTCGCTTCTGTAGACTCTGGTGTGAGCTACAGTTATCGTTGAACTTCATAATAGTTCTACACTCGAGAGTTGCTTTTTGAAGACTGATAAACATTTTTTTATGAAGTTATAAGCTTTGTGGAAGCTTTATTTTTGAGAAGAAGACTGATCCTTTGCTTTTGCTAGGGACCATTTTCTGTTCTTTTGGAGGATAGACATTTGTTGTGTTTTCTAACCGGCCAATTGTGCGCTAATTGTTATGATTACCTAGGTCGGTGGTGTAGGAATATTACTTGTTTTCTAAAATCCATTTGAGTAGAATTGTTCTGAACTTTAGCTGGATAAACTTTCTCTTCTTCGTTAAACTTCAGGTTTTGATACAATATAGCCATGTTTGTGCAGGCTTTTTGAAATCCACTTTCGTTGGAATTTATTCATGTAATTAACACATAGTCAGTTGACTAATAATGATTTTGATGCAACATTCACCTTTTTATTAACGTAGATCCCAGGTTCGATTAACGTGGAGGCACGTCTTGTGAAAGATTTGTGACTGTAATTAAACTTACGGATGGCATAGTTTTATTATTCCAATGAAGATTTATATTATTGAAAGAAACCAACTTTTATAATTGGTCATGAAATGTAATGATCTCGTATGAATTCTAACAACGCTAGTCCAGATGTAATGCTGTAAATTTATTCAAGTAATGAAATTCGTCGATCACCAGTGAGGGTGATAAGTAATTGCAATTGTCTATGGTAACGACATGTGAAATGTCGAAATCAGTGCTCAGTGAAGTACAAATATATAATGATAAAGCCGTTAGGAGGCATTGGTAATATGAAATATATTCAAAGAAATATTATGTGGTAAACCATGAAATATAATCCAGTTTTGGTATGGAAATATGAAGTCAGGTGTGACTTGAATGGTTTAAAGAATTGTTTCAGCAGAATTTCAGTGGAATTATTGTTGTATAGAATCATGTATTTCAATGCATGAGTGTTTGAATTATTTGTTAAAGGATTTCTGTGATCCTTATCTTGGAATTAATTTACATTGTTGACTTAGGTTTTATAGTCATCCCAGCCAATTGACTTGGCGACTGCAGTTGATATTAAGGCAATGTTCACATATACTTAGCATCATTGCTTGGTCAGATGGACCTGATTTAATAAATACATTCTCATGAAATGACTACGGTATCGAATAAAACACTGATGGAAATTGCGAAAAACACACTTGGAGTGTGCCACACTTATTGTAAATTTTGTAAATTATTGAACGTAAGGGTATAATCGATTTGTAGGCAGGTAAAGCCTATATAAATGTGGAAATCCAAAATTTTGATACAGCAGGTTTTAATCTGTTTCTTGCTGGGAACTTGGATCATTGATAAATTTTATATCCATTTGTTTTTGGTGGAATGTAGTTTCACTATTGCTGACCGTGTTCTGCATCTACTCTGTTCATATTTCAACTTCAGTTTGAAGTTGTTCTTTGTCTATTGTTGCTTTCCTGATATAGCAATCTTTGACTATATCATTCTTTTTGAATAAATTTTGAATAGTTTTCCTTTAATTCTTCGAGTTTGATGCTTTATAAAAGTGATATGAGGTCACGTTAAGAAGACCTTTGCGGGTATTTCGGAGTATTCCACACTCCTGTGATTACGTTTCTACGTAATTCTCGTGTTTTATGAGCTGCTTTTTCATATTTTGCCGTGGTTTTTCTTAACGTTTCCTCGGTTAGGTTAACCTGTGTCCCATTATCCCCGTCACTTGTTAGTAGGATCTGGGGGTTTTCTAGCCGGAATTTTCAGGTTCTACGATCCAGTTGTCATTGTGGGATTTTAACAAGTTGACGGTAGGTAATTTTGGGTACAGTACACTGGTGATTCTGTGGACTTTCTGCTGGCAAATAAATCAAAACCCATTTGTTACATCTCAAACTTGAACTTTTCCATGTGATTTAGTCATCCATTCTGTCTGTATTTTCAGGCAATCATCTCTCAAAGTCTGCTGTCACAAACTCAGTGTTCTTACTATGTTTTCGCCAGTGCTGTAGCAAATAAATACATTGTTCTTTGGTTAATATGCAATTCATCGTCATAAGTACTGTAGTTGTTACTACAAGAAACACGTTGGTAGCTTCGGTGGCGTAGTTGGTAGCATGCTGAGCTTCTATGCCCAAGGGTCAAATCCGGCCGAAGTCGTCGGATTTTTTAAGAGCATTAAAAATCCTTCAGTATGCCTTCCTTCGGAGGGGAAGTAAAGCCAGGGGGCCCCATGTCATAGATTTGTGGCAAGTAAAAGAACCTTCCAGTAACTTCAATTGTATTGAAGCAAGATTTGTAGGCTGGATTTGATTAATGCTCTTAAGTTCCAACGTTCGTCGCCCATTTCACAAACTGATCAGAAATTTATAAAAACGGTCTGAGAAAACGGGCATTGTTACGGATCTGCTACGAAGTGGACGACAACGGACTGCTAAAACGTACGAAAATCCTCAGCTCGTCACCAAGAGTAGTCATTTAATATTAGTCCATTTAAGTCCACCAGAGGAAGGAGTCTTGAATTGTGCATTAGTACCACATTACTAGGTAAGCACCGTATGTTTGATCAAATATAACTAAATCACTATAAAAATAAATGTTACGTGATAGTGTGAGTGTGTATGTCCATTATGCATTCATATACCATTCACCTGAATGCGATGTATCTTTGATGAGTTATTGTGTTCACTCCAGAGAAAGTTTCTCACTTAATAAATCCATTTTACAATAGGTAGTGCACGGGTAGATTCAACAAATGAGTGACGGAGAGCGATTCGTTTCAGCAACGTCCCATATGCGTTCATATACCATTCATCTGATTGCGATGAAACTTCCGTGAGTTGTTGTGTACACTCCCGTGAAGGTTTCTGACTTAGTAAATCCATTTACAGTTGGGAGCGCACGAGTAGATTCAACAAATGAGAGATGGCGCGTGAATCGTTTCAACAAAATCCCTTATGCGTTCATATACAATGCATCCGATTGCAATGAAACTTTGGTGAGTTGTTGTGTACACTCCTGCGAAGGTTTATGACCTAGTAAATCCATTTTACAATAGTTAAGAGGCAGTTAACAGAAAAAGAGAAACATATTGTGTATCCAAAAGCATTTCAACAAACAAAATTACAATGCCACCACTTTCTTTGATTGGCATTGCAACGCATGCCGGGTACAGGCTAAATGTAAGGAACTGTTCGATCTAAAACTCTTCTCTGAAGGTTTCTCTTGCTAAGGGAGGGATGCCGTGTAAACAGTACGTAGTGCGGTATGTGCAGTATAAAAAAAAAAAAAAAAAATGTTGAGAATTTTATTTGAGTGTGTAATATTCTCCAAAGCCTCTAAACCAAGTACAAGAACATTCATGCTAATGACAGATACACAGCAGTTGGCGTTAAAGATAATGTCGCCAAATGCGTTTGCACCTATGCCAATTAGCCTATTTTAAAATGGAATAAGTATATTCTGACTTGTTAAAGTAGCTTCTGCTCTATCCCTTGCCCATTTAGTTCAGCCAACATGCCATTTGCAGTTCACACTGACGTTTCTTTTTCCTAACTTACAGCATCCAAGCAGAGGTGGATTTCCCATTTTCTCCTTTGAATGGAGTTAAACTTGAATTGACATCCTTCAAGTAAGTGTCCAACTTTCTCACCAAATTTCAATCTTCTGTTACAATCAGGGTATTTTTCCTCAAACGCAACTCGTCAGTTTTTAAGCAATAATTTTCTCTTTCCGCAGATATGCTACCGATTCAAAAAAACGCGTACGCAATTCAAACGGCTTGGTTCGTCTAACACTACCTATCGCCTCAGATCACTGTGCACGCTCTTGATTCATCGTAAAGGACAATAATGGACGTAACAACAAAATCAAACTCAAAAAATCAACATAGCATGTCCCTAATAGGATTAAAGGGTTGCCGACAGGCCCCTTGGGCCTCCATACATTTTCTTTTAACTTAAATGAGAATACGTAGCAATACTGCAATCCTATGTAACATTCAAGTGTAATTTTAGCATAGTTTAATATTTTTTAATCTATGTTTTACATTTCATCTGTTAGTTGTGTCAACAGCCACTCCATGAAGGAGATGCTTGATTATGCATGTTGTTTAGAATGGATATGTCTTTGGTATGTAGAAAATGTTGATTTTGCTGTGCAGGCTGAAGAAGGACACTATGTACCCGAAACATGTCTCTGCTTAAAATGTATTAAATAAAAGTTATTTAATAAAATAAGTACCGACAGTGGTGGCTACACTTGCTAAAGCGCTGCGTTAGGTCATGGGGCCAAGCTCTCTTTTGACTCGGTAGACGCCGTGGGCTCGAGCCCCACCGTCTGCCGTCCTTGATATGGTTTTCCATGGTTTCCCATTTTCAACTCCAGGCAAATGCTGGGACGGTACCTTCTGACAGGCCACGGCCGCTTCCTTCCACATCCTTGCCCAGTTTCATTCACCACCATTCATTTCATCTCTCACTAACTCCTCTCATGAGGTTGGTGTCAGGAAGGGCATCCGGCCGTAAAAACCATCTGCCACAAAGACTTCCATCGCATCTCATCCCCGACCCCATTGGAAAACGGGAATAATAAGGGGTAGACATACAATTTGTATAAAATAAGTATTGATTGGGCGGAAAGTTAACCCACTAAGTTTTCATTTAGAAGCGTCAATACGGACCTAACATGGATAATAATCCAATCAATCTTAACTATCAAGGTTTAACGTTCGCCGCTAGTGACAGTGAAATCTGATAGCCCAAGTTGGAACTTCTTGAAATTTGAACTTGCTGGGAGCCCACGGGCCTTCAATTGAAATACCCTGCTATGGCCATCGGCTGAAATTCATATATAATAATTCTATGTCCTTATACCATTTACATCCTGAATATATTAGGTTGACCGAAAACATTCGGAAATACTTGTAGACTACGTAAGTGCAAACTTATCATGCTCTCCCTTGAGTGCTTCGGACGATGCAACATTTCAGTCTCAGAATCATCAGCTGGCGTATATATAGTTATATTTGTACGAGTATTATATAAAAAACATTCACTGATGATGTGGACAATTTTCTTCTCACGCGGAGACCCTAATATGCGATAATATCACTCCGAGTGTAGTGGTGACGGTGGAAGAAGAATGTTACAGACGACAGCCGCTGTGACGCCAGCGGTCAACATGGCTGCCGCCGTCCAGGTAACGACGCGTACCCAAGGGCCATCAGCGTCAGCTTGTTTGGAAGCACCTTTGAAAAAGACTAGACCCAGCAGTAGTCCAGCGATGGCGCCACTGCAGTGCGCAGCCCACCCAACTCGAGGGCACACGTTGCCGAAGGAGAAATGATGGTGCAATGAGAAGGCGATATCAGTCAGGGCT
Organism: Meconema thalassinum; assembly: GCA_946902985.2. Lineage (NCBI taxonomy): Eukaryota > Metazoa > Arthropoda > Insecta > Orthoptera > Tettigoniidae > Meconema > Meconema thalassinum. The sequence continues at coordinate 151,032,345 of OX336396.1, forward strand.
AGTACCACTACTGCTACCAAGCGGTACATCTTGTAGCGAATGGCGCGGAAATTCTGAAACAGACCACATACACAATTTTGGTTACAGTACCTTAACTATTTAAACAAAACTTAACCTTACGATCACAAGCTACGGGACCGCATTTTCACATGGAATCCAAAGCAATGGACGTGAATTTTTACTTCGGAAATCTCACACTCATTGACACCATCTTGGTAAGAGGCAAGCAGCTTAACAACAACGTCAACTATTTAAGGGGTCTTTATTGTACAAAATGAAATCTTTCTCTAAAAAAGACACGGATAGTCAGTCTGAAAGACTGGACTTTATATCATTTTAAATGCTAGCAGCCGAGTACCAAGAAGGCAGTGCGAGAACAGAGTTTCAAGATTCTATTTTGTTTCTTCACAGCCTACTTGATAGTTCTCGCACTGCCTTCTTGGTACTCGGCTGCTACATCGTACTATGACGTCACACACCTCAGTGCTTTCTAGGTACATTTCGTCCCGTCGCCGTAACGTAACGCCAGACCTCAGCGTAACGACGAAGTCGACAAGATCATTTAAAATGATAAAAATGATTTACCATTTTGAGGACATTATCCTCTTCTTGGGCTGGAACAGGGTACACTCAGCCTCGTGAGGCAGAACTGAAAAGAGGCGCGTTCCATTCCTACCTCTGCCATCTCAGAAGTAGTTTTCCGTGAATTCCCACTTCTACTCCAGACAAATGCCGGAATGGTACCGGTACTTAACTTAAGACCACGGCTACTTCCTTCCCAATTCTAGCATCAGTTACAAATACACATTACTACAGCATTTACAATGACACTGGTTATCAGTAGGGCTCGGATTTTTAGGTGCTAAAAATCGGGAAAATATTTATTTTTTATGTGTTAAAAATACCTGTAATATGTGTCTAAAAAGTAAAAATATTTAATTATAATTTAGTTTATTAATGTGAACATAAACAATATGCAGTACTCACGAATGCAGTTTATTCTATGTCTCACTGACTGCTGAAGCATTACAATACACAATGAGATACATCTTCAGGTTGTCCATCACAAATGACCGACGATTATCGCGAAACACTTCTTCTGAAGGCCCGAAACTGCGGCAATATGTTTGTTGCCCCTGAAATGTTGTGTAACTGGAGATCACTGTTCAGCCTGATTGCTTTCCCACACGGTTGGCAGAACAGAACGCCCCCATCAGAAGTAAAATTATCTTTAAATTCTGCAACAGACGATAACTTGTAGTTGTTCTTACTCTTACACTTCACAGTGCCAGAAATGACCTGCATCTGAGTGACACCGGTTCCAGGTAGCTATGGGATGGGGAGGTCTAGCACGTGGTGCAATATGGCTATGGACAAGGAAATCCCCGGCTTCCACTGCGAGTGGCACGGGGCGAAAGTTAAGAATAAGGCAGTTGCAAGCTGACAAACGCTCTGCATGAAGATTAGATAGCTCACAGGTTCTTCCCCGTTGAAGTAACACAGAACAAAAATTCAATAAACTGAAAGATCTAGCATACTGATTTTTAACAATGTAAATATTATGCCTTTTTATGTGCTTATAAGTAAAAAGCAGGAATTTATGTATTTATAGAAATAGTGCTTAAAATATGTATTCACTTAAAAAAATATTTATTTACCTAAAAATCCGAGCCCTAGTTATCAGACATATTCCACACAGACAGGTACACAAACTCACAAGTACATGACGTTACATGACCAGGATATCGCAGAGCCCCTAAATGAACAACGTCTTCCTCAGGTGCCACGAGAAGAAATATTCTGTCATAAAGGATGTAGGATATACTGTACTGCATAAGTGTGTCTGCCATCCGTTTCATTAAGGCTTTGGTGGCGTAGTCGGTATGCTAAACTACTGCTATGCCCAAGATCACGGGTTCAAACCCGGCCGTAGTCGTCGGATTTTTAAGAGCGTTAAAATCCTTCAGTATACCTTCCTTCGGAGGGGAAGTAAAGCCGGCGGACCTATGCCATAGATTTATGGCATGTAAAAGAATCTAGCACTAAAATTGGTAGTGTGTAGCAAAATTTGTAGGCTATTTAGTTAGAAACGCTCTATCAAGTTCTAATGTTCGCCGCTAGGTGTCAGTGGCAGTGACATCTATGGTAGCCAAAGTTGGAACTACTTGAAATTTAACTTGAAGCCTACGGGCGTTCAATTTTAAAAAGAAATATCCCGCTATGGTCATTGGCTAGTGAACATGCAATTTTGAACGGTAGAGATCATTTTAGCAATAACTATCCCATGGATACCGATAAGGCCTACCACAGAAGTAGTATACAGCGTCGGCTAGCTAAGTTGCATAATATCCCCAAACAAATGGAGTACTGCAGGGAGATCCACTAAACCCTCTACTATTCATTCTAGCAGCAGAAGATCTAATACGAATAACCCAGAGGACATAGTAGCATACTCGTGCGCTGACGATATAGTGGTTGGATCAACAGACATCATTGAACTTCAGGACACTATAAATGATATAGAGAAATGGTGCACCAAGCATGAGTTCGAGATCAACATATCTAAGACAGAAATGATGGTCTTTAGATCAGGAGGAAAGGCTCCAGCATTGGCGGAAATCAGCATAAAAAATACGACAATAAACATCGTAAAAGATTTTAAATATCTAGGCATCACGCTGCAAACAAGCGCTAAATGATTCACGAAGCATATACTGTAACTGAGAAAGCGATGCAAGCAGAAAGGGCGATGCATAAGATCGGCTACATTAAATCCCTCAACTTAGAAACAGCAATGATACTCTTCAGAGTGGGATGGAAGTCAAATGGTCGCATCTCACAGAACAGAACCTATCCGTATTAGAACGGGTAAAATCATTATACATCAAAAGAGCACTAGGAGTGTCAAAGACTACACGTTCCAGACTCGTCTACCTCCTCGCAAGAGAAACATTCCTTATCGAGGACCTAAGGACACTTTTGACTCTTCCCAGCACTCGAGCCTCGGAAAATCTATTATCAACATTAAAAGCGGCGGCTTCGGTGGCGTAGTTGGTAGCATGCTGAGCTTCTATGCCCAAGATAGTGGGTTCAAACCCGGCCGAAGCCGTCGGATTATTTAAGAGCGTTAAAAATCCCTCAGTATGCCTTCCTTCGGAGGGGAAGTAAAGCCAGCGGTCCCATGTCATAGATTTATGGCATGTTAAAGAACCTTCCACTAATTACACCTGTGTGAAGCTAAATTGTATAGGTTAGGAATGTAAACAACGCTCTTAGGTTTCTACGTTCGTTGTCAAGAGCCGACTGCGGTGGCGTCTAGTAGCTAAGTTCTGAACTAGGCCTAGTAGTCGTTGACGGTGGCGTTTGGCGGCAAAAGTAGGAACTATTTGAAAAATTCAAAGTTGCAGTCCTTACTTGAATTAAAAAACAGTTGCACACACTAATACAGCCATCACAATTAACACCGGTTATCAGACAGATTCTACACACACCCAAAGTACACGGGGCTACATGACCGCGTTGTCGCAGCCCCTAAACTGAGGAACCAACCAACATTAAAAGCAAAAAGAGAAGAAATACCCCCAGAGTTTTATGGAATGGGGGCCATGGTAGATCGGACATGGATCACATCCAGCTTTGAGATGAGGCACGTGTTTACCAGAATGGTGGTACACGGATTCCATCATCTCATCGGTGTGAACACATCATACCATGAGCCAGCCGAGACGTGAGTGCAATTTATGCGGACAAACATGTGAACGATACCACATAGAATTGTGCAAAAAAAAAAAAAAAGAACCCAATCAATTACAAAATATGCAAACCAAGGCACCAGAACGCAAACTTGAAATTACTTGAACAATTTGTATAGTATGGCCATTTGGCGGCAATAAAAGTATTATTATAATATCCCCAAAGCTTCCTGTTGCAATATGTAAAGGGCTAAATGGTACAACAGAAAACAACAAATTCAGCAAATTTGCTAAGTTTCGCCCAGGTGTACCAAGTTAGGTTCATCAGCGGGCTTTAGGTACATCCTAACTGGGCCCGCTACGTCCCATATATGACATTATCTCCTCCCTATAGACATATATAAAATAATCTAATTGGGTTTTCGCCCCTTTTAGAGACGCTGGGGTGCCCAAATTTTGCCCCGAATGTGATCTTTAACGTCCCAGTAAATCTACTTACAGGGCTCCCTCTCATTTGCGCACCCTCAAATGCCAGCTAACTGCACCCTGATTCGATCCTGCAACCTTGAGCACAGCAGGCGAGAACGTTACCGCTGAGCTAAGCAGCCAGTCTCCCTCTAGAGAAGAAGTCCCGCAACAGACATGCAAAGTTCCAATAAAACCTGTATGTTTGTGTTGTCTCAGACCACCTCGTGGTGTAGCGGCTAGAGTTCATGGCTGACGCTTCGGGTTCGATTCCCAGCTACGCCAAGATATTTTATTTTGGTTTGAGGAGGGTTGGAACTCAGCCTCGCGAGGCAAAACTGAAAAGAGAAGGGTTCGATTACCACCTCAGTCATTCTGGAAGTGGTTTTCCGTGGTTTCCCCTCCAGGCAAATACTGGGATGGTTCCTAACTGAAAGCCACGGCGCGGCGGTCACCTCCTTCCCACACCTATCCCCAATTTACAAATACACACACTAGTACATCCATCACAATAACACAGGTTATCACTCAAATTCCACACACACCCAACTACACGGGTTACATGACCACGATATCGCTGTCCCAAATACACAACAACAAGAAACCTCGACTAAGAGCAGGGATATATCTTGGGCATGGTAGTACCTTCACGATCAATTTTTAATATTTAATTCAAGTCTACCAAATACAAATGTGACAACATAATCTCCCAACCAAAGCATGTTGGTAATAAATTACTTTTACATAATACGCAGGTGTAGTGCAGCTCTTGATGCTCACGCCCAAGCTACTTTTAGTTATTCTTGTTAATATGTATAAGCTCGAATAATTTACGACTGACGATGATACTTTAATGGTTATAGTTTGGTGTTTCATACCACAACATACAGAAGTAGTTTAATTATGAAACGGCGCCAAAACGGCGAACGCTGTTTTGGTTACTTGCGTGGTTTGCATCACACCTCGTCTAGATCATTAATCATCTCGCTAATCTGGCAATTGCAATATAAAGTGCACCACCATAATTTATTGAGGATAAAATGGGTCGCTATGCTGAAGGTCCAAATCGGAAAACAGGCAATCATATTTCATAAAGGTCATATTTTGAACCAAAAATAGTCCGATCTCCAGGTTAAGTGGATAAGAGTGCTTCCTAGATTTTCGCCGAGTGATACCGGGTTCCTGACTGGGTCGTGGGATTTTAACGTCGTAAGGTTAATTCCCCTGGCTCGGGGACTGGTGGTTTATACGTCCTCTACGGAGGTCACGCACCTTTATTATTATTATTATTAATAATAATAATAATAAGAATAATACACAGTTATGTCCGCCGAAGGAGCACGTTAGACTCTATCTAGTTGATGTTGTTGCTTATTTTAGGGGCTCCGACATCGTGGTCATGTAACCCCGTGTGCTTGGATATGTGTAAAATTTGTCTGATAACCTGTATCACTGTGATGTCTGTACAAGGGTGTGTATAAATTGAGATAGGATTTGGGTAGGTAGTGACCGTGGCCTTAAGTTAAGTACCATCCCAGCATTTTCTGGAGTAGAAGAGGGGAAACCACTTCGGTTGCTTAGTTCCTCAGTTTAGGGGCTGCGATTTCGTGGTGTGAGTAGAATCTGTCTGATAACCGGTGTTAATTGTGATGGATGTATTAGGGTGTGTTATCTGTCTTTTAATTCAAGTAAGGACTGCAGACATTCAATTTTCAAGTAGTTCCTGATTTTGCTACCAAACGCCACCGTCAACGACAACTAGTTTGTGAACTTAGTTACTAGATGACACCGCAAATGGCTCCTAGCGACGAACGTTGGAACCTAAGAGCGCTAGTCATATCTAACCTATAATTTAGCTTCACACAATTGTAATTAGTGGAAGGTTCTTTTACATGCTATAAATCTATGACATGGGACCGCCGGTTTTACTTCCCCTCCGAAGGAAGGCGTACTGAGGGATTTTTAACGCTTTTAAAAATCCAACGATTTCGGCCGGGTTTGAACCCACGACCTTGGGCTTAGAAGCTCAGCATTCTACCAACTACGCCACCGAAGCCGCTGGAAACCACTTCCAGGATGGCTGAGGTAGAAAACGAAAATCTCTGATAAGGGTGGGAAGGGTATCCAACCGTGAAAACTACTTGTCAAGTAGAAAAAGAAAAGCAGACGCAAGAAAAGCTTGCTGAAACTCAACGACCAATATCAATCGGCGTATTTTAATGCTCATTGCGGGGCTCCTGTGTGTCCCCTGAATGCTGATTACCGGGCTCACTGCACACTCCATTCTTCAACAACGCGGCTCGCTCCGAGATGCGGTCTACAGCTGTAAACCAAGCATAAACCCAGTCACAGTTCAGCCTCCCAAGCCTGGGCAGACGATCCGTTCCGAACTGCTGCTAGCGAGCTTCTGCCGCGAAGTGGGAGGAGCGTTGTATGACATTACCGAGCACACCCGAACCCCCGAACATGGCCGAAGATCTGCGCAGCATTCTTCGGCAAGCTTTTCTTGCGTCTCCTCTACTAATCTCACATCATCTCAAGGTCCGTGGTAATTTAAAGATATAGAGATAGAAATATATTCTACTTACGAGCAGTATGTTGGCCAGTTGAGAGATCAGAAGCGCGTAAACCCCCGCAGATGCACCCACAACGTACAAGTCGGGCTCCAACATGGAGGTACCCAGTGAGCCTGCAACAGTACAAGTCATACAAGAAACAATAAGTCAGTAGCCTATATTGTATCAAAAATGGGATAAGAGAAAATAAATATGCTACGATAAGACATAGATTGTTTTGACGTGACGACGTCAAATAAATTGTTGGAATACGGTGACGTTCGTGAAAAAGTATTACAGTGAAAGGTGACGATATCGTTTTATCTCTCTTCTGCTGCAACGCTCTCTCTCTCTTCTGTTGCTGCGCTCGAGTGTCGCTACTGTCGTTTTTGGATGTCACAGGTGAACCTCTGGATGGATTCTGATGCGGTTTTCACCATTCTGTAATCTCGAGTAAGATTTCTGTAGAAATTATATTATTAATGATCAAAGGAAGCCAAGCAGTAACGATTTTAGTGAAAAAGTCCAAAAAAATCACATGGCGTCCGTGCACTTTTTAAGCGTACGCTGGGCAAACCGTTAAAAATATCTATATACTATGACTGCAAAAATTGTTCAGCATGGAAAGTTCTAAAAAAAAAAAAAAACGTCCGCGAGAACATATCTCTATCTTCAATACATCGTCCACTACAAGTCTTTTTACGTTTTAATTTCTTCCAACAATCTCCATTCAGTTACTGAGGCGACAGTTTACGAGCTGGCTAGGGGGGAGTCTATGACCCCAGTTACAGCCTAGCTAGCGGGTGAACATATTATCCCAGATACAGCCAGCAGCAAACTGTCGAGTCGTGTTGAGTTAAAACTTCAGAGAAGAGTGGTTGTGTTTGGAGTTTCCCTGGAAGTGCAACTCGGCTTTTCTTCATTTCACACGTGAACTTTCCGTTTAATAAAAAAAAATATATATATACGAAGCTGAAATTTCGTAAGAGCGACAGTTGAAACAAATCAGTCCGAGAATACGTTGTCTCGCTCAAATATCGTCGCGCATCGTAGTTGCACGCAGCCAATAATATTTTTCAGATTTAAGAACATCTCGTGATGTAGTGGCTAGCATTCTTGGCTCTCCTCTCTGAGTTTTGTGTATGATTCCCGGCTCTGCCAAGAAATTTAGCTGTGTTCTGAGGGCTGGAACGGGTTACACACAGTCTCGTGAGGCAGAAATGAGAAGGGGTCAGTTCCAATCCCACCTCAGCCATAGTGTTCTGTGCCTCAGCCATCTTAGAATTGGTTTTGCGTGGTTTCCCCCTCTTCCATTACAGGCAAATGCTGGGATGGTTCCTACCATAAGGCCGCGACCGCCTTCTTCCTAATCGTTGTCTCGGTAACAAATACACACACTTCTACATATATCACAATAACACATGTTATCAGACAAATCCTACACATACACCCTAGTACATGGGGTTAAATGACCACGATGTCTCAAGCCCCCAAATGAATCAACAACAACATAATAATTATTATTTTTCAGGCCTGCTGGAATATAATTTAATTATTCCGGCACTCTATTTTGTAATTCTAAGAGTGTTTTAGTGAAATTTATTATTACTTGTGAAAGAATTAAATAGAAATCCACTTTAAATGTTGTTTGAGTCGATTCAATGTTTTGACTGGTTTTATGCAGCTCTCCATGCCTCCCTGTCCTGAGCTAATCATTTTACTTCTACATTGCTACCGCACTATTTCGTTTGCAATCGGTTTAATATATTCTAACCTTGGTCTTCCCCTACAGTTCTTGTCCTTGATCCTTCCCTTCTCTTCATTAGTAGTCGCCAGAAACATCTCTCCTCTCCCACTCGTCTTAATACCTCTTCATTTGTTACTCTATCTACCCATCTGATCTTCATCGTTCTCCTGTAACACCACATTTCAAATGCTTCTATTCTCCTCCTTCCCGCTGCGCCAACAGTCAAAGTTTCACTTCCATAGAGCGCAACGCTCCTGACAAAGGCTTTCAAAAAGGACCCTCAGATACCTAAATCTATATTTGATTTCAACAGGTTTCTTTTCTGTATAAATGCTTAACTTGGCTGTTCCAACCTACTTTTTATATCCTCTTTGATTAAATACGTATATCTCTGGCACTTAGGTTGGTTGGTGCACAGTTTAGGAGCTGCAACAACGCGATCATGTAGCCCCGTGTACTTTGGGTTGTGTAGAATCTGTCTGATAATCGGTGTTAATTGTGATGACTGTATTAGTGTGTGTTATTTGTAATATTCAGGTAAGGACTGCAGACGATCAATTTCAAGTAGATCCTACTTTTGCTACCAACGGCTACCATCAACGACACCTAGGCGCGAACTTGACAACTAGACGCCACCGCAACCTTACATGGCGCCGAACGTTGGAACTTAGAGCGTTAATCAAATCTAACCTACAAATTTTGGCTTCACACATTTGTAGTTAGTGGAAGGTTCTTTATCATGCCATACATCTATGACATGAGACCTCCGGCTTCACTTCCCCTCCGAAAGAAGGCATTCTGAAGGTTTTTTTAACGCTCTTAAAAAATCCGACGTCCTCTGGCACTTAAACTTGTTCTTTACCTCGGACATTCACGTATTTTTACAGTGTAACTTGTTTCATACATCACTGAATGTGATTGAGAACTTTGTGGCGGAAGCTCGTGCACGGAAAATGAAACAGAAGATGATGAATTTCTTCAATCTTATTAAATTGTTTGATCCCTGTTAATACTCAATATGTTATCTTTATTGAAACATGTTTTCGGCCCTTCTGTGGGGCCTTCTTCAGCTTGTTTTCTCAGCTTAACACTTCATATGTATTAATTGAAAAAATGACAGAATAAACACTATTTAGAAATGGACGTCCTTACATAATTATTTATGAAAAATATTACTCGAATTCAAATCAAGAAGCAAAAGTCTAAAATTATAATTCAATATAGATATAAATAAATTTAGTGTCTTGATTCCTAATGGGTCTTGGGTTGGTCACGTGTAATGTCTTTTGGAACTGTTATTATGGAAGTCTTATTCAATTTGAAGTCAATTATTTTATAATTCTGGATTAGAGGTATGGTAATTTTAATTTGGTCCTGTTGTGAAATTCCTTGTACTATGGGACGACTTCTGTTTTAGGGGTGGTGATTTTTCGCAAATGCGATATAAAGCGAAATGTTAATACAACCTTGTACACTTGTATTTTCATTTTTCATGACCTCTAAACCACATTTTAATGTGTTTCAAAAATGAGATAAAATGCGAAATTCACTCAAAATACGATAATTATACTAAAATGCGCTCTAAATGCGAAATCTATGATTTAAAAAAATTTCTTTCTTTCTTTCTTTCTTTCTTTCTTTCTTCTAGAGATTGAATCTCAGGAATGTTTATAATTCTGACGCACTTGTCCACCGCACCGTTTGGAATGTGGAAGTGAAACCGTCATCCCTTCAGGAATCACGTCAGACCGTCGCACCGAGTATTGTCTCTTTCATCCCCATCGCGCAAGTCAGCTAAGATGGTGAGACCGAAAATATGTATAAAACAGCGGGCAGAAAATTATAAACAGGAACGTTTTTATGTCTGTGATGGTGATATTTTAATGTGTAAATTGTGTAATCAGTGCCTAGAGTGGCAAAAGAAAGACGTTTCTGTTTTTCTGTTTGTTGCTTCAACCTATATTAATTTAAAATGAAGCCACAATTTATTTTATGCATTTTATCTCACTATTAACCCATTATTTATATGTTATTATTAGCTAAGGTGTTTAGTTATCTTGATAATGTCGCTTGGTCCACGTAATTTCTTCAAGTCATGAAAAAGTAGATAAAGGCCCGTTGGTATTTTGTATTGTTAAATTCAACTTACTTAGATAATGTAATAAAGCTGTCATCATTACGAACATCCATTTTTATTATATAAATTTAGACAACTATATGTTGTAAGCCTACATACAATAAAGAAGGATGGGAAATTGAATGCCCAAAATAACACAATATGACGTGGAAAAAACGTGAAGCGTGTGTTTATTTTCAAGACTTCAGCCACGTTTTTTCCCCCACATCATATTGTGTTATTTTGGGCATTCAATTTCCCATCCTTCTTTATGGTGCACCATGTAAGGTTTAACAAGGGACTTTTTAGTGTGTTACGCTATACATTTTGTTGTGTCTTTGACATTTATTTTATTCATATCGGCTGATGAAGGGGCCAAAAACAATAGGCCTTGACACATGTCCCACCAATGACCACACAGTGATCCTTATTTAATAAAAAGTATTGATTAGGCGGAACTTTCAACCTATTTATTACTCATTGTTAAATAATTGTATAAATAATTTAAGTATTTTCCTTTTTCATTTTAAGATAATAAAATATGTGTTACTTCCCACCCAATATAATTGGGCACATTCGTGTTGACTGACTGAAAAGCAATTTTGTTAATAGATTGTTTCCAAGTAGTTTAAATGTTCCCAGAAAAATGGAGCACGATCCTCACTTTGAGTTATAGTGTGTTATATGATGGCTCCCGGAACTTGTTCTGGTTTTGGAGATTGGCCCATTATATTTTCACCCTTCAATCGTTGATTTGAGGGGCCTAACATTCAGATTATAGACCCCTCTACCTTGTAGAAAACGTACCTCCGATACCTCCGCCCAAATAGACAAGCCCAGTACGGAGATGTCCCTGTTCATGTTCTAGAGGAGTGGCTAGTAGACACTGGATGACTATGTTGAGCGCCAAGTGAAGTTGTCCAGAGTGGAGGAGCATGTAGCTGAGGAACCGCCATAACTGTTCTCGGTGATGAGGGTCGTACACGAGGGACATCTGAAGTCGAGGGCCTCCCCATACGAACACTGCAACCTGTAATGAAACCGTGTATAAGATACCTCAGTCGACTCTCACAACAATGCTGTTTCGCTTAGAACATAAAAAATTGGTAAAATCACTAGTAACTCGTTACTAGTTACAATTAGTTATTTTTCGCGGTAACGAGGTTACTAATTATCATCATCATCATCATCATCTATGAAGACTCCACAGGAAAAAGGGTAAGCACATTCTGTACATTTTTCAGGAGAGCAAATTTAAACTTTCAACACTAAAAAGAAATACTTACAACACCCCAATTGAGGGTAAGCAATATAGTTCTTTTGCCAAATTTATTTCATATAAAGGAAGTACATGTAAAACAAATAACAACTAGAGTTAAATTATGAAAAAGTGAGAGGATATGGGACGTTCCTTCCGTTTCCACTAAAAATAAAAACCTCTGTATGTCGGTGACATTCCGCTTTATCTGAAATTAATTTAAACTTATCGGTAGTGACGATGGCTGGCCACCAGAATGCGTTATAAACTCATTTCCGAAAGAAATGGACGTAGGCTACCCCGTTCTTTCCGCGGGGTCTTCATAATTATATAAATCGCTAAGGTGTATGTTTCACAAAACTCAAGCTCTTAAACCAGACAGAGTTGGCTAAATCTCCTTAATTAGCCTACTAAAATTGAAAATCCACAGCCTGCTTCCAGTCTCCGACCTGGTCAGGAATGGAATAAATGAAGCCCCCATCTAGCGGCGAGGATATGAACTGTGCCGGCTGCCGAGGCCTGACGCACTCCTCTGGGGCAATGATTAAATGAATGACAAATGAAATGATAGTGGAGAGTGCTGCCGGAATGAAATAATTGTGACAGGGAAAACCGGAGTACCCGGAGAAAAACCTGTCTGCCTCCGTTTTGTCCAGCACAGATCTCACATGAAGTGACCGGGATTTGAACCACGGACCCAGCGGTGAGAGACCGGCGTGCTGCCGCCTAAGCCACGGAGGCTTCTTAATTTTATTAATGCAGCCAATGGCCATTCATTAATTTTCAGGACGGGTCAGGGAAGGGATTTTGGAAGGAAATCGGCCGTGGATCTATTGAAAGAAACCGTCCCGGCATTTGCCTGGTGGTGTAAATGGGAAACCACAAAAACCATGAAAATCATCTTCAGAATGGCTGAGGCGGGATTCGAACCCACGCTCTCCCAATGGCAGCGAGGCACGAGGTAGCACGTTGGCACTCTCGGCCACCGCGGCCGGTTAATTACTAAAATTAAATATAGCGAATATCTACTTAGTATAAAACGAAGTCCCCGATTCTTGGATGTTCCGTGTAATTTCAAGAACCACTGGATGGATTTTGATGCGGTTTTCGCCATTCTATACCAAATGCTACCGTCCACGACACCTAGTTGTGAACTTGGCTACTACTAGATGCCATAGAAACCAGCGCCTGGTGACGAACGTTGGAACTTAGAGCATTAATGAAACCTAACCTACAAATTTTGCTTCACACACGTTTAGTTAGTGGAAGGTTCTTTTACATGCCATAAATCTATTTCCCCGCCGAAGGAAGGCTTACTGAGGGAGTTTTAACGCTCTTAAAAAATCCGACGACTTCGTCCGGGTATGGAAATTTTAAACGTCGCTTTTAATAGCAAGGTGTGTGTTTCCTTACGTTAGCAGTGTTGTACAAGATTTATGATAGGCACAGTTATAATATTAAAATCGTTATTGTTCAGGCAGTCGCCTCCGTAGCGTAGCGTAGCGGTCAGCATGGTTAGCTGCCGCCCCGGAGGTCCTGGGTTCGATTCCCGGCTCTGCCACGAAATTTGAAAAGTGGTACGAGGACTGGAACGGGGTCTACTCAGCCTCGGGTGGCCCAAATGAGCAGAGGGGGTTCGATTCCCCCTCAGCCATCCTCGAAGTGGTTTTCCGTGGTTTCCCACTTCGTCTTCGGGCAAATGCCGGGATGTTACCTTGTTCAAGGCCACGGCCGCCTCCTTCCCTCTTCCTTGCCTATCCATCCTAACCATCCCTTACCTTCCCTCATGAGGCCCCTGTTCGCATTGCAGGTGAGGCCGCCTGGGCGAGGTGCCAATCCCACCTCACCAGTTGTATCCCTTCCGATTCGATGTTCCCAGCTCTAGGACACTGCCCGTAGAGGCGGTAGTGGTGAGTTCCCTCGCTGAGTCCGTGGGTTCCACCAACCTGGAGGGTAAACGACAAAAAAAAAATAATGTTTAGGCTCCTTTAGCTGTATGTTCCCCCTTAAGAGACAGAGGCTAAATGGGGCTAAATGTCGCCGATGTCGCATGCCCCTAAATGAATAAACAACAATCCCTCAATTAATCCACACTTGACACGTGCTATTTCCGGAAAACCAATTCTGTATCATCATCTGTATGCACACGACATGTTCCCCCTGTCTGGTTTAACAATAACACACTAACATAATGAACAGCTGGCACATTACAGAACAACAGTGTCAACATTTACATCATATGCAAATGATTCACCCCATGTTGTCATTCTGTAGGAAACAAGCCGCACTTCGCTCAGCCTCAATTTAAGTCAAACGAAGTAACAACAACAACAACAACAACAAAATGACCACCACCACCACCACCACTTTCTGTACTTAATTTGATGAGATTTGGGACATCTTAGCGACTTAGGTTGTGTAGTCGGTAGCATGCTGAACTGGTATGCCCAAGATCACAGGTTCAAACCAGACCGAAGTCGTTGGATTTTTTTAGAGCGTTAATATCCTTCAGTATGCCTTCCTTCGGAGGGGAAGTAAAGGCAGCAGGCCCATGTCATAGATTTATGGCATGAAAAAGAACCTACCACTACAATTGGTGTCTCCCACAAATCCAACCCCTCGTCCTCGTCGCGGGAGATGGGCAACGTAATTAAGTAGGGGATTGCTTGTAGGGGTGAAGTACAGTGGGGACTTTGTGTGCCTCAAGACCGCTACGGTAGCTGTGAAGGCCCTACAGGAACCCTGAAGAAATTACGGCTAACGGGGCTCTGGTGAAACAACTGCTGCCTTGTAGTTTGGAGTTGGTTCTTCAAAGGCTAAGGGAACAAACCCTGACAGAAAATCAGCCTGGTGCCTCAGGCTTAAGGTGGCAGCCCCTCCAAGGCACTCGGAGGCAGTGGGTTAATCACTCGCTCCTCTTAAATAAACTGATTACGGAAACTGAAGCGAAATTACAAAACCGGACGGATAACCTGATGACGACTTTTGGCATGAAGAGGATTACGAAAATCGGTTTCTGGAAAGTGAGGACCTTGATGGAGAAAACCAGACTGAAACAAGTGACACGGGAGATGAAGAACTATGGGCTGGATATCCTAGGATTGAGTGAAGTGAGGTGGCCAGGATTTGGTGAAATACAGAGAACAGATGGAATTACATTTCTCTATTCTGGGGGCGATGATGAAGAACACAGGGATGGAGTGTGGTTGCTGCTCAACAGAAATGCAAAGAGAAGCCTTATGGAGTGGAAGCCAATTTCTAGTAGGCTCATGGTTGCTAGGTTCAAGACAAAGATCAGGAATGTGATCATCATCCAATGCTATGCGCCTACATAACAATCGGAGCCAGAGAAGAAGGAAGAATTCTACCAAATGCTGCGAGATGTCACAAGACAAACAAGTAAGAAGGACATTCTCATTGTTATGGGAGGCTTCAACGCGAAGGTGGGCTCAAACAATGAGGGGTTGGAGCAGATCATGGGTAAACATGGCCTTGGTGAGATGAATGACAATGGGGAGAAATTTATGGAATATTGCGCCAGTCAGGATTTGGTGATGGGTGGCACGGTATTTCCTCATAGACGGTGCCACAAGGTCACCTGGGTGTCTCCTGATCAAGTCACAGAAAATCAAATTGATCACATCGCGGTGAGCAGGAGGTTCAGAAGAAGCTTGGAAGATGTTAGGAACAAGAGAGGAGCGGCGTTGGTAGTGACCATCATCTTGTGGTTGCCAACTTCCGCATGAAGATCGCTGCAGTCCGCCGAAAGTTTAACACTCGGCACAACAAGTTTGATGTGGGCAAGCTTAAGAACCAGCAGAGATTGGACCAATTTAAACTGGAGCTCAGAAATAAATTCCAGGTGTTGGACTCCGAGACAGAGAAGGACGTGGAGACTGTGTGGAGCGAGGTAAAGAAAATATTCGTGGAAACCAGTGAGATGCAGCTCGGGTACAAGAACTACCAGCGGAAAGAATGGATATCCGATCAGACCTGGGACAAGATAAATTATAGGAAGGAGATTAAGGCCAAGCTCAACACCTGCAAGACTAGGCAGCAGAAGGCTCTCACACAAGCAAAGTATTCAACAGCAAACAGGGAGGTAAAGAGGAGTGTACGGAAGGATCATAGGAGGTGGATTGATGAGCAGGCGGAGAAAGCAGAAGAAGCGGCAAGAAGGGTTAAGGAGCTCTATGGCATCACAAAGATGCTTTCGAAGAAAGGTTTTAATAAGACTAGGCCTGTGAAGAGCAAGACGGGCGAGAGCCTCACGACGTGTGAACAGCAGCTGACAAGATAGAGAGAACACTTTGCGGAGGTTCTTAATAGAGATAGAGGACCAGAAAGTAAGCAGCGAGGAGAAGATGAAGAGGAAGCAGAAAGTGACCCAAGCATCAGCCTCGACTCCCCAACTCGGGGCGAAATACGGACAGCGTTGAAGCAGATGAAATGCGGTAAGGCACCGGGTCTGGATAATATCCCAGCGGAAGTACTGAAAGCAGACCTGGATATTACGATCGATCTGCTGCACCCGCTGTTGGAGAAGATCTGGAAGGAGGAGAAAATACCAACCGACTGGAAAAAGGGGTTGATAGTCAAGTTGCCGAAGAAAGGGGCCACCACAAACTGTAACAACTGGAGGGGTATCACCTTGCTGTCCACTCCAAGCAAAGTGCTGGCGAGAGTCATCCTGAATCGTATAAAAGACTGCGTAGAAAAAAGGCTTCGGAAGGAACATGCTGGATTTCGACAACATCGCAGCTGTGTGGATCTCATCAACACCCTCCGAATCATCCTGGAGCAGAGTGTGGAGTGGCGGAATACCCTTTACCTCACATTTGTTGACTTCGAGAAAGCCTTCGACTCCGTAAATCAAAGAATCATGTGGAAGACCCTCGAGGAATATAAAATTACAACAAAGATCATCAGAATCATGGAAGAGATGTACGAAGGGTATGAGTGCCAGGTTCTTCACGAAGGCAAATTAACAGAAAAGATAAAGGTCAGTTCCGGAGTGAGACAGGGGTGTGTCCTTTCCCCCATTCTGTTCCTGTTGGTCCTGGATAGTGTGATGAAGAAGGTAATGGGAGGACGGAAGAGGGGTATTCAATGGGGTATAAATGACAGGCTTGAAGATCTGGATTTCGCAGACGACATTTGTCTTATGGCATAACGGTACTGAGACTTAGAAGATAAGCTGGGGAGGTTGCAGAGAGAAGCAGAACGTGCAGGACTGATGATCAACACCAACAAGACCAAAGAGATGAGGATAAATTCTGACATCACGACTAGTTTGACAGTCAACGGAAAGGACATTGAGCGAGTTGAGTCTTTCCTCTACTTTGGAAGTATAGTCACAAATGATGGGGGAGCAGAGGAAGATGTTCGAAGCCGTATCAGGAAGGCAAATGGTGCCTTTGTCCCAGCTCTACCCCATCTGGAGAAATAGAAACATTTCCAGGAAGACCAATCTCCGCCTTTTCAATAGCAACGTAAAGTCGATTCTTCTCTACGGCTGTGAAACATGGAAAGTCACAAAACCGATCAACAACCAGCTACAGGTGTTCATTAACAGATGTCTGCGTCGCATCATGAATGTGAGGTGGCCGGACATAATCTCAAAAGAAGATCTTTGGACGATCACCAATCAACCCGATTAGCATCCAGATCAAGGAGAGGAAATGGCGCTGGATTGGTCACACGCTAAGGAAGCCGGACGGAGCTATTGAGAGGGCGGCGCTAGACTGGAATCCTCAAGGCGCCAGGAAGCGAGGTCGACCTAAGAAGACCTGGAAGAGGACGATCGAAAATGAAATTGCAGAGGTGGACAAGAACTGGAGTCAAGTGAAGAGAATGGCCAGGAACCGTACTGCGTGGAGAAATTTCGCCAAGGCCCTATGCTCCAGAAGGAGCGGCAGGAATTAAGTAAGTAAACTACAATTGGTAGTGTGAAGCTAAATTTGTAGATTATTTGGCCAGAAACGTTCTATCAAGTTCCAACGTTCACCGCTGGGTGTCAGTGACGTCTGGTGGCCAAAGTTGGAACTACTTGAAATTGAACTTGCCCAGTTTCATTTAACTTCATTCATTTCATCTCATCCACATGCGACGGTTTTTAGTACTTGTAGCACACCCCATGGGTGTCCACATAGAAGCAGCTACAAACTCTGGCTAGCCGAACATGTCCTCGAACACTCCCGGCACTAAAAGCCATACGCTAAATAATAAATACATAAATGGGACATCTTGGTTATAAGCCCCGTGTATGGCACTTTGTTGTGTGTTGAATTTGTCAGTCTGTGTTTCTATTTTTTAAAATGTTGTTAACATTTTTTAAATGACACTAAAAGAACTCAGACGATAGGGGTCCAGTTTTGCTTCTCGCTTCGCTCGAAGCCCCAGGAGTCTTTCAACAGACTCCATTACCCATTAACTTAGGCTTCCCGCGCGGGGAACGGAGAGCGGGAGGTGCACTCTGCTGCATGACGTCACGCACTCGCCGTCTCCGTATCGCATAACGCCAGACCCCAGGAATAAACTCAGACTCAACAGACTCCATTCCCCTTTAACTTCGGCTTCCCGCGCGGGGAACGGAGAGCAGGAGGTGCACTCTGCTGCATGACGTCACGCACTCGCCGTCTCCGTATCGCATACCGCCAGACCCCAGGAATAAACTCAGACTCAACAGACTCCATTACCCATTAACTTAGGCTCCCCGCGCGGGGAACGGAGAGCAGGAGGTGCACTCTGCTGCATGACGTCACGCACTCGCCGTCTCCGTATCGCATAACGCCAGACCTCAGGAGTAAACTCAGACTCGGTGCATATGCACTGAACAACATGATGACGTCATACACGCCGTAACCGTAACACATAACGGTAGACCAGAGCATAACGATGAAGTCGACAAGATCATTTGAAATGATAAAAAACACTTGTTTTTAAAATAGAACTTGTTCTACAGATTTAAATGAAATCAAAGTTTGATTGTTTTAGTCTATTCTATGATTCTTCATCTTCTATTTGTAGGAAGCAGATTTAGGAATTTCTCAAAATGGAAGTAGGCCTAGATATTTCGATTTAGATTTGATCATGTATGGGTAGTGATATATTTAGGCCACAAAGGATGTGGTCTAACTGTTGGTGTGCACGACTTGTCAGTCAAAACGGAAGTGTTGATTAAAGTATATAAATTTAGAATAGAGCGTTTGCGGTCTGATGAGCTCTGTTCTGTTGTTGGGTATAGACGTTTTGTTGGTTTGTCAATGGCATTGCAGGTTGAGTATGTTAGTTTGTTGAGTGAAGTGTGTACGTTGTTGTAGGTGCCTCGTTCCAGTGCGATTCTCTTCGCTGTTTACGCTTTGGCTGTAGTGTCCTGTTTAACTTACTGCTTGCTAATTTGTTCTTGTTTTCGTCTTGTCCCCGTCTCAGAGTGTGAGTGCGTTGAGGGGGGAGGAGGGACGGGGTGGGGGGTTTGCGTACCTGTTCGTTATTGTAATTTTTATTTTAAATGTAAATATACTGTGCAATCTGGGGCGTGCTCTGGGAAGGGTTTCGGGTAAATTGCTCTGTTCTGTAAATGTTCCCTTAATCTTGGGAACAGCAGGCGAGAACGTTATGATGACCAGGATGTATGTACTATGTCTCTAAAATGAATTATTAACAAAATAGAAAAACAATCATCTCATATGAGTTGATGCTGGCCGATAATAAGAACCAGGAGGGAACAGATCAATGAACAGAGAGTTATAAATAGATGCTGTACGCTGGACCGTGGTGTTGCGCGTGGGCAGTCAACGAGGGAAATTACTGTGCCGCCTCTCTGACACGTGAGCTGAGATACATTACACAGTTGACTTGTACCAGGCTTTCGCGCCCGCAGGTTTCTTTTCCAGGGGGTGGGGGCAAGTAATAATTTTCATTTCATTACTCGGTGATGATAGAGCCTCCTTGGCTTAGGCGGCAGCACGCCAGCCTCTCACCTCTGGGTCCGTGGTTCAAATCCCGGTCACTCCATGTGAGAGTTGTGCTGGACAAAGCGGAGGCAGACAGGTTTTTCTCCGGGTACTCCGGTTTTCCCTGTCACAATTTCATTCCAGCAACACTCTCCACTATCATTTCATTTCATCTGTCATTCATTTAATCATTGCTCCAGGGGAGTTCGACAGGCTTCGGCAGCCGGCACAGTTCATATCCTCGCCGCTAGATGGGGGCTTCATTCATTCCATTCCCTGGCCCGGTCGGTCGACTGGAAGCAGGCTGTGGATTTTCATTTTCACTAGGTGATGATGAGACTTAGCCTACTCCCCTGCAATTTCGTTTCATTTCTTACTTGCTTCGTGATATTCATTATTTGGCTGCTCTGAAACCGTTGGGTACATTATCTTAAGAGCATGAATGGGAGGGATAGTTTTTTAAAATTCCAAGTTTTTGTCCATAGAAATTCGCTCTTCTTTGTGAATCATCGTCCTATTGTTCATTTCCTAAAAACAGGTAAACAGTATCGACGAAAGTAAAAATCAAGTAGTTCATTAAAATGGTAATGTTGATCCAGTTCGCCGATTTTCTAAATAACTGGGGATATTTTCAAATAATCCCAAATTACTAAGATAAATAAAACTGTGGAATTATCCTCACATCTAAATCAGTTAACTATCAGTAACTACAATTTATGCAATAAACTGGCGTGACAATGAACAATCGAAATATTCTCGGGATTCCAAAGGGGCGGGGGATGGGCCCTCCTTTCCCACCCCTGCGGGTGCCCATGGTACTGAACCCTTATATCTGGATGATCCACCAAAATCCAAGGATGGAAAAAAATAATGGATTGTAGCATCTTGAAGTCCCGGCTAAAAACAACACAGTGCTACTTGGTGAAAACACTCAGAATAAGAAACAGGATTTTATCAAACTGAATGTGCTATAGTAACTAACTACAGAACAGTAGGATTCTCTATCTACTCAGGAAAGGCGAGAATCTATGAAAATCTCGAGCGTAAGGATGCGGATTAGGTACCTCGGGAACTTCCACCCTACAGCACATTCCACTACCATTTAACTACAGAGACAATGCCAAATTCCTATAAAAGACCAGGGAATCGTAAAAACGTGTCTGTCATATTTATTGACATTAACAAATACACGTTTCCTAACACTAGCATTGATTATATGCATTAATAATGTTCAATTAAATCATATGACGAAATGTCATTACTACTGTTACATTCAACACATGTTTGTTTCTTCTAGAAACCGATACAATTATTCTTAAACGCTTCCATAAGTTCAAATAAAATAATGAAATAAATCGCAGCATACAACTGCTGTGCTCTAGGTAACGGGAGTTTTATAACAAGATATAATGTTATAAAGTTAAAAAAAATATCCCCAAATGAAATGAATCTACCCCTGAAGAGATCTCCGTCATTACAAACACTATTCATTAATCTATGCAATTTATCTCCCGTCTCCTATCACTTAAATCCTTCTCATAGAAGCGATAAAAATTCTCTACTCATATTTAAACTACAAATTAAACATTTTAATACGCGTAAATATAACTATAAACCTTTCTTTAAATTCTAAATATTATTTATATACAACACAAATATTAACGCTGTAATTCAGCAACTACTGAATTTAAAAATAGAATATATACAACGGGCCAACTGCCTTCTTCACAGACAATCTAGACAAAAATTGTCTTCCTATTTCTTCACTACATTTCAACGGACTTTAGAAAATTATCATTCACCATACTATGTCTTATTCGTGAAACTGTTACAATTCGGGATTCTATAATCCATACAATTAAGTAAAGACAAAGTTCATAGACCTCCTACAACTGGTCTGTCATCAAAATAAAAATACTTAATAAAAATATGATCTTCCAATTCGTAGAATAATTACCGTAAATTCAATATCTGATTAAGAACCATTTAAATAGAGTTAAGTTTACTCTTAGTTTCAACAACGACCCGTTGATCCTATAATTTCTTTCAGATTCAACTTCATCTAGTATCCGCTGTCCTAATGCTTCAAGAAGTTTCAACTCTATTAGACTATTGCAATAACTTCAAATATTAATAAACATCAACAATACTGCTTCTTCATAAAACATCCTATTTCAACATCAAAATATGCGCAAGTCTGTCACTACAACATTCCTTCAACAATTGACCAATGGCTTCACAATGCTCATTGTCATACAACAAATACCTCCGTCAGCTACGGGAATAAATAAATCTCTCTCTTAGAGATGCTTCGCAGTTTCTTCCAAAAACATATTATTCTGAACTAACTTCTCGTTAACAAATTCTTTTCGTAGTTTCAACATCCTTAATAAATATATGTAATAAAAATACACGTTCTATCGATGAATTAATTTAACAGGTAATACAATAAAATACTAGTCTTCCAATAACAATATTATTTCTTTCTTATCACTCACATTTTCTTAAAGCTTCCTATTAGCTGTGATATTTCCTTTAAATTCTTTCTTTTTTTCTTTTTCTTAGTCGTTTACCCTCCAGGTTGGTGGAACCCACGGACTCAGCGAGGGAACTCACCACTACCGCCTCTACGGGCAGTGTCCTAGAGCTGGGAACATCTAATCGGAGTGGATACAACTGGTGAGGTGTGATTGGCACCTGCAAAGCGAACAGGGGCCTCATGAGGGAAGGTAATGGATGGTCAGGATGGATATGCAAGGAAGAGGGAAGGAGGCGGCCGTGGCCTTGAAGAAGGTACTGTCCCCGATAATCCGGATAGTAGGCTGTCAGATATCCGCCCCCTCAATCGGATTGCCAATAATCAATCGCACCGGCACAGCTACATCAATGAAAATGGCACTGACAGATACTACCGAGATTAGAGCACAGCAGTTAACAAGAAATTATTGTGGAACACACCAAAATATACGGGGGTTCATACTTACCTTTACTTACCTCTTCAAATTAATCTCGGGTATGGGTTGCCAACTGGATCACTTAAAGTATGCCCTCACAATAACCTCCACCACGATATTTAAAAATGAACCAAGACGGAAACAAGAAACTTTAAACTGTACAATAATTTATTTCACATAAAGGAATTAATTTAACAAAAATAGAACAACAAATAAACGTGGCAATCAGAAGCCATTGTCCATATAACCATGTCCTCCTGTAGGACTCGTAGACTTTACATACAAAATTTCAGCTTTCTAGCTCAAAAGAACGTAATAATAATACACTTGGAATGGATAAGGGAATTGGGACGAGACATATAGCAATTGTTTTCCTTTTAATAAACATCACACTTTATTTATAACTGCAAGTCTGCTATGAAGACGACCTTGGCCTCTATCATCCAGTTGTCAGGCCAGCTGCGATGCACCCTACACCATGTCGCATGCTCGCATCGTCAAATGGACCCACCTGTCCAGCCAACGTTAGCATATGCTAGTTACATCAGAGCCTAGCTCCTTTTCAAAACACTTTAAATGTTCACGTCTCAGCCCAAATATTATCACGCAAATCTTTTAAATGCTCCAATCAAATATTACTGGATTACTCTAATAATCCCAAAACTTGTTTAATTGTATAATCCACATGTTTAACTAGCGTTGTTTAGAGTATAATAACATTTTAAATTGTTTATAACAAATTGTTCATTAATTATTTATAACAATTATTAATTGTTTATAGCATTGTCAAACAACAATTGAAAAATTTATACACGCCTCTCTTAATCCCTTTCATTTCACATTATTATTCAAGATATTTACATATTTATTTACAATATTTATATTATTTACTTTAGAAATACATTAAACCACACGTCTATCCGGTTGATAATTACTCAAATCGTGTTGATATAATCGACCAATGAAGGTTAGTTATATTTAATTTTTATATTCAGGTTTAATAAGGTTTAATAATTATTATTATTATTTGTGACGGTAACCTCCATTCAAAATCGTTATCTCAAATTGTTTAAACACTCTTGTTAATTTTAACAGTAACTTCACATGATTAATTTTCAAAGGACCTGGACAATACACTCAGCGGAAAAATACTTCGCTCAAAACGCACAAAATTGCACAAAATAGGCCCAGAATTCATCATATATCTCAATATATATGGCATCAAAATCTTCCACAATACATACAAAAACCTCCATTAATAAATTCATTAACTTCATTAATATTACTGTGGGAACCTCCTTCACTTAATCAAGGGCATTATTCATCAGCGACTTTTACACGTCCACTGAACTAACGATTATACATCCATAGTTCCTCTTTAAAAATTCTTATATTCATCCATTGTATCAAAACTGTTATTATATTTAACCTTCGTGGGTTTCATTCATGAATCGATATGAAGTAAAAATTTGCCAATCACAAATAAATTTAATAGCAAATACGATTAGACACGCCTCCCTGGTCTATCAAAATTGAGATTAATATCTTCAAAGTATCGCAGTATAAAAATACTATCTTCAATCAAAGTTCATCTAAACTGCATAATAGTCGAATAGAATACAATTAGACTGTGGAATGCAAACATTATTGTTCCAATCTAGAATTGAGAAAAACTCCTATCAAATGTTCATTACTATTGAACCCATGTGCCATAGGGTCCAAGGAGGTCGAATCCATGTATTTGGGAAAGAAATGAAAGAAACATACAGTTTCTAATGTAACTTAGAGAAAAATCAAGCTAGGATTCTAGCCTAACATTGTGCAAGCAACGCGAGCCAGGTGTTCGAGAGATGAGATCACCCCTCTTGACATTCAGAAGGAGCTAGTCATGAGTATTAATAACCGAGTGGAAAATTTCGGCTGTTAGACAAGGAAGCCTGACTCGGAAATCGAGCTGAGCTTGCTTGAAAACGACAACACCGCTTATGCGCCAGAAGAAGAATAATTAAATTTAACCCGTTTACGAGTATGAAAATAAGTAAACAATTACAGTACGGTGAATCATTTCGAATTAGAGATTTTTGTGTAAAGAAAAACCCTTTAATAATTGCACAGGAGAAAACTGCAAACGCAAGTAGACGTCATCGGGGATTTACCAAGGCCTGTGTGGAGGGGAGAATGCAAATGAACAGCAACACCCACACAGTTGAGGACGAGAAATTAATTAATATCTCCGAATTGCACGATCGATTCTTATGCGCAATGAGATTATTTAACATTGAGAAGACGAGCTTTTTGAAGGTATAATTTTTATAATGGTGCAACCATTATTTTAAAAGTTGGGTACGGAAAGGGCTAGAGTCTTATTTTTTTGTAGCGAAATAGTATAAAGCTCAGGGTATCACCAAGCCAAACAGGCAGTTCACGACAGACTCCGTAAGGGGAGGTGCTGTATCACATCGTACAAGCAGTTATTCTGACAGCCCGTGAGGGGGTGTTGCTACGCATCAGTATTCAGACAGCCGTGTGGGGCGTTACTCTGCTTCACACCGAAGACAGTTTACCAGTACTCCTTGAGGGGAGAAACGCTGTATTACACCGCAGAATTAATATCCGATAGCCACGGGCGTCGCAGTATTAATAATTTGCGTGCCTCCATAAGGAGCTGTAAAGAAGAAATATTAAAGTATCGCCGTGTTGAAAATTTAGGAAAATCCTAGTTACAGGATTTAGGTCCGACAGTACATAAGTTTACAGTGAAAAGTTCGTAAAATATAGTCAGAGCAGGTTGCGAACGTTGGACTTAAGGCGATAGGTCTTTAAATAAACGACCGAAAATATCATAACGTACGGAAGTACCGTAATAGAAAGATAAACAGTTATCTAATTTAAAGAACCCAAATAGGGAAAAACAGAGTAAGGTTCGCAACGTTTTTCAGAAAAGTAGGAGTGCGAGAACCGAATAAACAAAGAAGAACGGAGACTATAGACATTATCTCCAGAAAGCAGACGAACTATTCTAAAGCACTAGAATCGAGAAGTACTAGCTGCTATAAAATAAATCCATCGATCATCGATAGGTTATCGAGGGGACCTCGATCCGAACAGACTTTCATTAGGATCGATAAACTAGATCTAAAAAGAGAAGCCGTTCAAGCTAGAGAAAAAGCCGGTCATCCAGAATAGGATTCGAAGAATTAGGATTCCAGGGAAAAGTAGATGTTTCGAGACTTTCGTATTCTGCAGGATAGGAGGCCGACATTGAATAAATTTCACCCTTGGAAACGGGAGATTAAGAGGTCACGTGTGATAGGCTAGGAAAATACG
Source organism: Meconema thalassinum (assembly GCA_946902985.2). Taxonomy (NCBI): domain Eukaryota; kingdom Metazoa; phylum Arthropoda; class Insecta; order Orthoptera; family Tettigoniidae; genus Meconema; species Meconema thalassinum. The sequence goes on from OX336396.1 coordinate 151,058,414, forward strand.
GCCTAGTGATCAAAAGTGGTGAAGTGTAAATATATCAAGATTGTGTGTTAAAATAATATTTTTAGTGTTTATTGTGTGTTCTAAAAGGATACACCAGTGTATTAAAATGTTGTCAATGTTAAGTGTATTGAATATGTGTCAAGAAGTGTTTGTACATGAGATGAATTTCTACAATATGGAATAAGTTAAAAGTTGGGCAAAAATGAAACACCGCACAAGGATAAAGGTCATGAGACGACCTTAAAAACATGTAAGTAATGAATTTCATTATATTTTGGTGTCGGGAAATGATTGTGTACAAATCCACCGGAGTTTTTGAGTAAAAGGGATGTGTTTAAATAAATAAATACTGAATAAACAAAAACGCGGTCTGAACAATAATAGAAATTTGAGAAACTATAGATAATTATGTAAAAGAATAAATCCAGTAGAGGAAATATATGAATAAAATGTCAGTGTATTTGACGAATGTCATAAGAGCAAGCGAAATATTAATAATTATCATGAAAGATATTTAAATAAAAGTAAATTTGAGTTATATGAAAGAAATAGCTTTTGAGCTTTTTGTAAAGAATGAAGATATGAAATGAATAATAATAATAACCAAGTAAGGAAATATTAAATAAAGATCAAATTAATTGAACGGAACATAAGAGCGTTAGAGCCTTAATAAAAAGTATAGACATGATGTTCAAATGCATGTTTTTCAAAAGAGAGAAAGTTATTGTCAAAGGAAAAGAATAATATAAAAATTGAGATGTGTATCAATTGTTAATATGATATTATCAGTTCTTTGGATGACGCTAGGCTTAAAATAAAGTATAGCGCAAAAAGAGCGCAATTAAAATAAAATGTCACGCTAGGAACGCGTAAAAGTTAATGTACTTGGTAAATTACTTATGAGAGGTAGTTGATTGTAGTGAATTGAGAATTGGTGTAAGTCCTCTATTTGTGACGTAGTATCACGAGGCCATTGTATATGTGTTGAAAGGGAGCAAATGTATGGTATTGAGCGTAGGTCTTAAGCTATTGGCTGACCCTAAATCGCATTTTGTATAGTCCTCTATATGGGAATGGTTCCCGAGGCATGTGAAGAGATTCGAACTCAGAATCCTCTTATTGTGAAAGCCCCTTTATTATTCGTCGTAGAATGTGTATTACTCTTCCCCAATCAATGAGGACCTTTCATAATTAATAAATGCCAAGATTACGAATGTGGTTTATGAGCCCAATAATATTGTTGATTTTAAACGAGGAGTAGAATGCCAGGTCTCCCCAAGGAATTGAGAATGAATGAAAAGCTGTTTGTAAAAGTTTTAAAGAGAGCTCTAGCTTAGACTATACGGGAGGGTTCCCACATAGTCATAAATAACGCTCGAGTAACACGGTCAGACCCTTGGAGCAGGAGGGGTGTCTGAAGGCCGTCTTGTAAGGAGTAATGAATACACCAGGAGTGTTTAAAGTTGTTAACGACCCGGGCGTTGAACCGAGGTCCTTGTAGATTAATATTTCCGCTTGCCTGTTCAGATCGTAGTTTTTTTATGTGATAATGGTCTTAAAAGACAAATGAAATAAATAACAATCCCTATTGTAATGTTGTATGAAGTAGGATTCCACGAGTAAATTGAAGGCAACTAGGTTCCGGGAGTGACTATAGTTTTTTGACTGTGTCAAGTATCTTCATACTCTGGAGTACACAAATGATTTCCTGATTACCTTAATGTATTTGTAAAACTAGAGAGAGATGATAAAAGCTGAAAACCTGTGAAATGCCCAAATATTGAGTTAAATAATTAACATGTAATTTTAAATGTAATTATACTTTTTTTTTGATGATTAAGAAAATATAAAAGTAGTATTTGAGGTGTACAAAGAATGATACCATTATTATAGAAAGCATTGAGCCAAAAGAGCTCGGAGTTATATGAAATTTACAGTTGATGCTTTATGGAAGTAAAAATAATTAGGAATTGTTGGTTTATATGGAAACCATATGTTTTAATACAATAATTGTTTTATTCTTGTGTTACTCCTTGTTCATTTGGAACAAGTAGATGATTATGGGTCAGTAATTTAATTGTTTAATTGTTTGTAGCGCCATAATTTTGATTAATTAAATGTGTTAAAATAGGAGTTGATTTTGTTGTTATTTTTGCAAGTGTATCCTCTAATAAATCCAAAATATGTGAGTCACAGAGTGGGTGAACTTACCGCTACCCCGAAAATCCCGAATTGAGCTACGCTGGTATACTGTGATTGGCATATTTCTTGCTAAAAGGGCACATGGGGGGCATATAAGTAATATGCTGGATTGATAACTAGAGGAACACTTAAGTCGGTCATATCATGTAAATTAAAGTAATGATAGGAATAGCTACAACGTAAAATATCAACTGACCGCATGGGTCCCTGGAAACTCATATCGAGCAGCCCTGAATTATATAAACAACCCCCCTAGCAAATCTTTCATGGCGCCCAGTACGCAGGGCTGAGTTTTCCTAGGGAAAACCCGAGTTTTCTCAAAAAATCAAAATTTTCATTTTTGAAAAAAATGGTTTTTCGAAATGTTGAATTTTAAATACTTCCATAAAGGTTTATGAAATTGAATAAAAGTATCAAAAGGGTACGGTGTAGTAAACACCCGTACCAAAGTAAATTTTTAAAGAAATTGGGACACAATGGTTCAGAGTATCATCTCTCAAGCATGTACTAGTGTGGTGGCATGAGTAGCCCACTATATTCTAATAAGATGGCATTGAGTGAAGAGATGCAACGGCTTTTGGAGGCTATAAAGGCCGATAGCAATGAGAAGTTGGAGGCTATAAAAGCCGATAGCAATGAGAAGTTGGAGGCTATAAAGGCCGATAGCAATGAGAAGTTAGAGGCTATAAACAATACATTGGGTCTCCAAAAGGATGAAAATAACAAAGTGTTCGAATCCATAAATGAGAGTTTGAATAAGTTGGATAGCCAACAGGAGGAAAATAACCAAAAGTTAGGATCCATGAATCAAAGTTTAGAGTCACTAAAAACTGATAGTGCTAATATGGGAACTAAATTATTAGATATCGAAGCTAAAAGTGATAACATGGGAACTAAATTAGAAGCTATCGAGGATAACTGTATAAAAATGAACGATGAAGTGAAGGCTGAAATTGAGGGAATAAAAAGGGGGTCAAATGGACTCAGAGAGGTTTTAGAAAAAACAATGAATACCAAATTTCAAGATTTTGACACTAAGTTTGGGGACAAGTTAAATGAGTTAAAAGGGGAAATCGCAAGTGAGATTAAAGAGGAAAATAAAGAATTTCATTCAGGATTGCAAGCCCAAATACAGGCTTTGAACGAAAGTATGGGAGAGTCCCAAACTAGGTGTCAAGAAAAGTTTGAAAATTTAGAAGGTAATTTTGGGGCTATAAAAACTAAATTAAATAGCATGGAAAAAGCCTGTAAAGAAAATGTAGACGGATGTAGAAATGAACTTGTGAACCAGATCCAAGGGGTGTACAACGAATTAAAAACTCAGATAGAATCTAATAGCAATATTTGTGAAAAATCCCGGGATGAGATAAAAGAAAGTTTTAAGAAATTAGGAGAAGAATTTAAAGGGGTAAAGGACAAAGTAGGAAATCTTGAAGGAAAAATCGATGGAGTTCAAACCGAAGTAACTGAGATGAAAAATCAAAATAAAAAGGATGTTCAGGGTATGAAAGATCAGATTGATCATTTTACCGGGCAGGTAGATGAGAACCTGAAGAAGTACGAGGGGGAAATAGATAAAAGATTCGGTAGATACGAGAAGCATATCCAGAAAGAAAGAGAACAACGAAATAAAGAAAATAAGGAAAATACCCAGAAGATAGATGAAATAAGTAAGGGTATAAATGAGGTTAAGGAAAACGTGGAAACCTTAGAGGGGCAAGTAGAAAAAACAAATAATGAAGTGAAACTGATCAAAGATGAATTAACGGAAGTGTCTAAGAAGACGGAAGGAAGGTCAAAGGACGAAAAGAAGTGGAGAAGCAAATAAAGGAGATACGAGAGGGCCTGGAGACCATAGGTGACGTTAAGCCAGAAATTATCAATCAACAGGCCATGGTCATTAAGAAAGAGGTAGAAGACCAACTAAATGAGTTCAGGGATAGCTTCAGGGATGAGAAATTCCAACTCAAAAAGGCAGAGGAAGATATTAAAAGGAATCAAGAAAGAATTCAGAATGAATTAAGATCCCGATTGGAGAGGACTGAACATAAGAATAGTCAAATGGAAATCCAACTCATGGCTAATGAAGAAAGTGCCCGAAGGGAAAGGAAGTTAGAATTTGAGAATCAGGAGGAGTTTCCAAAGACAGGATGGGTAGATTCCCGTGAACAAGGCACAGATACGGAGAGGGACTTAGGAGGGGAGAGCCCTTATAAGAACCCAGGATATCCGATGGCGATGTCAACCCCGTACATGAATCAGACAAATGGCCAGATAATAAACATTATTAAATCGAATGAGGACAGACCAGTAAAGTTTACGGGTAATAACATGTCTATTACTCCAAAATACTGGCTAAAGGAAGTTGCAGAGTATTTAAACGAAATGAAAGTTCCTCAGGATCGGAGACTGAGAGCTATTGAAAAGCTGTTGGCAGGTGATTGTCTCACCTGGTTCAGAAGCTTCAGGTACACCTTTGATACGGTGGAAGGCTTTAGGGAAGCATTTTTAAAACGATATTGGGCAGCAGACGTCCAAGAGAATTTAAGGCTAGATCTGCACTCTAGGAAGTACAGCACAAATGCACCAACTAAGTACTCGGAATTTTTCACCGCTCAGTTATGTAAATTCCGCGAACTCGGCATTGCTCCGGCAGAGAACGACCTGTGTGCCGCCATTGCAAGACAACTTCCATATGAGATTCAGAGGCTGTTAATCTCATCCAAAGCCAGAAGTGCTGTGGAAGTGGAGAGTGTATTACGTCAATTAGATATGACGACTTCGCACGTAACTCCTCGGCATCAAAGACAGACTGAGCAAGTACATATGGCCAGCAGTCAGGAAACCAGAGAAAAACCATCGACCAGAAATCAGTCCACTAGCACTGATACTCAGGGACTGGGTCGAGAATATGGGCACCAGGAGCCTAGAGGGATACAGCCATATTACAGAGGAGGATATCGAGGAAGAAATCCTAGGAATACGGGTTACAGGCAACAAGAGAGCCGACCCTATAACAATAACCATCAAAGGCAAGAAAACAGAAAGAAATGGGAGAATTATCCCAGAAGGAATGTAAGGCCAGAGGATAGGGATGATGAATATTGGGCCGAAATAGAGGAAAGATATCAGGAAAGTCTTCGTTATATGAACGAACGACCAGATGAACCTGATAGGCAAAAAGTCCGTTGGAGTGAGGCAATCAAGAACCGGAAATCACCCGACCGACTAGACGGAGCTCAAAGCTTGGAACTACAAGCTCAATTAAAGAATGAGGGGAAAGGAAGCCCTCAGGATAAAAAAAGAACTCCAAATTTAAATGGTCAAAAGTGGAAACATACCGGGAGCTGGGAGGTGGTAGAAATTGTGAATTGGATACCCAGACCAGATGAGCTAATTAACGAGGATGTGGAAGGAATCCCACCTGTTAAAAGAGAACTACCTATAATTATGCTTAGGATAGAAGGATTACTGGTCAGAGCATTAATTGATACCGGATCCACAATAAGTTTAATTACACAAACCCTTCTAAATGAACTGGAAACAAGGGGCCGAGTATTAAAAATCCCTACATCAAGTGTAAAGATTAAGGGAATTATCCCTGAAAAATCTTTAACATGTAAATTTCAGGTATATATCGATCTGATCATGGGTAACGCTGAAATTTCGCAGTGCTTTTTGCTGGTAAATCAATTACCGTATAATGTCATATTAGGTATTGATTTTATCCGTGAGAACAAGGTCATTATAGACCTAGCGCAAAACTGCATTAGAATTCAAAGAGAGGATGTGGATGAACAAAACATTAACCTACAGGAACAGGATGTGAAAATAGGAGATCAGGTATGGCATGTGGAAGAAGTAACGGAGGAAGGTTATGAGGACATAGAAAAGATATTTGAAGTCCTCAATATAGAACTCGAAGATAATTTGGAAACTGAGTTCGAGACCAACCTGTCAGGAAAAGTAGAGGAAGCTAAAGTGAACCTCGAAAATAAGGAACAGTTAAAGAAATTATTATTGAATTATAGGGACGTATTTGATTCCAAGCCAGGGAAGATTGAAAAATTTAAATATGCGTTCCAAGTCAATGATTGGGCACCGTTCAGACAAAAACCCTACCCGGTTGCGGAAAAACATTACCCACAAACTAAGAAAACACTGCAGGAGATGATGAATGCAGGTGTTATAGAAAAGATGGCGACACCATATGTTAGTCCATTAGTGATTGTGAGTAAACCGGATGGCTCAGTAAGGGTGTGTTTAGATGCCAGAAATCTAAATGCAAAAATCATACCAGAAAATGATTCGGCACCACCCATAAAAGAAATACTGAGGAAGTTCAAAGGTAAGAAGATTTTCACAAATATTGACATGACTTCTTCGTATCATCATCTCGAACTGGAAGAGAAAACCAGTTTGTTGACTGGATTTCAGTTCGACCAACAAACATATTGTTTTAGAAGATGTCCGTTTGGATTGAAGACCGCAGGATCTGCATTAATAAGAGCGCTTGATCGAAACCTGTCAGAGGAAGTGAAAGAGTGCACTATCCGTTATGTGGATGATATTTTGCTTACCTCGGAGAATATTGAGGAACATTTAGAAAAGTTGAAGAAATTATTGGAAGACTTAAGAAGGGCAAATTTTAAAATAAAATTAAAGAAGTCAAATTTTTGTCAAAGGCAAGTAACATTTTTAGGGCATGTGATTGACAAGGATGGTGTTAAACCAAATCCATGCAAATTGGAATCGATAAGGGATTTTCCAAGGCCTTGGAAAGTAAAGAACGTTCGCCAGTTTTTGGGATTGATTGGGTTCTTCTCAGGACATTGTCCATCATACACAAAAACTGTTGCACCACTACAGGACCTTCTGAAGAAGGGGGGCAAGTGGAAATGGACGGAGGAAACAGAAAAAGCGTTCGTGGAGGCCAAGGAAATGCTCTTAAATTACGTGAAGCTAGGATATCCTGATTTTAATCAGAGATTTATCATTCAAACAGACGCATCCCAGATTGGAATAGGGGCAATGCTATATCAGGAACACCCGGAAAACCCTGATAAGAAAAATTATCTAGCTTTCACAAGTCGGAGACTGAAACCACACGAGAAAAATTATACGATCAGCGAAATCGAGCTGTTAGCGATACTGCACGCGTTGCAATATTGGCGGAAGATCGTATATGGGTTTCAGGTCATTCTAAGAACGGTCATAAAGCCTTAACCTTTTTGATGAAGACTGACTTATCCAGTCAAAGGTTGATGCGTTGGGCTTTATACATTCAACAGTTTGATGTCAGGATAGAATACTGCCCAGGAAAAGAAAATATAGTTCCAGACTACTTAAGTAGACAGCCAGAGTCCATAGAAGAGGAAGTAATGGCTATAGATTTGGAAGACAGGGATCAGCGTACTCTTAATGAGTTAAGAAGCATTAGTCAAAGGCCACGTGAGGATCCATGGATGAACATGCTCATATCTTTCCTTGAGGGAAGCTTGATAAGGGAAAAACCAGCGTACACGGAAGCTAATAAGATAGCTCAAGACTACACGTTTTATAATGGATTATTATATAAGTTTGTAGACTCTGACCATACAAAATTAAGGATTGTTGTACCTGCAATTTTGCAGAGGAAAATAGTGTGGTTAGCCCATAGATCGTTCGGACATATGGGAGTCGACAAAACAGTCTCGATGCTGAAAGAAGCATTTGTATGGCCGAGACTGAGAGAAACTGTAAGGGACACGTTAAAGACATGTGGTTTATGTCAAAGGATCAAACCTAATGCATTTCTGATGAGGCAGAAGCCTATACCATTGTTGCCCGAAAGGCCAGGTCAAATTATATCTATTGATAACTTTGGACCTTTGCCCAAGGCAAGAAGAGGAAATCGACACATAATGGTGGCTATGGATGTCTTCACTAAAATGGTTGTCCTTGCTCCCATACAGAAGACTAGTACCAAACAGGTGTTAAAACGACTAAAAGAAAAAGTGATACCGATTCTGGGAAAACCTGAGAATTTGTTGTCGGATCATGGTAGTTGTTTCACCAGTGTAGAGTTCAGACGAGAATTAGAAAGACTTGGAATACGTCAGATTTTGTCAAGTATTCGCCATCCTGAGGCAAATCCTGTAGAAAGAGTGATGAGGGAGACGGCCAAGTACTGTAGAATATATTGTGCCGAAGAAAATTGGAAGTGGATAGATATCTTGGATATTATCGAATTTTGTATAAATAATACAATCCATGAATCCACGGGAGAGATACCCATAACGTTACATCGGAATGAGCAACCAGAGAGACCTTGGAGTCTGGTAATTCCTAGGCCAGTCGACGCTCAGCCTGGAAGAGATGTACGCATTAAAAGAGCCTTTGAGCATCTAAAAGCTCAAGCCGACAGGAGGCAAAGAAGTAATAGGCATAAGAGGTATCATCGACCATTATTAGCAGGAGAAATGGTGTTAGTAAAAAGACCAGCCATTTCGGATCCAGGGAACCGTGTGTACAAGAAGTTCCAGAAAATGTACCACGGACCGTATCAAATAATCAGAGATTTGAGGAATAACGCATATAGAATTCGGCACTGTGAAACGGATCACGAAGTGACCATGAATTCAGCAAATTTGAAATTATATTACCATCCCGAAGATTTCGATGAAGCAAATGAACAAGCCCTGGTTATGGAAACATTTAGAGATGAATCCGCTTTTGACATAAACAAGAATAAGGAAGAAATAGAGAATAGAGCTCAAGCATTCGAGTGCGAATGCGAATTGGAGAAATTGTATTGGGAAATCAAAGAAATAATTGAGTTTATTGAAGAAGAAAATTTCAATTTAAGAAAGGAGAATGATGAAATAAGGAAACGGGTAGGGATAGACCACACCCGTAAGGAAGAATGAGGTTCTGGAGATTTAAAGCCCAGATGAATAAAGGAAAAAGAAAGAAAGGGTAGGGACAGAGCATACCCGACCTACACAATCACCTGATACGACTTTAAAGAAATAAAAACAACGGAGGGTACGGACAACGTTATGATGGCTTCGACGAATAAAGAAATACAAGATTAATTGAAATACATTTCCTCAAAATTTTTCGAAAATTTATTTACCTAAGGAGGGGAGAGATGAACCCATGTGCCATAGGGTCCAAGGAGGTCGAATCCATGTATTTGGGAAAGAAATGAAAGAAACATACAGTTTCTAATGTAACTTAGAGAAAAATCAAGCTAGGATTCTAGCCTAACATTGTGCAAGCAACGCGAGCCAGGTGTTCGAGAGATGAGATCACCCCTCTTGACATTCAGAAGGAGCTAGTCATGAGTATTAATAACCGAGTGGAAAATTTCGGCTGTTAGACAAGGAAGCCTGACTCGGAAATCGAGCTGAGCTTGCTTGAAAACGACAACACCGCTTATGCGCCAGAAGAAGAATAATTAAATTTAACCCGTTTACGAGTATGAAAATAAGTAAACAATTACAGTACGGTGAATCATTTCGAATTAGAGATTTTTGTGTAAAGAAAAGCCTTTAATAATTGCACAGGAGAAAACTGCAAACGCAAGTAGACGTCATCGGGGATTTACCAAGGCCTGTGTGGAGGGGAGAATGCAAATGAACAGCAACACCCACACAGTTGAGGACGAGAAATTAATTAATATCTCCGAATTGCACGATCGATTCTTATGCGCAATGAGATTATTTAACATTGAGAAGACGAGCTTTTTGAAGGTATAATTTTTATAATGGTGCAACCATTATTTTAAAAGTTGGGTACGGAAAGGGCTAGAGTCTTATTTTTTGTAGCGAAATAGTATAAAGCTCAGGGTATCACCAAGCCAAACAGGCAGTTCACGACAGACTCCGTAAGGGGAGGTGCTGTATCACATCGTACAAGCAGTTATTCTGACAGCCCGTGAGGGGGTGTTGCTACGCATCAGTATTCAGACAGCCGTGTGGGGCGTTACTCTGCTTCACACCGAAGACAGTTTACCAGTACTCCTTGAGGGGAGAAACGCTGTATTACACCGCAGAATTAATATCCGATAGCCACGGGCGTCGCAGTATTAATAATTTGCGTGCCTCCATAAGGAGCTGTAAAGAAGAAATATTAAAGTATCGCCGTGTTGAAAATTTAGGAAAATCCTAGTTACAGGATTTAGGTCCGACAGTACACAAGTTTACAGTGAAAAGTTCGTAAAATATAGTCAGAGCAGGTTGCGAACGTTGGACTTAAGGCGATAGGTCTTTAAATAAACGACCGAAAATATCATAACGTACGGAAGTACCGTAATAGAAAGATAAACAGTTATCTAATTTAAAGAACCCAAATAGGGAAAAACAGAGTAAGGTTCGCAACGTTTTTCAGAAAAGTAGGAGTGCGAGAACCGAATAAACAAAGAAGAACGGAGACTATAGACATTATCTCCAGAAAGCAGACGAACTATTCTAAAGCACTAGAATCGAGAAGTACTAGCTGCTATAAAATAAATCCATCGATCATCGATAGGTTATCGAGGGGACCTCGATCCGAACAGACTTTCATTAGGATCGATAAACTAGATCTAAAAAGAGAAGCCGTTCAAGCTAGAGAAATAGCCGGTCATCCAGAATAGGATTCGAAGAATTAGGATTCCAGGGAAAAGTAGATGTTTCGAGACTTTCGTATTCTGCAGGATAGGAGGCCGACATTGAATAAATTTCACCCTTGGAAACGGGAGATTAAGAGGTCACGTGTGATAGGCTAGGAAAATACGGCCTAGTGATCAAAAGTGGTGAAGTGTAAATATATCAAGATTGTGTGTTAAAATAATATTTTTTAGTGTTTATTGTGTGTTCTAAAAGGATACACCAGTGTATTAAAATGTTGTCAATGTTAAGTGTATTGAATATGTGTCAAGAAGTGTTTGTACATGAGATGAATTTCTACAATATGGAATAAGTTAAAAGTTGGGCAAAAATGAAACACCGCACAAGGATAAAGGTCATGAGACGACCTTAAAAACATGTAAGTAATGAATTTCATTATATTTTGGTGTCGGGAAATGATTGTGTACAAATCCACCGGAGTTTTTGAGTAAAAGGGATGTGTTTAAATAAATAAATACTGAATAAACAAAAACGCGGTCTGAACAATAATAGAAATTTGAGAAACTATAGATAATTATGTAAAAGAATAAATCCAGTAGAGGAAATATATGAATAAAATGTCAGTGTATTTGACGAATGTCATAAGAGCAAGCGAAATATTAATAATTATCATGAAAGATATTTAAATAAAAGTAAATTTGAGTTATATGAAAGAAATAGCTTTTGAGCTTTTTGTAAAGAATGAAGATATGAAATGAATAATAATAATAACCAAGTAAGGAAATATTAAATAAAGATCAAATTAATTGAACGGAACATAAGAGCGTTAGAGCCTTAATAAAAAGTATAGACATGATGTTCAAATGCATGTTTTTCAAAAGAGAGAAAGTTATTGTCAAAGGAAAAGAATAATATAAAAATTGAGATGTGTATCAATTGTTAATATGATATTATCAGTTCTTTGGATGACGCTAGGCTTAAAATAAAGTATAGCGCAAAAAGAGCACAATTAAAATAAAATGTCACGCTAGGAACGCGTAAAAGTTAATGTACTTGGTAAATTACTTATGAGAGGTAGTTGATTGTAGTAAATTGAGAATTGGTGTAAGTCCTCTATTTGTGACGTAGTATCACGAGGCCATTGTATATGTGTTGAAAGGGAGCAAATGTATGGTATTGAGCGTAGGTCTTAAGCTATTGGCTGACCCTAAATCGCATTTTGTATAGTCCTCTATATGGGAATGGTTCCCGAGGCATGTGAAGAGATTCGAACTCAGAATCCTCTTATTGTGAAAGCCCCTTTATTATTCGTCGTAGAATGTGTATTACTCTTCCCCAATCAATGAGGACCTTTCATAATTAATAAAAGCCAAGATTACGAATGTGGTTTATGAGCCCAATAATATTGTTGATTTTAAACGAGGAGTAGAATGCCAGGTCTCCCCAAGGAATTGAGAATGAATGAAAATCTGTTTGTAAAAGTTTTAAAGAGAGCTCTAGCTTAGACTAGACGGGAGGGTTCCCACATAGTCATAAATAACGCTCGAGTAACACGGTCAGACCCTTGGAGCAGGAGGGGTGTCTGAAGGCCGTCTTGTAAGGAGTAATGAATACACCAGGAGTGTTTAAAGTTGTTAACGACCCGGGCGTTGAACCGAGGTCCTTGTAGATTAATATTTACGCTTGCCTGTTCAGATCGTATTTTTTTTTATGTGATAATGGTCTTAAAAGACAAATGAAATAAATAACAATCCCTATTGTAATGTTGTATGAAGTAGGATTCCACGAGTAAATTGAAGGCAACTAGGTTCCGGGAGTGACTATAGTTTTTTGACTGTGTCAAGTATCTTCATACTCTGGAGTACACAAATGATTTCCTGATTACCTTAATGTATTTGTAAAACTAGAGAGAGATGATAAAAGCTGAAAACCTGTGAAATGCCCAAATATTGAGTTAAATAATTAACATGTAATTTTAAATGTAATTATACATTTTTTTGATGATTAAGAAAATATAAAAGTAGTATTTGAGGTGTACAAAGAATGACACCATTATTATAGAAAGCATTGAGCCAAAAGAGCTCGGAGTTATATGAAATTTACAGTTGATGCTTTATGGAAGTAAAAATAATTAGGAATTGTTGGTTTATATGGAAACCATATGTTTTAATACAATAATTGTTTTATTCTTGTGTTACTCCTTGTTCATTTGGAACAAGTAGATGATTATGGGTCAGTAATTTAATTGTTTAATTGTTTGTAGCGCCATAATTTTGATTAATTAAATGTGTTAAAATAGGAGTTGATTTTGTTGTTATTTTTGCAAGTGTATCCTCTAATAAATCCAAAATATGTGAGTCACAGAGTGGGTGAACTTACCGCTACCCCGAAAATCCCGAATTGAGCTACGCTGGTATACTGTGATTGGCATATTTATTGCTAAAAGGGCACACTATAGTGTACTCAATAAATCGTAATCAAAGTTCATATTTCATAAAATTGTCTATAATGCAATGGTATTTCAGAACTGACGATAAATGTCTATGTTGCAATCATGTTCATAAAACGACTAGTATTTCCAAGATCGTCGACAAAGTAGTAGATTTTAACGCTCTAAAATCTTTTAATTATTCTTCTTTCTTGAGGATGACAGAAAATTGGTCAAAGTAATTTACTGAATAGAATTACTTTAATAAAATGACACGCTGTCTGAATTCAAATTTGCCATAGAAAATCGTTAACTTTACAGTTAAATCGTGACTACAAAAATATGCAAATTACTGAAAGAATATAAAATATCAGTCTCAACTGATCCAAAATTATTTAAATATGCCAATGACATAACAATGTCTCAATAAAACCTAGAAAAAGGCATAAATCATCAAAGTGTACTGAGTACAGAAATATCAAGCAAGAATATGGGGCAAAATATATGGGACAGAAAATATGGGAAAAATGGTTGCTCAGATATCGCTAGATGGCTCAAATAAAACAAGAAACGTTCACGACTACCTTATCTGTTGATTGAAGTTCTAGAGGAAAATTTCCAAAGAAGACTGCTGATGGTTCCATTTCACCAACGTAAATATGTGCTCCGACCTCGAACCTGGAACCAGTGCCCTCGGAGAATAGAATTGCTTCCTCCTCCGGAAATTGCACTGCTCCGTGTAGACGATAGACATCCTTCTGGTAAAACTCTTCTTTGTGAGCCGGGTCCACCCTGGCCTCTCTTGAAAGTTCCCTGAAGTTCAGGTAGAAATTCGTCATGAAGTTTATTGCAGTTATCTCCGCAGAAATATTCATATTTGTGGAGTATGAAAATATTTCCACTGCCATTTGATATAATTCAGCGTTGGACAACGATGCATGAGTGTCGTTGGATATTCACTACATGCTCGCTTTTGTAGAATGACGATTAACGAAGTTCCATGCTGCTATTTCACTCCATTGATATATGTCCCAATGGCATTAAAGATTTAGTATTCCATCTCCACTTCTGTTATAATCATAGTTGAAAGTACTGCCAGATTATATTGTTGCATTGTAGAATATAGCGTTGTATCACCAAATGCAATATGTAGTATCACGGTTGCAATACACGTGTCAGCCGTAGCGTAGAATGTGGTGTTATAAAAGTGCTTCTTAGGTGGCGAGAAAATCACTCTTGTCTGCAGTCTTAAAATGCCAATATCTTCCAAATTATATCCGTGAAAATGTTCAACTTTCCTACACACTTTAATACTGTTATGCACAATAGAATTAGCTTAAAGGCATTAGCTAACTCTTGATAGGTTATCTTGTAGACTCGATTATGTGTGCGTTTCAACTTCGCCTAGTTTCGATAACCGTAAAATGGTACTGCTGCACTGCTCTGTGCTCGTTCGATGCGGTGGGCTTTAACCACACGTTCTAATGACGACTTGCTTCACTGAATAACTCGAAAACGACAATGAGACATCAGAAACTGAGAAAATGAGAGCTTCTCTCTGCTGTGCAAGACCTTTTATCAACTTCTTAAGGGGCGTATCCATCCCTTCCATAGCATGTTCCTCCGTCATTGCTAGAAATTCTAACTTTGGCTATACTTGACGGATTTTCAAATTTCAAAAACTCAAAATTAATTTCTTCAAAATTTCAAATCAATGCCATAACTGAAAATAGATTTCCACAATTCTGCATGCCAAAAGTAATTAAATATGGTAGTTTCAGTAATCTCCGTCTTCCTTCCAAACTATCGTTCATTGGTTCGAGCCTCTCCTCCAATAGCGTAACTTCTTTCTTAGCACAATTCCATGTTTCCCTGCGACTGCGTCGTAAATCTCAGATCTTTCTCGAACAAATCCTGACGTCACCAAGAATCTCAGCTTAAGCAGCCTACTTGCATAGAGTCTGCGTCATCCGTGCCTACGTCATAAATATCCACGTCACAACTATGACAGCCATAACTTTCTTCATATTTGCCAATACAACCATCGTGGTCTCAATATAATTCAATTTACGGGGGCAGTACCATCCCGGCATTTGCCCGAAGACGAAGTGGGAAACCACGGAAAACCACTTTGAGGATGGTTGAGGTGGGAATCGAACCCCCTCTACTCATTTGGGCCACCCGAGGCTGAGTAGACCCCGTTCCAGTCCTCTTACCACTTTTCAAATGTCGTGGCAGAGCCGGGAATCGAACCCAGGACCTCCGGAGTGGTAGTTAACCTTGCTGACCGCTACGCTACGAAGGCGACACTAAATTCTTTCTTCAAAATCTTATTACTTCAAAAATACGCTGTAATTCGTATTTACTAACTTCACATTACATTCTTTTACAAATTCTTTCTTTAATATTTCTCATAAACTTTTATACTTTATGTTTGTTAGTCACCAAATACAATACACAACGTAGTCAACACTTATCACATTAGTGACAGAATTCTAATGATACAAGTAAAAGCAATTCCAAATGATTTGGTGATAATACAAACATATTTCCCCACTTCAAATGCTGATGATGAAGAAATTGAAGAAATGTATGATCAAATAGAAGAATTGTTTGACATAGTAAAGGAGAATTCAAACATTATTTTAATGGGTGATTTTAATGCTTCCATAGGCTCCCATAATGATGTTAAATATGCTGGTAAGTTTGGCATGGGTGATGTCAATGTGAGAGGAGACAGATTACTGGAATTCTGTGAGCAACATGAGATGGTAATAACTAATACCTGTTACGAAGTTCCCAAGAGAAGACGTTACACCTGGATAGCACCTGGAGATAGAAGAAGGTTGCAAATTGACTACATCATAGTTAAACAAAGATATAGGAACCAAGTGAAAGCCAGCCATAGTTACCCTGGGGCGGAAATTGATAGTGATCATATCCTAGTTGCCGCTAAATGTGATATAAGGTTCAAGAGGAATAAAACATTTAGACGAAAGAGATGGTGTTTAAATAAGATTCAGGATCCTAATGTAGTACAAAAAATTAAAGATGTTAGCAAATTTGTTAAGGATGAGACTTTAGGATGGGATGATATCAGAAATGGCTTAGAAACAGCCGCAACGGAAGTACTAGGTAAAATAAAATTGGACCCGAAGAAGAAATGGATGACCCAGGAAATCCTGGAGCTTATTGAAGAAAGGAACAATTTTAGAAATATAGACACTCAAGCGTATAAGTCTCTAAAGAATCAAATAACAACGAAATGTCGCAAGGAGAAAGAAAATTGGATGAATCAGGTATGCATGGATATTGAGGATGACCTGAAGAATGGGAAACCTGACAAAGCTTATTTTAAAGTGAAATCTTTGAGCTATCAGCAACGCATTACAAGCAACGTAGTTAAGGATTCCAAAGGGAAGCTATTGTTTGAAAATGATAAGGTATGTGAGCGATGGAAGGAATACCTTGAAGATTTGTATGATGGACCAGATATTACTGACAATAGTAGTTATATAGAAGATGAAGAACTAATTGAAAAAGATGATAAAGGTCCAATCATAACTAAAGCAGAGTTTTATGCAGCACTCACTAAACTGAAAGGAAATAAAGCAAGTGGTGTGGATAACATTCCTTCAGAGCTCTTAAAATGTTGTGATGTAAGCATTAAGGAATGCCTTTTTCAAATCATTACTAAATGCTATGAGGACGGAATTGTACCTCCTGATTTTATTAAAAGTCGAACAATCACACTACCCAAGAAATGAAATGCTTGTGAATGTTCTAACTATAGAACTTTAGCCATTCTTTCACATGCATCAAATATTTTATTGATAATCATTCAAGAGAGACTAAGCAAGAAAATTGAACAACATCTGGATAGTGATCAGTATGGATTTAGAACAAGGAAAGCGACTAGGGAGGCTATCCTAGCATTACGTCAGATTTTAGAAAGAAGACTGGAAGTTAATCGAAAAACCTATATAGTATTCATTGATATAGAAAAGGCATTTGATAATGTTAATTGGAAAACCTTATTTCTTACATTGGCCAAAGTCGGGATTGACTGGAAAGACAGGCGCCTTATTCTGAACTGATATAAAAATCAAACTACCGAAATAACTGTTAATGGCAATAAAAGAGAAGCAAAAATAAGAAGAGGTGTAAGGCAGGGTTGTCCTCTATCACCACATCTCTTTAATATCTATATACTGTAGAGGCTGCAGTAAATGCATTAAAAGAGAAAACAAAAGGATTAAAATTTAATGGAGTACAGGTTCATAGCATTCGCTTTGCAGATGATATTGCACTTTTAGCAAACTCTGCATGTGAAATGAATAGAATGTTAAACATTTTTCAGAAATCCTTAGGAAAATTCGGGCTAAGAGTTAATTCTCGGAAGACAAAATTAATGGTGGTTGATAAAAAGAAACAACCAATTTTTGCTAATATAATGTTAAATGATAGTGCCATTGAACAAGTAACGGAATTTGCTATTTGGGAGTGTGATTAATTATGACAACAGATGCATCTCAGAAATTAAGAAAAGAATAGTGTTGGTGAAGAAAGCCTTTCAAGATAAGAAGAATTTGCTACTCAATGAGCACCTCAACTTGAAGATAAGGAAGTCATTTCTCAAGACCTTTGTTTGGAGTGTGTTGACCTATGGTTGTGAAACATGGACACTGGGGAAAAGAGAAGAATCAAAACTTGAGGCAGCTGAAATGTGGTTTTGGAGACGAATGACCCGAACAAGCTGGGTGGAAAGAAAGAGAAATGAGCTTGTTCTGAACCAAATTCAGGAGAATCGATGCCTGTTGATCACCATCAAGAAAAGGAAATCAAAATTCATGGGACACGTACTCAGACATGACACTCTCCTCCAGGTCATTTTTGAAGGAAAAATTTTGGGGAAGAAACCAAGGGGACGACCAAGACAATCGTATCTCAAGAACATTGTCAAGGAAATGGAATGTGAATCGTATGTCAATATGAAGAGAACTGCTGAAGACCGTAAGAAATGGCTGCAACGACAAGGCTTTTAGCCTTAAAAGCTGATGATGATGATGATGAGTCACCAAATATTATAACCAAATCTGTCTATAAGTTATCAGATCGTGACTTTACATGGATCTCTACATAAAATATTTAAGAATAGCATTCTCTAAAATATACTTCTGTATAACATTCTTGGAACAAATTTCCATTATTTTCATCGTTGTCAAAAAACGATATCTTACAATTCAAAAACTGACAAAATGTGATCGAAACACATTTAAACTTGACCATAAAAATATTCTGAACTAAACTGTAAAATCTCCTCATTTAAATTTCGAAAGTCGCAAAATTCCAGAAATTTAAATCAAAATTCTAAAAAGTCAAAATCGACGAAAATCGTGAATAAACATCCGCATGACGTAGTTATGAAAATATAACATCAAAAACGATAACAATATTATTCTAAACGTAGAAAAATGGCATTAATAAACAGTTGTCGGATATTCTCAAAAGTTTCTACAATACTCTACAAGATGGACTATATCGTTGGTCCTTAGACTACCTTGTGTTGCGTTATAGATGACTAGAAGTGGGCTTTCTTCGCTATCCTTCAGAAAAGGATTGTTTCTAATAGTGCGAGACTGCATGATGTCGTTTGGGCTTCTACCGTCTCCTACAAAGTCCCCATGCGGTCAGGAACGGGATTCGAACTCCATCATCTTCGTGTGGCCGTCCTTTCTGCTGGTGAATCTTCTTGTGTGAGCTGGGATACCCTTTCTCGCTTGATGGCACTGGGATCAACCCTAGCCGCCCTCGTTCGTGAATTCTTCTGTCTTCTTTCGCCAACGTTCTGATATATGTAGGCCTATTTGTCATTTTAGTTGGTGAAATGACTTATAGATGTAGAATATTTTACATGGGAGAGATGAGATGTTAATCTCCTCCACGAGATTTATGTTATGTCATTTCGAATACTCTCGTTGTCGTCATAGTTCTGTTCCCTTAATATCTTAGTTGGTCATTATTTCTCCTGTGGATTCAGTCAAATATTCCTCCCTCAACTTCAGTAATTTCGACATGGTTAAAAATATAGATTAATTTCAATAAACTTTTAAATATCGTTGTATGTCGACTTGATATATGTTTGCACACAAACTAAGTGCCTTCGTTTGCTAATATTCTTCTTCTGAAATATCGTAATCTCTATCAGCTTGTTATATTTTTGAGTATTTCGTATTTCCCATGCTGTTGTAAATATTAAGAGCCTCGATTCTTCTCTCTCATCCCCCTCGTAAATGCTCAAGTAAGCGTCCTTTTCTGAACATGGATCTGATTGGTTGCTTATTATCGATGATAGTAATAATCCTTAATTAACCAAATAATTAGCCGCAATGTAATAAATAGTTCTTATTTATTATTTAATATCTTCCATGATATTACGATGTGTTAGGATCATGCTGGTAATTAGCTATGCTCATTACATTGCTTGCTCTTATCTAAGTAAGGCCGCTTCTCATTGGCCATGCGACATGCGTATTGCTTGAGACACACTTGCAGCGCGTGCGGGGATCGACTCGCCTCGGGAGTCCTCGATTATCTCCGCGCACCATAGTTCCTCCCTAATAAGAACTGTGCATTCTATTCCCCAGTCTCCCACGTGACTGCTAATTTTCTCATCGGCCGGCTCTGTTAACTGGCTAACTCGGCGAGGTACAAACCTGTTCTGTGGCCAGTTTCTAGAGTCGCTATATTTTATCATGGGACAGTTTAGAAAACTTTTGAAGAGATGAATACTTCCAAGCTCATATCCATATAAGAGCACAGTACCAGGCCATCAAGTTCTTGGGTGGGAAGTAGTATAAATCTAACCAGCTCCGCAACTGGACCTCAGATGACCACATGTGCTGAAGGTCAGCTGCCTCCCGGCTCATGATGGGGAATGAGTGACTGGACACCCTCAGCCACTTTGAAAAGAATGGAATAAAATTATCGAAGGAAGCTCACTTGAATGCTACGCAGAGGAATGTAGCCATCGAGAACGTGGTGCCTCGTTGTCTGACTGAGGTTTCAGCGATATCTGCTTTCCCAAAAACATTACGCTAATAACTTTCGAAGTGTCTACTTGTCCTACTGAGGGCGCAACGGACCGATGTATTCTGCCGAGTAGTAAGCAGGTTGCCATGGCAACGAAAGCAATGCCGACTGTAGGTAGCTCCTCAGCCTGCACTCGGAAACAAGTGAACTCCCATCAATACAGGGATAGGAGGGTGTTATATAAATAAATGGACAACTGTTATTAAAGAGGGAGGTATTCAGAAAAATGTGAGGTAAGGCTGTAATTCAGGGGCGCATTTGGATATTTCGGAGGGGGCTGAATCCATAAATAATATAAATCAGCAACAAACATAAAATTACAGAATCATGACCGAAAAATAATTTATAAATCTCACAATAAAAATATATTAAATTTGTATTTTAATAAAAACAATACTGTTTACAATACGAAACTAAAATAAGTTGTTGTTAATTTATTTGAGGGGCTTGGGACATCTTGGTCATCAGTCCCGTGTAGGTGTGTGCGTGTTGAACTTGTGTGATAACCTGTATTTATGTGATGGGTGCAGTAGTGTGTGTAACTGTATTAGTGGCAGAGATGAGGTAAACACAGGACGTGAAATAAGGTACTATCCCGGCATTTGCCACGCAGCCAGTCGAAGACGTGTCATCTCAGAACTCACGAGTCTAAAAACTCACGAGTATCAAAATTTACGAATTCCAAGAAGAGGATTAGTAAGAATAGGTTCTAATCGGTTTCTTTACCTGGGCCAGTCTCAAAACTCACGAGCCGGGCCAGTTTTTATTTGAATGGAGAAATGCCAATCCTATCCACATAGCGACTGTAGATATTTGAAAATTTAATCAGAATTGTGCGAATAGGTCGATTTTTAATGCCAGCCGGAACTGCGTATCCTCTTGTAATAATTGGCACCTCTCTCTCTCTCTCCAAGAGGTGGGCCTGTCGTGTAACCTCGCACAAGCAGAAAAACTGAGTCAAGATTAGCGTTATGGTTGGAGAATTTGGTCTGTGGTAGGGCAATCATTCCAGTTTACAATACATCGAAAATTCCATTCTAAAACTGGGTGTACAAACATGGGTTGAAGGGCAGTGTGCGTGACCGTACAGTTTATCCTGCGGTCAACGCAGGCACGTGCTCTCCGGAGTCGTGCATTTTGAGACTGATCTAGAATTTTAATTTAGCCACTGACGAGGGTATCATTGTATACCGAAATGTGTACGTTTTAATTTAATTATTAAACTTCTTAGTGTTTGACAAGGCGGAGTTTATTATAATTTGAGATTACTAGTTTGTAGTCGTGATTTGCTATATTTGGATCGGGGCTTTTGAGACTCGTGAGTTTTGAGACGTTCCGTCGAAGGAGCGGTATTAAGACGAGTGGGGGAGGAAAGATGTATTTAGCGAGTCCAAATGGAAAGAAGAGATAGGTTGGTAGAACACATAGTAAGGAACCCAGGAATAGCAACCTTACAAGGGAACGGATTGCGGTGTAAAATTCTAATCTGGTTGAAATTTAGTACACAATATTCCCATAAAGTTGTACTGTGACTTAGTGAAAACCGCACGGGCCACTTCCAATTTTGAACGCCGAAAACCTACCGGAGGACAGCATGAGCGAGGAGGTGCGAAGAGGTAAAGCTGACCTTGAATCCTAGGAGCACGAGATGGCTCCCGGCCACCAGCCAGCGACCTACCGTGCTGCTCTGCATTCCCCACCTTCCACTTTCCCCTCATCCCAACACTCCCTTATTAGTTCGGTAGGGCTCTGCAAAACAAAAGTGATGTTTCGGACGAACATGTCCCAAATCGTTCCGTCATCCAGCCATGTAAGTGTGACATTTTTATTTTGTCTGTTTTTAACTTTACTAGCACAGACAACAATTAATGTTAAAAACTTTACTTTACAGTCAGAATATTTTCAAATGTCAGAAAGTGGCAACGATGGAACACCTTCCAAATTGTAATCCTTAAATTGTGGTAGTTTGTCTACAAAGTTGCTTTGCTGAAAGTGATCGCTATGAAAGCTGGTGGCCGGGAGCCATCGCGTGCTGTGAGGATTCAAGGTCAGCTTTACCTCTTCCAACCTCCTGGCTCATGCCGTCGCCCGGCAGGTTTTCGGCGTTCAATATTGACGTTAAAAATTGAGAGTGGCCCGTGCGGTTTTCACTACATCATTGTACAGCTTTGTAGGAATATTGTGTACTAAATTTCAACCAGATTGCAATTTTACACCGTAATCCGTTCCCTTGTTAGTTATGGAAAGAAAGTCTGAAGGCCAATAATAATGTTAATAATAATGTTATGGGTTTTATGTCCCTTTTAACTACTGCGACTTTTGAAGACGCCATGCCGGGGTGCCGGAATTTTGCACGTGCCAGTAAATCTACTGACCGGCTCCCTCACATTTGCGCACTCTCAAATGCCAGCTGACAGCGCCAGCATTTGGTCCTGCAAGCTTGGGAACAGCAGGCGAGAACGTTACCGCTGCACCACACAGCCAGTCTGGTTATTTCATAAACCAACTCGAATGTATTGATCGACAATAGGTGCGTGCATAGCGCCGTCTCCACCTTGCTGCTAGTTGTTATTCCACTAGTTCCACTTGAAAATAAATGTATTGGCGAAAAAGAAAGTGTCATTCGAGAGATTTGTTTAGGACCACGCGGCAAGGAGAGACACGCCGTCTCACGCGAGAAGAGTAGAGAAGTGAGTAATGGAGCAATCTGCCTGAAGTTAGTCGGCGTGACGAGAGTGCTAACAGCCCAAGAGACCCCTTGTTTTCTTAACACCCACGCACGGCCCCTCCCCAATGTCAAGTTTAAGGCCACGCCCGCTTGAGGTGTTCGGTAGTCAATACCATGACATCGTGTGTGCAGGAGAGAAAAGAACTTTTACCGCGAGTTAACCAAATATGGAACTCAGTATGTTCTCTCGTAAAATAACGATCGGAGCAGTAGCATATTGAGTGGGAGATATATCATCCCCGAAATGAAACATTAAGTCTATTATTATTATTATTGTTATTATTATATCTACTTTTCTCTTATGGACATTGTTTTGAACTGATGATCTCATGATGACACAATTTTCACTTCTCTCCCTCTTCTCTTCCCTAACTCTCTTCATCCCGTTTCCGTTGTTCTGTCCGCAATGTTCTTGTAGGCATTCATCTTTTGATCTGCTTTAAATGTTGTATTCTTAATTTTGTTTCTGGATTCTCCTTTGTCTCCTATCATTTGCCTGTCGATCCCCACCTGCCTTAAGTCTTCCTCTCTTTCATGATGCCAATTAGTTTCCTTGCTTAAGCTGTTTACTACATCAAAGATCTTCTTTGGAAGTCTGTTGTTGTTCATTCTCTATGTGTGTCCGTAAAACGTTAAGTCTGCGTTTTCTGATCATATCGGTGAGTCTGTCTGTGTACTCGTATAGCTCTTGGAAGGTCTTTTCATCCATATGCCATCTCTGTGTCTTGCTCCAAACAT
Organism: Meconema thalassinum; assembly: GCA_946902985.2. Lineage (NCBI taxonomy): Eukaryota > Metazoa > Arthropoda > Insecta > Orthoptera > Tettigoniidae > Meconema > Meconema thalassinum. The sequence goes on from OX336396.1 coordinate 151,082,196, forward strand.
TTTTCTGAGAATTTTCTGTTCTATTTTTTTTCAGTTTCTATGATGCATGATGCTCCAATTGTTATCGTTTCTGACGCATATAATGTTTCTGGTGGTATGACTGATTTGTAGTGTCTAAGTTTGGTCTGTCTTAATACGCTTTTTTATTATAATGTCATGAGATGTACATGTCAAAGATAACGGTAGCTGGCAACTCCGGAAATCGGCACCAACCGGTAGTCGGGCCCGGCAGGGGAGGAGGCAAGGCTTCCCAGGTCGTCATCAAGCGAAAACCTTGCATAAATATTGCCACGTGGAATGTTCGTACAATGCTTAGAGTAGGTAAATTAGAAAACATCAAATTGGAGGCAAAGGGTCACAGTATCAGTGTATTAGGATTGTGCGAAACAAGACTGCCTGATCAAGGGGAATTTCAAAGTGATGATTATAGAGTGGTGCACTCTGGAAGTCTCAAAGGCCAAGGAGGTGTCGCATTCCTGTTGGATAAAAAAGCTACTACTGCTTTGAAAGTTGTCATGATAATAAATCACAGGTTGATGGCAATACGACTCAAATCATTTCCTGTAGACACAGTCATTGTCCAGATCTATGCTCCTACGTCTAGTAGTGAAGATCAGGAAGTCGAGGATATGTATGATGAGCTTGAAGACTTTCTTCAGGAACACACGAGAGCTAGTGACAATGTCATCATCATGGGAGACTGGAACGCCATAGTCGGTGAAGGTACTGAAAACCCATGTGTTGGACAATTTGGGTTAGGAAGAAGGAATGAAAGAGGCCAGAGGCTAATAGATTTCTGCAAACAAGAAGGATATGTAATAACGAACACCTTCTTAAAGCCCCACCAAGACGCCTATATACGTGGAAGAGCCCAGGAGATCATTTTCGATGCCAAATAGATTTCATACTGGTGAAACATCGTTACAGAAATCAAACAAAAAAGTATATGACTCTACCTGGAGCTGATGCCAACACAGATCACAATATGTTAAGAATCAAACTGTGGTTAAGGTGGAAACTGTTGAGGAAGACCAATAACAGACCGAAGTGGAACACCAGCTCTTTATGTGATGAACTTAAGCGTACATAATTCAGGGAAGCTATAACTAGGAAGCTTGGAGAAGACGATGCTTTGGAAACAGGCACATCGTCACAGAATATCGATACTAAATGGTTGACAATAAATAACTCCATCACAGAGGCTGCAGAAGAAGTACTCGGAAACCCATCAGTCACTCCCAGACAACCGTGGATAACACAGGATATTCTTTTGAAGATCCAAGAAAGGAGGAGACTGAAACAGGTCAATACAAATGAAGGGAAAATAGCATACAGAAGGCTTCAAAATGAAATAGATCGAGAATGTAGAAATGCCAAAGAAAAATGGCTTCATCAAAAATGCGAAGAAATCGAAGAACTGGAAAAACATGGAAAGGGCAGCTTGGCACTAAAAACAGCAAGGAAAATATGCCACTTAACAAAAAGAACTCTAACCTCAGCATTGCGTAACAACCAAGGTTCAATTATCACTGATGAAACACAAATAAGGAACCACTGGGAAATGTACATTAAGACTCTGTACAATGAAGAATTTGAGTACGTACATACAAAGGAGTCACATACAAGTTTAGTTGCACCTTTATCTGTCACTAAAAGTGAATTTGAGTTGGCAATGAGGTCATTACCAAATGAGAAAGCTCCAGGCATCGATAACATCCCTAGTGAACTAATCAAGTCTGCTGGTGATATAATTAATGAAAAACTCTATGACTTAACGCAAACAATCTACGAAAAGGGTATTTGGCCATCTGAATTTCGAAATTCCATCATGGTCCCTTTACCAAAAAAAACAAATGCGACCAACTGCAGTATGTACAGAACAATTAGTTTGGTTCCTCATGCATCCAAAATTATGATCCAAATCATAAAGAAAAGAGTAGAAGGGGCAGTCTATGGGCTATGGCTACATCCAAGAAACACAGTTTAGTTTTCGTCGAGGAGTTGGTACCCGAGATGCCATTGGCATTCTTAGAGTCCTCGGAGAACGTATGATGAGCAGGAGCCGAAATCTGTATATATGCTTCATTGACTATGAAAAGGCATCTGATAGAGTTTCCTGGCATAAACTATTCCCATTATTAAGGAACATAGGAGTCGAAGAACAACTCATTACACTCATATGGGACCTCTACAATGGTCAACATGCAATTGTACGTTTAAGAGAAGGTCTTACTAATCCAGTTCCTATCAGAAAAGGAGTAAGACAAGGATGTCCTCTCTCCCCAATTTTGTTTAATGCTTTTGGTGAGTTGATGATGGCAGAAGCTTTAGAAGACACAGGTTTAGGTGTAAAGATCAATGGAATTCCCATAAATGTAATTAAGTTCGCAGATGATCAGGCCATTCTAGCTGGTAGCCCATCTGCTTTGCAGGCAGTGTTGTCAAGAGTTGCATCAACGGTGCAGAAATACGGCATGAAAATAAACACCTCAAAGACCAAATGCATGACAGTCTCAAAACTACCTAAACCTCTTCGAATAAAGATTAATAACTCAGACATACAACAAGTCAAATCCTTCACTTACCTAGGTCAAAAGATTACAGAGGACGGAAGGTGCACCACTGAAGTTAAATGCCGCATTGCTCAGGCAAAACTAGCTTTTATGCAAAAGAGGAGATTACTGTGTACCAGTCGGCTTAAGCTTTCCCTCCGAATGAGAATGCTACATGATTTTTTTATGGACAGTTGCGTTGTATGCCTGTGAAACGTGGACACTAAATAAAAATGAAAAGAACCGTATTGAAGCCTTTGAGATGTGGTGCTATCGTAAGTTGATACACGTGACGTGGAGAGGCAGGATATCGAACAAAAGGGTTCTCGACACCGTGAACCAAATGAGATCAATCCTACGCACAATCCGTAAACGTCGTCTCGCATGGTGGGGTCACACAATGCGCCACTCCAATTTAATGAGAACGGTGGCAGAAGGGTTCATTGAGGGGAAAAATCCACGAGGAAGACCTAGAAATACCTTCCTTAAACAAATGCTAAACGACACCCAAGCACAGAATTATAATTCAATGAAGGATGCGGCAAATGACAGGACGATCTGGACATGTTTTTATGGCAACTGACCAGTCTTAGGACTGCAAACCAATGATAATGATGATGATGAATGTGACCATGTGAGTTTGTATGCTTTCTGAAGTTTTACCGTTCGTTCTATATTAGACGCCTTGTTTGAATCTCCTATTTGTACATATTCCCTTAAATATTTGAAATTTTCTACTCTTTTTATGGATCCATGTACCATATGCATGGTTTGCACATTGTTGATCTGTTGTTCCATGTATTGGGTCTTCTCGTAAGATATTTTTGACCTGTTTTGGCAGCTATTTCATGCAAGCGTCCCAGTGCTTCCAATGCCTCCTGGGTGTTATTGATGAGTATGGCTACGTCATCCGCAAATGCCAGACATTTTATGATTGTTTTAGTTTTGCGCGTTCTTCCTAGCTGTATTCCTTTAACTTGATCCTCCCATTGTTTGATAGTTTTGCCTAATACCATGTTGGATAAGATTGGTGAGAGCCCGTCTCCTTGTCTGACACCTGTGCGTATCTGAAAGGGTTCTGAAATTTCCCCCATGAACTTGATCTTGGCGGTGGTGTCTGTGAGCGTCTGTTGTATAAGTGCCCTTGTTTTAATGTCAATGCCATATTCTTTCAGTACTTCAAAGAGCGTTTGCTTGTCTATGGAATCGTAGGCTTCTTTCAAGTCCACAAAGGAAACTACAGTGTGTCATGTCTGTTTAATTTGATCAGGAGTGTTCTGAAGTTCCAGATCTGTTCGATGCAATATCTCCCTTTTCTGAAGCCTGCCTGATACTTCCCTATTTGTGGATCTGCTTGTGGTTCTAGTTTGTTTAATGACACCTTAGAGTTTTTTTTAGGTGACTGGTACTAGTGAAATACCACTGTTATTATTTGGATCTGTCTTATCAATGCACATTTCCATTTCTCTGGCATTTTCTCTGTGACCTATATTTCTGTAATAATCTTATGAATTTCCTTGGTGATAATTTTATATTATTATTATTATTATTATTATTATTATTATTATTATTGATTGATTGTGTCCAACTAAGCACGTTTGAACTTACCTAGGTATTATCATTTTTTCTTCTTCCCTTCCCAATATCTCTTCATCCTCTCGATGTGTTCCTTTTTACGCTGTTCTGTCCATCCTGTATTTTGACGGATGGGCTTCTCAGAAAAATTGGTTGGTTGGTTCTTAAGTTTAGGGGCTGCGACAACGCGGTCATGTAACCCCGTGTACTTTGCGTGTGTGTAGAATCTGTCTGATAACCGGTGTTAATTGTGATGACTGTATTAGTGTGTGTTATCTGTTTTTTTTTTTAAATTTAAGTACAGACTGCAACTTAGATTTTTTCAAATAGTTCCTACTTTTTCCGCCAAGCGCCACCGTCAACGACTACTAGAAGTTCAGAACTTAGCTACTAGACGCCCCCGCAGTCAGCTCTTGGCAACGAACGTAGAAACCTAAGAGCATTGTTTACATTCTTAACCTATCCAATTTAGCTTCACACAGGTGTATTTAGTGGAAGGATCTTTAACATGCCATAAATCTATGACATGGGACCGCCGGCTTTACTTCCCCTCCGAAGGAAGGCATACTGAGGGATTTTTAGCGCTCTTAAAAATCCGACGGCTTCGGCCGGGTTTGAACCCACTATCTTGGGCATATAAGCTCAGCATGCTACCGACTACGCCACCGAATTAAAGTTCTGAATTTTGTACTGTCTTGAATGGTTTCTTCATGACAGCCAACTTCATTTATGTCTTCACTGATTTCTTTTAGCCAGTTGTTTTGATCTTTCATTGATAAGGCTAGGCTGAAAATTTTCTTTGTCAACCTATTGCCGTCCATTCGTCTGAGATGGCCATAAAATCGTGCCCGTATTTTACGGATTGTGACTGTAAGCTTCTCTATTTTACTATAGACTTCCTTGTTGGATCCAGAAGGGCTCTTACTCGCCATGGCATATCACAGATCAAGTTGTCCAGGTCCTCTTGAGGCAGGCGATCCCATTCTTCGACGGCGGCCTCCATGATCTCTTGGCGGGTTATGGGAGGGCGTGGAAGCTGTGCAATAGCACGCTTCAGCATATCCCAGACATGCTCGATACAGTTCATGTCCGGCGACATCGCAGGTCATTCCATACGTGCAATGGCGGACTCCTGGAGGAAGGTTTGTACCACCGCCACTCGATGTGGTAAGTACAGTATATGCAAAACATTTTGTAATGTGTATATAATTATTACTAGCAGGTACCCGCGGCTTCGCCCGCGATCAAGACAATGGGGACGATGCATTATTGCTGATAATTGGTCTATTCTATTACAGCACTCGCGGCTATAGGTGTGTCCATTCTAATTCTGAATATTCTGATACATACAGTATATTGATATGATCAGCAAAGTGGGAATTTTATCGAGTTGTGAACGTCTGCAGGGTTCGTTGTTACATTATGTTAACACATTTTAAAATTACGTTTATGGTTTTGCCATCTCCTGCTGAGACATAACGATTTTGTTGTCCGGATGCTCGCGAGCACGCCACATACAGTTGGCCATGGGAAAAAATTGTTTTGTCTAAATGTACACGTGCTACTGTTAAGTGTGTGTCATTGCGCTTTGTTAAAGAAATTGCGAATATTGTTTGAAGAGGGAACTGCACTCTTGCACACTGGAATGGCAAATCTATCGGAATATGGGGAATTAAATGTATTCTTACTAAAGCTATTCTGGATGTAATTTGGCCATACTAATTGATTTGAACGTAAACATTTCCCTATTAATAGACCTATAGTTAAATATCGCTCACCTTGGCCGCTGATGTAGCCTACATTATGCAGTCTCTTCCAGTGTTACATCCCAGGGATTGAAATTCTCCAACGACCCTTTTGCCCCACATGCCTCTCTAAGTAATTAAAATTCCTGATTGTTGTTGTTTGAGTCTTCAGTTTTTTAACTGGTTTGATGCTGCCCTCCATGTATCCCTCTCCTGAGCTAATCGTTTCATTTCTACATAGCTACCACACCCTACATCCGAGGCAATCTGTTTAACCCTGGTTTACCCCTACAGTTCTAGTCTGCGACCCTCCCATCCATAACAACTGTCGACCAAACTATTATGTGTACTCGAGTTTGAAGTTTGTTTGTGAAGTAACCGATAGACCTATATAAAATCCAATAACATCATCATTTTCGTCGTTCTATTTTACGTTAGATCATGTAGGTTTGGAATTTTTAATTTATATATATATATATATTTTTTTATCACAGTTGGAACACAAGAAGTGCCTGTTTTTAAGCGTTTTTCAACCATGCGTCACATTTAAGAATTATTATCTCACAAACCCGTCATCAGATCGAATCCAAATTTTAACACAACATACACTGGAATGTTGTATAACAGGTTTATTAATTTTAATTTTTTTTGTGTCCAAGAAACAAAGTTGTTATTATTTTTGTAAGGTAACTTTTCCTCGGCTCGGGATGGTTTGAAAATGTAGTTCTTGGTCGCGTTGTAATCCTTATACATCAAAACGGTATGCAGTATGATTGTGAAATACGTAAATTAATTCACTTATTGTATATCGGTTTGTATTTGTACGGAAAATTAAGACATGGTTCACCAGTAAGACGCTCCGGTGAAAGCAGTACATCATTGCCAAGATGGGCTACATCACGCGTCATGGCACGTCTCGCTCGGAAGTGATGGGCTCCATATCAGCAACGCTGTATAGCATTTCCCGGAGAGGGCTAGCTGGTGAACCATGTCTTAATTCTCCGTACAAATACAAACCGATATAAAATAAGTGAATTAATTTACCTATTTCACAGTCATACAGCATAACTTTTTGATGTAGAAGGATTACAACGCAACCAAGAACTACATTTTCCAACGACCCCGAGCCGAGAAAGAGTTACCTTACAAAATAATAACAACATTCGTTCTTGAACACACAAAATTTTGATATTAATAAACCAGTTATACAACATTCCAATGTATATTGTGTTAAAATTCGGATTCGATCTGATTACGGGTTTGTGAGATAATTCTTAAATGTGACGCATGGTTGAAACACGCTTAAAAAGGGGCACTTTTTGTGTTTCAACTGCGATAAAAAATATTAAAATATAAATTAAAAATTCCAAACCTACATGAACTGATGTAAAATCGAACGTCGAAAATGATGATGTCCTTGGAATTTATGAAGGTCTATTGGTTACTTCACAAACAACCTTCAAACTCGAGTGCACATAATATTTTGGTCGACAGTAAGCTTGCTATTCCTGGGTGTCATAATATGTGTCCTACCCTCCTATCTCTTCTCTTCATTAGCAGTCGCCAGAAACATCTCTCCTCTCCCACTCGTCTTAATACCTCTTCATTTGTTACCCTAACTACCCATCTGATCATCATTCTCCCTTATCACCACATTTCAAAAGCTTCAATTCTCCTCTTTTCTGCTGCACCATTAGTCCATTAGTACAACTCAGCAACTTTTAGGTAGATTTCATTAGAAAGTTAACTATTGCAATGGGTCCCATGTTTCGACTTCCGGAAAATTTCGACATATCTTCGCGTTTCACATCCCCCAGACCCCAAAAACCACCGTCAGTTCAAAAGTTTAGATATAATTTATGTATATATATGTATATCAGTTTCTTGTGGACACGATAACTGCCGTAATTTTGCACCAAACACTTTGAATTTTTTACCGAATATGTATACCTATAAATTCTCGGTCGAGTTCGTTACTGGGCTAAATCGGTCGAAGGGGGGTGAAAATGGGGGGCTTTTTTCGAAAAAGTGAAATATTGCTATAACTCTCTTAATATGTGAAATATCGAATCCGTTCAACGTTCATACTATGTGTCGGATAAAGCCCAAAGATTTATGTTTGAAGAGGTTTTTTTATAGCACCAACCATTGACCAAAGGGGTGGGAAAAAGTGTTTTTTTTTCGGGAAACATTAATCATATCTCTCTTAATAGGCACAATATCAAAACCGTACAAAATGGACAATATTCCCCTAATAATTACCTAAAACTTTTGTCTGAAAGAATTTTTGATATGACCCACCATTACGCCAAGGGACGAGAAAAATGATTTCGGAATTATAAGAAAATGCCAAGAGCTATCAGAGGTTGCCATGGCAACACTACTAAATTGATGAGGCATGAGCCATCAGACGTTGCCATGACAACGCACTTGCACGAGATCAGATTCAGTATTTCCATCTGACCAAGTGGTTGGTTGGATGGTTCTTAAGTTTAGGGGCTGCGACAACGCGGTCATGTAGCCCCGTGTACTTTGGGTGTGTGTAGAATCTGTCTGATAACCGGTGTTAATTGTGATGACTGTATTAGGGTGTGTTATCTGTTTGTTAATTTAAGTACTGCAACTAAGAATTTTTCAGATAGTCCCTACTTTTGCCGCCAAGTTCAGAACTGAGCTACTAGACGCCGCCGCAGTCGGCTCTTGGCAACGAACATAGGAAACTAAGATCGTTGTTTACATTCTTAACCTATCCAATTTAGCTTCACACAGGTGCAATTAGTGGAAGGATCTTTAACATGCCATAAATCTATGACATGGGACCGCCGGCTTTACTTCCCCTCCGAAGGAAGGCATACTGAGGGATTTTTAACGCTCTTAAATAATCCGACGGCTTCGGCCGGGTTTGAACCCGTTATCTTGGGCATAGAAGCTCAGCATGCTACCGACTACGCCACCAAAGCCGCCTGACAAAGTGGGAAGCGGCTTCGGTGACGTAACTGGTAGCATGCTGAATGTCTATGCCCAATGTCGCGGTTTCAAAGCCGGCCGAAGTCGTCGGATTTTCTAAGAGCGCTAGAATCCCTCAGTATGCTTTCCTTTGGAGGGGAAGTTCCAACGTTCGTTGCGAGTTGCTGGTTGAGGTGGGATCTAGAAGCCAAGTTCACAGCTAGGTGTCGTTGACGGTAGTACCTGGTAGCAACATAAGGAACTATTGCTTGAAATTGACCGTCTGCAGTCCTTACCTGAATTAAGACTAATACAGCCATTACAATTCACACCGTTTATCAGACAGGTCGAGTTCGTTACTGGGCTAAATCGGTCGAAGGGGGTGAAAATGGGGGCTTTTTTTTTTCGAAAAAGTGAAATATTGCTATAACTCTCTTAATATGTGAAATATCGAATCCGTTCAACGTTCTTACTATGTGTCGGATAAAGCCCAAAAATTTATGTTTGAAGAGTTTTTTTTATAGCACCAACCATTGACCAAAGGGGTGGGAAAAAGTGGGTTTCTCGGGAAACATTATTCATATCTCTCTTAATAGGCATAATATCAAAACCGTACAAAATGGACAATATTCCCCTAATAATTACCTAAAATTTTTGTCTGAAAGAATTTTTGATATGACCCACCATTATGCCAAGGGATGAGAAAAATGATTTCGGAATTATAAGAAAATGCCAAGAGCTATCAGTGGTTGCCATGGCAACACTACTAAATTGATGAGGGATGAGCCATCAGACGTTGCCAAGATTACGCACTTGCACGAGATCAGATTCAGATTTCCATCTGACTAAGTGTGAAGCGGCTTCGGTGACGTAACTGGTAGCATGCTGAATGTCTATGCACAAGGTCGCGAGTTCAAAGCCGGCCGAAGTCGTCGGATTTTCTAAGAGCGCTAAAAATCCCTCAGTATGCTTTCCTTTTGGAGGGGAAGTTCCAACGTTCGTTGCGAGTTGCTGGTTGCGGTGGCATATAGTAGCCAAGTTCACAGCTAGGTGTCGTTGACGGTAGTACCTGGTAGCAACATTAGGAACTACTGCTTGAAATTGACCGTCTGCAGTCCTTACCTGAATTACAGACTAATACAGCCATCCCAAAGTACACGGGGTTACATGACCGCGTTGTCGCAGCCCCTAAACTGAGGAACCAACCAAAATCTCTGCGGGAGTTATAATTTTGCGTGAAGAAGTAACAGACCGTTACATAGTTACACATCAGTGTCGAAACCTTGCATAAGGACAGTGTGACCACAAGTATAAAAATGGACCCCAAATGACAAGAAGGTTACCGTTCCCATAAGACAATAAAATGTTTAAAATAAGCATAAAATGAAGAAAAACAAAGTTAATTAAGCTCCAATTATAAAATACGTTCTCGCAATAAATGAGGTCTGATCCTTCTACGAAAATCTGCATATTCTGCCTATTTTCGCCTATCCCCAAGTTTATCCGGTGAAATCTACCTCCGCCTTCCGGCGTGCCGAGAGGACTTTTTCTAGGTCTAAGCCGTGCCTTGTGCGGGGATTCAATGGCCGTGAAAGACAAAACAACAACTTTATTGAAATAAGTTTGCCCAATTCCTCAGTAAGAGTAATTAAGAAACAATAATAATTAACGTGACAGCCGGTAGAATACGACACATTCGACTGTGAATCAACGTTGCAGATCATGGTTAAAAACGAAGCAGATCAAAATTGGCAAACAAAAATATTCAGTTAAGAAAAAACAAATTTATAAATAAAATGAAAGCATACCGTGCAAAATAGAAAGTATCTTAACATTGTAAATTCGAGTAAACTTCTGAAAGCTCGCTTACCACAACCAGTCGAAAGAGTATAAAATTAGACTCAAAATCAGACCCAAAAGCAACCTCTATATATAAAATATATCTCATTTTACGCGTATCAATGCGAGGAGCAACGTTCGTGGTTAGAAGTTTGAACCGAACCCAGCGTTTTAAGGCCCTAAAACGAACGGTTTTCGAGATATTGCCAGAAAACTGTCCCCGGTCTGCGAAATTTCAGCGGTTGCCATAGTAACGTTGATCTGTTTCTCAGATGGGAACACAGTTATTTGGGAATATCTCCGAAACCGTTCATTTTAGGAACTTAAAAAGTGTGTTTCGGGGTCCCTACAGGACCTCCGAGTATTGTTTCTCGTATGTGGCGGCTTAAAATGAGCTAAATCCGAACATTTTACCGACTGTCCTTGCTCAGTGCCAAAGGGCCGAAAAAAGTCACTTACAAATTGAATTTTCAAAAACCGTTTCTTATTGGGCCTCTACATACTCGGATCAACCAACTTGCAAAATTTCAGCTTTCTAGGTCTAGTGGTTTGAGCCCTGCGTCGATGAGTCAATTTTGGATTGTCAATGCCAAAGGGCCGAAAAAAGTCACTTACAAATTGAATTTTCAAAAACCGTTTCTTAGTGAGCCTCTACATACTCGGATCAACCAACATACAAAATTTCAGCTTCCTAGGTCTAGTGGTTTGAGCCCTGCGGTGATGAGTCAGTTTTGGATTATATATAAGAGATTAGAAAATAGGTTTCCAACATGATAACAAACTTTTGAAATGGACAAATAAATTTACGTAAAAACTTCAGAAGTCGCTGAGTAGGCCTACATTTATCAATTGAGGAATAATCATTTCTGAGACTAAAGAGGATTTTCATGCCTCGAAGTCATTATTTAAACAATAGAACATTTATTATATCATAACGATACAGTCTCAATCAATACCCTCTGCTATCTCGTGTCCTGTGTTTTACGGAAATTTAACTATGCGAAAAGTAGTTTATTTTTAACGAAAATGTGTTCATTCTAGTTAGGTGTGTTATCATTATGGGTGGTGATTTTTAGCATTTTAAAATCATACATTTAGCATTTTGATTTGAACATTTAGTATTTTGTAGCTTTTATAGAGTTAAGAAATGAAACGATACAAGAAGTGAATGAGTTTAATTATCTCGGAAGGAAAATAACGAATGATGGAAGAAGCAGAGGAGAGATATTAAGTAGGATTGCCCAAGCCAAGAACGCATTCTATAAAAAGAAGAACCTATTTACTGCAAGGAACATAAGTCTTGATGTGAGGAAACAAATGTTGAAGACCTATATATGGAGCATCGCGCTATATGGCAGCGAATCTTGGACAATAGGAGAGAGAGAGAGAGAGAGAGAGAGAGAGGAAAAGACTACTAGCATTTGAAACCTGGTGCTATAGAAGGATTATGAGAATCAGCTGGAAACAAATGGTCACAAATGAGGATGTCTTTAGAAGACTGGGAGAGAGAGAAGATGCTTCCTTAAATATTTAAAAAGAAGACGGAATCACCTCGTGGGCCACACACTGCGACACAATGGACTGCTTATGCTTATAATCGAGGGAACAGTAGACGGCAAGAATTATAGAGGAAGACCCAGACTGGAGTACATGAGTCAAATACTGGAAGATATGAGTTGTGGCTCATACTGTGAACTGAAGATGAAGGCGGAGAGACGGGGAGAATGGCGAGCTGCTTCCCATCGTCCTTACGGCTGTTAACCACACACACAGAGAGAGAGAGAGAGAGAGAGAGAGAGAGAGAGAGAGAGATTTTCAATTTAGCATTTTATAGCATTTTGGAAATATATAATTTAGGATAAATCTGATAAACGAAATGACATGAATGTGAAATTAAAATCACATTTGTAAAAGTTTAATAGTGATATAAAAATGCATGAACAAAAATTTGTAATCATTTTACATTTCGGTTAAAGTAACACAAGAAAATTGTTTCAGGCTAAAGAATTACTCAGAAAATATAATAGAAAATTAAACTGATGCAAAACCAAAATAACACAGAGAAAATAAATCAAGTTACTGAAGTTTTGCTTCAATATCCACCACATTGTTGAATGGAATTTTAGATCTGTTTTTTAGACATTTTCTGTCGAGGCACTTGTTGATTTGACTACGCGAAGGGAATGGAAGCGACGAGTGGTCAACGAGATGCAGGAGGGATTACTTTCCACAATCCAGACCGGTGGTCAAGCCATTATGAACAGTTCAAGAATATATAAACTACTCAGCATAAAAATGACTAAAAATGTTATATTTGAAAAAAATAATCGTGGATTTCGCATTTATGTAGCATTTTGATATAATTTTGCAATTTGTCGCTTTCTCAAAACACATTAAAAAGTGGATAACAGGACTTGAAAAGTGAAAATACAAGCGTAAAAGCCATTATGAGCATTTCCCTCCTTATTGCATTTACGAGAATAAACCACCCCTTATTATCATTCTCGACTGGGCCAATGTTCTGGTCTTGAGTTACGATTCCGACTATGCAGACTTCCACGCTCTGAGGGGTTTGCTCGGTGGTTTGTGAATTCCAAACACTCCGTATAAATAAAATAGCTGGATTAAAAGGCAAGCGGGAAACTCTCCTCCTCTGTCCTTCGAATAACTGAACGTGAATAATGGACAAGAAGGGTTAGAATAAACATGAAACACGATACGCCACTCTGTGCACTTGACTCACCCTTTAATGGCGAGTTCATTATTTGATGTGATGGCGCATTACGGTGAGACGAGTATATATTATACAATTAGTGCCAACCTCCTCCCCCAATTAGACAAGTTTAATTGGAAGCAATTTATCACAATGTTAACTTTTGCCAATCAAATTAATAAGCCAATAAGCGGCGAAACGTTTAGGCCTGACTTACAGTACATCCTTGTTGTTGATATCTTCATTAATTACAATGAACATAATTGCAGTCGGTGATTGATTTGCTGGGCAAGAAACTAGTCTGTCAATAGACCGATAGAGCCGTTAGCGCAAAGCACACAGATAACCATTGCACTGAATCAAGAAAATTAGATGTGATGTCGATGCAAAAAGGGAGGATCTCTAGGTCAGCAAGGTATAAAATAACATAAATAAGAAATATAAATATATAAAAATTAATTTAAAATAAAAAACTAAACATAAAAATGAAATAAAAATTAAAAATTAAATTAAAAATCAACAAACAAAACTTTAAACATTAAAAAAAATTAAAAAAACAAAAATAAAGAAATGATAAATTCAAATTCAAATAAAAGTAAAAAATAAAATTAACAGCTAATCAAACCAAAAGGAATGAATGAATAGTAGGCTATGGTATTTGAAGCAATTTTCAGTGTTGCCTTAATAATCGAAATTTGATGTTTTTCAGTTGGTCAACACCCAATTGTGATGGGTTATTCCCTAATCCTGAAAAATGTACATGAGATTAATAAATACACTTGGATGACCAGTTTCGATCATCATCACATCCATTACACTTACAGGCTATGAATTCTATGCCTAAAAGTATGGGTGGGAGTATTTACAATATATACACTTATTTAGTTGCAGTATGAGTTATAATAATCCAACTAGTCAATATTTGTTAGTTACAGTCTATGTGATGTTTTGTTAAAATACTGAAAGTGGTGATTGACCTCCAAATTTGCTGGCTTAGTGTGAATATGTGATTGTTAAATGATCAGTTCAGTTTGAATTGTACAGGCTACTTATCTGGTAGAGTCGAACGCGGCCCGGATGAGAGCAATTAACTTGGTCACTGTCTGCTCTCTTGACGATCGAAACTGGTCATCCAAGTATATTTATTAATCTCATGAAATTTGTTTCAGGATTAGGGCATAACCCATCACAATTGGGTGTTGACCGATTGAAAAACATCAAATTTCTATTGAATGGATAGTAGTTAGTAGTATGTGTATTTGTAGTTACGGCGAAGTCAGAGAATGAGGTGGTTGGTTGGTTCCTCAGTTTAGGGGCTGCGACAACGCGGTCATGTAGCCCCGCGTACTTTGGGTGTGTGTAGAATCTGTATGATAACCGATGTTAATTGTGATGACTGTATTAGTGTGTGTTATCTGTTTTTTAATTTAAGTACAGACTGCAACTTAGAATTTTTCAAATAGTTCCTACTTTTGCCGCTAACCGCCACCGTCAACGACTACTAGGCCAAGTTCAGAACTTAGCTACTAGACGCCACCGCAGTCGGCTCTTGGCAACGAACGTAGAAACCAAAGAGCGTTGTTTACATTCTTAACCTATCCAATTTAGCTTCACACAGGTGTCATTAGTGGAAGGTTCTTTAACATGCCATAAACCTATGACATGGGACCGCCGGTTTTACTTCCCCTCCGAAGGAAGGCATACTGAGGGATTTTTAACGCTCTTAAAAAATCCGACGGCTTCGGCCGGGTTTGAACCCACTATCTTGGGCATAGAAACTCAGCATGCTACCGACTACGCCACCGAAGCCGCAGAATGAGGTGGCCGTGGCCTTCAGTTAGGAACCCTCTCAATATTGGAGTAGAAATGATGGAAAACCACTTTTAGAACGCCGAAGTGGGATTGAACTCACTTCTTACGAGTGTTGTCTAATCAACTCTAACGAACAAATTGAAGATGGTGCAAAGGAAAGCTGCAAGATTCGTACTTGGCAAATTCTCCCAAATTGACAGTGTCTCTGACACGTTAAAGGCATTGGTTTGGGAATCCCTACACAGCAGAAGACATAAAAGAAGACTTCAGGAGATGTACAAAGCATACACAGCGGAGCCGGCCTGGAATGAATAGCGAAACAGAATGCATGAGCCAGATTATATGGGTAGGAGAGATCACGAATACAAAATTAGACCAAACATTCAAAAAACAAACTTAGCTAAGTATTCTTTTATAAACAGGGGTATTCAAACATGGAAAGAGTTACCTGAAGAATTCTTAGAACCTTTTCCTAACAGTTGAAAAGTTTTCAAGAAGAAAATACATGTTGTATTCAGGGAACACAGAGACATTATGGAGATAAATTGAGATATACAGTATGTAAATATCTTGTTACCATCAGGTTTTGCCGAACTTTAACAGTACCTATTAACAAATAAATAAACAAGGATGAGTTTACCCCTGTCCAACCTTCAGAGCCGGGAATCGAACCTGGATCTTGTGGGTCACAGCCAAGAATACTAGCTGCTACAACTCTACACAGGTGATGTTATGTTAGGTTAGCATACGATACGTTACTACAAGATACATTATGCTAAGAGGTTAGATTGAGGAAGTTTACGATAAATTGGGTTAGTTCACAACAGGAAAGTTAGCTCCTAGTCTTACGTGACTCTTAACCTTGCTATCGTAAGCCATGGGTTCTCTTTTTCGTCGAGTCCAAACTACAGGACGTGCTTTACGCCTCGAAATTCGGACATGGCAGCGGGCAGAGGGAAGTAGGCTATCTAAGTTGTAATAGCGGTTTGGGTAGGTAGGTTTCGGTCAGACTAAATTAGATTGAGTTAATTTACGATGGGTTGTGTTAGGTTTAGGTTCACTTTCGATAGGCATATTCTCTTTTGGAACCTTTGTTCATTCCTTTCACTTTCTCTTTGCCATGTGGCCTCCTGAGAGGCCGGGTGCAGGTCTTTCTAGTCGACGCCCGTCGACCTGCGCACCGGATTGAGAAATGGAATGGATGAAGATTAATGAAACTGGGTAAGGAAGTGGAAGGAAGTGGCCGTGGCCCGTCAGAAGGTACCTTCCCAGCATTTGCCTGCTGTTGAAAATGGGGAAACCACGGAAAACCATTTCAAGGATGGCCGACGGTGGGGCTCAAAACCCACGCGTCTATCGAGTCAGCAGAAAGCTTGGCCCCATGACCTAACGCTGCGCTTTAGCTAGCGTAGCCACCGCTGTCTATCTTCCTTTCACTGATTGTGGGCAAGTGTCAATTAGGCTGAGGTTAAATTTATAACATGCCATGGTTCTTAGGTTTGTTGTTGTTGTTGTTGTTGCTTATTTTGAGTGTGTATGGAAGTTGTGAGATTACCTGTGTTATTGATGGCTGTACTAGTGAGTGGATTTGTAAAGAGGACTGAGAAAGAGTTCGGAACCATCCCAGCATTTGCCTGGAGGAGACGTAGGGGAAACCACGGAAAACCAGGATGGCTGAGGCGGGAATCAAACCCACCTCTTTTCAGTTTAGCCTCACGAGGCTGAGTGTACCCCGTTCCAGCTCTCACACCAGAATTAAAATTTCTTGGCAGGGCCGGGAATCGACCCAGACATCCGGGGAGAACGTTAGCCACTACACCACGAGGTGGTCGAAGATGCATTGTTCCTGATGATTAAGAAGAGTATAGTAGAGTTCCTTTTTGTCGTGTGGCCTCCTGAGAGGTCGAGTGCAGGTCTTTCTAGACGACGCCCGTGGACGACCTGCGCGTCGGGATGAGAGATGGAATGGATGCATGTGAATGAAACTGGGCAAGGAAGTGGAAGGAAGCGGCCGTGGCCTGTCAGAAGGTACCGTCCCAGCATTTGCCTGGTGTTGAAAATGGGAAACCATGGAAAACCATTTCAAGGACGGCCAACGGTGGGGCTCGAACCCACGCGTCTATCGCGTCAGCAGAGAGCTTGGCCACCGCTGTCGGTCTTCCTTTCACTAAATTGTGGGCAAGTGTCAATTAGGCTGAGGTTAAATTTATAATATGTCACGGTTCTTTTAAGGTTTGTTGTTGTTACTTATTTTGGGTGGGTGTGGAAAGTAGGATATAAAGGGCGGTTCTGGGGCAGGGGCTAATGGGCAAGATGGCCGCCGCGCGCAACTAGCCCAATGTTATTCTTATCGAGCGGTTAGTCATAGCTGGGGCAGGGGCTAATGGGCAACATGGCCGCCACGCCCTGAGACCGTTAATTACGTCACAGGGAGAGGTCGGCAGTGTAGTTGTTAAATGGAATATTTATTATTATTATTATTATTATTATTATTATTAGGTAATTATTGATTGATCGTGTACAATCAAGACCAGCCTTATATTGTCCAGTTTTTGGGTTAGTGGCTAGCATTCTTAGCGGTCATTTCTGAGGTTCGAATCCCCGGCTCTGCCAAGAAATTTAATTTCTGGTCTCAAGAGTGGAACGGGGTACACTCAGCCTTGTGAGGCAAAACTGACAGGAGCTGGCTGGCTTTTGATTCATACTGCAGCCATTCTGCCTAACCCAATTTCACCTAACCTAACCTAACTTCACCTAACCTAACCTAACCAAACTTCAAAGTCAGAGCAAAAAAAAGTAAGAGCAAATGAGAGAGCACACATAATAAACTAAGTTATAACCTAACCTAACCTAACCTTACCTAACCTAACCTAACCTAACTTCAAAGTCAGAGCAAATATGAGAGCAAATGTAAGAGCACACATAATAAACTAAGTTATAACCTAACCTAACCTAACCTAACTTAACCTAACTTAACCTAACCTAACCTAAAAGTGCGAGAAAAAAAATGTGAGCAAAAAGTGTGAGCAAAAAAGTAAGAGCAAATGTGAGAGCACAAATAATAAACTTAGTTATAACCTAACCTAACCTAACCTAACCTAACCCACAGAAACCTCATTTAAAGATTTTAGATTTTGCATTTTAACATTTTACATTTTAACATTTTAGATTTTAGATTTTTTCATTTTATATTTTTTAGGTTTTACATTTTACATTTTTGATTTTTTGTATTTTAGTTTTTAGTTTTTTTTAGATTTTACATTTTAAATTTAAGATTTTTTGATTTTAGATTTTACATTTTACATTTTTCGAAAAGAGTAAACTACAAGGTCACATACCTAACCTCACTAAACCTAACTATACCAAACCTAACTTAAGCTAATCCAAAGGCTAATGCACATACACAAAGTATATAAGTGCTCATGCAACTATCCTTATGCTAGTCTTATAGGCTACTGTACAACAAGATCACTACCCCAACCGAGTATTCTTTTCTTTCATTTTGTTGTTTACGCATTTGTCAATTTTCTAATTTCCCATTTTCAGTTTTTTTAATGTTAATTTTAAGTTTTACAATTTCATAATATGGAAACATGGAATTTGTTGTTTACACATTAGTCAATTTTCCAATTTTCCATTTTCAGTTTTTTTATGACAGTTTTAGGTTTTTCAATTTCATAATATGGAAACATGGATTTTGCATTTTGTTGTTTACACATTTATTAATTTCACAATTTCCCATTTACAGTTTTTAAAATGTCAGTTTAAAGTTTTTCAATATCATGATATAGAAACATAGATTTTCCAATTTGTTGTTGTACATTTGTCAATTTATGAAATTCCCATTTACAGTTTTTAAAATTTCAGTTTAATGCTTTTTCTATTTTGTCAATATGGAAACATGGATTTTCCAATTTGTGTTTTACATGTTCATTTTGCATTAGGAGTGGAGAGAGGTGGGTAGTAATTAAAAATGTACAAGCAGTGTCCATACAATATTTTTTATTTTAAATACATGTACACTATTTACACATAATACATTTTTATATATATATATTCTTTTTTGTTATAAATTGTACAGTTGTTTTTATTTTGTTTTCTATTTATATTTATTTTTTGATTATGATTACTATTTTATTTTATTTTTGTAGTGTTATTGTTTTATTTCCTAAATTGTTTTATGTATTTGCTAGTTGCAGGCAGAAGATTTTGATATTCATAACTTAACTCTTTAAGCATGGTCAATGATTGAGTAATGACCATAGGCATGTGTACCTATACCATCAGCATCAATCACTCTTTTATCATCACTAGGACACAAAGCAATTTTGTTTAGTCTTATAGATGATATGTCATGTTGTTTAGAAGTGATAATGTTCATTGGTATTCTTTTTACATTGTTTTTCATGACACAATCCTTATAATCTTGAAAGCTTATACAATTTTTGACAACACCTCTGTTAATACCTTTAATCTTTTTGATTTCTTTACCATTTATGTCTAAAGCGTACATTTTAGCTCTAAGTCCAACAAATGCTTTTATAATTTGTCCACAAGCCTCGTCTTTAAATTTCCCCAACGTTTTCTTGTTTGATGTAGAGTAACATATGTGATTAGTAGGATAATCTGATGTGTCCAGGTGTTCTAGGAAATCCAATTTGTCTTGATATACATCTGGGGTGTTAACCAAATAAATGAACGAGTCGGTATCCATATACATGAGTTTAAGATTGTTCATTCCATAATAGGGTAGCAGGACATCATAGTGGTGGGAATACATTAGAGTTTTTGAAATATCCAGTATACACATTCCAATATATATAGGCTTATTGAATACAATGTTACGTTTAGCCATGTGGAAAGCAGCTAGGTTGGGACCATAAATTGTTCTGTCGATGAATGTTGGTTTAGCTATTAGCTTTTCTGCCTTTTTGCTGTCAGTCACAAGACGTATGTCTATTCTTTTACGGATATTTTCCATTGTTTTCCCAAAAATGGCATTGTTGAATAATTTGTACAGATTTTTCTCAAAATCATTTCTGGCTTGTTTTCGAAGGTTGTTATTAAAATCAACGTATGCCTTTAACCAAGGTCTTTGTTTAAACTTTAACACACGATGAATTTTTATCAATTTTATTCCATGATCTAAAGCCTGTTTTAATGCCATGTAGTGAACAACATATCGCCTTCGATTTCCAAGATGAGGAATTAGTTTTTTCAGAGACGAATCCTTAGGTTGTGTACACTCTGGTAGGAAAGGTAAATCGTTGTGTAGATCATGAAGGTCAGATGGGTAATCAACATCAACGTCTAGAATGTATCCCACAGGATCGTCTTTCTTTAGTTTTTCTAGATCAACAGTATCTGGAGAAACCCACTGAAATCCACCATAAGGAAGGGAGTGGCACATAGCCCACCCGTATTGGTTGTTGGCATCATCATAGGTAATAAACTGCGATGGTTTCTCAGAATCATAGGTTTCCATGTATTTATTGTTAGCTTCAGCATACCGATGAGACACCTGGCATATGCCTCCACGTATTCCAGACTCGATTAAAAGAATCTGATCGTAATCCTGTAGCAATTCCAGTTCAATGCCTGTGTAAAGGAGCATTGCCTCGAAACTTAAACCGGGCGAAGTAAAAAAGTGTGCAGCATCCACTCGGTGTGTTTCTAGTGTTTTGTTTCTAAACGTTTCAAAGCTGTCTGCAAGAAGGAGTACATCTGAAGTTAGGTAGAGGTCACTATATTCCCCTAGAGTTTTAATGTTGAACTGATTCCAGACACTTTTGGCATGTTCATAGTCTTCTTGACTAACATCTTCTTGACTTAATTTGTTAAAGAATGCCTCTTTTGGAGGTAAACACGTTTCACTTAACTTTTCCCATGAGTCAATGTAGTCATAACAAAATACCCCTTTACGAGTCATGAGCATTGCATTTTCTTTTCCAAAGTACTTGTCTGTTTCAGGGTATGATGTTAAGTTGGAAACCAAGTTTTCCAAACTACTCGGCATTAACCGAAACGTGTCCACAAATCGAAGCTTAACATTTCCTACATATTTGGTAAAGGAAATGTACTTTTCTTTGGAGTTAGCGATAACATCCACTCTCTCAGTAGTACACCCCAATTGCTTTACAATGAAATTTGCGTCGTAGCCACTCATATTATGTAGAAACACAGGAACGGGGTTTCGTGTTTTACACCTCAAATTACAGTTATTGTGAGCACTTCCACGATATTCCCCTGTAATATGGCAGTGGTCTCGAACTTTCCAGTCCTGTTGGGTAAATGGTGTTTGACACAAATAACAGGTTTCCGAACATTGGAACTCTGCTTCTTGAGCCTGAGTTAAGGCCTTTGGAACATTTAAGCTGTAAAGGCGATCAATTTCATTAGCTATTGAGATCAAACAGTCCATAAACTTTTCTGCAGCGTCAGGCCCACGATAAATAACAGGTTGGCTTGAAAGATTTGTCTTTATGTGTTCCACAGCAGGTGAGGGTTTAACGTATATACCAAAGCTCATAGGAACATGACTCTGGTATGGCACTGTATAACTTGCCTCAGGATTAGGTAGACATGTTTGATAGGGTAAGAGTATACTTTCAAAATCTGCATAGATAACGTAAGGTATTCTCAGCATTTTTTCAACATTTAAGAATTTGACAATGGGGTTTTTAATAGGCATTTCAACCCTAGCAATGTCATGCTGTACACACAAAGCTCTATGTTCTTTCATTTTTTCCATTCCTTGTTGTCCATATCTATTATCAAAGTGTGTAAAACACCGTTTACACGTATATATTTTATGTTCATGGCGGGTAATCTGATGTCTTACTAGTTTATCAAAATCTTTGATAAAGACGTAGTGGTTCTGGCCGGATGATGAACTTAGCAAAAGGAGGTCGCGATGGTCTTGCAGCTCTTGATCCACAACCTTCAGAGGGAACAATTTCTTGTCTTGTTCCAATCCAAATACATTAATGGATATATCGTTGGCTTTTTCAAATTTGGGAATGTCAGCTAGCGATGTAGGAAATGATATTACTGAAAAATCATACTTGTTTTCCAGATCCTTGTATTTACTAACGCGTTTAGCATCAGTTTTAACCAGTTTTGCTAAAATGGCATACATAAAACACCTCTCGTCCTTAAAGTTTTGAGGATTAATGCAGGCTTTTCTTGCTTGTATAGCTGCTGGTAATGGAATATATGTGCTTCCACGCAAGGGATTGTACTAATTTATTTTCAATCGTACTCCTTCCACTGCTAACAAAGCCCAATTACTGCCTTTTAGCTCAGATTCTTCCATTTCCGTAGTTAACTTTGTAAATTGTGTTTCCAAGAAACTACTTAAGTCCGTTTCCAAAAATAGGGCCTGATTTCGTGTTTTAAAAGCACGATCTGTAATTTCATTGGTAGATGTATGAATGAATCTACATTCAGCCACAAGATTAACTTTTATCGACTTGTGCATTGCTAGTTCTTTCTGCATAGCTTGTATTATTTGCTGTTTGGACTCTTTAAGGTATGAATTTAAATCCTTGCACGTATCGCAACGAATGAAATAGGATTTAAGTCGACCTTCAGAAGATGTCTCATATTCAATAAGTCCATTTTTGTCAGGGACCAATGACAGTAGGTAATGTTTTGAGTAGTAAGCGTTTGCTACACTCCAAATATTGCATCATCATGACCAGAAATTGCGTAATCCTGATGACGTCATGGGTCCTTAGAGCGACCACGTGGTCCAGGAGCGGGGCATGTGCACTGCACGTGTTAGCGTGGGAAGGGGTTGACCTTTTGGCTTGTTTATGTGATTGTGATAAAAAGTTAATGGGTGTTGACGGCATGGGGGTTGTTTATTAGGATGGTAACTCGAAATTCAGACTCCTCTTCCACTCCTACAGGGGAGTTTCTTGGTTCGATTCTGTGTTTTGTTATTTAATTCCCGGGGCAGCCTGTGTATCATGGTTATTAAGTATTGATTGATTATTGAATTATATTTTGGTAATTTCCCAAGGAAGTGTAGAGAGTCTTGTGTGTCATAACTTTTGAATGAGAGTGTACGGTGAGGCACTCGACATAGCCGGATCGCTACCAGACATGTGGTGTGCAGCTGTTCCGTTTTTGCTCGCGCCGTGCGGCAAGCCATGAGAGTAGCCAGCGCATGTAGTGCATGGTTGTCGTTAAAGTTTTTGCTCGCGCAAGCTAAATAAGTAATCAGATGTTGTAATGCGACACTCTGTTTAAGTACGACATATATTACCACAGCGTGGGAGTGGAGTTGTGTTACTCCTTCTCGCTATGTTATGTCTGTTTAATTTAAATGATGTTAACATTTTTTGTGTTCTGGCTTGCTTCATGATCTCAATCTGGTTAAAGTGTTTTATATGACATGTATAACTTTGAGTGTGTGAAATGAATTTCGATCTGTTTGTTTTTAGATTCCCAGATGTCATTAGTCAAGTCTGTAATTTTTAATGCGAGAACGAGATTGGATGTTGGTTCCCAGAGCTCCATGTGAAAATGTTTAAAATAGCTTTTTGCAGTTTGATATTCGCAATATATAAGAGCACATAGCTATGAAGTAACACTTAGTTTCAAAGCAACTCAGTTAACAATCAACATGACCATGTATGGAAATCTTTTAGTTAAGCTCCAGCAGCTCTATGAGATAAAATCTCTGAGAGAACAATCAGAGAGGCTGGGGATAAACTTCGCAGTGAGCGCGTTCAAAGTGGAAGAGGACGTTTGGTTCAACGGGCTTAGCAATCTTCAGCAGGACATGTATAATTGCGAGTTATTGGAAATAATTCGAGACCGCCAGCATTGTAGAGAGTTGACGGCGGATGGCGTAACCCCCCACATATTGGGGGTGATCATTCAGCGGCTGGAATCAATCGACTCCGACAGTATCGAGCTGCTCGATTTTCCACCGCTGGAGGAAGAGAGTGTGGGGGGTGAAGATCGTATGGATGCCGAAGAAGGTGGAGAAGAAGAAGAAGAAGAAGAAGAAGAAGTCCAAATGATTAATTAAATGGACGTTGGACAGTGGGTGTTTAAAAAAAAAAATAAAAAAAAAAATAATAATAATAATAATAATAATAATTTGTGTGGTGTAAATCTTTTTTAAAAATATATTTATTTGATCATTTGTGGTTTACATTAATTATATAATATGAATTAGTGAAAAATGATATGATCTTCGTTCTTAAAGTGGTAAGTAGTTCTTTTTCCAACAAGCGGCAGAGAGAATTGAAGATGCTGTGTTGTTTGCAGAGTGGAATATGCTGGTCTTGTGCACGGGGTAAGTACAATCATTCTTTTCTTTCTTGCGTGTGTTGGTTTTAGTGAGCTGAAAAATATATATATAGAGACACATTAATAATAATAATAATAATAATAATAATAATAATAATAATAATAATAATAATAATAATAATAATAATAATAATAATAATAATAATAATAATAATAATAATATCTTTTGTGAGGAATAAAAAATAAAAATAAAAAAACTTACACTGTTCTAATTATAAGATATTTTTGTTGGGGATCCAAGAGTTGTGAGTTGAATCGAATCCAAGCCAAGATACGAAGGCTCGGGTTCCTTTTCTACGTAGTACTTTGTCGACTAAGTAAATATTAGGATGTTTTGTTCGTTGTAACTCTGCTTCGTAGAACGCACCAAATATTGGGATATTTTTATTATCTTTTAAAAGATATGTTCGTGGATTAGTATTTTGAACTTTATAAATTGTAAATAATTCTGTTGTCCAATTACCTTCGTACCCTTTACTGAAGTGTTTCTTGATTTTTGATATTCTTACAATGTCGCCGATTTTATATTTTGGTTTTCTTAAAGTTTCATTATATTGTGTTGGCAAGCGGGGTGGATTGTTTCTTTTCACATCATTAGGTTTCATGCCAATGCTGCGATGTATTTTGTGATTATACTTTACTAGTAACTCAGGCAAAATATGTACCCATCGGTAAGAACCTCGTGTTGTGAATTCTTTCCACATCGATTCCTTAAGAGTTCGATTAAATCTTTCTATCACACTCGCTTTAATGGAGCTGCCAGTGGAATAATGCTTTAGATTTTGTTTCTGAGACCATGTTTTGAATTCACTGTTATAAAATTCCGTTCCTCGATCGGTGTGAAAATAATTGGGCAATCTTTTACTTTGAGAATAAACAAATTTTAAGCTTTTCACAATCTCACTTCCTTTTTTGGTTTTAAGAGGAATTGCCCATGCATATTTCGAGTAAACGTCAATAATGGTTAATAAATATTTAAATCCATTATTCCATTTTGCAAGTTTGGACATGTCCACAAGGTCAGCTTCATGGAGGTCATCGATTCCTTTGCTAATAACACGTCGTCTTTTAAACTTTTTTCTAAGCGGTGCGTGAAGTTCTTTTGCAATTTCTCGTCTGATTTCGTTCATAGTTATTTTCCAAACAATGTTTTATAACATACTGTGCATTGTTTTACAAACGTTGGAATTTTTATTCAATATATCCAGCATTTCTTAGTTCTTCTTCTATTGCAAAGATTTCGCTGTCTAGTCCTGTGTGACCTGCAGCTTTCGATGCAATTAATGTTTTAAGTCTTGATACCAATTTGTTTGGTTCATTCCAGTGAACGAATTCAATATTGTTTCCGCCTTCAAATTTCCAAATGGCTTGTGGCGCGATGTGTTTTTTTTGACCATATCCAGTATGCATTGTAGTATTTGCTTCTTCATTTTCATCTGCTGTTTTTATAATTCTATCTATGTCTTCAGTGAGAAGGGGTTCAATTATATGTCTATACTTATAAGATTGCGTTCCTCTTGGAGCTGCATTGCTTGTATAATTTCTTTTGTGCACGTTTGAAACATTTAATAATTTCAAATATGAACTTAAATCACTCCTATCTATTAGAGTGGGGTCTGGTACTTTCCTTTGAATCAATTCAAGTAGACCTTCTGTAATAGGAAATTTTTCACCGCCAACTTTTATCCACTTTTTATCGAAGAAAACTCGTTCGCGTCCCAAGTATTGTTTATCATTTCTTATCGTTATACCAAATGTTCTATCCACGTTTTGTTTAATGAACGGATCAAAGTAGCGGTTAAGTAGTGAAATTATTTTGATGCTATCTCCATCTTCTTCGTCTGAAGTAGCAGTGGATTCAGAATCGTCATATTTTCCTTTTCTTTTTCGATTTTCTTTATTTTGAGTCGACGTATTAGCAATAGCTACAAGTTGATTTAATGAACTTGTTACTGGTTTAAAGTTAGTCTCTATATCTAATTCTTTTCGTCTAACATCATCTTGAAGTGAAAGATACTTGTCTTTAACATCTTTTTTTAAGCGAGAAAGTTTATCCTTTACTCGACTTTCAGCTTTAATCTTTGAGCTCTTCTCCATGACTAAACGGAAATTGTGGTTGTTTTACTTATTTATAGTATATTCAATATCGATTTGAAGAGGAAGATCATCAGTTTTATGTTTTTTCGGGTCTCTAAGTCGAAACTGAATTTCATCTTGCTCTTCAACGACAATATCACTACCATCCAGTTCAATCTCTTGACGTATATTTAAAATTGCATACACAATTGGAGATCTTGGTGAAACAAAAATTGGTTTTAATACACCTTTGTAGGGAAGTTGGTACTGTATGTTATGATTATGAAGCGTGTATACTGGTGAATGGATTGATGGTGTGTTGGAGAATTTCAGAATAAATTTCGATAAGTTCTTTTTCTTTACTTCATCTTTTAATATACCATATTCTTCTTTGGATGCAGTAAAACTTTCGAGTGGTTCTTTGTTAACCATTTGCTCAATTTTTTCCAGTTCAGTTTTTAACTTGTTATATTCTTCTTTGGATTCAGCAGCATAACTTTCAAGATCTTCTTTTTTAACAATATTGAGATTGTTAGCAACACCCTCAATACGAGTTTGTAAATTGCTTAAAATTTCTTTTAGTTGATTAACTTCAGTTCGTGACGCAGCATAGTGTTCTACAAACCGTTTATTTGTCACGTCTTGGTCGTTAACAGGGAACTCAACATTTGTTTGTTTTTGATGTTGTAGATTGTTTACAGTTTGTTTCAATTGATCAAATTCATGTTGGGAAGCGGCATATTGCTCAACAAACGTCTTATTTGCAACATCGTTATCGTATATGGGGTTGTTTACGTGAGTAATTCGTCTACTCATCATATTTAAAGTTCCACCATCGTCTACGTTTAAAACGTTTTGTTTATTAAATTTAGCGATTAAGTCTTCTAGATCTTTTCGAGAGGCAGCAAAGTTTTCTAAGTAATATTTGTTTATTGCATCTAACGAATCGATTGGTTGAGATATGTTTGTTATTCTTCTATTTAACATATCTACAGTTTCATCATCTCTGTTTATATTCAAAAGAGATTTTTTAATTTCATCGAGTTCATTTGTTACATGAGTTTTAAGAAAAGAATACGTTACCGCATCTTGATTTTGAATTGGATCTTTAACATTTCTTATTCTTTTGTTACCCAAGTCGAGAGTATCTTGATCATACGGAAAGTGATCTTCTGAAAATTCTCGCACTAAACCATGAATGAATTCTACTCGTTGTAACACTTCTGTTATTCGGGTCTCAAGATATTTTTTTATATTCGATGTATGTTGCTGCATTGCAATAAGGTTTACTGCATCATTTGCAGATGATGGTAAAGCTAAGCCCGCGAGACGTTTGTTTTGAAAGTCAAGTTCTTTTTTCTCTATTTTACAAATTGAAAAAATTAAACCTTTAAGCTCGTTAAAGTTTCGTTGTATGTCTTCTTTAGACTCGATTTTATTTAGCTCATTTAATAACTTCACTACATAACCTTTGTTGCATGCATCTTCAACATGTATTGGCATTCCAACATTTTTTAACCGTTTGCCGTTAATACTTAGATGTCCGTCGCTTGTTGTTGTTGTTAGTTGATTTTCATATTGCACTAGCTTATCATCAACATATGATTTAGTTGCAATATCATGTCGTGAAGTCGGTCGTCCGATAGACACATTATTGGTTTTGTTAAACGATGTCATAGTTAAGTTGTTAACCACGCAAAAGCTATAACACGAATGGCCATTTACCTCTTTTTGAAGTCATATTTATAACTGAAAATAAACATCAAATCCATTGCGATATCGACCATTTTGTAAATCGCTATCTTTATCGATAACCAAAAAACCAAACTTAGAGTTTTGCCAACAATACGAACAAATATCAAAGAACTGTTCATAGCTCATATCTGTATTTACATGATCGTTATATACGTGACGCAAGTTTGTTCCGTCTTGTTTAAAAAGAATTAAAAAATTAGCGTTATCTCTAATTAGATGTTTAGGTATACAAGAATATGTTTGACAAAGATAAAATACGTCAACGTCGTGATGACGACCTCTACTGAAATAATCTTTCATGTGTTGTTGTTTATTGCTGGCTACATCATCAAAAACAAATATAGAGTTTTTTCTAGCCATTTCTGGAGGCATTACTTCATCATTATCGGAAAAAAATCACTTTTTATTTCTTTTATGGAGTCCAAAAACTTTTTTAATTCAACATATTTACTTTGAGCAAGTGATTTAGAATAAATATAAACGTTTTCAAAACGAACTCCATTTTTGTGGCATAATAAATTTAGCATTACGTTTGTTTTACCGCAGTTCGATGGACCGCAAATGATACATCGAATTGTGTTCGGTAGTAAAACACCATGCTTTCTTTTTTCACTTTTACTCTGGTTTTCAGCATTAGTAAATGAAATTACTGGTAGAGTGTTTGACTGCTTAACAAACTTCAACATGTCTACGTTTACGTCTGAGAATGCACACTGCACAAAAAATCACATCACATCAACATATATTGCTTCCACACGTATCATAACTTGTATTATGTGGAATAATAGTAGGATTTTCAGGATTTAAATCAACGTTGCCGACGTAAAACCCTCTTATATATGGACAATATGGCGCCCATTTTTCATGATCATTTAAAGGATTATCGTTTTCCCTCCAATTTTCAATTTCAATCTTACAGAATATACATTTCACCTTATCACCATGTCCAGTATAATAAAACCCTGCTGGTGATAAACAAAATTCGTTTGGACAGGGAAGAGGCCAATTTTGAAAAGTTTTAAGTCTTTCATATTCGCATTTCAATTCTATGCTAGGAGAAATATTGTTTACGTAGGGGCAAGAAAAAGCCCATTTCTTATGTTCTTCAAACGGATCATCATCTTCTTCCCAATAACTAAGTTGCAGATTACAGAAAGCACACCTAACCATATCCTTATATCCAAAATAGAAAAATCCTGCAGCTGCTAACCATGCAGTGTTCGTAAAACTGTCTGAAGACCAGGTCTTAAATGTTTTTAGCCGATCTCTTTCAGATTTTAAATTCATTTCTTTTTGACTCAATATCATTTGCATTAACTGTTTTTTGGAATACTTTACACAATTAAAATACTTCATGATGCTGGTTTACTTCACAAAGAAAAGATGTTCACCACACAAAGCTAAATGCGAACTGACATGAATCAACAAAACACGTTGGCTAATATGCACGTGTTGGGTTGGCCGAGCGGTCTAAGGCGTTAGACTTAAGATCTAATTTTCAGAAATTGAAAGCGAGGGTTCGAATCCCTCACCTGACAATATTATTATTATTATTATTATTATTATTATTATTATTATTATTATTATTATTATTATTATTATTTTATTTACATGTAGAGTGAGGAGGTAATTGATCATTAATAAGAACTTTCATATGAAATGGTACAAAAGACATTTTTTTTTCTTCTTTATTAATTTAGAATTACAATTAATACAATTTTATTTCTCTTGAAGTAATCTCATTCTTTTTTTAGTTGTCCAGATGAGTGTGGCTGTGTTGAGATGATCTTCTTCTTTTTAGTTGTCCAGATGATTATTTTCTGTAGACAAAAAAAAGATACACTGTGTTAAACAGCAAACTAAAAACAAAATATGTATAGCTGTCAACTACAGTAGTAGATCTAAATTATTCACCTTTTATAGATAGCGATTACAGTTGTCACATTTGCAGCGAAGATGAAACAGTTGAAATTTCCTCTTTAGATGATCTGGTAGATGTTCCCACTCTAGACGAATTCGTTGTGGTTCATATATAGTCAGCACGTTTATAGGAAAGTAGTTCCAATCAAACTTATTAAAACCTCGAAGTCCACTGTTTCGAAACTTGTTTATTATCGAACACACGATTTTCATGATGCCATCAGAAGAATTTAACCAATGTTGAACAGCATTGACGTTGAATTTAGCACAACTATTGCTTCCCATTGCTAGAGATGGTAAATGTTTTGGACAATCTGTAGGTAAACGTTGGCTATGCCTCAACATTAGGTCTGACATTCCATCAATCGTATTAAGATCGAATAATGAGTCTGGGGAAAGTGCTTTTAGTGCAAACAAAGAAAATTCCTGTGGCAAATTATATACAACTAAATAATCATATTTATTCTTAATAGACTCAAAAAAAGAAGAAAGAGTTTTTTCACAATATGCTGCAACCCATGTGATCACGGGGGTGAATGAAGGTATATTGCCGTTATTTAACATACAGTAAGCAAGTTCCAAACTGCCGTTTGGTAGCTTGCGAATGTCTGCAACTATTGGTTGCTTCTTATTCCACGTGCCAGCATCAGTAGAAGGAGAGTTTGTTGTTGTCAATTCCATGATTGCAACTAAAGTGAGAATACTTGTTTACTTGCTTGCTTATAACTTAGCAAATATTGGTTTAGATAATTACTTCATTCGTTAATGGTCTGTAAGATATTTGACGATCATGAATAAGAACACAATAAAGAGTTGTATCTTCAGGTATATTCTCACTTGTCTCGATTTCAATTCGCACATCGACTGAAGATGTCTTCACTGCTTCCACTTGTTCGAGACAATTAATTACAATAATAGGACAAAGAGACTTAAATTCATCTCGTGAAACCAGAGTCTCTGAACGAACATCATCGATCTGATAATATACATTACGAAATTTAACAAACATGTCATACAACTCGCTGTAGTCATTTATGGCAATTTCAGAAGTTGGCATTTCATAGGGATAAAAAATTGAATTTAAAAAAACTCTTATAGATTTAATGTTACAATGGTCGAAATAGGAAGAGCATGTGTTTAGTAAATTTCTTCTAGTTTGAAAACCTAATAAAAATTGACGCGGTTTTTGAGTTTCAGAAGTTGTCATTACAGTCCAACTATATTTAGTTGTTCTAGGAAGAGAAGGCAAGACGTGAACATCCCACGATCGATAACCAACCTGAATGGGAATATTTTTCTGCATTAGTTTTAATCTTTTAATTTGTTCTTCGTCTGATAATAATAAAACGGGAATTTTTAGATAAACTTTAAATAACTTGACCTTAGAAAGATCGTTTTCGGTTGTCGATTGCAACGCACGTGCGTCACTTGACGATCGGAGAAGTATTACCTCATGCTTGCAGTTTAAAATCGGCTTTCTGTAATCCTCTGCTATTCCTAACAGGTTGCTTAAAGGAAGTATTATATGAAAACGTTTTGTGTTACTATCAACAATATTTGCTTCACTTGCTGGCGTTGTTAAAGAGGGAAAATAACCGGCATTTTGTAAAGCTGTATATTCGTTTTTTGAATATGATGCAAAGGTTTTTATAGAACTTGTTATACCTAGATGGCGTGTACGATCAATTTCTTTACCATTTAACGTGATGCGAATTTCGCTAAAAAGATTAGCCCCAAAATTTTGGTCAGGATGCGCTGTAGTAGAAGCAGCTGGATTTATGTTAGAAGTAATAATTTGACCTTCTAAGTGAAGAACACCTTCTGATAATAAAACTATGTTTTCTTCATTTTGAATCGGTATTCGAATTTCATCATTATTTTCGAATTTATTAGCTGAATAAGGTTGATAAACTCTTTCTTCTCGTCGCACAACTCTGTTGTCAACCTCTCTTTTATCTGTTATGTTAAACATGTTAACAGCTTCAACTATAGATAGAAACTAAATAAGATTAACAATTGCATATATATTTATATTGAAATTAAAGTACGCGATAGCCTAAAGACTGTAAGAATTGTTTGTTGTTACTCGATAACTGTTTCTTAGATTTCAAGGTGCGATGTCGTTGTTTGTTTTTTTTACAAATTTTAGCTGATTGATTTATATTATTTTTTCGAATCAGAGTCGACTTCTTTTTTTTCAAACTTTGAGTATTATATAGTATAACCATATTTGTGATTGTTTTCTAGTATGCTTACTCAAGTAGAATGAAAACATAACAGTATTTCATTACTTTATATAGCAAGATATCGTGCTGGACGAATAATTAATTCTACAGTTAAATCTTCATCTTGCAAATCAATGAGCTGTTGAAGATGATCTTCAAGTTGCACAGATACATGTTGAATAAGCTTGGTGTTCATGGGCAAAAAATTAATCGTTGTTGGTTGTACAACAATCGGGTAACCAGCAGGAACATGAGCTTTAAAATTATATAAAGAGTGTGTTGGTTTATGGTTCAAATAAGAACTCGTACCAAGCACAAGGTTGCAACATACTCGAATACTATTAACAGTGTTAATTTTAATCATATATTCAGAATGATGAGTTGTGTTTGCCTTGAACTTTCTATGAGAAAAGCCTAACAAATCTGCAATAGAATCTGCAACACCAAAATCTATATCAAACACTTTCGAATGTAGTTTACAATGATAAAAGACTTTATCATAATTAATATAAAATGATGGGAATTTGTCTTTGTCGCCTAATAAATGTTCAACTAATAAATCATCAATCTTTTCACTTAATTGTTTTAACGTATAGCTAGCATTGGGTATTATTAAAATCGCTCTATCCGCTTCGTTCAACTTTATAGCCAAAATGTTATTATTCTCGTTAATTGCAAACTTCATTATCGATTCTATTTTTCGATGAATTTCAATTTCTCTTTTATTCTCTTTAGGGTAAACTTTCTTTTCAATACCTAAAGGCCCTGCTACACTGTTGGCTACAGTGAAATCAATATTAAACGGGGAAGACAAAACGAGACGGTTGTCTCTTTTTCCATCTATATCCTCTTCCACATACAATTTTGTTTTTTCTAAATGTTCTGGTATAAGTTTCGACAATGAGTGATAACTAAGTAAATCATCAAAAGCTGAGGCTAGATCTTCAAATTCATAAATACCCGGTGGTACCACTAAATCAATTGATAAAAAATTAGTAAAATGAATGCGAAATTTATTATTTCTGTTGGTAACATTTCGAATAGAATTAGATGTATACAATCCTGCAAGTCCTATTTCAAAAAACTCTGCTCCTACAAGATGAATCGGGTTCTCCAATGTAACATCAATCTTCGAGCCTTTACCTTCAAGAGTTATCCGTCTTTCGAAAGCCATCTTTGAAATGTTTAAAGACGGTCTGTGTTTCCCTTATTTATACAATACAAGAAGACTAAACATAAATGTCCACAAATCGAAGAAGTAATCGATTGATATGAATGAAAATTATATTGTAGATAGCAATTTTTAAGATATGTTAAAATTTCAAATGGTGGTCTTAAATTACCAATACTATCAAAATAATGCACATATTTACCATGTTTACTGAAAGCTACCCAATGTGAACCGGATTTATCCATCGGTTCAAGGTTAACAATACAGTTTTCATTTTTTCGAGGATATCTTGGTAACGTATCTCGCATAAAGACTCCTCTAAAATTTGGAATCTTTAATTGATGTGCGTATTTAGCTAAATCGAAATTACTTAATGCTTTATTTGGTATTTGGTTAATTATCTTTTGTATGCAGGAGGATTTAAATAAATGCCTTGACCTCCTTTTCCTCGCATTGCTTCTATCATTCGATTGTGTCTTTTCATTTCTTTTAGTTCTTCTTGAGCAGCTTTCGCCTTGTTTATAGCAGACGCCACCCCTGCTGCTCCGCCTGCTAGACCCCCCAAGCCCGACAAGGCTGCAAATATCGGAAGTAGGGGTAAAATACCACCTTGCTTTTTCGATGTTCTTCTTTTTTTTAATCTTTTCTTGTTTTTTTTTTTATTATTTAAGTTTCGCTTACCTCCTCCAATCTTAGACTTAGCTTTCATGATGCCACCCACTGTTAGTGCAGCCGCTCTCTCTCCAAATGATGCGTCACGGGATTTTACACGAGACCAAGCTTTTGAAGCTAAAATTTCATCAGCCTCTCTTCTTTTGTTTGAATCTTTATGCTTTGCGTAAGCAATGTCGTGCTCTTTGCACGCTTTATCTAATATATTTATTCCTGGATCACCACGGCTCAATCGCTTTTCTAATTTTGTTCCTGGTCCACAATATTCATATCCCGGGATGTGTAATTCCACGGGTAAATTATCAATAGTTTTATTAAGTACACGACTGATTAATGATCCACTTCCTGTTCGTTTATATTGAGTGGTAGAGTTGCTCCTCTTACAACGCACCATTACTAAATGATATGTAATATAAAGTAATTATACATATATATATCTGGAAAATGGGAAATGGTGGGGGGGGGAGGTGTTTTTTTTTTTTAATAATACACACAAAATTTGGGTTATTATTTATTCTTTTTTCATAAGCAAAGGAACACACAAAAAATTAGTAATATTACCGGCATAAAAGTGTGTGTGTGTGAAAGAAATAAAGTAAGTGAGATGAACTGCTTTAATCTCAATTTGTTTCTAATCATTTTTCAGAGAAAAATGACCAAACGGTAAAGTATCAATTCCGTTTTCAGTTATGTGTCTTTTATCTTCGTTTGATGAAATTGCCAACTTATTTTGCCGAACAGTAAATACAGAATGAGATTTTGAAATTATACAAACTTGAACTTTGTTGACTTTTTCTCTGTTATAAAGACACTTTCGATACTCATCAATATTCATACTTTTACTCACACTCTTCTTAATGCCTTTAGCCTTACACAAGCTATTCATTTCATCACACAATTTTATTGCATACATTTTGGGTCATAACCCCACAAATTCTTCAACAATCCTTCCAGCATTTTCATCTTTCATTAAACCAATTTCACCTTTATTTTGTCTCACAATGCCAAAAGGATTGTTTGTTTCATAGTTTCCAGTATCAAACAAATTTGAATGTTGTTTCATGAACTCATAAATATCATAATAGAATATATACATAAAACTATCGGTGTCTGTGTATAACAACCTCACATTTGATTCAGGATTTGCTAAAATAACATTGTAATGAAAGTCATTCATTTTACATTTAGACAAATCTAATATAGATGCACCAACATATACTGGTTGATTGTGAAAAATCTTTAGTCTACTCATCTCGATGACCATACATTGTTCATCGAATATAATTCTATGTTTAAAATTAGCCTTAGCTATTAAAGACCTAGCACCACGAGCTCCATGCCATTTGGTGACCCATTTGATGTCCCTTAACTTCCTCACATTCATCAGTGAACGACCAAAAATTGCATTATTCATCAATTTATAAAAATTCTTTTCAAAATCATTTTTGGCTTGTTTTCGTTTCTCTGTGTTCACATCAATATATGGTTTTAGCCATTGGCTCTGATTGAATTCAATTATTCTGTGAATACGATCTAATTTCATTCCTAGTTGAATACATTGCTTTAACAATCTATAATGCAAAACATAACGTTCTTTATTATCTAGGGTAGCCATTAGCTTTGTCAACTTTTCGGGACATAGAGGGTAATCTGAATGTTTGTCATGTAACTCTTGAGGATAAGTCAAATCTACTTCCAAAATATATCCAATTTCTGAAGTATCATCAATAGTTAAAACATCAAAGCCTTCAACATTTGCAATCCATTTAAAGCCACCCGCTGGAAGATATTCCATCATCGCATATCCATACAAATTATTAACGTCAAAGTACATTATGTAGGACTCTTGCTTTTTCTCATCATAAGTTTTCATATACTTATTATTAGCAATCGCATGTCGTGTTATACACTGAACATTTCCTCCTCGAATAGATCGTTCAAAAAAGTGTAACATATCAATATCTTGAAGCAATTCAAGTTGAACGTTGGTTATCTTTTTCATAGCACACCAAGACATAGATGGAGCAGTGTAAAAATGAGCTGCATCAATGCCATAAGTTTCCATGCCATTCGATCTAAAATTTTCAAAGACATCCGCCAAAAGAAGTGTGTCAACTTTTAAATACAAATCTGCGTATTCTCCTAATGTTTGACAGGAAAACGTTTCCCACACCGATTGAGCAAACTCATACTCTTCATTCGATATTGTTTGATCATTAAGACTGCTATAAAACTTGGATATTTCAGGTAATTTAGTTTCGTTAAGAACATCCATACTCGTGACGTATTCATAGGGAAACACACCTTTTCTCGCAGTAAGTCGAAACTGTGCATCATCATTAAAATAACGTCGTGTTATTTGCTTTGAATCTTCGCTTAACGAAGATGAACATTGATCTAGTGAACAGGACAAGAAATTATATGTATCGAAAAATCTTAACTGAATGAATCCATTCTTAGCCCGTACATACTTTGTAAACCCTTTGTAACGTTCCATATTCATCGCTAACAATTTTATATGACCAGGATTATGTAACACCTCTCCATCACGTTTCTCGCAAATTTCTTTAATTATAAAATGTCCATCATAGGCTGTTAGATTATGAAATGCTATAGGCAAAACCTTTGTTACTTTGTAATTTAAATTACAACTATTGTGTGCGCTTCCTCTATATTTTCCAGTTAAGTGACAATGATCGCGTACTTTGAGTTCATTAACTGCAATCGGTTTCTCGCAAATGTGACACATTTTACTTGACAAAAATAATCTTTCTTCATTTTCGGTCATCTTTAACATTGGCTTAACCGATAAGTAATATGTTTGAAGTTTATCCACAATACTATAAAGTTCCTTTACAAACAATTCAATGCAATTATTTCCCCTAAAGAGCTTGAAACTGCACAATTCACTATCGAAATTACAATGAAGGTATAAAGAAATGCTGTAAGGAATATGTTTATGTGTTAAAGTAGAGTTATGATTGTCACTATTTGGAAAACATGAGGAAATTGGAGACAAGAGGCATTCAGTGTCTGCATATATTATAAATGGAACTGTATCTTTAACTCGGAATTCTGTAAAATTAACAAATCTTTGTTCATCAGTCGGCATTATGCTTTTTGCAACAGGAAACTGTTTACAGTCTGCAAAGTGAACATTTAACTCATCCTCAAGAAAATAATATGACAAACAACGTCTACATATATAAATCCTTCTGTGAGTGCTAGTGAGGCTTGAACGCACAAGGCGAGCAAGATTTCTAATTAAACAAAAGTGATAACTTTCACTGTTTCCAATCTGCAACATCAATAAGTCTACACTCCTTTCATATACTTTATCTGATACATACAAAGGTACAATAGTAAAAGTTTTTTTTCCTTTTACTTCGTTTGTTCCCATACATACCCAATTGTTTTCATCATATTGTGCTCCAAACACATTTACAGAAATATTGTTTTGGTTTTCAAACTTGTTTAAATATTTCATTTCCATCGGAATTGGAATACCATCTAAATTTAAAACATCTCTGTAATTAGGATAGGAAGAAAGATGATTCACGTTTCGAGTTTTTGGATACAAACCAGCAACCACACTCCACGCAAAACAAGCTTCCTTTGTATCATACAAATTTAGCACTGCATTCTTATTGACTATTACATCAGGCAATCGACTAGTATTGGACATTCCTACTCGAAATCCAACATATTTATTTATATTAATTCTCAAACTATGAATTTTTTCTAAAGCCCACCCGGAACCATTTGCTTCAAATTCGCTCATTTTTGTCAATGTACCTTCAATGATATTCTTATTATAAAATTCATTTAAATCAGTATACTCGAAAACTACCTCATTTTTGATAGCAAAATATTTTGTTTCTGATATGTCGCGAAGCACGTATTGTGCACACAAAACTGAATTCACCTTTAAAGCTTGTACAGTTAACGCTTTCTTAACATACTTTGTAAACCAAATATTAGCATTCGCTAAAAATTCGCGAGGATCCAAAAACTCATTCTTAACATTTGATACTGCAAGTGTGTACACTCTAGAATTGAATGCCGTTTCAATTAACTCACAGCTCAAGAAAGATTCATCCTTTATTTGAATTGTAATTTCTTTGAAATTCACAGCTTGTTGCAATATATGCTCACTAATAACTCTCCAACATTCAATCAACTCATCACTGTTCTCAATCAACTCGGTTTGAGTGTTTTCCCCGATTTGGTATGATACTGAAATAGCACCGTTTAGTTCACTTCGAAAATTAGAAACACTTTCAAATGCATTGTCCAATTGGTTTCTTATATTTTCACTGTTATTATTATGTATTACAATATCGACCTTTCTACGTTTGCTAGGAGGCGAGGTCATTGTTGCTGTTGTCTAAGCAAATGTCCAATTTGCACTAAAGTTAATACACCACCAACACTTGGTGTACCATCACTGATGTCTAAGCATACGTCCAATTTGCACTATTGTTAATACACCACCAGCAGTTGCTGTAACATCGGTTTACCATAAACCTATAATCTTTTAAAGTATATTCAAGCCATTGTGATAAATTACTGCCTGTAATCTCCAATGAACAATGAACAGCCTCAAAAGGAAATTCATCCTGAAGTTTACCAAGCAAATTGTTTCTATACACATTCAATTTTGTTACATCGTAACACGTCATGGAAAATTCGATTTTGAAAACTTCATCAAATGTATTGTATCCGAAGAAACAAATAAAATGTTCATCTTCACATAATTCTTTCAATAGATATCTTAGAACTGTTTCTGTCACCTCTCGCTGACTATCCTCTGATTTGCTAACATTGGTAACGTAGACTGAAAATGTTGAAATTCCACTCGAAGATGTCCATTTGTTAAAACAAGCTTCTTTCTCATTACGACTCACCTCGTTATCATCTTCTTCCTCTTCTTCCGGTTGTTGAAAGCATACACGATGATACTCTATTAGCGGGTGCGATCGATGATCAGTTCCACTCAGGAAATTAACAGTTTTCCACTTCATTATGCTGGTTGTTTTATTAGTTTTTTAGATAATCTGAAAAATTAAACAAATTAAGAAATAATTAGCAACTAAATATATCAATCGTTATATCAATCAATACATAATATATATAATCCAATACTCACCAAAACATGTCGATGTGAGCGGTTCTTCAACCCAAAATACACCGTCATCAGTTTGCCTTCGAGTACTGTTTCAAAATGACTTGATGTGAGCGGTTCTTCACCCCTAAATACACCAGCATCAGTGTGCCTCCCATTGAGTTTAGTTCATCGATCTCTGATGTGCTTAATTTTGAAAATACTGCTGGTAGAAATACACTTGTTACTTCATCTTCAATGTTAATATCCACAACTATTTTTCTTCCAAACCTCGTCTGTACGGGGCGAATAATTTGGACCACATATGGTAAATCAATGACTAGTTCAGCTAGTTTCTTATTAGAATACTCAGTACAAGATGATAAGTTATTGAACTTCGTTAGAGCTTCCATCACACAATTTGTTCCTCGTCGTTGACTTTCTTTATTTCTTTCACACACACACACACTCTTCGCGCAAAAGTAAAAGTTAAACTCTTCCATGCACTCATCCATTTATATATCCTTCACCCCCACCCACACTCCAGAAACCATATGCTGCAAACTAGCTTCTAACGCAATCATTTCTTTTTTTCCACTATTGCTTAAAGAAGTCAAAGATTACATTCTTAGCCAATGACGTTAAAGGTCAACTCTGTCTCACGCGAACACAGCAGACGAGATCAATCACACTGCTGCACATGGTCAAACTTGCACGGGTGTCAAATGATGGTTAGCATCCAAAGCAAAAAAAAAGAAAAACAATAACAGCAGCACACCACATGTGTGGATGGGAACCGCCTCCCCGCTCAGCCCACCCATCGCGGCATAAACAAAAACATAACAGCAGCACACCACATGTGCGGATCGCTGGCACTGACACGGGTGTCAGATGACAGTTAGCATCCAAATAAACAACCCCCATGACGTCAACACCCATTAACTTTTTATCAGCTTCACATAAACAAGCCAAGAGGTCACCCCCTTCCCACGCTAACACGTGCACCGCACATGCTCGCTCCTGGACCACGTGCTCGCTCTAAGGACCCATGACGTCATCCCATGACGTCATCAGGATTACGCAATTTCTGGTCATGATGATGCAATATTTGGAGTGTAGCAAACGCTTACTACTGTTTTGTAGGCTCTGCTTTTTGTCTTTTAGCTGCCGACACAACATTACAACATTCTTCATGACGACGTCCATTGTAGGCATTGTTGAATGTACTACCACAGGTCTTGCACTCATGAAATTCACCACACGATACTTCATGTCGCTTCCTATGATAGTCTCGAAGAAAAGTCTTTCCACACTCTTTACAGATATAGCTAGGAATGGCTTCTTCCATTATGAATGTTGATTTCTGCAAACAGCTGCTTACTGCGTATCACAGGGCTAGAGGTTGGTCGGTGAGACGGTCTTTCACGATGTGAACACCGTGAGAGGTAGTAGTCAACTGGTGATATTCTTGTTAAGGGTCCACTAATATACCCCTAGTCTAGACCAACAGCTCTTTACAGCGTATGACAAGGCTGTAGACTGGACAGTGAGACGGTCTTTCACAATGTAAACACTGTGACAGGTAGTAGTCAACTGAAAATATTCTTATGGCCTACTCAAGGTTATCAGGTACTTACTGCATATCAAAAGGCTGTACACTCATGTGTGTTAGGCACTCTTTCTTGCTAAGGACCCCAATATTCCCTACACAAGGCTATACATGTTAGTTCTAAACACTTAGTGATTAATTGTATATTCAATTTTTGTACAAAGCTTATACAAGCACGTTTTTATGAGGTAAAACTTTGTTAAATAGCTGCATGCGACACACAAAGAATGTTGCCGCTATCTAGCGGTGACTATGAGAACTACTTGAACGACCAGCATGCTACCTAGCGCTCCATTTCAACACTCGCTCACTGAACGACCAGCATGCTATCTAGCGGTCGATAGCAATACTCCTCAACTACCAGCCTGCTATCTATCGGTCAATATGACAACTCACTCAACTACCAACATGCTACATGGCTTTTTTGGTCAGTTTTTTGTTGGCTTTTTTTTGGTCAGTTTCTGTTGGCTTATGTTGGCTTTTATTGGCTTTTGTTGGCTTTTGTTGGCTTTTGTAGGCTTTTTTGTTGGCTTTTGTTGGCTTTCATATTTGCTCTTGCTTGTGGGGGCTTATTATTTGGTCTTGGAAAGTATGTCAGTCCTTTTTTTATGGCTGCAAAATGCTTACAGCCATGTTTGTAAGCAGCAACAACAACAACAGCAACACACAAAATTCCAAAAAAAAATCCAACGTACTCTAAGGTTTATCAATGACTCTCAACTCTTACACTTACCTCTATCCCATGCATAGTCAAAAATTAGTGTATTTTTCAAATTTTTCAAAAATATTTGGAAAGTTGGCTATATCATTAATCTAAAAATCCTGAAAAGACATATGTTAACTCCAACACCTACCTCTATACCACTCTCAGTCCAAAAATAGTGTATTTTTCAAATTTTCCAAAACATATTTCCAAAATGGGTTATATTTCCAAAATTAAAAAGTTAACAAAAACGTTTGTTTGACATAAATGAATGGCCTTTGTCCCCTCTACCACTATACCAAGTCCCAGGTCTCCAGGACAAAAAAAAAAAAAATTTAAAAAGCGTTTTATTTCCAAAATTAGGAATTTTACAAACACATTTGTCTGACGTAAATCAATGGTCATTACCCCCTCTATCCCCACACTAAGTCTCATGTCTTTAGAACAACAAAAATAAAATTTTGAAAATGGACTTATATTTCCAAAATTAGGAATTTTACAAAAACGTTTGTCTGACGTAAATCAGTGGTCATTACCCCCCTCTATCCCCACACTAAGTCTCATGTCTCTAGAACAACAAAAATAAAATTTTGAAAATGGGCTTATATTTCCAAAATTAGGAATTTTACAAAAACGTTTGTCTGAAGTAAATCAATGGTCATTACCCCCTCCACCCCCACACTAAGTCTCATGTCTCTAGAACAACAAAAATAAAATTTTGAAAATGGGCTTATATTTCCAAAATTAGGAATTTTACAAAACCGTTTGTCTGACGTAAATCAGTGGTCTTTACCCCCTCTATCCCCATACCAAGTCTCAGGTCTCTAGGTCAACAAAAATAAAATTTTGAAAATGGGCTATATTTCCAAAATTAGGAATTCTACAAAAAAGTTTGTCTAACGTAAATCAATTGTCTTTACCCCCTCTATTCCCATACCAAGTCTCAGGTCTCTAGGTCAACAAAAATAAAATTTTGAAAAAATGGTCACTATTTTGGAAACTAGGAATTCTACGAAAAAGTTTGTTTAACATAAATGAAAGGTCTCTATCCCCTCTACCTGTAAACCAAGTTCCAGGTCTGTACGACAAAAAATAAAAAAGATCAACTGGGAAAGTAGGCGATTTTTCATAAAACCAAACATTCTAAAAAATGTTCTATGGGCTTAAAGGAATGGCCTCTATGTCCTTTATTTTTTATAATAAAACTTTTTTATTTTTTACATTTTTTTGAAAACACTCGAATTTTGAAATTTTTATATTTTGGAAAGTAGAAAGTTTACAAAAAAATTTGTTTGACATAAATCACTGGCCCTGACCCCATCTACCACCAAAATAAATTTCAAGTCGCTAGAACAAAAAATAACAGTAGTGGAGTAGTGCTTCTAACGTACCCGGTGGCGCTCGAACTTGTACAGTCTGGTACAAATAAAATGGTTGGGTTAGAAGCACCACTACTCCACTACTGTTATTTTTTGTTCTAGCGACTTGAAATTTATTTTGGTGGTAGATGGGGTCAGGGCCAGTGATT
Organism: Meconema thalassinum; assembly: GCA_946902985.2. NCBI lineage: Eukaryota > Metazoa > Arthropoda > Insecta > Orthoptera > Tettigoniidae > Meconema > Meconema thalassinum. The sequence goes on from OX336396.1 coordinate 151,125,468, forward strand.
TATGTCAAACAAATTTTTTTGTAAACTTTCTACTTTCCAAAATATAAAAATTTCAAAATTCGAGTGTTTTCAAAAAAATGTAAAAAATAAAAAAGTTTTATTATAAAAAATAAAGGACATAGAGGCCATTCCTTTAAGCTCATAGAACATTTTTTAGAATGTTTGGTTTTATGAAAAATCGCCTACTTTCCCAGTTGATCTTTTTTATTTTTTGTCGTACAGACCTGGAACTTGGTTTACAGGTAGAGGGGATAGAGACCTTTCATTTATGTTAAACAAACTTTTTCGTAGAATTCCTAGTTTCCAAAATAGTGACCATTTTTTCAAAATGTTATTTTTGTCGACCTAGAGACCTGAGACTTGGTATGGGAATAGAGGGGGTAAAGACAATTGATTTACGTTAGACAAACTTTTTTGTAGAATTCCTAATTTTGGAAATATAGCCCATTTTCAAAATTTTATTTTTGTTGACCTAGAGACCTGAGACTTGGTATGGGGATAGAGGGGGTAAAGACCACTGATTTACGTCAGACAAACGGTTTTGTAAAATTCCTAATTTTGGAAATATAAGCCCATTTTCAAAATTTTATTTTTGTTGTTCTAGAGACATGAGACTTAGTGTGGGGGTGGAGGGGGTAATGACCATTGATTTACTTCAGACAAACGTTTTTGTAAAATTCCTAATTTTGGAAATATAAGCCCATTTTCAAAATTTTATTTTTGTTGTTCTAGAGACATGAGACTTAGTGTGGGGATAGAGGGGGGTAATGACCACTGATTTACGTCAGACAAACGTTTTTGTAAAATTCCTAATTTTGGAAATATAAGTCCATTTTCAAAATTTTATTTTTGTTGTTCTAAAGACATGAGACTTAGTGTGGGGATAGAGGGGGTAATGACCATTGATTTACGTCAGACAAATGTGTTTGTAAAATTCCTAATTTTGGAAATAAAACGCTTTTTAAAAATTTTATTTTTTTTGTCCTGGAGACCTGGGACTTGGTATAGTGGTAGAGGGGACAAAGGCCATTCATTTATGTCAAACAAACGTTTTTGTTAACTTTTTAATTTTGGAAATATAACCCATTTTGGAAATATGTTTTGGAAAATTTGAAAAATACACTATTTTTGGACTGAGAGTGGTATAGAGGTAGGTGTTGGAGTTAACATATGTCTTTTCAGGATTTTTAGATTAATGATATAGCCAACTTTCCAAATATTTTTGAAAAATTTGAAAAATACACTAATTTTTGACTATGCATGGGATAGAGGTAAGTGTAAGAGTTGAGAGTCATTGATAAACCTTAGAGTACTTTGGATTTTTTTTTTGGAATTTTGTGTGTTGCTGTTGTTGTTGTTGCTGCTTACAAACATGGCTGTAAGCATTTTGCAGCCATAAAAAAAGGACTGACATACTTTCCAAGACCAAATAATAAGCCCCCACAAGCAAGAGCAAATATGAAAGCCAACAAAAGCCAACAAAAAAGCCTACAAAAGCCAACAAAAGCCAACAAAAGCCAATAAAAGCCAACATAAGCCAACAGAAACTGACCAAAAAAAAGCCAACAAAAAACTGACCAAAAAAGCCATGTAGCATGTTGGTAGTTGAGTGAGTTGTCATATTGACCGATAGATAGCAGGCTGGTAGTTGAGGAGTATTGCTATCGACCGCTAGATAGCATGCTGGTCGTTCAGTGAGCGAGTGTTGAAATGGAGCGCTAGGTAGCATGCTGGTCGTTCAAGTAGTTCTCATAGTCACCGCTAGATAGCGGCAACATTCTTTGTGTGTCGCATGCAGCTATTTAACAAAGTTTTACCTCATAAAAACGTGCTTGTATAAGCTTTGTACAAAAATTGAATATACAATTAATCACTAAGTGTTTAGAACTAACATGTATAGCCTTGTGTAGGGAATATTGGGGTCCTTAGCAAGAAAGAGTGCCTAACACACATGAGTGTACAGCCTTTTGATATGCAGTAAGTACCTGATAACCTTGAGTAGGCCATAAGAATATTTTCAGTTGACTACTACCTGTCACAGTGTTTACATTGTGAAAGACCGTCTCACTGTCCAGTCTACAGCCTTGTCATACGCTGTAAAGAGCTGTTGGTCTAGACTAGGGGTATATTAGTGGACCCTTAACAAGAATATCACCAGTTGACTACTACCTCTCACGGTGTTCACATCGTGAAAGACCGTCTCACCGACCAACCTCTAGCCCTGTGATACGCAGTAAGCAGCTGTTTGCAGAAATCAACATTCATAATGGAAGAAGCCATTCCTAGCTATATCTGTAAAGAGTGTGGAAAGACTTTTCTTCGAGACTATCATAGGAAGCGACATGAAGTATCGTGTGGTGAATTTCATGAGTGCAAGACCTGTGGTAGTACATTCAACAATGCCTACAATGGACGTCGTCATGAAGAATGTTGTAATGTTGTGTCGGCAGCTAAAAGACAAAAAGCAGAGCCTACAAAACATTACCTACTGTCATTGGTCCCTGACAAAAATGGACTTATTGAATATGAGACATCTTTTGAAGGTCGACTTAAATCCTATTTCATTCGTTGCGATACGTGCAAGGATTTAAATTCATACCTTAAAGAGTCCAAACAGCAAATAATACAAGCTATGCAGAAAGAACTAGCAATGCACAAGTCGATAAAAGTTAATCTTGTGGCTGAATGTAGATTCATTCATACATCTACCAATGAAATTACAGATCGTGCTTTTAAAACACGAAATCAGGCCCTATTTTTGGAAACGGACTTAAGTAGTTTCTTGGAAACACAATTTACAAAGTTAACTACGGAAATGGAAGAATCTGAGCTAAAAGGCAGTAATTGGGCTTTGTTAGCAGTGGAAGGAGTACGATTGAAAATAAATAAGTACAATCCCTTGCGTGGAAGCACATATATTCCATTACCAGCAGCTATACAAGCAAGAAAAGCCTGCATTAATCCTCAAAACTTTAAGGACAAGAGGTGTTTTATGTATGCCATTTTAGCAAAACTGGTTAAAACTGATGCTAAACGCGTTAGTAAATACAAGGATCTGGAAAACAAGTATGATTTTTCAGTAATATCATTTCCTACATCGCTAGCTGACATTCCCAAATTTGAAAAAGCCAACGATATATCCATTAATGTATTTGGATTGGAACAAGACAAGAAATTGTTCCCTCTGAAGGTTGTGGATCAAGAGCTGCAAGACCATCGCGACCTCCTTTTGCTAAGTTCATCATCCGGCCAGAACCACTACGTCTTTATCAAAGATTTTGATAAACTAGTAAGACATCAGATTACCCGCCATGAACATAAAATATATACGTGTAAACGGTGTTTTACACACTTTGATAATAGATATGGACAACAAGGAATGGAAAAAATGAAAGAACATAGAGCTTTGTGTGTACAGCATGACATTGCTAGGGTTGAAATGCCTATTAAAAACCCCATTGTCAAATTCTTAAATGTTGAAAAAATGCTGAGAATACCTTACGTTATCTATGCAGATTTTGAAAGTATACTCTTACCCTATCAAACATGTCTACCTAATCCTGAGGCAAGTTATACAGTGCCATACCAGAGTCATGTTCCTATGAGCTTTGGTATATACGTTAAACCCTCACCTGCTGTGGAACACATAAAGACAAATCTTTCAAGCCAACCTGTTATTTATCGTGGGCCTGACGCTGCAGAAAAGTTTATGGACTGTTTGATCTCAATAGATAATGAAATTGATCGCCTTTACAGCTTAAATGTTCCAAAGGCCTTAACTCAGGCTCAAGAAGCAGAGTTCCAATGTTCTGAAACCTGTTATTTGTGTCAAACACCATTTACCCAACAGGACTGGAAAGTTCGAGACCACTGCCATATTACAGGGGAATATCTTGGAAGTGCTCACAATAACTGTAATTTGAGGTGTAAAACACGAAACCCCGTTCCTGTGTTTCTACATAATATGAGTGGCTACGACGCAAATTTCATTGTAAAGCAATTGGGGTGTACTACTGAGAGAGTGGATGTTATCGCTAACTCCAAAGAAAAGTACATTTCCTTTACCAAATATGTAGGAAATGTTAAGCTTCGATTTGTGGACACGTTTCGGTTAATGCCGAGTAGTTTGGAAAACTTGGTTTCCAACTTAACATCATACCCTGAAACAGACAAGTACTTTGGAAAAGAAAATGCAATGCTCATGACTCGTAAAGGGGTATTTTGTTATGACTACATTGACTCATGGGAAAAGTTAAGTGAAACGTGTTTACCTCCAAAAGAGGCATTCTTTAACAAATTAAGTCAAGAAGATGTTAGTCAAGAAGACTATGAACATGCCAAAAGTGTCTGGAATCAGTTCAACATTAAAACTCTAGGGGAATATAGTGACCTCTACCTAACTTCAGATGTACTCCTTCTTGCAGACAGCTTTGAAACGTTTAGAAACAAAACACTAGAAACACACCGAGTGGATGCTGCACACTTTTTTACTTCGCCCGGTTTAAGTTTCGAGGCAATGCTCCTTTACACAGGCATTGAACTGGAATTGCTACAGGATTACGATCAGATTCTTTTAATCGAGTCTGGAATACGTGGAGGCATATGCCAGGTGTCTCATCGGTATGCTGAAGCTAACAATAAATACATGGAAACCTATGATTCTGAGAAACCATCGCAGTTTATTACCTATGATGATGCCAACAACCAATACGGGTGGGCTATGTGCCACTCCCTTCCTTATGGTGGATTTCAGTGGGTTTCTCCAGATACTGTTGATCTAGAAAAACTAAAGAAAGACGATCCTGTGGGATACATTCTAGACGTTGATGTTGATTACCCATCTGACCTTCATGATCTACACAACGATTTACCTTTCCTACCAGAGTGTACACAACCTAAGGATTCGTCTCTGAAAAAACTAATTCCTCATCTTGGAAATCGAAGGCGATATGTTGTTCACTACATGGCATTAAAACAGGCTTTAGATCATGGAATAAAATTGATAAAAATTCATCGTGTGTTAAAGTTTAAACAAAGACCTTGGTTAAAATCATACGTTGATTTTAATAACAACCTTCGAAAACAAGCCAGAAATGATTTTGAGAAAAATCTGTACAAATTATTCAACAATGCCATTTTTGGGAAAACAATGGAAAATATCCGTAAAAGAATAGACATACGTCTTGTGACTGACAGCAAAAAGGCAGAAAAGCTAATAGCTAAACCAACATTCATCGACAGAACAATTTATGGTCCCAACCTAGCTGCTTTCCACATGGCTAAACGTAACATTGTATTCAATAAGCCTATATATATTGGAATGTGTATACTGGATATTTCAAAAACTCTAATGTATTCCCACCACTATGATGTCCTGCTACCCTATTATGGAATGAACAATCTTAAACTCATGTATATGGATACCGACTCGTTCATTTATTTGGTTAACACCCCAGATGTATATCAAGACAAATTGGATTTCCTAGAACACCTGGACACATCAGATTATCCTACTAATCACATATGTTACTCTACATCAAACAAGAAAACGTTGGGGAAATTTAAAGACGAGGCTTGTGGACAAATTATAAAAGCATTTGTTGGACTTAGAGCTAAAATGTACGCTTTAGACATAAATGGTAAAGAAATCAAAAAGATTAAAGGTATTAACAGAGGTGTTGTCAAAAATTGTATAAGCTTTCAAGATTATAAGGATTGTGTCATGAAAAACAATGTAAAAAGAATACCAATGAACATTATCACTTCTAAACAACATGACATATCATCTATAAGACTAAACAAAATTGCTTTGTGTCCTAGTGATGATAAAAGAGTGATTGATGCTGATGGTATAGGTACACATGCCTATGGTCATTACTCAATCATTGACCATGCTTAAAGAGTTAAGTTATGAATATCAAAATCTTCTGCCTGCAACTAGCAAATACATAAAACAATTTAGGAAATAAAACAATAACACTACAAAAATAAAATAAAATAGTAATCATAATCAAAAAATAAATATAAATAGAAAACAAAATAAAAACAACTGTACAATTTATAACAAAAAAGAATATATATATATATAAAAATGTATTATGTGTAAATAGTGTACATGTATTTAAAATAAAAAATATTGTATGGACACTGCTTGTACATTTTTAATTACTACCCACCTCTCTCCACTCCTAATGCAAAATGAACATGTAAAACACAAATTGGAAAATCCATGTTTCCATATTGACAAAATAGAAAAAGCATTAAACTGAAATTTTAAAAACTGTAAATGGGAATTTCATAAATTGACAAATGTACAACAACAAATTGGAAAATCTATGTTTCTATATCATGATATTGAAAAACTTTAAACTGACATTTTAAAAACTGTAAATGGGAAATTGTGAAATTAATAAATGTGTAAACAACAAAATGCAAAATCCATGTTTCCATATTATGAAATTGAAAAACCTAAAACTGTCATAAAAAAACTGAAAATGGAAAATTGGAAAATTGACTAATGTGTAAACAACAAAATGCAAATTCCATGTTTCCATATTATGAAATTGTAAAACTTAAAATTAACATTAAAAAAACTGAAAATGGGAAATTAGAAAATTGACAAATGCGTAAACAACAAAATGAAAGAAAAGAATACTCGGTTGGGGTAGTGATCTTGTTGTACAGTAGCCTATAAGACTAGCATAAGGATAGTTGCATGAGCACTTATATACTTTGTGTATGTGCATTAGCCTTTGGATTAGCTTAAGTTAGGTTTGGCATAGTTAGGTTTAGTGAGGTTAGGTATGTGACCTTGTAGTTTACTCTTTTCGAAAAATGTAAAATGTAAAATCTAAAATCAAAAAATCTTAAATTTAAAATGTAAAATCTAAAAAAAACTAAAAACTAAAATACAAAAAATCAAAAATGTAAAATGTAAAACCTAAAAAATATAAAATGAAAAAATCTAAAATCTAAAATGTTAAAATGTAAAATGTTAAAATGCAAAATCTAAAATCTTTAAATGAGGTTTCTGTGGGTTAGGTTAGGTTAGGTTAGGTTAGGTTATAACTAAGTTTATTATTTGTGCTCTCACATTTGCTCTTACTTTTTTGCTCACACTTTTTGCTCACATTTTTTTTTCTCGCACTTTTAGGTTAGGTTAGGTTAAGTTAGGTTAAGTTAGGTTAGGTTAGGTTAGGTTATAACTTAGTTTATTATGTGTGCTCTTACATTTGCTCTCATATTTGCTCTGACTTTGAAGTTAGGTTAGGTTAGGTTAGGTAAGGTTAGGTTAGGTTAGGTTATAACTTAGTTTATTATGTGTGCTCTCTCATTTGCTCTTACTTTTTTTTGCTCTGACTTTGAAGTTTGGTTAGGTTAGGTTAGGTGAAGTTAGGTTAGGTTAGGTGAAATTGGGTTAGGCAGAATGGCTGCAGTATGAATCAAAAGCCAGCCAGCTCCGATCAGTTTTGCCTCACAAGGCTGAGTGTACCCCGTTCCACTCTTGAGACCAGAAATTAAATTTCTTGGCAGAGCCGGGGATTCGAACCTCAGAAATGACCGCTAAGAATGCTAGCCACTAACCCAAAAACTGGACAATATAAGGCTGGTCTTGATTGTACACGATCAATCAATAATTACCTAATAATAATAATAATAATAATAATAATAATAATAATAATAATAATAATAATAATAATAATAATAAATATTCCATTTAACAACTACACTGCCGACCTCTCCCTGTGACGTAATTAACGGTCTCAGGGCGTGGCGGCCATGTTGCCCATTAGCCCTTGCCCCAGCTATGACTAACCGCTCGATAAGAATAACATTGGGCTAGTTGCGCGCGGCGGCCATCTTGCCCATTAGCCCCTGCCCCAGAACCGCCCTTTATATCCTACTGTGGAAGTTGTGTGAACCTGTGTTATTGATGACTGTACTAGCGAGTGTATTTGTAAATAGGATTGACAAAAAGTGTTAGGAACCATCCCAGCATTTCAATCTTTGACTCCTTCTCAATCTTTCTTCTACTGAAAGTGTGAGTCTTTTTTTGGGGGAATCCTTCACACTTGCAACTTTAGTTCTGAATCTTGTCTTGTCCCTGGAGGAGAAGTGGGGAAGCCACGGAACACCAGGATGGCTGGGGTGGTAATCAAACCCACGTCTTCTCAGTTTAGCCTCATGAGGCTGAGTGTACCCCGTTCCAGCGCTCGCACCAGAATTAAAATTTCTTGGCAGAGCCGGGAATCGAAATCAGCCAAGAATGCTAGCCGCTACACCACGAAATGGTCGAAGATGCATTGTTCCTGATGACTAAGAAGAGGACAGTAGGGCTAAAGCAAGGGTTAATTAGAACAGCTGAGAGAAGTGACGTACAGCTGATGGAGTGATTTAAGAGTGTGGGGGTCTTGTCTTTGTTCTGCTCAGCTCTTGCTGAACACAAGTGCTTCCTTACTCGGGCACTCTCTCAAGTGCTGTGCGGTACAGAAAGCGCCTATGATTTATCACACTCAAGGGCGGGAGGGTTAATTAAGGAAATGTCCTTTCTTGTATGAGCTCGGCATTTATTATCCAAACAACACGCAGTGAATAAGTACTGTATGTATGAATCACTTCCATGGAGCGAGGCGGTCAGATTCAGTGTTGCATTGTCGGAATTTACGCTTAATATAACCCATTTTAACAGCCATCCATAGATTGTAGTTGATGATGAATATACTTGTTGTTTTAAGGGGCGGAACAGTATGGCCATATGATTTTTATGTGCAATCCGGACCAACGGACGTGAATTTTTACGTCAAAATATTATTATTTTTCAGGAAGAGAAAGGCAGAGCTCAAATGTTTTCGAGAAGTGAGAACGGACCTAGCCAAGATAGGGGTACAAGAAGACGACATAGCTGATAGGGAGACATTTAGACGACTAATTAAGGAGTACAGAGGTTTCCAGGAGACGGAGGAGGAGCCAGTGACTAAGAAAAGAAACTTCACAGAAAGGATGAGAAGATACTGACAGAGAAGGCATAACATACTGTAAAGACTGTCAAGCGTGGTTCATTGAAGCAAAAGCAAAGCAAAGCCAACTCCGTACAGGCCATGGAGGCCCTGGGAGTAGCGAAAGGTAGAGGCTTCCACTTTTTGTGACATCGGCACTAGAAGGAGTTGTCAGCTCCATGCCCGGCCGTCTTTGTTCCCAGGAAATACCCTGGTACTCATTTCTGGTGTAGGCTGCGTGAACCCCAGAGCAATTTGCGTTTCCGAAAGCGGTAGTTTTGTTTCTAAAATCCACTACCTGGGTGGGGATCGAACCTACTCCCTTTCCGTTAGAAGCTCAGCGCCTCTACCGTCTGCGCCACGCAGCCCCCTTGATCCATAGAAGGCCAAGTCGAAAATAAATAAATAAATAAATAAATAATAATAATTATTATTGTGTTCTTTTGCGGCGTCATGCCCAACTAACAAAAGGAGCGCGATTGAACCTATTTCACATCTAATGAAAGTTAGTCTGTTTTTTCTGAATTTCCACGGAAATTTGCGATATTTGCGCGTTTCAGACTGTTTTATGACGGATGCGCGCAAAAATTAATTTTTTGTCTGTCTGTGGACACTCTTTTGTGTCCTTAAAACTCGAGAACGGCTGGGTGGATCAACGTAAAATTTGATACAGATATCCATCAGAGGCACGACTCTAATCATTGATGTAACTCTTCTCCGTACCTCTCATAAAAGGGGGCCTACCCCCTTAAAATACATGCTGAAATAGGCGTACAAGGGTGAGACAAAGCTCATTTTCAGTCCCTCAATGTGAGAAACGAAACTTGGGGGCCCGAAAACCACATTTTAAGGCCCTAAAACCAACAGTTTTTGAGATATTCCCAGAAAACTAATTTCATTTAATAAACTAATGAAATAATGCAAGCCGGTAACTATGGCAACACAATCTCAGGAGTCCATCTGTTTCTGTAAGACGCAATGTCATTCCATTTATTACATTACTGTGAACGTTCGCAAACGGCGATAAGGTTATCAAGGAACCAACTTAAGCTGTAAAATTCATCAATACGTATATAATGCGCCTAAGTGGGCAATGGGTACTCTAGAACTTGTTCACGCCCTTTACACGTGCGGGTATGGTACGGAAGGTCTATTATATCCCTATCCCTATATTGTTATATTATAATTTTTAGCCTACTTTTCACATTTTGCAAAAATGAGGAAAAAGTAGACTTATGAGATCGATCCGGGAAAATGTGTGTCTGTCTGTCTATCTGTCTGTCTGTCCTTCTGTCTGTCTGTCTGGCTGTGTGTGTGTGTCCCCCTATCAACTCCTAAACGGCTGCAGAAATCGAAACCAAATTTAGTATGAGTAAAGATGTATACCGGAATATCTCACGTCCATATTTGAAAATGATGTCAGTGCTACCAACTGCTGAAAAAACGCACTAGAAGTTTGAGCTCCATGTTGGATATCTTGGAAGGTATGCATGGGAGCTATTCCAAAATTGGCACACATGTAGATAACACCATTTCAGTTCAATTTCCAGGAGGCCATACATGACAGTGTTGCCAAAATAATGTTAAGCCTTCTGATAGGTCCAATTTTTAAATGTCTATAACTTCTACACTATCAATTGGATTTCAACCAAAGTTTGTATGTAATATGTGTACATAAACAGATATGACTGAGCGTATTCTTAAGAGCCAACAGGGCTGCCAACTGTTAATAATTGCCCTCTCTATTCTTTTATCCAAATACCAATATATCAGAAATTGTGCAAGCCGACAGCGTTAAACTATGCACACGTATAGTTCCTGACATTTTAGATTAATTTTGGAGTAACCTATATACTTCAGTTCTACCAACATGATTCCAAGCCAGCTGATAGAGCCAATTTTTAAATGCATGTAACTTTTATACTATCAGTTGGATTTCAACCAAATTTTGTATGTGCTATGTTGAACATAGCAGATATGACTATAAGTATTCTTAAGAGCAATCAGCGCTGCCAACTGTTAATATATGCTGTCTACATTTTTTAAAACCTAAATTCAATATATAAGGAAGTATGCAAGCCAACAGCCCTATACTTTGCACCCGTATAGCACCTGACATTCCAGATTAATTTGGAATAATTGATATAAGTCAGTGCTGCCAACATGATTCTATGCCTGCTGATAGGTCCAATTTTAAAATACATGAAACGTCTATACTAACAAATGGATTTCGTCCAAAATTGGCACACCAAGATATCATAATATTTCAGATTAGGCTATTTCTGACCAGCATACGCATGACATTGTTGCCAACATGCTTTTACGCGTGCTGATAGATCCAATGTCTAACTGCATGTAACGTCCATTGAACTTCAACCAAATTTTGTATTCTGTACCTTAAGAGATGGAACTAAGAATATATTCAGTCACCAGGGCTGCCAACTGTAGTGCTCTATTAGGCTACATTATACCAGGAATATTTCGAACTAATTAGACATTTCGATTTTACCAACTTAATTTCGTCATTATTCTAGACTAGCTGAAGTACCCGTGCTTCGCTACGGGTCGTAAATGAATTAAAATGTGAAGGTGACAGTTAAAACAGGGGATAGGCGAGGTGCTGCGCAGAGGGAGATTAAGGATGGAACATTTTGTCCAACTACACCGCTCTGCCTTGACCGTGTTTTATAGCACACATTTAGGTTTTACTCGCTAACGGTTGGAGATACATTTCGGATGGAAAATGCATTTTTTAACCTCGTATATGCCATCAAAAGTTTGCTATTTCTTAAAGTTCTCTTTTTATTTGAAATGGAAATATGAAAGTTTAAAACCAAAGGGTGGAGTGACGTCACTAAAATGGTCGCCATCTTTGAATATTGCAAAGTATTGAAATCAAAAGTAACCTGTATGTTAACCAGGTAAATCTGCTACTACCATGTAAAATTCATGTAAATCGGACCAGTGGTACTTGCGTGATTGAGTAATACACAGACACACACCATCTCATTTTTAGTCTCGCTACGCTCGCATCATAGTCGTGTCATATTGTTATTCAATGAAATGCAGGTTTAACCCCGTTAACACCCCTTTAGAACCTGAATATCCAAAAATCCCTCCTTAGTAGATGTTTTCGACACACAACAAACATATCCCCAAAATATCATTCTTCTAACATTAATAGTTTTGGTTGGTCGATGAGAGTGAACATCCAAAAATCCTTCCTTAGTGGACGTTTTTCTTCCAGAATTTCACCCCTCACCATAGGCCCCTTAAATTGGATTTATGAAAAAATGGTCGAACACCTATTTATTTTATTTATTTATTTATTTATTTAATTATTTTAATCTGATTGATTTCCACCGAGTTTCAAACTCCTCGCCTATGTCGTTTAAGAGATACACGCTCCGTTAAGAATCTTTCAACCCCCACTTTTCATCCCTTTCACCTCATAATATACACTACATCGAAAAACCATTAGACATGTGTCAGCTTATTTTTAATGATTAGTATATATGCCAAGTATCACATCCCCAAATGAAACCACTCGTGAGATATTGTTATTCAATGAAATGCACGTTTACCCCCTTAACACCTATTTAGAACCTGAATATTCAAAACTCTTTCCTTAGTGGACGTTTTCGACATAAAACGAACATATCCCCAAAATGTCATGTTTCCAACTTCAATAATTTTGGCTGGGCGATGATGAGTGAGTGAGTCAGTCAGGACATTTTCTTTCATTTATATTTGATAATTTCACCCCTCCCCATGAACCCCTTAAATTTGATTTATGAAACAAACGGTCGAACACCTATTTACTTATTTAAAGCTGTTTTCCCCCTGAGTTTGATGAGTGAGTAAGTGAGTCAATCAGTTAGGACACTTTCTTTCCTGTTTTTTCCCCCAGAATTTCACCCCTCTCCAAGGGCCCCTTAAATTGGATTTATGAAAAAGAACGGTCGAACACATATTTACTTGTATTTTAAGCTGTTTTTTCCCGCCGAATTTCAAACTTCCCGCCAATGTCGTTTAAGAGATACACGCTCCGTCAAGAATCCCTCAACCCCCAATTTTCACCCCTTTCACCTCATAATATACATCACATCGACAAACCCTTACACATATGTCTGATTATTTTTAATGATTAGTTTCTATACCGAATATCACATCCCCAAAGAAACAAATCATGTGATATCGTTATTCAATGAAATGCATCTTTACCCCCTTAACACCTCTTTAAATCCCGAATAAACACAAATCATTCCTTAGTTGACGTTTTCGACATACAACGAACATATTCCCAAAATTTCATGTTTCCAACATTAATAGTTTTCGCTGGGCGTGATGAGTGAGTGAGTCAGACAGGACATTTTCTTTCAATTATTTTTACCAGAATTTCACCCTTCCCCATGGGCCCCTTAAATTGGATTGATGAAGAAACTCTTGAACACCTATTAACTTATTTTTTAAACTGTCTTTTTCCCCTGAGTTTAATGAAGGAAGGAAGCTTGTAGTTTAACGTGACCGTTAATCTTGAGATCATGAGCCACGGGACCTCCTTTTTACGTGGAATCCGAACCACAGGACATGGCATTTCACTTCGAAAATCTCACATGCATTGACCGGGAATCGAACCCGGACCGCCTTGGTGAGAGGCATACAGCTAGACCGCTGAGCCACCACGCCCCTCTGAGTTTAATGAGTGAGTGAGTCAGTCAGTCAGTCAGTTAGGACAATTTCTCTCCTTTTTCCCCCAGAATTTCACCCCACCCCATTGGCCCCTTAAATTAATTTATGAAAAAAACCGGTCGAACACCGATTTACTTATTTATTTAGCTGATTTTCTTTCTCTGAGTTTCAAATTTCTCACCTATGTCGTTTAAGAGATAGGCCTTCACGCTCCGTTAGGAATCCTTCAACCCCCACTTTTCACCCCTTGCACCTCATAATAATACACCATATCGAAAAACCCTTAGACACCTGTCTGCTTATTTTTAATGATTAGTTTATATGCCGAGTATCACATCCACAAATGAAACCACTCTTGAGATATTGTTATTCAATGAAATGCAGGTTTAACCCCCTTAAGACCCCTTTAGAGCCTGAATATCCAAAAATCCTCCCTTAGTGTACGGTTTTGACATACAACGAACATATCTCCAAAATGCCATGTTTCCAACTTCAATATTTTTGGCTGGGCGATGATGAGTGAGTGAATGAGTCAGGACATTTTCTTTCATTTGTTTTTCTTCAGAATTTCACCCCTCCCGATGAACCCCTTCAATTTGATTGATCCAAAAAAAAAACCTGTCGAACAGCTATTTACTTACTTTAAAGCAGTTTTTCCCCCTGAGTTTGATGAGTGAGTCAGTCAGTCAATCGGTTAGGACACTTTCTTTCCATTTCCCCCCCCCCCCCCTGAATTTCACCCCTCCCCATGGGCTCCTTAAATTGGATTTATGAAAAAACGGTCAAACAAATATTTACTTATTTTGTATGCTGATTTCTTTCCGCTGAGTTTCAAACTCCTCGCCTATGTCGTTTAAGAGATACACGCTCCGTTAGGAATCTTTCAATCCCTACTTTTCACCCCTTTCACCTCATAATATACACCACATCGAAAAACCATCAGGCACGTGTCTTCTTACTTTTTAATGATGAGTTTATATGCCGTTAATCACATCCCCCAATGAAACCATTCGAGAGATATTGTTATTCAATGAAATGCAGGTTTAACCCCCTTAAGACCGCTTTAGAACCTGAATATCCGAAAATCCTCCCTTAGTAGACTGTTTTGACATACAATGAACATATCCCCAAACTGTCATGTTTCTAACTTCAATAATTTTGGCAGGGCGATGATGATGAGTGAGTGAGTGAGTGAGTGAGTGAGTCAGGACATTTTCTTTCAATTTTCTTTTTTCAGAATTTCACCCCTCCCCATGAACCCCTTAAATTTGATTTATGAAAAAAAAAACCTGTCGAACAGCTATTTACTTACTTTAAAGCAGTTTTTCCCCCTGAGTTTGATGAGTGAGTCAGTCAGTCAATCAGTTAGGACACTTTCTTTCCTGTCCCCCCCACCAGAATTTCACCCTTCCCCATGGGCCCCTTAAATTGGATTTATAAAAAAACGGTCAAACAAATATTTATTTATTTTTTATGCTGATTTTTTTTCGCTGAGTTTCAAACTCCTCGCCTTTGTCGTTTAAGAGATACACGCTCATTTAGGAATATTTCAATCCCCACTTTTCACCCCTTTCACCTCATAATATACACCACATCGAAAAACCCTGAGACTCGGGTCTTCTTATTTTTAATGATGAGTTTATGTGCCGAGTATCACATCCCCCAATGAAACCAATCGGGAGATATTGCTAGTCAATGAAATGCAGGTCTACCCCCTTAACACCCATTTAGAACCTGAATATACAAAAATCCTTTCTTAGTGGGCATTTGCGGTCCTTGGGGAAGCTGCATACCAAATTTCATTCCAATCCGTTCGGTGGTTTCTGAGATTTCGTGATGAATGAATGAGTGAGTGAGTGGTATTTGACAAATATATAGTAGAAGATAGTGTCAAGTCTTTGTTATGCTAAACTCGGTTGACAGTGCTGTGTGAGTAGGTGAGTAACTAACGGGATTTCAAGTAAAGATGCTCATTTTCTATACCAGTAGTGCAGAGCGCAACTGTCATCCAGACGGCCGTGTCTCGACTTGAGCTATGTTGCCATGGAAACTATCTGCCTTGCCATTCCTTCATGAGTATATTTTATGATTTGATTAGCCTGTGCTTGAGTCCAAAAGGGCCTAAATCAAAAGAATGAGAAAGACTATCGAAAATTCATGTAGCCAGCGGTTCCTTCCGGGTCCTAAACTATGTGTATGCAAAATTTGGTTGAGATTGGCGGAACGGTGTAGATTTGTATACGGAACAGACCCACATACATACATACATACCCACATACAGACTTTCACTTTTATATATTAGATAGGTTCATATACTGTAGAATAATCATTGGCATGAAAAGTAGGCTCTTTAGTTCGTCACGGAATTTCTTGTCATTATTATTATAGTTATTATTATTATTATTATTATTATTATTATTATTATTATTATGGCGTACAATGACGAGATAAATCTCATTTTCAACCCCTTGGTTTACACCAAACAAAACTCGGGGCCCCTAAAGAGCCGTAAGGTGTCCCCGAAAACGACATTTTAAGGCTCTAAAACCAACAGTTCCTTAGATATTCCTAGAAAACTAATTTCATTTAATAAACTAATGAAGGAATGTGGGCCAGTAACCATGGCAACGGTATCTCAAGAGGTGACATCCAACTTTCAATCTATTTCTCCAAGAAGTAATGCCACTCCATTTATTACATTTCTGTGAAAGTTTGCAAATGGCTATACGGTTATCACTGAACCAACTAAAACTGTAAAATTTGTCAATGCGCTTAAGGGGTTCAAAGAGTACCCTAGATTTTTTTCACACAACTTACACGTGCGATATGTCGTACAGAAGGTCTATTATATCTCTAAACAGCAACATTATTTTCAAAAATTTCTGATTTGAATTTTGTCGCTGCTTTTAGGAATTTAGGCCATTGGAGGCTAAAAAACCTGAATTTTCACGCACCATAAGCCTTTATAATTTATTAAAAGGGTCTTCCTGTGGTTGGGCACTTGACACAACGGTTAGGGTCAGTTTGTATGTGACGTGTATTGCGTTCGTCTACGAGGTTTTCAAATTTATTTTCACGTCAGGAAGAACACGTTAGGTAAATTTAGTTTGAGAGCAAATTTTAACTAATCCTTTTTCTTTGTCGACAAACAGGTTACAAACCCCTAACAATAGCAACAGTAGCTCAATTTATAACGTCTGGTTATTAATACCGAAGATAGTTCGAAGAATGGGTACTTCTGCTAGTATGAATATAAATTAGCTTTCTCCTCTTCCCAAATTCTCTTAATTCTCTCACCATGACTTCTTTCCCTTTCTGCTGCCCACGCAGTGGTGGCTCTCATTCGAGGGTTTGCAGAATAATGATGTTTCTTCACCAACGATCTGAATCAAGGCCTGTTTCATAAAATGTCGTATGTTACGTTGATTTCTTGATGGTCATTTTCAATGTCTATTATAAAGTTATTCTTGGCTTTTAATGAGGAGGCATGATTATCCCTTCGGTGAGTCTTTCATTGTCCATTATTATTAATATTATCGGGTATCATTTCCGTAACAATTAGATCTACTCCCACCTTCTGGCTGCCTATCCTGAGCCCCGAAATCTGCGAAGGAAAGAAGCCTTGATATGAGAATACAACAAGATATTAGGAAACCCTGGACTACCAGTGCATTCAGATATCCCTGATCTCAAAATCAACAGACTTCGTTCAAGGTACGGTATCCTCCTCTCGCACTTGCAAACAGTCTCACTGGGGTTAACATCAGCGATACCTGGAAGAGAATGGCTCCAAAATGCCCCAGTACATGCCAATCATTACCTCGTATCACTGGCTTTGATCAATCCCGCAGGTATGGTCAACTCTAAACCGACTGAGAACAGGTCACGGAAGTTGTGCAGATTCACCCGTTTTAAATTGATATTTTTAACGGTTTGACTAGCGCAAGCTTAAAAAGCGCACGGACGCCAGGATTTTTCCGACTTATTCTCAGAAATCGTTACTGCTTCTTTGATCATAAATAAATTATTTTCTACAGAAACCTTCCTCGAGGTATCCCTTACAGAATGGTGAAAACCGCATCAAAATCCATGCAGTGGTTCTCGAGATTACCCGTGACATCCAAGAATTGGGTACTTTGTTTTATACTAAGTAGAGATTATACGCCAATCAATATAATTTAATATAATATTATCCCCCTTCCGTCCAATCTTAAATTGATTGTGAATTTGGCGGAACGGAAAGTTCACAGGCGAGATGAGAGTTGCACTTCCAGGGAATGGCGAGGTGAATGAAACTCAAATCCCCCTTCCGTCCAATCTTAACTTGGCTGTGTTTCACAGGCGAAATGAAGAAAACCCGAGTTGCACTTCCAGGGAAACTCCAAACACAACCACCTTTCTCAGAAGTCTTAACTCAACACGACTCGACGGTTTGCTGCTGGCTGTATCTGGGGCATTAGGTTCGCCCGCTAGCTAGGCTGTAACAGGGATGATAGACTCGCCCTTAGCTAGCTCGTAAACTGTCGCCTGAATAGTTGAATGGACATGGTTGGAAGAAATTAAAACGTAAAAACACTTATAGTGGTCGATGTATTGAAGATAGACATATGCTCTCGCGGACTTTTTTGTAGAACTTTTCATGCTGGACAATTCTTACACTCATAGTATTTAGATATTTTTATCGGTTTGCCCAGCGTAAGCTTACAAAGCGCTCGGACGCCAGTTTTTTTTTTCGACTTTTCCACTGAAATCGTTACTGCTCGGCTTCCTTTGACCATAAATAAATTATTTTCTACACCCTGGGCACAAAGTCCCGTTACCCCTATACATTTCAGGAAATACATTGCTTTTTTAACATTTTCTGTTTCAGATATAATCAATGGCTGATACTAGTGACTATAGCATTAAAGAACGCTTTGTCACAAGCACTTGGGTTCATGAGAGACCAAGAACAGGGAAAACGTTGGAACAGGTGCGTACTGACTTTGAGCAGCGATTCGGACGACAGCCTCCTCAAAAGACAACACTTTTACGTTGGGAAAAGAAACTGTTGGCTACAGGCAGCGTGAAGGAGAAACCAAGAAGTGGTCGACCATCAACAAGAGAGGAACAATGCCGAGAAGTCGTGGAGTCAGTGGAAATATCACCAACGAAGTCAACTCGTAAACGATCCGCGGAACTGGGTATACCCCGGTCAACTCTGCGCAAACACATGAAACATGAATTAAAGTTGCACCCATATCAACCAAAGAGTTGTACAGTTGTACAGAAATCATCCTCGAGATATCCTTTACAGAATGGTGAAAACCGCATCAAAATCCATCCAGTGGTTCTCGAGTTAACCCGTAACATCCAAGAATCGTGGACTTCGTTTTATACTAAGTAGAGATGCCATACGCTAAATAAATAATAAAATTATTGGGAATAGAGGTAGCGTATGATTTACGAATATGAGATTCGCCGGGGAAACATCACATCACAGCACATGTTCGTCATATTTTACACAAACATACAGCGAGCCTGCGGACAATGTTTATGCTGCCATAAACAGTCTCTCTCATCAACCGAGACAGCTATACCCATGATTGTATAATAAACTTACTTCAAATTCATAAACGCTTTCATGAATAATGTGGTGAACTATGACAAGTCTTGTTAAGTACCAGGGGTGTCTAGGGGAGGGCGAAGACATCTGAGATGCTTCGTCCACTACCAATTGTTTCGAAACGTAATTTGCACCCTTGCGCTGTTTTCTTCTTGTGAAGTTATTCAAATATACTCCATTTAATCCCGAGCGGAATGTGATATCTGGACTGCGGCATATTTGACGGACAAGTTACATTAATGTTATCACATACGTCTTCTCTGATATCAAGCAGTTTCTACCCCCCGCACCCCCCTTCCCTCCTTAGTGAAGATAGTGCAACACCCGTGATAATTATCCGCCAACTGCCACTGATATCAATGCGCAGCATTAAATAAATCTCACCTCCTTTGTTATTCTTTTGGGGCATAAGAGCTTCATTGTTGAGATCAATGACCGCTCTTCGCTGTTCTACGGCGAACGGATTGAAATGGCTCAAGAAACAAAACTAAATGAAGGTTCACTATATCTGCGGGGCCAGGTAGGGTGTACCAAATGCCTGCTGGTGAGTTCAACTTGGTTGAAACACCGCATCGGACACAATAAATGCTTCATAGAACATATGTGTAATACCGTATGAGCGGCGAACCTACGATACAGTTTACTAAACTATTGAATTTAGTCAAAATACCTTCTGTAATGATGCAAATTAACACTGGAAATGATTTAGTAATACAATAGAAGTTTGCTCCTCCGCTGTTTATAACTAGAGCCCTGCGTGGATAGACAAAACGTTCTCCGCATCCTCCCCGCATCCACATGACTGATATCCACCCCACATCCACATGACTGTTATCCGCATCCGCCCCGCATCCACATGACTGTTATCCACCCCACATCCACATGACTGTTATCTGCATCCGCCCCGCATCCACATGACTGTTATCCGCATCCGCCCCGCATCCACATGACTGTTATCCGCCCCGCATCCACACGACTGTTATCCGCCCCGCATCCACATGACTGCTATCCAATTATACTGACATTATCTAATAAATTAAAAATATAATTGTAAAGTATTAAAGCAACACATTTAGACATTTGAGGGGAAATTCGTTCCCCTTATTTTGGCAAAAGTCAACACAAATTGAGGATATTTCCGTACTGGCTTCTCTCATTTCTCTATTAATCTCTTACATTCCAAGCGAAAGCAAAAAGGGAAAATACAAGAAACGTGAGCAAAAACTAAATTATTTAAAAAAATCCAGTTCAACATTGTAGTAAAACTATCCGCAAATTTACTCTAAACATTATCCGCTGCTTATCCGCTATCCACACAGCCTTGCAAAATGTATCCACATGGTGAAAAATTCTGCGGGTATCCACAACCGCGCTGGGCTTTATCTATAACCCACCCGCCTTCCCCTTTTTAGATCACGACTGATATAGTAAATTCCAGTTGTGTCGGTCATTATCCCGTGAATTATGGACACATACAGCATTGCCAACCCCTCAATTATCTTTATCCATACCAATGGTATTTGCCTAGACCAATATTTACTAGGTAGCGCGAGGGTCGCGTTAGCTAATATATACACCCCTGGTTTTTGTCACGCACAATGGGAGTGCTCATGCATCAATAATCCTTGACCACATCAATCGTTTTGGTATCCCATATGTTGGCAACAGTAATGTGACGTCAATGTGCACGTCCCGGGGAGTCCGCTGTCCTTGGGGTCTATCTGAGACTTGTTCTCATACAGAACTGTCGCGTACAGTGACATTGGACAAAAGTGTAAACTCTCAAATATTGATCGCCACTTAAGTGGAAAAAGCAGCGTATCAATGCGGTTCTCATCAGGGGGAAATATTGAATGTGCACGCAGGGCCATGGAGAGAGAGAGCAGGCCCTAGGGCTAGGACTTATGGGCCCCCTCAATATTGTTTCGTCCCCATAACATCGTGCAAATATGAAATTTGCTTTAAAAAATTTTTAAAGCCCACTAAAACGTTGTATTTTTGAATTTATGTTCTTTTTTGGAACGTACTAATTTTGTTAATTGGAAATTTGCAATGTCGTTTCTGTTGTATCTGACCGAAAATTTTACTCTCTCATCACAAGAACAAGTTTAACGCCTTTCACAATCGTATGTACTAAAATTCGAACTTTCGAAGGTTCATAAATATAGCTTAGTGGCTACTAGATCGAGTTGAAATGTTATTTAGAAACTTTCCTCCCCACTGACAGTGGAAAGTTGACTATTTCTTTGGCCGCGAAGATATGAAGATAATGGTTATTTACATGTTCTCATTATAGTATTTTGTAGTATATTCAATTCATTGTATATAATAAAATGTCAAATTTGTTGGCAAATACGCAAATTGAGTAAATTTGTCTACTCTAGGTTTCTCTACTTTTGAGGGCCCCTCGCCAAGACCGGGCCTCAGGACTACGGCCCGTTTTCCCCTCCCTCTCGTCGGGCCTATGTGCACGTCCCGGTAACAGTTGGAGTGATCTCATGTGCCTGACAAACATGGCTGTCATCGGTGAATGAGTAATAAACAGAAACACATATTTACGTAATTTAGCACATATCTCCAGTGCACCTTAATAATGGACAGTAATTTCAATTACTTATGTTTCCCAGAATAAGAAATAAGGTATCCAAATCCTAATATTACCCATATTAATCAAGTATGAATGTCAGAATGCAGGTTCTCCTCTCATGCAGTTTTAATAGGATTCAAGATGTTTTGCAATATGGCTGTCATCAAAAAAAAGTGAGCAGAGCCTGGTGTTTGGCGCAGCTAGGAGATATGGGGTTCACTTCACAGAACACTACAGCCATTAAGGAAGGTATAAAACTGTCTCCTTATGGGCCATTAGGTTGCGCAGCAGCGCGGTGGATGACGCTTAACTTTTACTATAAACAGATTGAGAACTTGGAGAGTGCAAACCATATGCCGAACACTAGCTGCATTTCAAGCGTGGGGTGTTAAGTCTCACGGTGCGTGGCTGGTTGATAAGTTGTTGTTATTTAAGTGAAAAAGTCTTATCTTCAGGAACACTTACGAGAGAACAGTACGAAGTGGAAATTAAAGAAAGAAACATATTTGTGAAGTGCTGTTTAAACAAACAGGTTTCCTGAGCCAAGCTACTTTTTACATTCTCTTTGGTTTGTCCATCACTGGTTACTTTGCTTCCTATGTAGCAGAAGTATCATACTTCCTTTAGCTTTTCACCTGATTTCTTGTGGCTGTATTCCATTCTTTTTGTTATATATTTAATAATTTCATCATGAATTCTTTCCTCAACAGAGTAGTAAACCATAGTAACTTATCACGGTAACTCCATTTCAAATCATTAAAAAAAACCGCAATTCTGGAGTTTGCCCTTTCATGGATTTATAAAACTTTGGGAATAATCTCTTCAATTATGTTTTAAATGGAAAGGATTAAGTGTTTTCTTTCTTGTGATATTCTGTGCATTTCAAACTATTTATGAAGTTCATGAGGCGGTCTACTGCATTGTTGAAGGAGGAAGTTCCCGTCATGTATTGCGCTCCAGGATAAGTCAGTTCGACACGCTGCAACGGGGATCGGGGTTTCGGCTGTACGCATGCGCGGTCTGTCTATTCCTGACCTAAATATATCGACAGTCAGTTACTGCTACCTTCCGCATTGCGCTTGTTCATTCAGCTTTAAGTAGGCCTATGTAGTCTGTCACTTTCTTTTTTTTCGTGTGACCTCCTGAGAAGCCAAGTGCAGGTCTTTCTAGTCAACGCCCATGGGCGACCTGCGCGTCGGGTTGAGAGATGGAATGGATGAAGATGAATGAAACTGGGCAAGGATGTGGAAGGAAGCGGCAGTGGCCTGCAAGAAGGTACCGTCCCAGCATTTGCCTGGTATTGAAAATGGGAAAACACGGAAAACCATTTCAAGGACGGCCAACGGTGGGGATGGAACCCACGCGTCTACCGAGTCAGCAGAGAGCTTGGCCTCATGACGTAACGCTGCGCTTAGCAAGCGTAGCCACCACGCTCCGATCAACTTTTCACGTTTGCAAGGAGCTATCGTCTTGTTTATTTGTTTATAAGCACTTTATAAACAAATAAATATATTTCTGTTGACTTTTCAAGAAATGCAAGATTTTTCCTGTACTACTGAGACGATTTAGAAGATTTAGGTACAAACCACACCTCCTAACTCCCTCTGGTTTAGGACCTTGAGTTTTGTGAAACATACACCTTAGCGTATTATATAATATGATACTGTTGTACATACGTGTTATATACATATCCACTGAACCTAAATTAAGCCTAAGTGAGCAGGATCTGATGATGTTCACGTGACGAACGAAACTAGTCATCCAATTTAGCCTCCCGTTTTGTGTGAGAAGTGTATTTTTTAATCTCTACTTAGTATAAAACAAAGTCCCCGATTCTTGGATGTCACGGGTAATCTCGAGAGCTACTGGATGGATTTTGATGCAGTTTTCACCATTCTGTAAAGGATATGTTGAGGAAGGTTTCTGTAAAAAATAATTTATTTATGATCAAAGGAAGCCAAGCAGTAATGATTTCAGTGAAAAAGTCGAAAAAAAAACTGACCGTGCGCATTTTAAGCTTACGCTGGCAAACCATTAAAATATCAATATACTATGAGTATAAGAATTGTTTAGCAAGAAAAGTTCTACAAAAAAGTCAACAAGAGCTTATCTGTATCTTCAATACATCACCCACTATAAGTGTTTTTATGTTTTCATTTCTTCCAACAATCTCCATTCAATTACTGAGGTGACAGTTTACGAGCTATATAGGGGCGAGCCTATCACCCCAGGTACAGCCTAGCTAGCGGGCGAGTCTATTACCCCCAGATACAGCCAGCAGTAAACTGTCGAGTCGTGTTGAGTTAAGACTTCAGAGAAGAGTAGTTGTGTTTGGAGTTTCCCTGGAAGTGCAACTTGCCTGTGAACTTTTCGTTCCGCAAAATACACAGTCAAGTTAAGATTGGACGGAAGGGGGATTTGTGTTTCATACACCTCGCCATTGTTAAATTACGTCTGACAAGAATTCGTTGCACATGCATCTCCAAGATAATATAATTAATAGCCCAATCAGTTATTTTAACCCATCATGCTGAGACGTAAAACGGATAGGCCTATAGGTCGTAGTTCATTGACATCGAAAGAAAAAGCGCTTATCACGTGATGCATTCATAACTGTTCACGGGTGAAGCCGGTGCGGGTTGCTAGTTAAGTGTACAGTATAAATAATTCATGTAATATATTTCAGGCACTATGAAATAAATTGTAATTCCCCGCTCAAAGTAATTTGGGCGTACTCGTGTTGACCGACTGAAAAGCTTCAAATAATAGCTTGCCACAGCAGAGTCATCCGAGGAGGGTAATGTATTATGTCGCTGTGAAAGTTCTCCCTAATTGGTATCGACACAATATCGTGATACGGTACAGTGTCCCCTCGCCTGAGACTCACTCAAGTGGCCCACTAGAGGATCTCCCTCCTACAACTGTTGATTTAACCGAAACGTGATCGAAAACCAGATAAGCCTATTCCATGGGGAGATATCTGCTGATTTAGTGCCACAATGCGTTCCGTTCCGTTTGCGACCAGCAAAATGTAAGAGTCTTATCTCAAACGTGAAAATAGGTTATATAACGATATATAGTGGAATGCACGTATAATGGATTCGATGGAACCGAAAAGACATCCATAATATCCGGGTAGGGCAATCGATATAGTGGTAGTCTAACTACATAATATACTGTACAGTTTAAAATCCTTCAGTATGCCTTCCTTCGGAGGGGAACTAAAGCCGGGAGTCCAATGTCATAGATTTATGGCATGTAAAAAATCCTTCCACAGACTAAACTTGTGTGGAGCTAAATTTCTAGGTTAGATTTCGTTGGAACGCTCTATCAAAGTTTCAACGTTCACCACTAGGTATCAGTGACATCTGGTAGCGAAATTGGGAACTACCTAAAATTGAACGGAACTTGTAGCTCACCCTATGGGTGTCCGCTTGAAGCATCTATAGCCTCTGGTGAGCCGAACATGTCCCCGGACACTCCTGGCACTAAAAGCCATACGATAAATAAATAAATAAACTGTACAATTTCAACATACAGTTCGTTTGTTTTGATCATCTGAGACACTAACAGACCTCTTAAAGTAGCCTATAATAATGTGACTGATTTCACGATATCAACTGTTCTTGCGTGACGAAACGGTCGATTCATTCGGTTTGTCCCGGTGCTGTACTGTGCGGCAGCTTTCCCACGGTCGGCTGCAATTTTTATTGGAAAAATAAACTTAAAAATTCGGACAATTCTTTTTTAAACTGACATGAAATTGACAGTCTTCTTGACCACACTTGGAATTCAGAGAATACAACAATTCCACGTAAGATTTCTGTTGGTTGAAAATAACAATAAATCAGACTACTATACTGCTCAAGGATGCAACAATTGAATAGATGTCACATACACTTGTTTAATATCTATATACACAATATAAAGGTGCTCCAATATTTTCTCCACCTCCGTAAATCTAATTCAAAAGCAAGACGAGATCAACAATCACTGTTCTGGCGATCATATTATTATGACTTTTAAATAGGAAATCGATCACTTTAATACCAGAATACCACCTCAATTGGATATACGGAACTTAATATCATTTTAGTCGAGAGTATTATGGCATATTAATTATAAATTCAGTGTGCTCACGGAGCAGGAGAATGAAGTCCGAGAGCGGAACCAGCCATAGTAGAGGGTGCTTCAATTTGAATGGGATTTGCATATCAATGTGTATAGCTAATAAAGTTTCTAATATGCGGCACCATGGCCATGAATACAGAGAGGATGCTCACACCTCACCCTGGCTAATGATGTACCGTCTCTTTATCACATTAGACTTACAGCGGTGCTCACAAACAATGGAGTATTGCGATTATTTTTAGCCTAGTTTCGTTTATGCTACTTATATTAATTGCCTCTATCAACATACGAATTTTCTGTTTGATTCCTGTAATAATAATAATAATAATAATAATAATAATAATAATAATAATAATAATAATAATAATAATAAGAGCAGAAGATGCACAAGACCGAAATCTTTATAGAGCAGCCATCAAGACGTTTGGGACTTTCCGGGACGAAAAAAAGTCCTCTCGGCACGCCGGAAGGCGGAGGTAGATTTCACCGGACAAACTTGGGGATAGGCGAAAATAGGCAGAATATGCAGGTTTTCGTAGAAGGATCAGACCTCATTTATTGCGAGAAGGTATTTTATAATTGGATCTTAATTAACTTTGTTTTTCGTCATTTTATGCTTAATTTAAACATTGTATTGTCTTATGGGAACGGTAACCTTCTTGTCATTTGGGGTCCATTTTTATACTTGTGGTCACACTGTCCTTATGCAAGGTTTCGACACTGATGTGTAACTATGTAACGGTCTGTTACTTCTTCACGCAAAATTATATCTCCCGCAGAGATTTTGGTTGGTTCCTCAGTTTAGGGGCTGCGACAACGCGGTCATGTAACCCCGTGTACTTCGGGATGGCTGTATTAGTCTGTAATTCAGGTAAGGACTGCAGACGGTCAATTTCAAGCAGTAGTTCCTAATGTTGCTACCAGGTACTACCGTCAACTACATCTACCTGTGAACTTGGCTACTAGATGCCACCGCAGCCAGCAACTCGCAACGAACGTTGGAATTTCCCCTCCAAAGGAAAGCATACTGAGGGATTTTTAGTGCTCTTAGAAAATCCGACGACTTCGGCCGGCTTTGAACTCGCGACCTTGGGCATAGACATTCAGCATGCTTGCTACCAGTTACGTCACCGAAGCCGCTTCACACTTAGTCAGATGGAATTCTGAATATGATCTCGTGCAAGTGCGATATCTTGGCAACGTCTGATGGCTCATCCCTCATCAATTTAGTAGAGTTGCCATGGCAAGCACTGATAGCTCTTGGCATTTTCTTATAATTCCGAAATAATTTTTCTCATCCCTTGGCATAATGGTGGGTCATATCAAAAATTCTTTAAGACAAAATTTTAGGTAATTATTAGGGGAATATTGTCCATTTTGTACGGTTTTGATATTGTGCCTATTAAGAGAGATATGATTAATGTTTCCCGAAAAACCCACTTTTTCCCACCCCTTTGGTCAATGGTTGGTGCTATAAAAAAAACTCTTCAAACATAAATTTTTGGGCTTTATCCGACACATAGTATGAACGTTGAACGGATTCGATATTTCACATATTAAGAGAGTTATAGCAATATTTCCCTTTTTCGAAAAAAGCCCCCCATTTTCACCCCCTTCGACCGATTTAGCCCATTAACGAACTCGACCGAGATTTTATAGGTATACATATTCGGTAAAATATTCAAAGTGATTGGTGCAAAATTACGGCAGTTATCGTGTCCACAAAAAACTGAAATGCATATATATATATATATATATATATATATATATATATATATATATACTAGCAGGTACCCGCGGCTTCGCTCGCGATCAAGTCAATGGGGACGATGCAATTGTACACCTGGTGTTAAGTGTGTGCGATTGCGCTTTGTTATTAGAAATTGCGAATATTGTTTGAAGAGGGAACTGCACTCTTGCACACTGGAATGGCAAATCTATCGGAATATCGGGAATCAAAAGTATTTTTCCTTACCTATAGTAAAATATCTCTGACCTTGGCCGTATGTACAATATGCACTCTCTTCCAGTGTTACATCCCAGGGATTGAAATTCTCCAACAACCCTTTTGCCTCACATGCCTCTCTAAGTAATTAAAATTCCCAACTGTTGTTGTTTGAGTCTTCAGTTTCTTGACTGGACTGATGCAGCCCTCCATGACTCCCTCTCCTGAGCTAATCGTTTCATCTCTATATCGCTACCACACCCTACATCCGAGGCAATCTCTTTTACCCTGGTCTACTCTACAGTTCTTGTCCTTAATCCTCCCATCCATAACTAAGCTTGCTATTCCTGGGTGTCTTAATATGTGTCGTACCAACCTATTTCTTCTCTTCAATAGCAGTTGCCAGAAACATCTCTCCACTCCCACTCGTCTTAATAGCTCTTTATTTGTTACCCCATCTACCCATCTGATCATCATCATTCTCCTGTAACACCACATTTCAAACGCTTCAATTCTCCTCTTTTCTACTGCACCATTAGTCCAAGTTTCACTTCCTTATAGTGTCACGCTAGAGACAAAAGCTTTCATAAATTACTTCCTAATATCTAAATGTATATTCGATGTCAACAGATTCCTTTTCTGTAGAAATGATGTCCTTGCCTGAGCCAACCTCTTTGCTTCGTCCATCACTGGCTATTTTTCTTCCTAACTAACAGAAGTCTCCTACTTCCCGTAGCGTTTCACCTGCCAATTTGATGTGCATAGAGGTTTCTGATTTATTTTGGCTGCATTCCAATAATTTTGTTTTACATTTATTGATTCCCATCATGAATTATTTCCTCAAGACGGAGTCCATACCCTTCAAAAACTCATTCAATTCCTCTGGCGTATCGGTCAAGATGACGATGTCATCAGCAAATCTCAAAGATGAAATTATTTCTCCTTGAATCTTCGCTCCCACGTAAAATTTTTCTCCAACTTCCTGTTTATTGTGTTTTTAGAGATCTTTGAAATGCGTTGTCCTCGCACATGGTGTAGATGCATTGTCAAAAGAAAACATTCCATGTTACGAACATGGGCCGCATAACCTGCACCGAAAGTCTATTCTGAACAGCAGTTCCTTGAACTCAGATTTGCCAACATTTTATTGTGTCTTTCCATGTGGTATATCTCTGTACTTCAACATACAGAAGAGTGCTTTAAAAATCTTGTCTTGTGTAAATTTTGGAAAAGGTAGTGAGTGTGTTTTTACCGGAGTGGATACTCGCTCGTAGAAATTCTTTTCAGTAAAATAGACTGGTTCACAATTTTGTAAGTGCACATTGAGGTATGTGACGGCGGGATGCCTTAAGTGTTACGGAAACGGCAATAGCCACCACAGAGCTTCGTTGCTACTGAAATAACGACCAGACTGTTATTTTTACTTAACTATACGGGATTTGTGAGCCCAGTGTTTATGAAATTGAACGTAGCTATATCGCTACCTTTATTTAGTAGCTGCTACTGTAAAACTTTCTTCAGCTATTCCCAATTAATTGGGGTCGCCGTAGCCAGCCAGGCTCATTTTGGTTTTAGCCGGGGATTTAAGGCCGGATGCCCTTTCTGACGCCACGTGATTTTCCAGGTGAAAATTCCACCCCGCTGTCACCGGGATTCGAACCCCGGCCGTCCTGGTGAAGGGCGAGAAGCTAAGCCACTGCTCCATCACACTCCCCTAGAAGCCGCTACTGTAGTGTTTACAAATTAAAGGTGGTATTAGAAGGCGCTTTCCCTAATTTTTTTTACCCCTGGCACTACAGACCATGAAGGGCCTAGGCCTATCATGCGACCGCTTCCCAGCCATTTGGCCTGCAGATATTGTGGTGACGCGTGGTCAGTGTACCGTGTCCCCTCGGCCGTTCTTCGTGACCAGGGCGCTGCCTCGCTATCAGACAGCTACTCAATTGTCCTCACGAAGCTGAGTGCACTCCGTTGCAGCCCTCACGTCAGTGTCTAAAATCTCTGATGGAGGCAAGAATCGAACCCGGGGCCTCCAGATGAGAGGCAGGCGCACTACCCTGTTCTTATTGTGTTTATATATATCTTGAAAAAGATAATAAATGGATTTGCATTGCCTCCTACAGGGATATATAGAAAATCTTCGCTCCCACTTTTAATTTTTAAACACTACATTAGCGGCTCCTAAATACAGGTAGCGATATAGCTACGTTCAATTTCATAAACGCTGGGCTCACAAATCACAAATCCCGTATAGTTAAATACAAATATCAGTGTGGTCGTTATTTCAGTAGTAAGGAAGCTCTGTGGCGGCTATTGCCGTTTACGTAACACTTAACGCATCCCACTGTCACATTCCTCAATGTGAACTTACAAAATTGTGAACCAGTCTATTTTACTGAAAAGAATTTCTACTCCGTTGCAGCCCTCACGTCAGTGTCTAAAGTCTCTGATGGAGCCGGGAATCGAACCCGGGGCCTCCGGATGAAAGGCAGGTGCGCTACCCTGTTCTTATTGTGTTCATATATATCTTGAAAAAGATAACAAATTGATTGGCATTGCCTCCTACAGGGATATATATAAAATCGGATGTCTTACCGTGAGGTTCAGTTGCCATGGAAACGGACTTGCCATTATTTCGTCAGTTTATCAGAGTAAAGATAGTTTTCTGCGAATATCTTTGAAACGGTTGGTTTTAGGGCCTTAAAATGTGGTTTTCGGTGTCCCATAGGGACCTACCGAGTATTGTTCCTTGCATCGAGGGGCGTAAAATGAGCTTTGTCCGGTCTTTTTGCGACAACTTCGATATTTTGTCCCGGTTGAGTATTTTTGGTGACTTTTCAGTTATGTTGCCTGTTCCACGGGAACAATGATTTATTTCCGGATGAAAGGATGCCTATATGTTATCCCAGGGTATAAGCTGTCTCCATTTCAAATTTCATCCAAATCCGTCCAGCCGTTTTAGTGTCAAGAGGTAACAAACTAACACACGGACACACAGATTTTCACAATTATAATAATATATATATATATATATATATATATATATATATATATATATATATAGGGATATAGGGATATAGGGATATATATATATATATATATATATATATATACACATATACATACATAAATTATATATAAACTTTTGAACTGACGGTGGTTTTGGGGTCTGGGGGATGTGAAACGCGAAGATATGTCGAAATTTTCCGGAAGTCGAAACATGGTACCCATTGCAATAGTTAGCTTTCTAATGAAATCTACCTCTGGTTGGTTCCTCAGTTTAGGGGCTGCGACAACGCGGTCATCTAACACCGTGTACTTTGGGTGAGTGTAGAATCTGTCTGATAAACGGTGTGAATTGTAATGGCTGTAGTAGTCTTAATTCAGGTAAGGACTGCAGACGGCCAATTTCAAACAGTAGTTCCTAATGTTGCTACCAGGTACTACCGTCAACGACACCTAGCTGTGAACTTGGCTACTGGATGCCACCCTAACCAGCAACTCGCAACGAACGTTGGAACTTCCCCTCCAAAGGAAAGCATACTGAGGGATTTTAGCTCTCTTAGAAAATCCGACGACTTCGGCCGGCTTTGAAACCGCGACCTTGGGCATAGACATTCTGCATGCTACCAGTTACGTCACCGAAGCCGCTTCCCACTTAGATGAAAATACTGAATCTGATCTCGTGCAAGTGCGTTATCTTGGCAACGTCTGATGGCTCATCCCTCATCAATTTAGTAGTATTGCCATGGCAACCTCTGATAGCTCTTGGCATTTTCTTATAATTCCGAAATCATTTTTCTCATCCCTTGGCATAATGGTGGGTCATATCAAAAATTCTTTCTGACAAAAGTTTTAGGTAATTATTAGGGGAATATTGTCCATTTCGTACGGTTTTGATATTGTGCCTATTAAGAGAGTTATGATTAATGTTTCCCGAAAAAAAAAACACTTTTTCCCACCCCTTTGGTCAATGGTTGGTGATATAAAAAAACTCTTCAAACATAAATTTTTGGGCTTTATCCGACACATAGTATGAACGTTGAACGGATTCGATATTTCATATATTAAGAGAGTTATAGCAATATTTCACTTTTTCGAAAAAAGCCCCCCATTTTCACCCCCTTCTACCGATTTAGCCCAGTAACGAACTCGACCGAGATTTTATAGGTATACATATTCGGTAAAAAGTGATTGGTGAAAAATTACGGCAGTTATCGTGTCCACAAGAAACTGATATATATACAAGTATACTTTTGAACTGACGGTGGTTTTGGGGTCTGGGGGATGTGAAATGCGAAGATATGTCGAAATTTTCCGGAAGTCGAAACATGGTAGCCTACCCATTGCTATAGTTAGCTTTCTAATGAAATCTCCCTCTGGTTGGTTCCTCAGTTTAGGGGCTGCGACAACGTGGTCATCTAACCCCGTGTACTTTGGGTGAGTGTAGAATCTGTCTGATAAACGGTGTGAATTGTAATGGATATATTAGTCTGTAATTCAGGTAAGGACTGCAGACGGTCAATTTCAAGCAGTAGTTCCTAATGTTGCTACCAGATACTACCGTCAATGACACCTAGCTGTGAACTTGGCTACTAGATTCCACCCCAACCAGCAACTCGTAACGAACGTTGGAACTTCCCCTCCAAAGGAAAGCATACTGAGGGATTTTAGCGCTCAAAAAAAATCTGACGACTTCGGCCGGCTTTGAAACCGCGACCTTGGGCATAGACATTCTGCATGCTACCAGTTACGTCACCGAAGCCACTTCCCACTTAGTCAGATGTCAAAGTCAACCCCTGGCACCATCCAGCCCATGACGGGCTAAGGCCGACCAAGCGACCGCTGCGCAGCCATTTGGCCTGCAGATATTGGGGTGACGCGTGATCAGCGCGTCGGTTCCCCTCGGCCGTTAATATTGGTATTCGTGATCTGGGTGCTGTCTCACTGTCAGACAGCTACACAATTGTCCTCACGAGGCTGAGTGCACCCCGTTCCAACCTTCACGTCAGTTTTAAAATCCCTGACGGAGCCGGGGATCGAACCCGGGGACTCCGGGTGAGAGGCAGGCGCGCTACCCCAACACCACGGGGCCGGCTTAGTCAGATGGAAATACTGAATCTGATCTCGTGCAAGTGCGTTGTCATGGCAACGGCTCATCCCTCATCAATTTAGTAGTGTTGCCATGGCAACCTCTGATATCTCTTGGCATTTTCTTATAATTCCGAAATCATTTTTCTATCCCTTGGCGTAATGGTGGGTCATATCAAAAATTCTTTCAGACAAAAGTTTTAGGTAATTCTTAGGGGAATATTGTCCATTTTGTAAGGTTTTGATATTGTGCCTATTAAGAGAGATATGATTAATGTTTCCCGAAAAACCCACTTTTTTCCACCCCTTTGGTCAATGGTTGGTGCTATCAAAAAACTTATTTGACATAAATTGTAGGCACTTATCCGACACATATTATGAACTTTGAATGGATTCGATATTTCACGTATTAAGAGAGTTATAGCGAAATTTCAATTTTTCGAAAAAAGCCCCCCCCATTTTCACCCCCTTCGACCGATTTTTCCCATTAACGAACTCGACCGAGATTTTATAGGGATACATATTATGTAAAAAAATTAAAGTGATTGGTGCAAAATTACGGCAGTTATCGTGTCCACAAGAAACTGATATACATATATATATATATACATATATATATATATACATAAATTATATATAAACTTTTGAACTGACGGTGGTTTTGGGGTCTGGGGGATGTGAAACGCGAAAATATGTCGAAATTTTCCGGAAGTCGAAACATGGGACCCATTGCAATAGTTAGCTTTCTAATGAAATCTACCTAAAACGGACAACTGGTGCGAAATGGACAGAGGAACGTCGTGCTAAACACAGTGAGCTCATGAAGGCAATGTGGATCAAGCAAAAAATGAGCAAATGCCAGAATGTAAAATGAGGCTTATCGTGGTCCCTAGTTGGCCGATTAGCGAAATTGAACGAATGAATGAATGAATAATAATAATAATATCGTATGGCCTCGGTTGCCGGTTGCAAGCTTTGTTATTTAACACCCAAAGGGTAGCTTGCATGTCGAATTTCGTTGTTCCTTGAAGCACTATGAAAGTCAAGGAGGTTAGAAATCTAAACTCCTTGAACACTATAGTGCTTTCTAGTAGAGAAATGAGGAACTTTGTGTTGGCGGAAACTCCCGAGATTAATATTTTGCCATTATGAACACGGCCTACTGAATTCAAATGGGTTCTTTGACATCCCAACATCGTATGAAGTGGTGTCGTAATTTTTGCCGCCTTTCAAAAAAAATTATCACTTACCAAGGCCAGGAGCGATCCTGCAAGCTTGGGGTTAGTAGATCGACACGTTGACCACTCACCCACCGTGGCAAGCATTGCTGTAATAGATTCGTAGATATTGAGAACCGTCTAAATATTTCGAATGGTCACCATGATGGATTTTTATATATAGGCCTTAGAGTTATATACTATCACAATAAGTGTAGGTGTTTTATTCAAACTTCAATCGCATTATTAGAACACAAGAAATAAAAGCGAGATTTTAAAATTTCGCTCAGCTGCCATTTTGTGGTTATGAAAACAATTTAAATAAATTAGATGTCTGTGGATTAACATTTGTGTCAGCATGTACCGTACAAAGTTTCACTGCGCTCGGATGGTAAAATCGCAAGAAACTTCCATTTAAATATTTAAATTTCGCGTCGCCGCCATGTTGGATTTGTGCTCACCAAGTTATTGAACGTCCCATAGGTGAACTTATGTTTATAGCCTCTATACACATACAACATTTCAGTTTGATTCCTGTCATAAATTAAAAGATATTGAGAACCGTCTAAATATTTCGGATGGTCGCCGTGTTGGATTTTAATATATTTAGGCCATATAGTTATGTACTATTAGATGAGGATTATTGTGTACGTTCATTATTCAAACGTTGATTTTGATCGCATGATTTGAACACAAGAAATTAAAACTTAATTTTAAAATTTCGCATGGCCGCCATCTTGAGGTTATGTAAACAATTGAACTAGATTAGATGTCAGTGCATTGCAATTTGTATAGTCATTTTCTGTACAAAGTTTCAATGCGTTTGGATCATAAAAAGGTACCCGGTGATGGTAAGTTTAGTTTTGAAACGAAGGGTGGAGGACAATAATTAATTACATAATTAATTAATTAATTAATTAATTTATGTTGAGGTATGTTGCGTAAATTCTAAGTAGAATTCAACAAAGAATATATCCATAAAATAGTGCATATTGAGTTGTTAGTTATTGGAGTTTTAAAGGGTGGAACAGCGAGGCCATCTGCCCCTCACATTGAGTAATACCCATCCTATAATGGAAACGTGAACCACACGCTGTTGAACGAGTTTTCTTAAGATAATAACAACAAAAACAAAATTCTAGGGCGAATTTTTCAAATTTTGTGTGAAACTTCTATTATAGATG
Organism: Meconema thalassinum; assembly: GCA_946902985.2. NCBI lineage: Eukaryota > Metazoa > Arthropoda > Insecta > Orthoptera > Tettigoniidae > Meconema > Meconema thalassinum. The sequence goes on from OX336396.1 coordinate 151,160,916, forward strand.
TGCCATGCTGGAACAGGTTATAGAGATGCATAGTAAATCCGTGGAAAGTGACGATAATTGTTTGGTTGTAGAGTTAACTCGACGCAATCTTACAATATAGTCTCCACAGAGTATTACGAGAACACATGTTGGCAATGAACCCCCACAGGAAGACAGGCATGATGTCAGCAGTCTCGTCATGTGGATGTGCTGTTTTTATTTGGCCACAAAATGATGAAGTGCAGGCAGATTTCCAGCTGAGAGTATTATGACGTCACCAGTGTATACTGTACTCTTCTGTGAGGGCGTCATCTGGTCGATTATGCTCCATGCATCACTAATGTTAGTCTACTGTAGCTTCTGGCGATTGGAGGTTTTAATGGGGTTGCCAACTTTTGAAATATGAGGACATGTATGACTACATATTTTGTGTTGGGAGGTTAAGGGTAATTAAACATTAATTATCTTCATTTTTTATGATACCACTGCTGCTGTTGCTGCTACTGTCTTTTAAGATTTGCGAGGCCGTTTATTTTTAAACCTCAGATAATCCATAAAAGAAAGAAAAGTGTAAATAACAAAATGAATGTCACGGACAAACTAGAAATCCAAGAGAGGAAGATAATGAGGAAGATATTGGGACCAATCAAGGAAGGAAGTAAATACATAAGACGACCCAACGAGGAGCTCTAGAGTTACTCTGAAAGAATTACAGACGTGGCCTGGAAGAGACGTCTAGCATTTTATGGACACGTCTCCAGGATGCATCCAACCAGACTGAGCAACCAGCTACTCACCTACTGGCAAAGAAGGAAGACCAAGTTACCATGGCTGACAAAAGTGCACAAAGGTTTGCTGGAGCTGGGAGTTACGGAAAAAAGACATAAAAAGATCGAACGTCTCTCAGGACTAAATTAAAGCAAATGAAGTTCCAGGAAAACCCCCAATGAATAAGACAGGTGCCCTCTGGACAAAGGAGAGAAAGGAACAACACAGCCAGAGAATGCGTGACTACTGGGCAAACGTCAAAACCCACTCCAGGCAAAATAGTTGATTATCGTGGTCCGAAGTTGGCCTATACGGAACAAGAAGAAGAACATGAATGTATTGTTGTTGTTGTTGTTGTTGTTTGAAAGTTTTGGACATCGTCGTCATTTTAGTCCCGTGTACTGTAGCCGATAGTCAGAGGAATGTAGCCGCCGAGAACGTGGCGCCTTGTTGTCTGGCTGAGGATCAGCGATATCTCTCTTACCAAAAACATTCCGCCATAACTTCCGAGCGCATATTTTACTCGTCCTACTAAGTGCGCAACGGGCCGATATATTGTGACGAGTAGTTATAAGGTTGTCATGGTAACGAACGACGTCTGTGTGTAGGGGATCCCCTTCCACTCGTTTTCCGCCTCCCTTAAGAATATGTTAATATATTTCTTGTATATGGTGTTCGTTTTTCAGGTGATACCTACTGTGTCTGAATGCACTCTTTTGTATGTAATTCTTTTTCTATTGTTATTATTATTATTATTATTATTATTATTATTATTATTATTACCGTAGTATTGTTACTATCATTGTTATACTATTATTATTTTTATCAACTACATTTCTCGAAACTGTCTTTGAGAAGAAACTTAAAAGTGTTTCTGCCTTTCTGGACCTCTCAGTGGCGTATGATACTGTCTAGAGGAAAGGACTTCTCCTCAAACTCATAAAGACAGTCCCTTACCTTAAAACAGTCACTCTCACCAGCAACATGTTAAGTAATAGACTATTCCAAGTTCAAAATGAAAGTACCAGGAGCAGGTTTCATACACTCAATAATGGTCTACCTCAGAATTCAGTTTTATCCCCTTTGCTATTTAACTTATACATTCATGACCTGCCAGAAATGGTATCCACTACATTCATATATGCGACGATATAAATCTCGCAGTCCAGTGCGCCACATTTGATGAAGCAGAGAATTTGCTGAGCGAAGACCTTAAGAAGATGAATGTTTATTTCAGAAAGTGGTGGCTTCAACCAAGTCCTTCTAAATCTGTGGTAACCACATTTCACCTTAACAACCTACAAGCAAACTACCAACCTAGAGTGAAGTTCGGGAACCAATATCTGAAGTACAACAGCTCCCCTAAGTATTTAGGACTGATATTGGGCAGGGCATTAACTTTCATACAGCATATTGCAAAAACGGCAGAAAAATCAAAAAGCCGTAATAACCTAATTAGTAGGTTAGCTGGAACATCAAGGGGCGTTGATGCCAACACTCTCAGGACTACTGCTTTGACTGTCGTATACTCTCCAGCTGAATACTGTGCAGGCTGTGCAAGTTGAACTACTCCCATTGCCAACTGGTTGATATTCAACTCCGCCAGACAATGCGGATTATCTCTGGCACTCTACATTGCACTCCCTCACAGTGGATACCTGTACCATGTAATATTGTTCCTCCTCACATCAGGAGACAGCAAGCTCTTTCCCGCCTGTGGCGCAGAATTATGGATAGTGAATTTCTTCCAATCCACCAAGACGTCAATCAACCTTCTACAGGGTCTTTCACTCAAAGTGCTGCCGGCCCAGCGCTCCGGGTAGAACGTGCAGCTATAAAGGTCAGACGAGCATATCACAGCGCGCTGCTGTCACAGCATATGTCATAATTAAGATAAAGAAGGAAGTGGTGTTGGATTGATGCTTCGGACTCGCGACCCTAAGCTCAGCGAGCTGCCTCTACGCGCCGCGCTGCCGGCCGCACTTTGAGTGAAAGATACATCAAGGTTGAAATCACGGAAACCAGCCTACAAGACGGCTATGGAACTTTCTTCAGCTACGGTCGATCCCCGAAATACATGGAAAGTTCAATGGGCTACCTCTCCACCTCGTGGCCTAATTGAAGTAGCCTACTTGATCCTACCATCAACTACATGGATTCCATCTCACGCGAGCTGTCTGGTCCCGTCTCAACAGAATTCGATGTGGCACTGCTCGAACTGGAGTAGCCTTACATCAGTGGGGTTGGATAGACTCGCCTCGTTGTGATTGTGGATATGAAGTGCAAACCATCAAGCACATCGTGCAGGAATGCCCTCTATATATGTACTCTGGGTCCTTAGAAGAGCTCCATGCAGCCACTCCACAAGCAATGGAATGGATTAAAGACCTGGCAGCCCATATATGAAGGGTCCTAATGCTGAAATTTGTCTATTTTGTAAATTTATATATACATTAATTACTGTCTTGTATGCATCATACGCTAAATAAATAATAACAAATACTAGTAAATAATTTTTATTAATATTATTACCATTATTTACATGGTGAATGTTGTATGCCACGTATTTTATAACAATATTATACAAACTTAACTTATTGCTTATGATATGATTCGATATATCATATGAATTTAATTTAAACGAAATGTATTGTTTATTTCTACTTCTTGATAGGGGCAGATGACCTCGCTGTTCCGCCCCTTAAAACAATAACTAACTAGTTCTTGATATTTGTTCCTACCTTTATAAGCCTATTGTATGTGGGGCGCTACTGTAAAGTAGCTCTTGAGCGCAAAGTGTAGCCGTGAAAATAAAATCAATCAATCAACCAATCAAACCACCACACCCTGCACTCACAAACAAGTGAGCTCCCATCTGTACTTGGATGTGTGTAAAATTTGTCTAATACTCTGTGTTATTACGGTGTCTGTAAAAGTGTGCGTAATTGTAATTGAGACGAGGATTGGGAAGGAGGTGGCCGTGGCATTGATTTATGAAATATCCCGGAATTTGCTTGGAGCAGAAGTGGGAAACAACGAAAAACCACTTTTCAAGATGGCAGACACGAGAATCGAACCCACTTTTTTTTCTTTTTTTTTCTTTTCAGTTTTGCCTCACGAAGTTGAGTGCATGACGTTCTGACCCTCAGACCAGAATGCCATTTCTTGGCAGAGCCGGGAAACGAACCTGGATCTCAGATGTGAGAGCGAATAATGGTTTTCCGTGGTTTATCACTTCTACGACAGGCAAATGCTGGGGTGGAAAAACAAACAATAAAAAATAAAAAAATAAAAACCACACACACTCTTAAACTAAGGTACTATCTCGGCATTTGCCTGGAGGGAATGTGGGGAAGCCGGGGAGGAACCACATACAGGATAGCCTATGTAGGCGCCGGGATTCGAACTCTGATCTCCGGGCTTCCTGCGGTGCCCCATAGCGATTATGGCGCACGATTTCCACGCACTCCTACAACTATCGACGAATTAGATACATATACAGCCCAGAAATAGTGTGAACACAATATCCGATAAATGGACCCTTCTCATGAACTCTGATACATATGATTTGAGTGTAAAGCTCTTACTGACTAAGCCACGCCAGCGAACACAAAGAACTCATCAAGCGATCATGCAGAGAGAGATTCATGAGGGGCATAACTTCAGAATGTGAACCCTTGACTACTGATGTCAGAGACGCTAGCTGGCCTTGCCACTATTTTCGTTGCCAAGAATCCGAACTCGGTCATGTGATCGCAGTCATAAATACACTGCATTTGCGTTGTTCCTTTATATTGAGAGTGATGTGAATCTCTGTTTGTTGCATAATGGCTGTTGTATGCTAGGGTAAACATTCGTATTATATCAAATGTTCCACGCCGTATGTCCACTTGACTGGGGTTGGGGACCTAAGGAAAAAAACAACAACAAAAACGAGCCTTACAGTAGTCGCATATGATGTGTAACATCTGACATAGAAGAAACCTCACGTGAAATTGTTGATACACCGGTATTTTATATTATTATTGGCACAAATATTAATCTATTATAATAGGGAGTGTTATACAGATATTGTAGTTTATAATACGGAACTCATTTTATTAGATGATTTGTAGCTTCCACCAGCACTAGCCTCAATAAAGAATACGATATGGATCAACTAGATTAACAGACGTGACTCCGCTCATAACCTTAAATTCCTTCACAGACCAACACGTAATTTCATATTAGCCCAGGAATTTTAGTCTAAAAACGGTCAAAACCTTGAATTTTTTTTAGTAAAGCTGAAAATTGGTACAGTTGTCCTATTTGATGTTATTAACAACATATTAAAAGTCCCCGGTCTTCGCGTGCCGGCTTCCTGGATTTCCAGCCGTTTGAACTCCTGGAATGCTGGAGAAGTAGGTGGTGTCGCTGGAATGCGCATTGTAAGCGAACGATTTGGCTCACAGTGCTCTAACATGGCTTAAATTAAAGGAGAAAAAATAAGCTATAAGTTAATTCATGGGTTGGCATGTTAGCGATACTTCCGGTCTAACAGGAAACGAAAATATGCCGCGATTTTTTTAAAAAAAGTGCCACGTTTCTCTTCTTTTGACGTTTGTTGGCAAACTATCACGAATATCGCAGACAAGTCATGAATAAAAGTTGTTGGCAACATAATAAGCTTTCATTTGATGTATTCATAATTTATGTGCAAGTAATAGTTGCCGAGCTACAGAGATTTAAACAATGGCGCGCGACCTGAATCAGCCCGTGTTTGCGTTGTTTCTCAGCTGCCAACTGACGCGTTCGCCCGCAGCATTGATGCGTCGAATTGGCGCAGCTTCTTGTATTCTGTTGTTTCTAAATTTTAAACAGTTGGTCGTTGGCAGATGTGTGTTATGCCGTATAAGTGTTATTTATTGTGTTGTCATAAAAATGAGTTTTGAAGACTGCATTTTGTGTAAGAAGCCACTCGACGATCCGATGGGCGTTGTTTGTATTTTAAAAGGTTTTAGAAGGAAAACTAACACCGCAAGAAGTATACGAAGATCAAGTTGTAACTCGGGTCATGGAGTACATGGAAGACAGGATGAAGACTCTGTCAGAAGCTAGACGGACAGCGAAGCTGTGGGCGGAGTACTACAGGCAATATGAAATTGTTCGGCTGTTTATTCGGGCAGAAAGAACATCAAATTGGAACCTCCATTTGTACTGCGTATCGAAGATGTTGCCATACCTACACGCTGAAGGGCATATTCACTACGCTAAGTCAGCCTACTTGTACCTGCATCAAATGTTTAAGTTAGATCAGAAGATGCCCGTGGACGAGTACATCAACTTCACGAAGAACGGGTACTTTTCCATCCGACGCTCGCATGATTATTGGGCTGGAATATGGTCAGATATGGCCATAGAACAGGATCTTATGCGGCCTATGAAATCACGTGAAGGTTTAACAAGAAGACGAGGAGTGGACGATAGCGCGCTGGCTCACTTTGTCTCGGCGTTTCCACTGTGCATCCCGATCTGTGAAGCTGTAGAAAATGTGTCTGGTATACAGACAAAATCCTCGGAACAGTACGTTGAGTTGAGAGACTCGCGGCGGAAGCTGGAGAACCGCCACGCAGAAGTGTTTCGCTCGTGGGTAGAAGATCGCTCTCCGTGGGATTTAAATAAAGAAAGTCTTCAATCGCTTTCCACTGGCGTAGTTGCAGACAACAGCATCAACTGCGACAAGGCTCGAGAAGTTGGTGAAGAAGCAATACAACAAATAGTGGGGAAAAGTTTTGAGTGTCTCAAGCTCGCAAGAAAAAGCCGCATAGTCCCTTTGTCAGTTGTTGGGTGCCAACTAAAAATTCGTGATGACATCGTCCTGGTCAACCCGCACTAACTTTTCATGCGAATCATATGTGTGATGAAATTGGAAACGGATATCGTGGAGTTCTTGAAATACGAGCTTGCTCCGACGCCTCCAGCTTTCTTCGATTCATCCTTATTGAAAAAAACAGCCAAGTCAGCACTTCAACACCTTTTTAAATCTTCAGAAGCCCCCAAAGATTTTGAAGAACAACGCAAAGTAGTCGTTGATGGAGGTCTGCTTTTGCATACCGTTGTATGGCCAAGACCTGCAACTTTTAGTGACGTAATCCAGTCCTACAAGTTGTACATAAGCAAGCACTATCCTTCAAACGTTACCATTGTGTTTGGCAACTACGATCAGAGTCCAAGCACGAAGAACCAGGAGCAGGCACGCTGTGAGGGGAAGCGGACGTCCATAGACATCGTCTTCGATTCCAACACAATGGTTTTCCACTTCTCAGGCAGACTTTCTAAGTAACACCAAAAACAAGGGACGGTTCATCTCTACGTTGACAAAGGAGCTTAGAAATGCTGGAGTTGCTGTTCGTCAGGCGACAGGAGATGCAGATACACTAATTGTCGACGTAGCGTTGTCACTAGATGCCGAAGATCATGCTGTTAGTGTTATAGCGTCAGGCATTGATGTCCTATGCATGTTGTTGGCAAAAGCAAGAGAGAACAACAACATCCATTTTTACAGTCCTGGTAACACGAAATCTCTTGGAAAGATTTTCCCTATCACAAACATTCAGGAAGATATCGGCGAGATGAAAGGTTTTGTGCTATTTGCACACGCCGTGAGCGGATGTGACACAACTTCGGCTATTTTTAGCAAAGGGAAGACGCGTCTATGGGTCATTCTCAAATACAACGAAGATCTTCGGAAAACTGTCGAAGTTTTCGATCAGCCTGGCGCATCCAAGGAAGATATCAAGATAGCTGGAGAAAAATTTGTTCTGGAGTTGTTCAACGGAAAGGGCTCCAATTCTCTAAACGAGCTTCGTGTGCATCTGTATGGAAGGACTATCGCAAGACAGACAGTTACTGCTTCGTTCGATTTGGCTACATTGCCGCCAACGTCCGACACATTCACTGCGTACATATTTGCAGGTATATATTATTTTCAGTATGTTGTTACACCATTTTATTTTGCTGTGATAAAATTAGCATTCTCTTTTGTTTACTAATTGGTTTCTAACAAAAATTATTTGAATTATTTGATAAATAATACATATAAACTGTATTAGTTTCAAGCAGAAATATCTACTTCGATATTAGCACTACTTTTTACTTAATATATTTGTTCTCCTAAAAATGGCATTAAAATAATAATTTATGATCGCCAAGTCACAAATGGTTACATATTTTACAAATTAAAACATTAATTTTGCTTAGCTAGCTCAATAAAGCACGTAAAAAACCCCACCGAGAACACCTTATAGAATGAAGAGATGTCGATGGGGGGAGTGGGGGGTGGACTCAAAATGCGAAATTGAATTATTTTCACTATTAGGAGAGATGTACAAAAAGGGTGCTTTTCATTAAAAACACTCAAAACATTTTGAAAACAATTTTTTTTGGGGGGGAGGGGGATTTTTCAAGAGGGATGGCTTTAAGCGTGAAATATTTTGAAAAGAGGGGATGCACTTCATTGATCATAGAGAAAGTAAGCTCCTGTCGGATGTAACAATGCAAAATCAGAGCGCGTCCCGGTCGCAGACGGAGAAGAGAATGACGTAACAATCTTTTGTTTACACCGCTATAGCTCGGCAACTATTATTCAAACATCGATTATAAGTACATCAAATGAAAGCTTATTTTGTCGCCAACAACTTTTATAGAAGACTTGTCTGCGATATTCGTGATAGTTTGCCAACAAACGTAAAAAAAAAAAAACTTGGCACTTTAAAAAAAAAAAACGCGGCATTTTTTCGTTTCCTGTTAGACCGAAAGTATCGATAACATGCCAACCCATGAATTAAATTATAGGTTATTTTCTCTCCTTTAATTTAAGCCATGTTAGCGCACTGTTACCCTAATCGTTCGCCTACAATGCGCATTCCAGCAACACCACCTACTTCTCCAGCATTCCAGGAGTTCAAACGGCTGGAAATCCAGGAAGCCGACACGGGAAGACCGGGGACTTTTAATATGTTGTTAAGAACATCAAATAGGACAACTGTACAAATTTTCAGCTTTACTAATTTTTTTTCAAGGTTAAAACCTAAAATTCCTGGGCTAAATGAATTCTGTTAAAATGAGTCTTATTGATATGATAAATATCGTTTAAAATGATAATCCGTTAGCAAAAATATCTACCCCGTCCGGGATTCGAACCCGAGATGTCTAGATTCACAGTCATAGGCGCTAACCCCACGGCTATTTCGACTACGCAAATATTTTGTACAAGATGGTGACTTATTCCCACGTTCCAATAATACTGCATTGCGGAATTAAGTTTCATTGATATTTTGCTTGTTTCGATAATGTTCCTGTCTGAAATTGAGTTTAAAATGCTTTATGAATAGGCCGTCTTGTGAGTAAAGAGAATGTATTCAGTAATAGTTCATGAAGGCTTGCTTAATTCTCGTATAACCACAACGATTATATTATATTGATGACTGCATTACCGTTATGTGGGTTAATATTTGAATAGCCATTGTGCAGAAACACAATACCGGCAATGCCGACTACTTACAATGTTTGATATTAAGGCATTTTACCATTTAAATACTGATACGAAGACTTCAAACATGTACCATGTGCTTTGTTTCAATCACTTGACACCAGAGTTCGCATGATCGTTTACCGTTCAGTATGTCACATACATTCTACATGGCCGAGAGTACGTCATGGTATCAATTTCCGACACCGCGCGCTCATTGTTTCTCTTACCACTGCCAGCTGGATCGATCGATAGAGTTGGCAGTGCGTCTTACACTTCCGTTCGATCCACCACTGCCAGCTGGTGCTACCTCGATCGTTGCGATCAACTCCCGTCCCATTTTTCAAAATCACTCCCACAAAAATATCCAGCAACCGAGTGGAAAGATGTTACACATCAAAAAAAATGTATGTGTAAAATCAACTCAATCCCTCGCGGGGATTCAGTAATAAATAGGGTTTGGATGTTTAGGGATAGTCATATTAGTCTCTTTCTCTTTGTTCATGCCCGATTGATTTCTGATGCAAATCCTGTGATTATCGTCACAATACAGACATATTTCGAACATTATTTTTTTACCATCAGGTCATATTTTGAGCATTTTTTTTTGGTAAGAACGTCATATTTCGGTAGAGTGACGGCAGCTGTAGGTGTGCAATCATCCTCAACTTACCGAACGGGAACTAGTGTTTACAGAAATTGAGTCTGGATGTCATAACCACTTAAACATGTATATTCAGAAAATTATTATGAAAATGGGAATAAAGAATTTAGTTAACAAGTTAATATCGAAGGGATTTTCGCTTGGATTTAAAATTAAGAAAAACGGCCATATTTAAATTAGTAATTTTCAGGTCATATTGTGTCTTTTTGAGTGATATTTCGTCATTTTAATGCCATATTTGCTTGCATATTCGGGTTGTTTTTACATTTTTACATTTAATTATCCGAGCCCTAGAACGAAGGTGGATCAAAAAGTTAGTTGCACTAACGCGCTGCAGCAGCGCGCTGTGTGTCGCAAACGTGGGCACAGCGGAGAAAGGGACAGACACTGCCCACACGTCTGTTAGGCAGGTCACTGTGGTGTCTCGTCTTGTATGGTGTGAATAGCGGCCAAATGCAATGGCGTGTCGACTGGACGTTCACTCCAAATATCTGGTGCGTGCGACAATCCGATTCCTATGGGCCAAAAGGAAGAATTGCACGGACATTCATCGTGAAATTAGTGCTGTGCATGGTGAGTGGGCCATTTCCCGGCAAGGGATAACGCAACACCATACAGGGCCCACCAAACGAGCGAACTTCTGCAGCGTTTCAAGTGGGAGGTCTGGCAACAGCCACCCTATAGTCCCGACCTAGCGCCATGTGACTTTCATCTGTTCGGTAAGCTCAAAACGGAGCTCGGTGGTCGACGTTTCCAGACCGATGAGGAGGTGAAGGCTGCTATCTCCTTGTGGATGCAGAACACTGTAGGAACTATACTGTGTATATGCATCCGGCATCGACAAGTTGGTTGTGCGTTCGCAGAAATGTTTGGAGTCTCTTGGAAACTATGTGGAAAAGTGAGGTTACATTGTATGTCGTTATAGGCGTGTTGCTGTTGTATAGGTGGTGTTATAAATGGCCATAACTGGGAAGTGCAACTTATTTTTTGATCTGCCTTCGTAATAAAGAAGAATAACTCCTACAAATACCTCAGTTAATGGTTAACCCCGAATATTAGTGAGGATCTAGCCGTGAAAACCAGGTGCACCAAACTGGAAAGAGTTTACCATCTCGGTAAGAACATTTACCAGTCCAAATCCCTTTCCCTTCGCCTCAAACTTAGACACTACGAAACCCTAGTATGGCCTTCGGTACTGTATGCCTCAGAACGCTTGAATATTCCAAAAAAGGGACAACTCAGGAATTATAATAATAATAATAGACCTAATAATAATAATAATAATAATAATATTGTATGGCCTCGGGTGCCGGGTGCAAGCTTTGTTATTTGACACCCAGAGGGCAGCTTGCATGTTGAATTTTGTTGTTCCTTGAAGCACTATGAAAGTCAAGGAGGTTAGATATCTAAACTCCTTGACACTATAGCGCTTTCTAATAGAGTAATGAGAAACTTTGTGTTAGCGGAAAATTCCGAGATTAATTTTGCCATTATGAACACGGCCTACTGAATTCAAATGGGTTCTTTGACATGCCAACATCGTATGACATGCGTGTCGTATTTTTGCCGCCTTAAAAAATCACTTACCACGGCCAGGAGCGAACCTGCAATCTTGGGGTTAGTAGACCGACACGCTATCCATTCACCCACCGTGGCAAGCTTTGGGGTTAGTAATCCGACACGATAACCACTCACCCAGCGTGGCAAGCTACTCAGGAATTTGAAACTGAGTTGAATACAGAATCAGGCATAACAATGAGCTTGACCAACGTGTAGAGAGCAAACATCGGCCATGAGAAAGAGGAGACTTACATTCTACGGCCATATAGTCAGAATGGACAGCAAGAGACTGACCTCAAGAATCTTCAACATCATTTCTAGAGGAAAGGGGACAATTGCCAAAGGGAGGAGACTTGTACGAAGAGACCTCAATTTTTAGAAATGGATCCCAAGGATATATTCAACAGGGATACATTTAGAATGCTGATCATGACATCCGACACTCTCCAGTCATTGACAACTAAAACACTGCGTCCTGGAGTGGGAGTGAAGTGGACTCAGGAAAGTAAAGCAATCCATAGTGCAAAGATGAAGGAATACTGGGATAAGAAGGCAGCTCGCCACAGTTAGGAACCACATGGTCCAAGGGGTCTCAACGAACCAAGAAGAAATACATTAAAATCGTCATTGGACTAAGGTATTGATGGTAAACAAAAGTTAAATTGATTGGTTGGTTCCTTAGTTTAGGGGCTGCGACGACGTGGTCATGTAGCCCCGTGTACTTTGGGTGTGTGTAGAATCTGTCTGATAACTGGTGTTGTTTGTGATGACTGTATTACTGTGTATTATCTGTTTTTATTTCAAGTAAGGACTTCAAACGATAATTTCAAGTAGTTCCTATTTTCGCTGCCAAATACTACCATCCACGACACCTAGATGTGAACTTGGCTACTACTAGATGCCATCGCAACCAGCGCATGGTGACTAACGTTGGAACTTAAGAGCATTAATCAAACCTAACCTAAAAATTTTGTTTCACACACGTTTAGTTAGGGGAAGGTTCTTTTAGATGCCATAAATCTATGACACGGGCCCGCCGACCTTACTTCCCCTCCGAAGGAAGGCATACTGAGGGATTTTTAACGCTCTTAAAAATCCAACGACTTCGGCCGGGTTTGAACCTGTGACCTCGGGAAGTTAATCAGCATTTTGAAGAGATCACTGACACCTTCAGCAAAAGGCGATTGAAGTTCTATGGCCACAATCTCAGCATGAACAATGCCAGGCTCACCAAAAGGATTCTCAAAATTAATAGAGGTGTCGTCTGCTCCATATTGAAACTTGCTCTCTCAATGAAAGTCAAGAACAACTGTCTTAGTAAAAATAGGAAACACCTTCAAGGAATTACCATCACAAAGGAAATTACACAAGATCGACTCCAGTTCAAAACAGATGCTGAGAACCAATAAATCGTGGACTGAAGAACGGAGGAAAGTTTACAGTGCCCAGATGAACAGATTTTGGGAGAAGAAAAAATCAACATCATCTCTTGATGAATGCAGTACATTTGCATTTGTCTGTTGGCACAGGCTAGAGTAAAAGGTGGCTTTTCACCGATGTCTCAGTCTCACTCATGGCTGTGATTATATGGAAGCTACTGAGGTATGGGTGGTGCTTAGTAATGACATTCGGGGCACAGTCAGTGCCTGTGATTGCTGTGAAAAGTTCTACTCATAGGGTTAGTACTACCGTTCTGACTCAGTGAGGAAAGCAATGGCAAACTACCTCACTCCTCTTCTTGCCTAGTACGCCTCAATTTAGCGCTGCCTTGGGTTTTTGTGGGTATCTACTCACATAACCTAACGGCGGTACTTTTTGAGGATCCAACCAGCCTTCGGGCTGACTACCTAACAGATTAACTAAATAAGTTCTATCGCGCTCCACATATGGGAATAACGATGTAATAATAATAATAATAATAATCTAACATCTAACCTCCTTGACTTTCATAGTCAAGGAACTACGAAATTCGACATGCAAGCTACCCTCTGGGTGTCAAATAGCAAAGCTTGCACCAGGCACCCGAGGCCATACGATATAATAATAATAATAATAATAATAATAATAATAATAATAATAATAATAATAATAATAATAATAATAATAATAATAATAATAATAATAATAATAATAATCAAAAGGTGCTTTTCTATAAATACCAAAATTCATCACTACATCACTGTAGTCAAGCCGGTATCCCTCTATGCGTCAGAATGGTGTCCGGACAGTTCCCCACACTGACACTTCCACACACTGCAAAAAATACTGACACTTCCCCACAGCCCTTGATCGTGGCTACCTGTTTAATGACTCAGAAATAATCTCGACTGACATTTCCACACACATCTCCCCCCCACCACCAAGGCTACTATGAAAACGATCAAGTTGAAGACATAGCCTAAATGTGGATTTTGAAGCAGCTGTAATTTCTTCTCTGAAAGATGTATTTCCAACAACAAAAATACATGGCAGTCATTTTCACATGACAAAATGCTTATGGAGAAAAGTACAAGATCTTGGATTGTCGGTGGAGTACCGAGAGAATAACGAAATCGGCCTTCATGTCCGTATGTGCGCAGCACTTGCGTTTTTAAAGCCTGAAGATGTGCTCGATGGATGGGTGGAAATACACTCTCAAGCTCCAGAAAGTCCCTAACTTAGCCAGTTTTTTGACTACTTCGTTGACAACTGGCTAGATAACCAAGACATTCCAATCGAGATGTGGAACTGCCACCAAGCACGACACAGGACAACGAATGCTGTTGAGGGCTGTAACAACCGACTCAACAATCTTGTCGGGAGACCTCACACCAAATTAAAAGAGGTTGTCAAAGTGTTGAAGACGGAAGCTGAGATGACAAACTGCGCATTTGTGAAGTCTGAGCTCAACATGGAAGGAAAAAGAAGAAGAAGAAGACGAAAATATGTCAAACTGGACGGACGGATTGAGAACACTCAGAAAAAGTTCGAAAATGACAAAAAAAAAAAAAAAAAGAATAGTTTTCTGAAGGCAGTTGCCTATTCACAGGAAATGGGGTAGGTTAATCTTATTGTTAAAAACAAAAAAAAAACTGACGAAGCCTAGAAAGCTGATTTTAAACACACCAAAATGATCGGTTTTGTTATTATTTTTGCAATCCACAGCCTGGATAAAGTGTGATGGAAATCAGACTCTGCATTTATTTTATTTTGATGGAAATTATACTACATCACATTGACATTTTCGTGACCATGTTAGTAATGTTTAATGAAGTACATAAACCGAGCGCTTTTCTTCACTCCAAAGGAGTATCATGTTAAGGTGCATTGTCACTGGTGCGGCTGTAACGATGATCGCTGAAGCCTATAGCCTCAGGGGGGATGTGTGTGGAACTGTCAGTCGAGATAATTTCTGAGTCATTAAACACGAAGCCGCGTCCAAGGGCTGTGGGGAATTGTCAGTATTTTGGGCAGTGTGTGGAAGTGTCAGTGTGGGGAACTGTCATGTAATCGTCAGAATGCCTTATCCTATCTCAGAAATGTGCGCTTGCTAAGTTAGAGCAAAGAGAAAGAAAGATTCTCCACAACATACTTGGTCCAAACTACAAAAACGGGATCTACTTAAGAAAATCCAGGAAAGAAATCTATTCTAAGATAGAGAAGATCACAGACACAATGTGCAAACGCTGGGTTCGCTTCTACGGTCACTTGTGACGGATGGATGACTCTAGATGAACAAAACGTATATTTAACAATTTCGACTCAAAACCAAAAACAACAGTTCTCTGGTACGTTAACGTTGAGAAAGACCTCCAAGAAATGGGCTTACGACCAGATGACGCGCAGAAACGAGACCTTTTCCGAACAAGCATCCTGACTTTTGGGACTTTCCGAGATGAGAAATGGACAACCGGTGTAAATTAGTCGGATAATCGCCGTGCTTGACACAGCAAGCTAATGAAAACCTACTGGATCAATTGTAAATTGAATAAACGCCAGAATGTATAGTGAAACTTATCGTTGTCCCTAGTTGGCCGATTAGCGAATAATAAATAAATAATAACAATATCTACATGTGGAGAAAATAACGGGCACCATACGAAAAAGAAGACTCCTTTTATGGCCATTTAATACGAATGAGCTCCGGAAAATTGTCCAATCGAATCTGGGCCTACTTTTTGGGAAAGAAAACCAAAGGGATCTGGTTCACAGAGGTGCAAAAATGACCTATAGGAACTAGGGATATCACACGAGGACACCTTGGAACGTGACTCTTAGAAGAGGAAACTTGGGGAAATACAGAGCTTTCAGCCAAAACCCATATTGGAAACCGGCAAGAAGTGGAACGAAGAAAGAAAAGAAGCTCACTGAAGAAGAATGCGTGAACACTGGGCCAATGTGAAAGAACGGGGGAAAGGCAGTTGAAATAACGTGGTCTATAGAAGAGCGAAACGATTATTAAAAAGAAATAATAATAATGAATGACACCAGGATGTACTTCTGGCTGGATAAATGTCGCGTGAATGCTTTATTCAAGCAGTAAAGTGGGCCGAACACGCAGGCTGTCAATTAGCAGTATCTCTAAAAATAGTTGCTATGGCGTAGGAAGAGACATACTCGTATATGTATCTTGGATGCTACCAAGCAAAAGAGTCATCGATCGACCATCGCAATATGCACAAGCCTCTTTGAAAGAAAGTCATACGTCGATGTAAAGCTATTCTGAAGACCAACGCGAGGGCTGAACGAAGTTACGGCAATCAACACGTATGCTATCCCAGTTCAAATCAAAAGTTTCCATATTATCACATGAACTACAACAGAACTTGTGGTGATAAACTAGGCAAACAATCTTTTGCTCACGAGATTATGTGCAAATCATCCTAAAAGTAATCTGCACAGATAGCACCTCTCAAGGAGCCTTAGAGGGAGAGAGGTGTTGCAGATGTCCTGAAGCTTCATACAAAACAAGTTAACACCCTTAGGACTTATCCCACAAACGTGCACCAGAAGGTGATCTGTAGCAAACTCTAACAGCATTTGATAAAAGATACAGTCAGTCTGAGAGACTAGACTTTATATCAATTCAAATGACGCATGCCACAAATGCTACACATGTTAGAAAGGCTCAGGACTCTTTGCACTCTGCTGCATGACGTCAAGCACTCGCCGTCTCCGTATCGCATAACGGCAGACCCCAGGAGTAAACTCAGACTCAACATACTCCATTACCCTTTAACTTAGGCTTCCCGCACGCGGGCTGCATGACGTCACGCACTCGCCGTCTCCGTTCGCATAACGCCAGACCCCAGGAGTAAACTCAGACTCGGTGCATATGCACTGAACAACATGATGACGTCATACATGCCGTAGCGGTGACGCATAAGTTGAAGTCGACAAGATCATTTGAAACGATAAAACATATCCCCCTTGAATTTCAGTAATAAAAACGCTCTGGTTTCTGTTGCACAGAAAGGTCTGAAAGAAAAGCTAAACCGCTGTCTGTCAAAATAAATTAATGGGAAATATCCGTCATAAATCAAAGAGAGTTATGTTTTCCGCGATGGCTCATGTAGCTGTCTGATGTAAATGGAGAACCTTTCATAGAAACAGAGGGATCATACAATACAAGGCCAGGTGATCCCCACTAGGAATTAGAGGAAATGCACCAGGAATGACCGCACTGTGCTGAATTACAAATTGTGCAGTAGGAGATGGATCGTGTTGGCACTTGAACAGTGACTGCCAAGTCCTTGCACCCAGTATGTAGGCTACACTTGGCAGCATGACATCGTTGCCTACGCACCAGGAGCTTTACAGGCTGAATTTCTACAAAAGTACAAAAATTAACATTAAAAAGTTTAATATATTAAAATAACAATGAAAATTAAATATAAAATATAGACTAATTTATGAAAAAGTAAAAAAAAATATATAAAATTAAAAGTTATGAAAATTAAAATATCAATAAATATTAAATGAAATATGAATAAATAAAAAAAACTCAGAAATGAAAAATTATAACATTATGGTGTTTGAAGCCATTTTTCATTGTTGTCTTAGTAAACGTAGTTTGATGTTTTTCAGTTGGTCAACTCGATTGCACCCAATTGTGGGTTATTCCCTAATCCTGAGAAAAAAATTACCTGAGATTAATAAACGCCCTTGGATGACCAGTTTCGATCGTCAAGTGATCATCGTCAGATCTACTACACTTAGGCTATAAAATCTATATCTGAGAGTTTGGGTGAAAGTATTTACAATATGCACACTTATTTAGTTGCAGTATTAGTTAAGATAATACAACTTGTCAATATTTGACAGTTATAGTCTACAGTATGTGATCTGAGAAAGGGCGGGCATCAATTCCACCCGGGAATTCCTGTCAGGTAGCCAGGGTTACCTCAATTCCACCCGATCCTCCAAGGGACCCAGAAATGAGTTCCTCAACTCCGCCCAGGCTTTTCCCCAATGACGTAAACCAATGTCATAACCCTCCTGCTCGCATACCAAGGGCCGTGTCAAACACCTTATGCAGCGCATAAGTAGAAAAAAAATAGAAAACTTGGCAGACTTACGTAAAAGAATATTATGATTAATTTTAAATCACCACCACCAAGTCCGCTCAATCGTTAAATCAGATATAAACATAATACAAAGAGCTAGATATTAATCACTGCTGTTTTTGGTATTCCCAAAAATATGAACACCTGAGAGCTTATGTTGTCGTGTGGAATGCAAGAATTCGCTCATGCACTACAGAAGGTGTTTGACGTTGACCCGGCTCTTGGTATGCGAGCAGGAGGGTTATGACATTTGTTTACGTCATTGGGGATAACCCCTTTGCCGACCCCTTGTCAAAAGCCTGAGCGGAGTTGAGGAACTTATTTTTGGGTCCCTTGGAGGACCGGGTGGAATTGAGGACAATCGGTCGGAATTGATGTTCGACCGTGAGAAACACACGACACTTAGGAATGCGAGATGGGGAAAGCCCAACGAGATAAGGGACACCTCACACACAGGAATCTCCCTTCAGTCGAGAGTAGGTTAACTGCTCTCACCAGGACCGTGCAAGACTCAACCAGATAAGTAGCCTGTACAATACAATCTCAATTGATTATTTAACAACAATCACATAGTCACTCTAAACAAGCAAATTTTGGAAGTCAACCACTAATTCCAGTATCTTAACAATACATCATGTAGACTATAACTAACAAATATTGAGGAGTTTCATTATATTAACTAATACTACAACTAAATAAGTGTATATACACACATCAAAAAAAGTTTTGCATCACCTCGGTTCCCAGATCTCCGGCATATAGACGTTGACTGTGTGTATTGTATCCAAGATACAGTCCCTTTGACTGTTCATAGATGTCACTAAAACTGCTCAAAGATGTAAACAACCATGCATGAGCAGGGCCTATTAGACGGAGGGGGTACGACAGCCGATCAGTTCCAGTCATTCCACCAGGACGAAGGTACGCTGCTCATGTTGTCTGTAGTTCTACCATGCCTAGAAGGTCAATACCGCAGTTCGATCGCGTCCGCATTGTTACTTTGTGTCAAGAAGGGCTCTCAACAAGGGAAGTTTCCAGGCGTCTCAGAGTGAACCAAAGCGATGTTGTTCGGACATGGAGGAGGTACAGAGATACAGGAACTGTCGATGACAGGCCTCGCTCAGGTCGCCCAAGGGCTACTACTGTAGTGGATGACCGCTACTTACGGATTGCCGCTCGGAGGAACCCTGACAGCAATGCCACCATGTTGAATAATGCGTTTCGTTCAGCCACAGGACGTCGTGTTTCAACTCAAACTGTGCGCAATAGGCTGCATGATGCGCAACTTCACTCCCGACGTCCATGGCGAGGTCCAGCTTTGCAACCCCGACACCATGCAGCGCGGTACAGATGGGCCCAACAACATGCTGAATGGACCCCACGGAATTGGCATCACGTTCTCTTCACCGATGAGTGTCGCATATGCCTTCAACCAGACAATCGTCGGAGACGTGTTTGGAGGCACCCTGGTCAGGCTGAACGTCTTAGACACACTGTCCAGCGAGTGCAGCAAGGTGGTGGTTCCCTGATGTTTTGGGGTGGCATTATGTGGGGCCGACGTACGCCACTGGTGGTCATGGAAGGCTCCGAAACGGCTTTACGATACCTGAATGACATCCTCCGACCCATAGTGCAACCATATCGGCAGAATATTGGAGAGGCATTTGTCTTCATGGACGACAATTCTCGACCTCATCGTGCACATCTTGTGAATGCGTTCCTTCAAGATAACGACATCGCTCGACTACAGTGGCCAGCATGTTCGCCAGACATGAACCCTATCGAACATGCCTGGGATATGTTGAAAAGGGCTGTTTATGGACGTCTTGACCCACCAACCACTCTGAGAGATTTACGCCGAATTGTCGTTGAGGAGTGGGACAATTTGGACCAACAGTGTCTTGATGAACTTGTGGATAGTATGCCACGACGAATACAGGCATGCATCAATGCAAGAGGACGTGCTACTGGGTATTAGAGGTAGTGGTGTGTACTGCAATCTGGACCACAAATGCTGAAAGTCTAGCTGTATGATGGTACAACATGCAATGTGTGGGTCTCATGAGCAATAAAACGAGCTGAAATGTTGTTTGTGTTGATCTCTATTCCCTTTGTATTTAAAGGTTCCGGAACTCTTGGAACCGAGGTGATGCAAAACTTTTTTTGATGTGTGTATTATAAATACTTTCACCCAGACTCTCAAATATAGATGGTTAGTTGGTTCCTCAGTTTAGGGGCTGCGACAACGTGGTCATGTAGCCCCGTGTACTTTGTTTGTGTGTAGAATCTGTCTGATAACCGGTGTTAATTGTGATGGCTGTATTAGTGTGTGTATCTGTTTTTTAATTCAAGTAAGGACTGCAACTTAAAATTTTGCAAATAGTTCCTACTTTTGCCGTTAAACGCCACCGTCAACGACTACTAGGCCTAGTTCAGAACTTAGCTACTAGACGCCACCGCAGTCGGCTCTTGGCAACGAACGTAGAAACCTAAGAGCGTTGTTTACATTCTTAACCTATACAATTTAGCTTCACATAGTTGTAATTAGTGGAAGGTTCTTTAACATGCCAAAATATATGACATGGGACCGCCAGCTTTACTTCCCCTCCGAAGGAAGGCATACTGAGGGATTTTTAATGCTCTTAAAAAATCGACGGCTTCGGCCGGGTTTGAACCCGCTATCTTGGGCATAGAAGATCAGCATGCTACCAACTACGCCACCGAAGCCGTCTTCAAATATAGATTTTATAGTCTAAGTGTAATGGATCTGATGATGATCGCTTGACGATCGATACTGGTCATCCAAGGGTATTTATTAATCTCATGTACATTTCTTTCAGGATTAGGGAATAACCCACAATTAAGTACAATCGTGTTAACCGACCGAAAAACACCAAACTACGTGAAAAATTATTAATTAAAACTTGAAAAAAAAAGAAAACAAAATCAAAAATAGAAAATTAAAAATACAAACATCAAAATAAAGAAATAAAAATGAAAATTAAGAAATAAAAGGTAAACGTTAAAAGTTAAAAGATACAAATGCAAATACAAATACGAAAAATAAAAATTAAATGAATAAATAAATAAAGTCAATCGTTCTGCCCCAATGTGAAAACAGTGTTCTCTGTCCTTACGCATCTTATATCGGTAACTTTGGCAATTTAATGTGTGTCATTCCTTATTTCTAATACAGTACTACATCTTGCTCCAGCCATAAGAGACAAACAGTTGGTTTCAGGAGTGAGGGGAGGGGCATTATCCTGCCATTCAAAGAACAGCTGTATCTCTAGTGAAAATTTCTCTTTTCGCGCGGGTAAATAAATCGAGCTCTTGTAAACACAAGACCCACAAAAGTCTCATTGGGTGTTGTTACGCTATGGTATCACCAGTTAACAACATATGGCCCCAGAGGAGGGAATGAAGCAGTAACATAAAGAACTCTCCTTCCCAGCTAATTAAAAGGAAGCCACATTTTACAGCTTGATACATCTTATTAGGACATGTGCGGGTAGATTAGCCTGCTGAACACAAACAATGACTTGGCTGCGCTCTTCTTTAATAACATAATCATTCATGTCGTCTCCTGCCACGTGCCAGCATGGACACTTGTTAAATATTCGGGTAAAAAATAAACTACCCAACCCTCTAACATAGCAGAGAGGACCGTGTGCATCCATGGACGACCGCCACCCTGTTCATAGCCGATAGATTATGCGCAACACCTAGGTTTTTGGTTGTTGGACGTTACTTACTTTGTCAAGCCCGTTCGATACACCTGGGAGAAACACCAACAGACATTGATTCTTTAGGGGCTTACCAACATCGTGGTCATGTAGCCCTATGTACTTGGGTGTGTGTGGATTTTTCTGATCACCTGTGTTATTGTGGGTAATTATAATTGAGATAAGGATTGGGAAGGAGGCGGTCGTGGCCTTAAGTTAGGAATCATCCCGGCAATTTGCCTGGAGTAGAAGTGGGAAACCATGGCAAACCACTTTCAGGATGACTGAGGTAGGAATCGAACCCGCCTCTTCTCACATTGCCTCACGAGGCTGAGTGTACCCCGTTCCAGCCCTCAAATCCGAATTAAATTTCTTGGCAGAGCCGGATATCAAACCCAGGCCTCCCCGGTGTCAGCCAAGAATGCTAGCCATCTGGCCCTAAAACCATATGTATAATAGAAATTCATTGCATCTTCAACCCCACTGAAACTGAAATAATAAGGTAAAGAGATAAAGATTATTATTATAATTATTGTTATTATTATTGTTATTATTTACTTCACTCTCAGAACAGTATCTGGCAAATACTGCATGCAGCAAATATACTGTTAACTAAAAATCGAAGCAGAATCACCACATTTAAAAATTCTATGTTCACTAATCCATGAATTTTTAGCCTACTTTTCACATTTTGCAAAAATGAGGAAAAAGTAGACTTATGAGATCGGGCAAATGTGTGTCTGTCTGTCTGTCTATCTGTCTGTCTGTCTGTCTGTCCTTCTGTCTGTCTATCTGGCTGTGTGTGTGTGTCCCCCTATCAACTCCTAAACGGCTGGAGCAATCGAAACAAAATTTGGTAGGAGTAAAGATCTATACCCGAATATCTCACGGCCATATTTGAAAATGATGTCAGTGCTACCAACTGCTGAAAAATCGCAACTGAAATTTGAGCTCCATGTTGGATATCTTGGAAGGTATGAATGGGAGCTATTTCAAAATTGGCACACGTATAGATAATAATATTGCAGTTTAATTTCCAGGAGGCCATACATGGCAGTGTTGCCAAAATGATTAAAAGCCTGCTGATTGGTCCAATTTTTAAATGTATATAACTTCTACACTTTCAATTTGAATTCAACCAAATTTCGTATGTTGTATGTGTACATAATCAGATATGACTGATCGTATTCTTAAGAACCACCTGGGCTGCCAACTGTTAAAATGCTCTTAATTTCTTTTATCCAAATACCAATATATCGGAAAGTATGCAAGCCAACAGCTTTAAACTATGCACACGTATAGTACCTGACATTCTATATTAATTTGGAGTAACTTATATACGTCAGTGCTACCAACATGATTCTAAGCCTGCTGAGAGGTCCAAATTTAAATACATGTAACTTCCATACTATCATTTGGATTTCAACCAAATTTCGTATGTGCTATGTGTACCATAACAGATATGACTATGCGTATTCTTAAGAGCAACCAGGGTTGCCATCTGTTAATATGTGCTGTCTCTATTTTTGTTACCCTAATATCGATATATCAGAAAGTATGCAAGCCAATAGCTCTAAACATTGCACACCTATAGTACCTGGCATTCTAGATGAATTTGGAGTAACTAATATACGTCAGTGCTGCCAACATGATTCTAAGCCTGCTGATAGGTCCAATTTTAAAATGCATGTAACTTCTATACTAACTAGTGGATTTCATTCAAAATTCGCACAACAATAGATCATATTATTTCAGACTATTTCTGACCAATACATGCATGACATTGTTGCCAACATGATTTTACGCGCGCTGTTAGATACAATGTTTAACTGCATGTAACGTCCATGCTATTCATTGGACTGCAACCAAATTTTGTATTCTGTACCTTAAGAGATGGAACTAAGAATATATTCAGTCAACAGGGCTGCCAACTGTAGTGCTCTATTTGGCTACTGTACATTATGCCAGGTATACAGTATTTCGAACTAATTAGAAATTTCGATATTACCAACTTAATTTCGTCATTATTCTAGATAGATCCACATAGATTAATCATTGGCATGAATCTTAAATTTTAAGAAAAGTAGGCTCTTTAGTTCGTCACGGAACTTCTTGTTTAACTTCTGGTTGTCGAAATGATGATTGCTTTTTGCATTGACTTGTACAAATTTGCGTCCACATCAAGTTTCTTCAACCCCTGCAGCAGGCTTCTTAGTACAACGCCAGTACGGTACATGAGATGACAATTGGAATGATCTTAAATCTTTCAATCTGCCATTGCTTCCTTATAGTCTCCACTAGGTATTTGTATTTGGAGATCTTTTCTTCATGCTTTGCTTTTACGTTGTTGGTATTGCGGACTGCTACATCAACCATGACTTCCTTAACCTGCTTAATGATGACTACAATATCCGGCCTGTTATGGCAAACTGTGCTGTCGGTCAATATGCTATTGTACGATCCCAATAGAGACGACAAGTCTTATTTTTCGTGATGCACTCTGAGAGGTACTGATAGTATTGAACTTAATGTTGTCCCAGAAGTTGGTATTTGTCGGTCAGTTCTTAGTGCAAACTTTCAGCCACTGCGCCATATTTCGTCTGTATTCTGTTACCCATAGCATTGTAGGCTACATACAGTTGTAATATGGTGGATAGTCTCCGACACTGGGCACCCAAAGCGACACTTGCCATCTTAGTATTATAATGTAAGTATAATTCACTAGGGCCAACTACGACCACGATAAGTCTTGTCACATTTGGCTTTCTTTTGCGCCAAGTTTTCCGTCATCCTTTGGGAGTGAGCCGGCTTGCGTTCCTCTGCCCAAGGGGCACCAAGTCTTCTTTTTGGAAGCAAGACTCGGTTAAGCCCGTTCGTCACCATCTTTTGGCGGAAGAGATGGTTGGTTGGTTCCTTAGTTTAGGGGCTGCGACAATGCGGTCATGTAGCCTCGTATACTTTGGGTGTGTGTAGAATTTGTCTGATAACCGGTGTTAATTATGATGGCTGTTTTAGTGTGTGTTATCTGTGATTGAAGGAGAAGGACAGCAGACATCAATTTTTCAAACAGTTCCTACTTTTTCTACCAAATGATACCGTCCACGACACCTAGTTGCGGACTTGGCTACTAGATGCCATCGCAGACAGCAACTGGCAGTGAACGTTGGGACTAATATAGCGTTATCAATTCTAACCTACAAATTTTGGCTTCTCACAAGTCTAGTTAGTGGAAGGTTCTTTTTCATGCCATAAATCTATGACATGGGATCGCCGGCTTTACTTCCCCTCCGAAGAAAGGAATACTGAGGAATTTTTAACGCTCTTAAAAAATCCGACGACTTCGGCCGGGTTTGAACCCGTGACCTTGGGCATAGAAGTTCAGCATGCTACCAACTACGCTACTGAAGCCGCCAAACGGGTCGTCGGGATTGATTTGGAGCATTTGGATGTCTTCTTTGGTGTTTCAAAACCGGGGCATCGTGGTTTTGTGGTTAGAATAAGAAGTGAACTATCTTCTTTTTCAACCTGTTGCCGTACATTCGTCTTAGGTGGCCTACAGATTCATATCCTGGTGCAGCCAGCTGGCATTTGAGGGTGCGCAAGTGCGAGGGAGCCGTGTCAGTAAATTTACTGGCACGTTAAATTCTGGCACCACGGCACCACGGCGTTTCTAATAGCCAGAGTACTTAAAAAGGATGTAAAACCAATATTATTATTATTATTATACCGACAGTAGTGGCTACGCGGTCTAAAGCGCTGCGTTAGGTCAAGGGGCCAAGCTCTCTGCTGACTCGGTAGACGCGTGGGTTCGAGCCCCACCGCCGGCTGTCCTTGAAATGGTTTTCCGTGGTTTCCCATTTTCAACACCAGGCAAATGCTGGGACAGTACCTTCTGACAGGCCACGGCCGCTTCCTTCCACATCCCGGTTTCATTCATCTTCATCCATTCCATCTCTCATCCCGACGCGTAGGTCGCCCACGGGCGTCGACTAGAAAGACCTGCACTCGGCCTCTCAGGAGACTACACGACAAAAAAAAATTATTATTATTATTATTATTATTATTATTATTATTATTAGGTGGCCATGAATTCGTGCCTGTATTTCACGGATTGCGTATTATTATTATCATTCTTCTTCTTTCCTCGATTCGGCCAACTAGGGACCACGTCAGTTCAACTGTCTCTTCTTCCGAGCTCTAACTACCGCCCAGTGTTCCCGCATTCGTCTCCGGTTTTGTCCTTTTCTCTCTTGGGAACACGCCTTGTTATTATTATTATTATTACTATTTTGTTGTTGTATTTATCATCATCGTCATCACCGGATAGTGTTAGGCGGTACTGCAAAGTTTCCAGACCACAAGGTGAAGTGTCACTTAGCTGTCACAGACAAAGGGCACTGGCGGACACAGAAGCTAGTACTGAATTCTATATCGTAATGTAAGCCCAAAATGAGGCACTGGTGTGGCATGTTAATAATTAACACATCACTCATAGGAGTCTGTTCTAATTAATGAGCTATCTGCGCTAGCGCCTCAGTTCACCTGGGGTCGCAGTTAAAATTGTATCAGCGGCGAATATTATAGCAGCCATCCCAGATGAGAGCCACATAATATGGAACACTGTACACTAAGTTTTAATTTACCATCAAAGCTCGGAATTAACAACATTATCTCTAGAGAGACAAATGATATCTCTAGAGAGACAAATGATCTCTTCATTTTGGTAAGCACGCGCTAGAAAGCAAATTTAATTATATTTCTACAGTGAGGGCTCTCCCTATAGATAAAGTCCCGCGCGGATGCGGATATCCGCAAAATTTTTCGCTATGCGGATATAGTTTGGTTGGTTGGTTCCTCAGTTTTGGGGCTGCGACAACGCGGTCATGTAGCCCCGTGTATTTTGGGTGTGTGTAGAATTTGTCTGATAACCGCTGTTAATTGTGATGGCTGTATTAGTGTGTGTTTTTGTTTCGCAATTCAAGTAAGGACTGCTGACTTTGAAGTTTTCAAGTAGTTCCTACTTTTGCCGCCAAACGCCACCGTCAACTCCTATTAGTTCAGAACTTGGCTACTAGACGCCACCGCGGTCGGCTCTTGGCGACGAACGTAGGAACCTGAGCGTTGTTTACATTTTTAACGTAATTTAGCTTCACTCATGCGTAATTAGTGGAATGAACTTTAACATGCCATAAATCTATGACATTTTTCGAAGTGAAATGCCATGTCCTGTGGTTCGGATTCCACGTAAAAAGGAGGTCCCGTGGCTCATTATCACTAGATTCATGGTCACGTATAACTACTATCTTCCTTTTAATCTATGACATGGGACCGCCAAATTTACTTCCCCTCCGAAGGAAGGCATACTGAGGGACTTTTAACGCTCTTAAAAAATCCGACGACTTCGGCCGGGTTTGAACCCGCGACCTTGGGCATAGAAGCTCAGCATGCTACCAACTACGCGGATATAGTTTGCATGGCTGTGCGAATAGCGGATAAGCTGTGGATAATATTTCGGCTAAATTTGCGGATGGTTTTTAGAATGTAATGTTGAACTGTATTTGTTGTAAAAATAATTTAATTTTTGCTAAAATCTGGGTCTTTCACGTTTCTGGTTATTTCTATATTTGCATTCGCTTGGATTGTATGAGAATAATAGAGAAGTGAGAGTAAAAAAAAAGTCCTTTATACCTGCGCTTGCCT
This sequence comes from Meconema thalassinum, assembly GCA_946902985.2. NCBI lineage: Eukaryota > Metazoa > Arthropoda > Insecta > Orthoptera > Tettigoniidae > Meconema > Meconema thalassinum. The sequence goes on from OX336396.1 coordinate 151,188,366, forward strand.
GCGTGGGTATATCCGACGACTAAGTGGTTGGTTGGTTCTTAAGTTTAGGGGCTGCGACAACGTGGTCATGTAGCCCCGTGTACTTTGGGTGTGTGTAGAATCTTTCTGATAACCGGTGTTAATTGTGATGACTGTATTAGTGTGTGTTATCTGTTTTTTAATTTAAGTATAGGCTGCTACTTAGAATTTTTCAAATAGTTCCTACTTTTGCCGCCAAGCGCCACCGTCAACGACTACTAGGTCAAGTTCAGAACTTAGCTACTAGACGCCACCGCAGTCGGCTCTTGGCAACGAACGTAGAAACCTAAGAGCGTTGTTTACATTCTTAACCTATCCAATTTAGCTTCACACAGATGTAATTAGTGGAAGGTTCTTTAACATGCCATAATTCTATGACATGGGACCACCGGCTTTACTTCCCCTCCGAAGGGAGGCATACTGAGGGATTTTTAACACTCTTAAAAGATCCGACGGCTTCGGCCGGGTTTGAACCCGCTATCTTGGGCATAGCAGCTCAGCATGCTACCGACTACGCCACCGAAGCCGCTGCGTGGGTATATCCGACGACTAAGTCGGTGCTATAATTAGCCACCCACTGTTTTACATGCCGTTACTCAGAGGGACAAAACTCAGTCAACATTGTCTTGCGTTTCACACATAGTCTAGGGGAACGAATTTCTCCTCAAATGTCTAAAGGTGTTGGTTTAATACTTTATACATTATCTAATAAATTAAAAATATTATTGCAATGTCAGCAGATTCGGATATAAGTCGTGCCGATGCGGGGCGGATGCGGATAAAAGTCGAGCGGATGCGGGACGGATGAGGATAACGTTTTGTTTATCCGCGAAGGGCTCTCCATATAGAACGGACCTTTCCAAAGACCTTTCCGTGGAAAGTCACAATGACTCACCGTCACATTTATAGCATGTACCGATTACAACAACGGGCCGTGAAGCCCTGGATGCCGTCATAGCATTTATTACATACGCAGCTGGCAAAATACCTTAGTTGTGATAATTAAGACTTGATGTGAAATACTGTAGCCTACATCGTGTCCCGTGAACATGGTTAGATATAGAACAAAACAGCGAATTTTTCTTGTGAAAACTTATCTTCTCAAGAAGAAGTTTGCAGTAAATGTGTTAGTAAGTTTCAGCGCCGTGCGATTTTTACTTGTGGGGGAATCTCAAACAAAAGGTATGCAGAAACAATTCACATGCTCTGGAGGCTCTCGAGAACGAAACGACTGCACTGATACGAAATATTAGTTAGTATGAATTACACCGAGTGTACCAAAACTACTTACGTCGGTGCGACGTACGTTTCCAGCAACAACTTTGAAATTCATGTAAATAATTATGATAATAATAATAATAATAATAATAATAATAATAATAATATCGTATGGCCTCGGGTGCCGTGTGCATGCTTTGTTATTTGCGCCCAGAGGGCAGCTTGCATGTCAAATTTTGTCGTTCCTTGGAGCACTAAGAAAGTCAAGGGGGTTAGATATCCAAACTCCTTCACACTATAGCGCCTTCTAGTAGATCAAGGAGGAACTTTTGTGTTGGCGGAAAATCCCGAGATTAATTTTGCCATTATGAACACGGACAACTGAATTCAAATGGGTTCTTTAACATGCCAACAACGTGTGACATGCGTGCCGTGATTTTTGTCGCCTTTCAAAAATCACTTACCACGACCAGGAGGGAACCTGCAATCTTGGGGTTGGTAGTCCTAAACGATAACCACTCACCCACCGTGGAAAGCTAGTAATTATAATTATTAAACACATTAAAAAGTGTAAATGTGCTAAACTAGTTGGGCACTACGCTGCTGCTAGCGCCAGTGCCTTGCTCGACAGGTGGCTAGTCACAGTGCTTCTGCCGCCACGCGGCCACTGCGAATAGGCCCATCCGTTCGATGGGGAGGACCCTCGCTGCATCATATTGAAACCAGTGAGGTGTGAATCGACTTCACTTATTTGGATCTCTATTACCGATATTTTGAACTTGAACAATGAAACCATGTTGTTATTTATCTAAAAAAATATTGCAATAAATTGTGCAATATTGAAGATTTTTAAAAGGAAACGTAACCTACTGACATACTGTGGCTGCTCGTCTTTTACCTGGATGGCCGGGGTTCAAATTTCGGTGAAACAAGCGTTAAATTTTCACCTGAAAAATCACGTGGCCTCGGGAAAGGCATCCATACTAGAAAATACCCAGCGAAATCATAGCAGAAATAAGCCAGATTTGAACCTCAATCAGTTACGATAAGCTGTTGAAAAGTTTAGTTGTGGGGCTTCATATTTTTCCTCCTCGAAGGGGACATTTGAACTAGTAGAAAAATCCGGGCAGCATACAGAAGTTCCAACGATAAACCCGTTCATTTCAACAGAAACACTTTTTGCGTTTTTGCCGAAATAATAATAACTAGGGGACTTGTGCAAGAAATCTCGCATGGGAATGGACCACCCGCCCAGCTTTACTGTTATGCGGGTTTCTTGTTTATTTGTTTAAACAAATTGTCGTTATTTATGAAATCAGAGTGCAATTCGTCACTGCTGCGAGTGTTTCTCATTCTTTTGAATGCATGATCGGTTACTTGTGGCAACTCATGTGTATAGACAAACCACCCGGCTTTACTGTTATGCGGGTTCGACGCGACACAGTTCTGGCAGGGGCTATCATCTTGTTTATTTGGTTAAACGCACTTTTTAAACAAATATATTTCCGTTTATTTTTTCAGAAATGGAAGACATTTTCAGTACTATTGAGACGATTTGGAAGATTTTCTTACAAAGCGCACCTTCTAATTTACTCTGGTTTAAGATCTTAGCATTATACACTGTATATATATATATATATATATATATATATACTGTATATATGATAATAAGTTACTTGCCACAAATATTCCGATGGCAGACAAATACACCCCCACTGAATTACTTTAGAAAATAGTGAATCCTTGTTGATTAAGGTGAATTCCGGTCATTTTTTTGGTCAAAATGACCACCTCATAGTGCAGTGTACAACATTCTTAGCTGTCACTCCTGAGAATAGGGTTTGATTCCCACCTCATCCATTCTAGAAATGATTTTCATTGGTTTCCCATTTAAGGTCATGGACGCCTCCTATCCATTCCTAGTTCCAATTGCAAGTGCGTAAAACCATCAACAACTTAAGTGGAGGGTGGAGTTAAATAAAAAATCGTTGATGACGTTAATTATTAATTTTGGGGGCTTGGGGCAACTTGGTGATCAACCAAGTACTGTACTGGACTATACATTGAATTTTCTGACAACCTGTGCTGATGTACTGGACTAGCGGACCACACTGAACAGTTCAGCGGGTGCATGCTGGAGACCCCTGCTTTAATTCAAGACATTTTAATACGTGAAACTTACTTGTACCTCCGTGTCTTTTGCAGCACTCTGCAGGTTATTGATTTTGACAAGGCTAGTGTAAGGTGGCTCTTGTACAGTGAGAGTGTTCCCTATTGAACGGAGACTCGCAGAGGCCGTGACGCGGACGGGGCAATGTGCATTGCAGCCTGTCGAACAAGGCACTACCGCTAGCAGCAGCGTAGCGCCCAACTAGTTTAACACATTTTAATAATTAAATATAATCATTACTTACAGTACATGAATTTCAGAGTAGTTGCTGGAAATGCTGTCCTTTATAGGACGTAGGAAGGTTTGGTACACTCGCTGCAATTCATACTAACTAATATTTCGTATCAGTGCAGTTATTTCGTCCTCGAGAGCTTCCAGAGTATGCGGATTGGTTCTGTATACCTTCTGTTTCAGATTCCCCAACAAGTTAAAATCGCACGGCGCTGAAACTTTCGAACACATTTACTGCAAACTTCTTCTTGAGAAGATAAGTTTCACTAGATAATTTCGGTGTTGTGTTCTATACCTAACCATGTTCACGGGATACGAGATAGGCTACAGTACTTCACCACAAGTCTTAATTATCACAGATAAGGTATCTTGCCACCTCCTTAATTAATAAATGCAATGACAGCATTCAGGGCTTCCCGTCCTGCTCTTTTGTTATCGGCAAATGCTAGTCAACTGGCGGTGGCTAATCACTCTCCACCCGTCACACGGCCAGGAAATGCCCCATTCTATAGGTACCAGAACAAGTGAGCAGCAACCACCTCACATTTCAAGAACGAAACTTGCAGTAATCTTTCTTTAACTGTGAATCTATTTTCCTTTTAAAAAATAATCGACTTACCAAAGCAAAGCAAAAAAGTTAAAGTCATTTAGCATTCTCCGACTGGGGCAGAAGGTTACAAGAGCCAAGGAAATGTAATAAAAGAAAGAAACAATCTTGTTTTTTTTTTATCACAGGCCACGCTAATTATTATGTCAACATGACGTTAAAGCAACATTGGAACTTGTTGAGCAGCTCCGCTTTACAGGAGAGCCAGAGGTATTGCCTACTGTGACGGGCGCACAATTTATCATTGTGTCGCTACTCACACATGCGTCACGCCCATGGCTAAATTTTGCTAACAACGACGTCGTTTGAGCATCACAGTCTGTGTGTATATTTACACACATCTGTCCTGTTTACGGTCAGGTAAGCAAACACGGGAACAAAGATGCAAACAGTGGAATATGCGTCCCCTTTCCACTAAGCTACACATTTAGTAACAGGAAAAAATACGCAAAGATAAATACAGTTCAATTTTCTTCGTAATGCTCCTACAATTTTAGCACAACAACCGACAAGTCTGTTCAAAGCCTGTATAGGTTAAGCTCTGCACGGTTACAGAATTTTTCACCATGCGGATATAGTTTGCATGGCTATGCGGATAACGGATAAGCAGCGGGTAATGTTTAAATTTGCGGATAGTTTCAAGAATTCAATGTTGAACTGGACATTTAAAATACTCTTAGTTTTTGCTCACGTTTCTTGTTTTTTTTCCTATTTGCTTTCGCTTGGAATGCATGAGAATAATACAGAAATGAGAGAAGCCAGTACGGAAATCCTCAATTTGTGTTGACTTACGCCAAAATAAGGGGAACGAATTTCCCCTCAAATGTCTAAATGTGTTGCTTTAATACTTTACCTAATAAATTAAAAATATTATTGTTATGTCAGTGGTAAGCCTCCGTGGCTTAGGCGGCAGCACGCCGGCCTCTCACCGCTGGGTCCGTGGTTCAAATCCCGGTCACTCCATGTGAGATCTGTGCTGGACAAAACGGAGGCAGACAGGTTTTTCTCCGGGTACTCCGGTTTTTCCTGTCAACATTTCATTCCAGCAACACTCTCCACTATCATTTCATTTCATCTGTCATTCATTTAATCATTGCCCCAGAGGAGTGCGTCAGGCCTCGGCAGCCGGCACAGTCCATATCCTCGCCGCTAGATGGGGGCTTCATTCATTCCATTCCTGACCCGGTCGGAGACTGGAAGCAGGCTGTGGATTTTCATTTCATTGTTATGTCAGTATATTTGGATAACGAACGTGCGGATGTGGGGCGGATTCGGATAACAGTTGTGCGGATGTGGGGCGGATATGGATAACGTTTTGTTTTTCCGTGCAGGGCTCTACGTGGGTTGTGTTATTAAGTTAGAGAAGCTACCTGCAGGACTGGGAAGAGCACACGCAATATGTTCATTTTATGAATAATATTCTACAGCAGGGATTCCAAACATTTTATCCGCTAAGGGCCACACTGACTGTAAGTCCCAAGGGCCAAGACCTAGATAGCACAACATACCACCATACTGCAGTTTAGAATTACGTGCAAATTTTTCGTTTCGGGACTAGCCGGCGAGTGAGATAGCCTATCTATGGCGCAGGACGCGGGGGTGGACTCCGTTCCGTTTGCTCGTCTCTTTCTTTTGCTTTGCGGGAAATGAGTAAGCGGATCAAGCTGCAAAAGAGGCGGTATCACCACCACCTCAACCAATGGAGGTACCTGCTAGAGATGTTCGCTCTCAGTTACGCCGACAAGTACTGGCATTTTGGGAGAGTCAGTGGCTAGCTGACCCACTGCTCAGTAAACTAAGAGCGATCAAGGGAACTATTTGCGTGTGGCGGAGCTCTTTCCGGTCACCGAGGGAGTCCGACATTTTGTGTAGGCTAAGGATAGGTCATACAAGATCCACCCACTCGTACCTAATGAGAAGGGAAGACCCCCCACTTTGCACCTGTGGAGCCGTCTTCACCGTGGCCCACATTTTAACCGAGTGTCTGGATCTTGCTGACTTACGAAGAAATCTTGGTTTGCAGATGACACTCAAACTTCTATTAGCCGATGACGCGGTGGCTGCTGATCGCGTCATGCGCTTTATATGTGAGAGTGGGTTAGGGCCAGCAATCTAAATTTTCCAGTGTATATTGACTCAAAGACTTGTTTTTTTTTGAATGCTGAATGTTTTGTTTTTCCGTAATTTTTGTTAATTTTTTTAATTATTAGTTTTATTTATATTTTTGTTTTATTAATAGATTGTCGGTCTCTTTAAATCTAGGTGTCCACCTCTAAATTTTAAATTCAATTCAAAATGTGTATCCTTTAATCTGTGTTAAGAGGGGATTCTGCTTTCGGCACTTCGAATCTGGGTGAAAAACATTATCCAAAATGTAACATACACACATATTCACAGATACAAATTAGCTGATGAGCCTTTGAATTCGCTCCTGATAATTACCAGTAGTAAACTTGATCCACAACAGCAAACAATTGTCAGTGGAAAGTTACAACCACATACATTTAATTTATGGTATGGGTTTTAGTGCCGGGAGTGTCCGAGGACATGTTCGGCTCGCCCGAGTCTGTAGCTGCTTCCAGCGGGCACCTTAGGGTGAGCTACAAGTTCCGTTCAATTTAAAGTAGTTCCGACTTTCGCCACCAGATGCCAATGATACCTAGTGGTTAACGTTGGAACTTTGATAGAGCGTTCAAACGAAATCTTACCTAGATATTTAGCTTAACACAAGTTTAGTCTGTGGAAGGATCTTTTTCATGCCATAAATCTATGACATGGGACCGCCGGCTTTACTTCCCCACCGTAGGAAGGCATACTGAAGGATTTTTAACGATCTTAAAAAATCCGACGACTTCGGCCGGGTTTGAACCCGCTATCTTGGGCACAGCAGTTCATCATGCTACCGACTACGCCACCGAAGCCGCTTAACCACATAAAAATCTCATTAGACATAATGATAATATTCAATTTGTATGTCACTTAAGTTTTTAGGATAAATCTAATATCATTAATTACAGTTAAAATGTTCAATTTTATTAAATACGTCAGTTATTGTGTTTCTTAGTTGGTCGTTAAATCAAAACATCTGATTATTATTTTTAGCATATTTTCAATGAAACTCTGTTAGGTCATAGCACTATTTTGGCCGACCCCGACTGTGTGTTTCAAATTTTATTACATCCTACCAATCATTTCAATGCTATGACCACATGCGGTGATTCCCAACCCGCTATTGTGTAACGGTAAATGCGACTAACTACTCTCCGCCCGCCACACGGCCCGGGAAAGCTCCGTTCTCGGCTATAGGTAAAGCTCTCACTGTGCAATCCAGAGTATTTATGCCATAGCATCTGTCCATTATGCCAGATTTGGCTGTGAACGGTTTAAATGGCCAGAATATACAGTCCAAAATCGATATCTCGAAACTCTGTTACTCGATTTTTTTATAACTCGTAATAATTATTGTTTCTCTATGGAAGTACGATAATTTACATGTACAGGGTCATCGAAAAATAATGCCAATATTTTAAAAAATTATAGCACCGAAACCCTTTTTTGTTAAACGTATAATTCTTTCACTGAACGCCAGCTGGTTAAAGTAAGTTTTGTTTTAGAGGGGACGTGACCTTGCTATGCACACACTAGATGCACAGTAGCCAAGGCCGGCCGGGGGCGCGCGCGTCAATGACTGCACCGCCCGACAAACTGCACCTGATTACAAAGCTGTCATTCGATGGAAACAAGGACTGTAGAGAAAAAATCTAGGCCAGACCGACCATCAACATCAGCATTGAACGCACACTTTCCCAATGGCTAGATTGGAATGAGCAATCATTTCAGGAGTAACTGTCAAGATGGTGGCAGAAGTTCGCTCCCGCAAGTGCTCCAAATCCCGATTTTTTTTCTGCATACACAATGTTTTTAATGTACCCCCAGAAAAGAAATCCAAAGGGGTGAGGTCAGGACTTCATTGGCGCGCGTGCCCCCGGCCGACCTTGACTACTGCGCATCTAGTGTGCGCATAGCAAGGTCACGTCCCCTCCAAAACAAAACTTACTTTAACCAGCTGGCGTTCAGTGAAAGAATTACACCTTTAACATAAAGGGTGTCGGTGCTATACATTTTTCAAATGTTGGCATTATTTTTCGATGACCCTGTATTTCCTTTTCTCTTTCACTTAAGTCGAATTTCTACAAGTCAAATTTTGCAATATCTCGATGCTTAAATTATATCCCTCGTACTTAAACTTGTTCTTTATTTCGAACATTTACGTGTTTTGCAGTTAAACTTGTTTCGTTCGAATGTTCTAATTTGAATTTTCCACAGATTTCTGTAGTTTAGTCGACCGTGTGCAACTTCTATACTTACATATGCAACTTACTTAAATAATGTAATAAAGCTGCTATCATTACAAACATCCACTTTTATTGCATACATTTAGACAACTATGTGTTATAGAAGACATAAAGCACTCTTTCGATCTACCGGAAACTCAAACGTATAAAACCATCATCGAGGAGAGACGAAAAAGGCCGACGAAATACCCCCAAGAAATAACGGAGACTGAAGCAATGAAGACAGATATCTGGAAGGGGCCAAATTTCAAACTTCGACATCTGTATACGCGATTCGCTGTCCATGGGTTCCATGGAAGGATCTGTCAGAATGATACATTTCATGAGCCCAAAGAGGACTGCGTCTGCAAGAATTGCAATAATCCATGCCCCAAATACCAATTAGTGGAATGTGTAAGCAGGTCTCAATCTCTAATCGCAGAAATGTCGGAGTGGTGAAAAACATGATTGTACACATTGTGTTTAATAAAATCACATAAGCCTACACACAGTGTTTTGCGACCAGTATATCACATATTTTAACATTTATCCTACGTATCTCCAACTCGAATTATCGACAAGTTGAATTATTTTTGACATCCCCTAATCATTCGATATATCGAGGTTTAATTGTATAACGTACGTTAACTATAATTAATAAATATAATTCACTAATATTCTGCCAGGATATTTAGATTATATAACGGGTAGTAGTACCGACAATCACTGCGATCGATTGATTTGGAATAATTCAAATTTAGAATTGAGTCCCCTATTTCAGCAAAATAAATATTTCTGTTGGCAATGCTGGGAATATAATTTACTATAACTAAGTTGGGGAATGGTTGCTGTTGTTAATTCGATGTAGAGGCTTACAACATCTTTATCAGCCCTGTGTACTTGGGTGGTGATCAATTTTTCTAATAATCTGTGTTTCTATAGTGACTAACTGTAATAATTAAGGACAGGGATGGGATAGATGCCCCGGGACTTGAAATAAGGTATTACCTAGGTATTTTTCTGGGGAGAATGCAGAAAACCCAGGGGAAAACCACACTTGAGATAGCCACTGTCAGCGCCGAGATTCGAACCACCGATCTTGGGATTTGCTGCAGCTTCCCATCACAGTCGTGGTGAACAATTTATCGCGGCTACGCCATGGGAATGGGGATAAGTATAGTCGAACATGTAAAGTCCGATTCAGAACGGTGTCGATCTATCTATCTGATCGTCTTGCCTAGGTCCCATGTGGATATGGCACTCCGATTAAGAATAAAGAATGGATGAGTGAATTATACATCACATCAGAATAAGTTATAATTGATATAATAGTATGCACTTCGTGTTCAACATGAAATATTAGTTCATTCTTGAAATATTACTATAAATTTGAAGAAGCACGGATCACTCAATTCACAAAGGAGTGCTAACTCCTCATGGGCGAGGTTGGTATCTTCATGTTGTAGGCTACGGCCAGGGATCAAGGATTCACTCCCCTCATCCCAAGGGAAAACAGGTCGTCATCTCCTCAAGAATAGCCCCAAAGGAGTATTCAAGGAATAATCGTCAGACTTCAAGGGGAACACTGACGGAGAGGAGAAAAGATACCTCAATCTCCAATTAAAGTCGGTACCAGAATAATACAATACTTTTCCCAGAGCCTTGACAGTATTAGATGAGTATTCTTCCCGTAGAAGTAGAATTCTAATCACATTTCTCTGTAAAACATTTTTTTAAAATTATGTCGTACTTGTGATGAGAATACAAGGGAAATTGGAACAATGCACACCCCTGGCATTCTATGATACATCCCTAAAATACCGGGTGAGTTAGCTGTGGTCGTTACGGCATGACTGCTGGCAGTCGCTCACATCTGGAAGGCGAGGAGGTTCGAAACCCCCCGCCGGCAACCTTGAAGATGGTCTTCTATGGTTTCCCATCTTCCTTCCAGGCGAATGCCGGGGTTGGTCCCTAACTATGGGCCACAGCTGCTACCTTCCAACTCCTAGTCCTTACATTCATACTTTCCTCCCCAGACAACACTCCACACGCGATGGTACTTGTAGCTCACCCATTGGGTGTCCACCTCGAAGCAGCTACAGAACTGGCGAGCCGAACATGTCCTTAGACACTCCCGGCACTAAACGCCATACGCTAAAACATCCCTAAAATAGTAACCTAAAATGTTCTACTCCCACATTATATAGTTTCTTTTTTAACCAAAGTTTGATGCTTTTCAGTCGGCCAACACGATTTTTCCCAAAAGAGATGGGTTATTCCCTAAAACTGAAAAAATAACATGAGATTAACAAATAACTTACACTTGGATGACCAGTTTCGATCGTCAAGCGATCATCATCAGATCCATTAGACTACACTTAGGCCCTAAATTTTATATCAGTAGTATGGGTGAACATATTTACAATATTGTTACGTGCCACCCCCTAGTGGCACTTCCGTTAACTGGATTACGGTGGGTAGAAAACACAACACAAATTGTTCCTTTAAAGAAAACGTATTAGCTTTATTGCGGGCCGGAAAGATACACCACACAAATAGCAAATACAAGCAATTAGTATCCCACTCTAGTTTCCTCTTGCAGGGAACACTTGCCTTTCACTTGTCAATAAGCCACGGAAGTTAATCCCTCCTAATGAGTCCGGTGGCCTCGACAGAACTACCTGCAACACTTCCTTGAAATACGCACGCTACAGTTATTTACGATAGCCGGTCACTCACCACTAAACTCTGCTTCGCTGTCCGCTGGCTAGGGAAACAGCCCCCGGTGCTTTCGCAATTCACCACACTAACAACTGCTGCACTGGAAAACACACTCGCTCAAGACACAGTTTCTCCGTAGGCTTCACACTCCTTCACCCACAACTGTCGCTCAAGGTAAAAGCTCGCACTAGCTAGAAAAACACTGTCCACCCCGCTTGCCAGGTCGCTCTTATATAGCAGGCTGGTGACTCAATAAATGCTTCTAGCCCCGTCCAGGATTCACGGCTGGGTCACGAATATTCTGGACCATCCCTTTGTCCTAGTAGCCCTGTTGCGTAAAGCGCACGTAATACACTGAGGCAGAGCACAGCCCGGGGCAGCTGTGACTCAACCGGCGAGGCGACGAAACAACTCACAGCCGTAACAATATGTACACTTAATATACAGTAGTTGCAGTATGAGTAGAAATAATTCAACTCGTCATTATTTGTTAGTTGCTTGCTTGTTTGGAGTGAAGATGTGATTGTGGTTAAATGGACAATACAGGTTGTATTGTACCGGCTACTTATCTGATGGTGTCTTGTGCTGCCCTGGTGAGAGCAGTTATCTTGATCACTATTGAGAGTAGAGATCAAACACCAATTCCAGTATTTTAACAAAACATCACATAGACCACAACTAACAAATATTGACGAGTTGAATTATCTCAACTCATACTGCAACTAAATAAGTGTACATATATAATCAAATGATCTCGAAAGATAATCAAAATTAATATTGTCCGTTGAGGCATTATAATTAATACATAAAGTGATAAAAATTTCCTGCATAACTCAACAAATTGCTAGCGTTTTGCCCCAGCGTGCCAATTGGGTTCTTCAGTTGGTAAAGGCACTTTATGTGTTAATTATAATGGCTCAACGGACAATATTCATTTTGATTCTCTTTCGAGATCATTTGATTATATTCAATGCCTAAGCAAGGTTTATTGTTTTGAAGTGGAGTTTGTGACTCCCGTGGTACGCTGGCATGCTCGTGACGTGGCTGCACATGTAGCAAAGCGTCTTGCGTGGCCTTCTCAGTGTGTGCCTGCTATGCGTCTTAGTAGGTGTGCCTTTACCAACTGAAGAGCCCAATTGGCACACTGGGGCGAAACGCTAGCAATTTGTTGAGTTATGCAGAAAATTTTGATCACTTTATGTGTTAAGTGTACATATTGTAAATATTTTCACCCATACTTCCTGACATAAATGTTAGGGCCTAAGTGTAATGGATCTGATGATGATCGCTTGACGATCGAAACTGGTCATCCACGTGTATTTGTTAATCTCGCGTAATTTTTTTCAGGATTAGGGAATAACCCATCTCTTTTTGGGAAAAATCGTGTTGACCGACTGAAAAGCATCTAACTTTCGTTTACTAAGGCAACACTGAAAATGGCTTCAAACACCATAATAGTTTCTTTTTAAAGAAAGGTCGAGATTCTCACCGAAGCGGACCGGTTAGCATTCTCGATTCCCGGCTCTGCTAAGAGATTTTAATTCTGGTTAATGCAACATGCATGCGCCTCTCTTTCTTTTGCCTATCTCTCTCTCCCTCAGAAGTGCTGACATAGCTAGGGATTCGCCACTCGCCAGACTGCTCCAACTGCTTGCATGACTCATACAATTAAGATACATTTACCCGTGGACAGTCGAGTCGAATCAGCATCCTTCCTATTACTAGAGCCCTGCGCGGATAAACAAAACCTTATCCGCATCCGCCCCGCATCCGCACGACTGTTATCCGCATCCGCCCCGCATCCGCATAACTGTTATCCGCATCCGCCCCACATCCGCCAGACTTGTATAAAAATCCGCTGATATTTCAATTCTGGTTGCCTGACCTCCGCTTTAGACAAAAAACTGACTATACTTCTTTGGCTACTTTCGCACTTGTGCCGCAGTAGGTTTGATGTGCCTGATTTGTGTCCTGAGTATGAATACACTTATTTACAGGTAAAACATCCTACTATATCGTTCATCACTTTGGTTCCATTGAAAACGTAACCAAATATCTGCCTTATCCTTGACTTGAGCTTTGTTTCACGCACTACTGAATATTCACCTTGTTTTGTTTTAATAGATATTTTATCAATGTTGGTTAAATGATGTCCATACTCCCGGTCGCGGTAACATTTACTAAGTGAACTTCTCTTCAAGCTTGGAGAAAGGGATTGACATTTGGCCGGAACTTCCAAGTCAGTCATCATACTTCTGCCTCTTGACCCATCAAGATGTCATAACTGTCTCCGTTGCAATATCACAGCCCACGGGTTTCAGTGCCAAGATGGAAATAAATCTACAGATAAACCTGGAACCAGATCTTCCAGGATAGCTTAGATAGCGAAGTAGCTGACTTGAGAAATGTTAATGATGTCACCACGATGAACTAACAAACTTATTGACAGCATTATATCTCGTGGGTAATGGCAGTGAGAAATTGATGATGATGAGATGTCAAGACCTTCTACTACAAACATACGGTACGGTACTTAATAAAATGTAGTTCAAACCATTATGAGTAAAATAATCTTCTCGTGTATAACTGCAAAACGTACCCGAATATTTTGTACGCAATAGGCTATAGGAGTATTCCTCTTTTAAGCATGAAGCAGTAGATTGGCATATCAAATATGTGATATTATCGAAAGTTCCACATCGTATTCTAAAAACTATCCGCAAATTTACTCCAAACATTATCCGCAGCTTATCCGCTATCCGCATAGCCATGCAAACTATATCCGCGTGGCGAAAAATGCTGCGGATATCCGCGGGTTTATCCGCTGATATCCGCATCCGCGCAGGGCTTTACCTATTACTTATAAAGCAGAGATGTCCAATTATTTTTACTGTAGAAGAGAGAACCCATCTGGCCGGAATTCTACGCCACAAGTGCCATGACAGACCACACATGGAAGCAACCTAATCAACCATTGAGATACATGGAAACAAATTTAGCTGTACATGGCTATCATCATAACATATGTAGAACTAGACTTTTCATGAACCCAGTCGTGAATGTGTGTGTGAGATATGCAATGAAAACTATGATCGGTACCACGCCATTAAGTGCTCAAAGAGAGGAATCTCCATTAGACAACTTAGTAAATCATAGTTACATTTGTATGCTTAACTATGCGTTTTTCTTATTAATAAAAAATAACATTTCACAAAGTGATAACATTTCTGACTTTCAAAACTTGTAATGAAAACACTGTCATCATATACAGTATATTATTTCAGTAGTATAGATCCCTCCTACAGCGATCACAATCAACCGATTCTGACAAATGATCATTCAAATGAAAGAGAATAGACATTAGCAGTGACGAATTGCACTATAATTTCATAAATATCTACAGGGTGAACAAAAAATGCCGCACTTGGAGGTCGGCATGCGATTCCTCATCCAATTGCAAGACAAAAGTTTCAATAGCAAAATCGGATCGGGTGCTGTTTGAAAACACAAGTATGAAAACGAGAAGCTGGCAACACTGTCACATCCTGCAGTGCATAGCAATGTACAGAGAAAGCTCCGGCAGAGCGCCAAGTTTCTGCGACCTGCTTTTGGCCACGCTTCATGCAGTTACAGCGTTGCCAGAGCCTCGTTTCTTAACACGCATTTCTGTTAAACCTATTGGCAGGACTAGGTTTTGCAACATAAACTTTTGTCGTGAATTTCGACGAGGAACCGCATGCCGACCTCCAAGTGCGGCATCTTTTGTTCACCCTGTATAATTTCTTTACAAAATGACTTTAAAAAAATATACGAAGTGAGCGATTTGCAAATACTGTTTGCTGTGGAAAATACGCTCCATAATTGCTGTCCATTTCACATTTTGGCCGCTGGGATGCCTGTTTCATGTCATTCTGAGGTCTTTCCTTTATCATTTTGCATGCACTCAGCACACAAATGACATTAGAAGTGACGAATTGCATTCTAATTTCATGAAAAATGAAAATCCACAGCCTGCTTCCAGTTTCCGACCGGGTCAGGAATGGAATGAATGACGCCCCCATCTAGCGGCGAGGATATGGACTGTGCCGGCTGCCGAGGCCTGACGCACTCCTTTGGGGCAATGATTAAATGAATGACAGATGAAATGAAATGATAGTGGAGAGTGTTGCTGGAATGAAATGTTGACAGGGAAAACCGGAGTACCCGGAGAAAAACCTGTCTGCCTCCGTTTTGTCCAGCACAGATCTCACATGGAGTGACCGGGATTTGAACCACGGACCCAGTGGTGAGAGGCCGGCGTGCTGCCGCCTAAGCCACGGAGGCTTGCATTCTAATTTCATAAATATTGATTTTCTTAAGAAGTGTGCAATTCGCAAATACTGATGCTCTAACATGCTGCAATTGTGTGTTGTCGTCTAAAACCTTAAAAATATCAACCTTTCTCCTTAAGTGTCTCATTAGAATCCTATTGGGGAAAGTGTGGTTTATGAACAGGCGAGATTTCTCGCACGGGTCCGCTATTTATTCCAATTCGTGCAAGAGAATTTGAATTGAAGAATACAATTCAGGCGATCTTGTGTTCACGGGGACCTTTTGGCTCGTATGACGAGATAACCACATTTCATTTTAAAGAGCACCAGGTTGAGAGCGCCGTTGCTGTAGGCAGTCCAGCTTACTGAGATGTACAGAGCTGTGCACGTTATTAGACTGAACGCCAGTTTTCCAAAATTGCATTTATACTTTTCATGATTTAATGCACTAAATATATTTACAAGGCGCTGAAGTTATTTGAAATATTTAACCATGAGTCTTAATAACATTATAAGGTGCGTTCAAAAAGTAACGAGCTGGAGACTGTAATGCGCAAACCGGTGACGACATCGGCTAATCGTGGCGTGTGTAACGAGGCGTGGTTCCGACCAGAGCGTGGAAGGTCTCAGCCCGTCACTAGAGGGCACGCGTGCACGTCACGTGACGATACAAAGCGACCAGCAGCATGCGTCAATCGTCCAACGCTGACAGTCGCATTGCAAACAGTGACATGGAGGCGTCAAACGAAGAGAAAAGAGGCGTTGTTCGGTTTCTGACAGCGAAAGGAGTAGGGGGAACGAACATTCATCGCCGAATGTCTCAAGTGTACGGCGAACACTCCATGTCCCTTGCAAGGGCCAAGGCGTGGCACAAGCGCTTCAGGTAAGGACGGGTGTCGTTAGCCGATGATGCCCGATCTGGGGCACCCCCCTGCATTACCGATGACAACGTCCAGCTGGTTGATGCACTCATTACCCAGGACCGCCGAGTGACAGTGAACGCCATAGCCGCCCTGGTCGGATTGAGCGTCGGAAGTGAGCACACCGTCATGAAGGAACGACTGCACTTGCGGAAAGTGTGTGCCCAATGGGTGCCCCACATTCTTCAACCACACTAGGAAGCATGTCGAATTGCCTACTGTCTTGGTCTTAGTTGGACGATTGATGCATGATGCTGCTCACTTTGTATCGTCACGTGATGTGCACGCGTGCCCTCTAGCGACGGGCTGTGACCTTCCACGCTTTGGTCGGAACCACGCCTAGTTACACACGCCATGATTAGCCGATGTCGTCACCGGTTTGCGCATTACAGCCTCCGGCTCGTTACTTTTTGAACGCACCTTATATTTTACGAAATTTATAGTAAAATGGTTATGTAGAATTTCCTCTAAAGGAGGGGTCTCGTTAATGCAAAATGCCACAGGTTTTGTTTTGATTACTATGTTCTACTTTTCGTGTGAATTTAGAGCTGAGGAACACAAAGTCATTTATACCGATCATCCGCTCTTGAACTGTACAAAGAATCGTGGACCAATGATTGTAATCACCTGATTTAGAGGGCACATTCTGAAGTTATTGCTTAGTTATTGTATGAGCCTTTTCTGAATAAAATTATTTTTAAGATTTTGTAGAAAAAAGTGTGATATTTTAGTCACAAAACAATGGCTTATAACAATTGCATACAATATTAAATAGCTAAAAATATAGAAATTCCACCCTCAACAGGGACTAAAATCAAATTTGTGATTTATTTATTTATTTATTTATTTGAAAAAAAAAGAGAAAACAGATCCAGCTCGGGTATCCTTTGGAATATCGATTTCTAAAAAATTTTAGTCGCAATTCCTTATGGGAAAAGTTATAAATCTACAGGGGAGAACCCTTTACTAAGTAGGGTGATAAGAAATGTCAGCCGTTGTTCAATAGAATTTTTTGAACTAAAATATTCTGACTCAGCAATTCTTCTAGGTTTGTGCCGTGTCTTGTGTGGGGTTTCGCCTAGGACACCAAGCTAGGCTCATCGGCGGGCTCTTGGTGTCCCCGCCCGGACCCCCACAGGAGTGACGAACTGCGCGGGCGGGGACACCAAGAGCCCGCCGATGAGCCTAGCTTGGTGTCCTAGGCGAAACCCCACACAAGACACGGCACAAACCTAGAAGAATTGCTGAGTTTTAATTCACCGGCCGTGAAAGCCAATATACCATCTTTTTAAAATATTCTGACTGATTTAAATTCTCTATTTGATTCTAATAATATGATCCCCAGGGGCTCACAACTAGTTGGACGTAGGTTGACGACCACGGGACCCCAGCTGAGTCTGGGATTGCTTCCACTTACTTGTGCTGGGCTCCTCTCTGTCTTCTTTCCTATTGACCTCTCTTGGACATCTCTTGTTCTCTTCCTACCCTGACGGTATTAGGGTATCCGAGGCCTAGGGAGTCTTTCACTTTCCCGCCTTAATTGGTCCTTGTCTTATCTTTCCTGATAGCCTCATTCTTCGAGGGGTCAGCCTTTTTTTAAATTTTCGTTTTATCTTCTGCCTTCTGTTAAAGCCCTCAAGGAGGCAGGGTGTATGTAGTCCCACCACTTCTGGTGTACATTGGATAGTGCTAGACCCTCAAGGGCTCACGGCTGGTGAGTATGGGAGTTGGCGATCCCGAAGGATTCCTGAGCTGGGTCCATTTTGTCCCGTTTTTTTCTCTGCCCTTGGGGCGAGCCCTCTCCTCTTTCGCTTTCCTATCTGTTTTCATGGCTCTCCTTCCTTTCAAGTCCCTCAATCCTCATTCCTCGTGGGTTGAGGGCATTTTTTTCTTCCTGTCCTTTATTTGCCATATCCTTTATTTGTTTACCATTTCTCCTTCTAGTATGCAAGTCTGTAGTTAGTATTAGTTATAGTTTTCATTCTCATCTCATCTTTCACTATCACCCAAACCATTAGGGGCCGATAACCTAGATGTTAGGCCCCTTAAAATAACAATTATGATCATCATCTAATAATTTGCACACCTCTGTTAACCCATGTACAGGCGCCACCTTGAAGGCATGCTATAAATGTAGCGATGCTGGAGCGTGAATGTTGGCTTGTGTATAATCGCAATTACAGTGTGAATGTGAAGCCTCCCACATCTGTGCCACTAGGTGAGGCTAGCCACAGACTCGTACCACTCTCTCGCCCACTAGTTACGCCCGATATCATTAGAGTCCTTGTCCAGCCAATGAACTACATGAGTATGTTGAGACACTGCCACGTCCTACTTTGAATACAACACTATAGAATTTGCTTTCGTATTATTGAGCCTGTATTAGGCCAGTATTACTTACTATATGGTGCAGAAACATGGAGATTGAGCAAATGCACAGAGAGAAAGATAAAGGTTTTTGAAAATAAAATCCTCAGAAAGATTTTCAGACCAATTTGTGAAGCAGGTGAGTGGCGAAGGAGAAAGAACAAGGAACTAAAGGAGTTGCATAAAGAACCCGATGTTGTTGCTGAGATGAGCTGGTCACGAGTATAGAAGGGAAGATTGATTGATTGAATTTTCACGGCTACACTTAGAGCTTAAGAGCTCCTTTACAGTAGCGCCCTACATAAAATAAGATTAGGGCTTATAAAAATAAAACATTTCAGTTACATTCACAATATAAAAAATCATAGTCTAACAATTATAGTAACAAAAATAGTAACAATACAATAATAATAATACTAATGATAATGGAAACAAGATGTTCAGTAAAGAACATATAGCCTACTTTCTCCTAAATGCATGGGTATTGTTATAACTCTTTGTCCTTTTCAAGGAGTATAATTGAATGTTGGTTGTAGTAGCTTGTTGAAATACAACGTGCTATAGGGATATTAAACATGAATATGAGGTGCCCTTTGCTAGTGCTACCTCTGTAAAAAAATTCATTCAATTCGGTTTCACCGTGTTTGAATTGATCCGGGGAATGGATTTGCACACATACATGGCCGCTATTTGCAAACTATTGGGCTGATGACCTTGTAGTCAGTCATAAGATGCTTTCCACAAAAAGGCATGTTGTTGCAAAATCCGGTAGAGATCAAATTATTAGGATGGTCGAAATTTGATTTAAGCTTTTAACATTTGGGTGGCCGTCATTCCGATTCCGTCAAGATGGCGGCGATATAAAACATGACACTGAGGTGCCTTTTGCTAGTGCTACCTCTGTACCAAATTTCGTTCAATTCGGTTTCACCGTGTTTGAATTGATAGGGGGAATCGATTTGCACACATAATTGGCCACCATCTGCAAACTATTGGGCTGATGATCTAGCAGTTTGGTCAGAATATGCTTGCCACATAAAGATTTGTTGTTGCAAAATTTGGTAGAGACTAGATTATTAGGTTGGTCGTAATTACATTTTAGCCTTTAACATTTGGGTGGCCGCGATTACGTTTCCGTCAAGATGGCGGTGATATAAACATGACACTGAGGTGGCCTTTTCTAGTGCTACCTCTGTACCAAATTTCGTTCCATTCGGTTTCACCGTGTTCGAATTAATAGGGGGAATCGATTTTCACACAAAGATGGCCGCCATCCGCAAAATATTAGGCTAATGACCTATTAGTTTGGTCAAAGGAAGCTCCCTCCATAATGGTATGTTGATGCAAAATTTGGTAGTGATCGGATGATTAGGTTAATCGTAATTTGATTTAAGCTTTGAATATTTGTGTGGCCGCCATTACGTTTCCGCCAAGATGGCGGCGATATAAAACATGACACTGAGGTGCCCTTTGCTAGTGCTACCTCTGTACCAAATTTCGTTCCATTCGGTTTCACCGTGTTCGAATTAATAGGGGAATCGATTTTCACACAAAGATGGCCGCCATCCGCAAACTATTAGGCTAATGACCTATTAGATTTGTTAAAGGATGCTCCCTTCAGAAAGGTATGTTGTTGCAAAATTTGGTAGAGATCGGATGATTAGGTTAGTCGTAATTTGATTTAAGCTTTGAACATTTGGGTGGCCGCCATTACGTTTCCGTCAAGATGGCGGCGATATAAAACATGACACTGGGGTGCCCTTTGCTAGTGCTACCTCTGTACCAAATTTCATTCCATTCGGTTTCACCGTGTTCGAATTAATAGGGGTAATCGATTTTGACACAAAGATGGCCGCCATCCGCAAACTATTAGGCTAATGACCTATTAGATTTGTCAAAGGATGCTCCCTTCATAAAGGTATGTTGTTGCAAAATTTGGTAGAGATCGGATGATTAGGTTAGTCGTAATTTGATTTAAGCTTTGAACATTTGTGTGGCCGCCATTACGTTTCCGTCAAGATGGCGGCGATATAAAACATGACACTGGGGTGCCCTCTGCTAGTGCTATCTCTGTACCAAATTGCATTCCATTCGGTTTCACCGTGTTCGAATTAATAGGGGTAATCGATTTTGACACAAAGATGGCCGCCATCCGCAAACTATTAGGCTAATGACCTATTAGATTTGTCAAAGGATGCTCCCCCCATAAAGGTATGTTGTTGCAAAATTTGGTAGAGATCGGATGATTAGGTTAGTCGTAATTTGATTTAAGCTTTGAACATTTGTGTGCCCGTCATTACGTTTCCGTCAAGATGGCGGCGATATAAAACATGACACTGGGTGCCCTTTGCTAGTACTACCTCTGTACCAAATTTCGTTCCATTCGGTTTCACCGTGTTCGAATTAATAGGGGAATCGATTTTCACACAAAGATGGCCGCCATCCGCAAAATATTAGGCTAATGACCTATTAGTTTGGTCAAAGGAAGCTCCCTCCATAATGGTATGTTGATGCAAAATTTGGTAGTGATCGGATGATTAGGTTAATCGTAATTTGATTTAAGCTTTGAATATTTGTGTGGCCGCCATTACGTTTCCGCCAAGATGGCGGCGATATAAAACATGACACTGAGGTGCCCTTTGCTAGTGCTACCTCTGTACCAAATTTCGTTCCATTCGGTTTCACCGTGTTCGAATTAATAGGGGTAATCGGTTTTGACACAAAGATGGCCGCCATCCGCAAACTATTAGGCTAATGACCTATTAGATTTGTTAAAGGATGCTCCCTTCATAAAGGTATGTTGTTGCAAAATTTGGTAGAGATCGGATGATTAGGTTAGTCGTAATTTGATTTAAGCTTTGAACATTTGGGTGGCCGCCATTACGTTTCCGTCAAGATGGCGGCGATATAAAACATGACACTGGGGTGCCCTTTGCTAGTGCTACCTCTGTACCAAATTTCATTCCATTCGGTTTCACCGTGTTCGAATTAATAGGGGTAATCGATTTTGACACAAAGATGGCCGCCATCCGCAAACTATTAGGCTAATGACCTATTAGATTTGTCAAAGGATGCTCCCTTCATAAAGGTATGTTGTTGCAAAATTTGGTAGAGATCGGATGATTAGGTTAGTCGTAATTTGATTTAAGCTTTGAACATTTGTGTGGCCGCCATTACGTTTCCGTCAAGATGGCGGCGATATAAAACATGACACTGGGGTGCCCTCTGCTAGTGCTATCTCTGTACCAAATTGCATTCCATTCGGTTTCACCGTGTTCGAATTAATAGGGGTAATCGATTTTGACACAAAGATGGCCGCCATCCGCAAACTATTAGGCTAATGACCTATTAGATTTGTCAAAGGATGCTCCCCCCATAAAGGTATGTTGTTGCAAAATTTGGTAGAGATCGGATGATTAGGTTAGTCGTAATTTGATTTAAGCTTTGAACATTTGTGTGCCTGTCATTACGTTTCCGTCAAGATGGCGGCGATATAAAACATGACACTGGGTGCCCTTTGCTAGTACTACCTCTGTACCAAATTTCGTTCCATTCGGTTTCACCGTGTTCGAATTAATAGGGGGAATCGATTTTCACACAAAGATGGCCGCCATCCGCAAAATATTAGGCTAATGACCTATTAGTTTGGTCAAAGGAAGCTCCCTCCATAATGGTATGTTGATGCAAAATTTGGTAGTGATCGGATGATTAGGTTAATCGTAATTTGATTTAAGCTTTGAATATTTGTGTGGCCGCCATTACGTTTCCGCCAAGATGGCGGCGATATAAAACATGACACTGAGGTGCCCTTTGCTAGTGCTACCTCTGTACCAAATTTCGTTCCATTCGGTTTCACCGTGTTCGAATTAATAGGGGTAATCGGTTTTGACACAAAGATGGCCGCCATCCGCAAACTATTAGGCTAATGACCTATTAGATTTGTTAAAGGATGCTCCCTTCATAAAGGTATGTTGTTGCAAAATTTGGTAGAGATCGGATGATTAGGTTAGTCGTAATTTGATTTAAGCTTTGAACATTTGGGTGGCCGCCATTACGTTTCCGTCAAGATGGCGGCGATATAAAACATGACACTGGGGTGCCCTTTGCTAGTGCTACCTCTGTACCAAATTTCATTCCATTCGGTTTCACCGTGTTCGAATTAATAGGGGTAATCGATTTTGACACAAAGATGGCCGCCATCCGCAAACTATTAGGCTAATGACCTATTAGATTTGTCAAAGGATGCTCCCTTCATAAAGGTATGTTGTTGCAAAATTTGGTAGAGATCGGATGATTAGGTTAGTCGTAATTTGATTTAAGCTTTGAACATTTGTGTGGCCGCCATTACGTTTCCGTCAAGATGGCGGCGATATAAAACATGACACTGGGGTGCCCTTTGCTAGTGCTATCTCTGTACCAAATTGCATTCCATTAGGTTTCACCGTGTTCGAATTAATAGGGGTAATCGATTTTGACACAAAGATGGCCGCCATCCGCAAACTATTAGGCTAATGACCTATTAGATTTGTCAAAGGATGCTCCCCCCATAAAGGTATGTTGTTGCAAAATTTGGTAGAGATCGGATGATTAGGTTAGTCGTAATTTGATTTAAGCTTTGAACATTTGTGTGCCCGTCATTACGTTTCCGTCAAGATGGCGGCGATATAAAACATGACACTGGGTGCCCTTTGCTAGTACTACCTCTGTACCAAATTTCGTTCCATTCGGTTTCACCGTGTTCGAATTAATAGGGGCAATCGATTTTGACACAAAGATGGCCGCCATCCGCAAAGTATTAGGCTGATGACCTATTAGTTTGGTCAAAGGATGCTCCCCCCATAAAGGTATGTTGTTGCAAAATTTGGTAGAGATCGGATGATTAGGTTATTCGTAATTTGATTTAAGCTTTGAACATTTGTGTGGCCGCCATTACGTTTCCGTCAAGATGGCGGCGATATAAAACATGACACTGAGGTGTCCTTTGCTAGTGCTACCTTTGTACCAAATTTCGTTCAATTTGCGCTCACCGTGTTCGAATTGATAGGGGGGACAGACATTCAGAGTACACACACACACACACACACACACACACACACACACACACACACACACACACACACACACACACACACATACACACACACACACACACATAGACTCACACACACACATACACACACACAGACAGACACACTTTTTTTCGCCCTGTAGTGGTCTCATAAGTCTACTTTCATTTTTTGCAAAAATCGAAAGTAGGCTAAAAATATATACAAAAGAGTAAGAGTGCATACAGACAATCAGCCCGAAAAACAAACGCCATATACTGTACAAGAAAAGCTATTAAAGTAGACAGGTTGTCAGCTATTGTCCTTGTGTTATAATTGAACTTTTAAAAAAGTATTTTAACATAATACAGTAATCAAATGTGAGAGGTATACTACTCCAAGAAGCAGGATGAAAGCTATTTTTGTAAGCTGCAGTGCTTGCAATGTTGACGAACTTATATAAATCGAATGTGTTGAAGAGGCGTGAGGCGGTGCAAACAGATTTATTGAACTTCATGGTTCGGTGTATAGGAATCTGGAGTGTTAATTTTGTGTACCTATTTTATCGATTATGAACAGAATGCATTGGTGTAAATGCATTGTAGAGGGATCTAGACTGCGAGAAGTGTGTGAGAAAAGGCCAGACGGACGAAGACCTATAGGCAGACCAAAAATGAGATGGAGAGATCAGGTAGCCAAGGACATACAGCAACTAGGAGCGTGAGAGGAAGATGCCAAGGACAGAACGAGGTGGAGGAGGCTACTTGACGAGGCCAAGCACTGACTGCGGTTTGTAGAGCCAGGAGAGTAAGTATGAGCAAGTAAGTAAGTATTCTTGAGCCTACCTCGTAGTGCAGTGGATAGCATTCTTGGCTGTCACCCTAGAGGTCCGATTTCGATTCTCGGTTAAGCCAAGGAATTTAATTTTGGTTGAGGTCTGGAACGGGGTGAGGCAGAATTGAAAAGAGATGTGTTTGAGCCATTTTACAAGTAGTTTCCGCGCCCTCCCACTCGTTCTCCATGCAAATATCAGGATGGATCCTAACTTAAAACCATGGCTGCTTCCTTAACAATCCCAGTCTCAACTCTACAAATACACACACCTACAGGTAATACAATAATACAGGTTACCAGACAAATTCTTCACACACTCACGCGCAGGAACTAAATTACCACGATGTCGCTACATCCTGTTGTTGTGAATTCATTTTAGGCACTTGGGGCATCTTGGTCATCATCCCCGTGTAGTTGGCTGCGTGTTAAACTTGTCTGATAGCCTGTATTTATGTGATGACTATTGTAGTGTGTGTAACCGCTGTACCCTAAATGAATTAACAACAACTACTACAACATCTTCGGAACGAAAGAAAATAACATCTCATTTTCTAGCAAGAAATGTCACATCCTTGGTTACATAGTAAATGTAAAATCATATATATATATATAAAGGAATGTCTGTGTGTTCGTCTTTTATGCGTTCATAAACCATTCATCCGATTGCGATCAAATTTTGGTGAGTTGTTGTAAACATTTCCGGGATGATCATAGGCATAGTTAATCAATTTCACAATAGATAGCGCGCGAGTAGTTAAACAAATGCGTAATGGCGGTGCGTTCATATACAATTCGTCCGATTGCTATCAAATTTTGCTGAGTTGATGTGCACAGTCCCGGAAAAGTAAGAGGCGTAGTAAATCCAATTTACAATAGATGGCGCGTGAGTAGCTTCAACAAAATGGCGTGCGTTTGTTTCAAGAAAGTCCCACATGTGTTCATATACCATTCATCCCATTGCGTTGAAACTTGGGTGAGAGGTTGTGTACACTACAGGCAAGGTTTCTGACTTAGTAAATCCATGTTATAATAGGTAGCGCACGAGTATATTCAACAAATGAGCGACGACGTGCGAAGCGTTTCAACAAAGTCCCGTATGCGTTCATATACTATTCGTCTGATAGTGATGAAACTTGGCTGAGATGTTGTGTACACTTCAGGGAAGGTTTATGGGTTAGTAAATCCAATTAACAGTAGGTATCGCACAAGTAGATTAAACAAATGAGCGACGAAGCGCGAAGTGTTTCAACATAGTCCTGTATGCGTTCATATACCATTCGTCCGATAGCGACTAAACTTGGGTGAGTTGTTGTGTACACTCCAGGGAAAGTTTTAGGCTTAGTAAATCCATTTTTCAATAGGTAGCGCACAAGTAGATTCAACAAATGAGCGAAGTCGTTCGAAGCGTTTCAAGAAAGTCCCGTATGCGTTCATATAGCCTACCATTCGTCCGATAGCGATGAAACTTGGGAAATATGTTGTGTACTCATCAGGGAAGGTTTCTGGCGTAGTACATCCACTTTACAATAGGTATCGCACAAGTAGATTAAACAAATGAGCGAAGTCGTTCGAAGCGTTTCAAGAAAGTCCCGTATGCGTTCATATACCATTCATCCGATTGCTATGGAACTTTGATGAGTTGTTGTGAACACTTCCGAAATCATTATAGGCATAGTCAATCCAATTTACAATGGACAGCGCGCGAGTATTTTAAACAAATGAGTGTTGGCGATGCGTTCATATAGCATACAATTCATCCGATTGCGACCAAATTTTGGTGGGTTGTTTGGCACACTTCCGGGATGGTTATAGGCATAGTTAATCCAATTAACAATAGATAGCGCACCAGTAGTTTAAACAAATGAGTGTTGGTGATGCGTTCATATATAATTCATCCGATTGCAATAAAATTTCGGTGAGTTGTTGTGCATACGCCAGGAAAAGTTATAGGCCTAGTAGATCCAATTAACAATAGATGGCGCGCGAGTAACTTCAACAAAATGGCGTGCGTTTGTTTCAACAAAGTCCCACATGCGTTCATATACCATTCACCCCAATGCGATGAAACTTGGGTGAGATGTATACACTCAGGGAAGGTCTCTGACTTAGTAAATCCACTTAACAATAGGTAGCGCACGAGTAGATTCAACAAATGAGCGATGACGCGCGAATTGTTTCAACAAAGTCCCGTATACGTTCATATACCATTTGTCCGATAGCGATGAAACGTGGGTGAGATGTTGTCTACACTTTAGAGAAGATTTCTAGCTGAGTAAATCCATGTTACAATAGGTAGCGCACGAATGGATTCAACAAATGAGCGACGACTCGCGAAGTGTTTCGACAAAGACCCGTATGCGTTCATATAGCCTACAATCGTCCGATAGAGATGAAACTTTGGTGAGTTGTTGTGTACACTCCAGGGAATGTTTCTGATTTAGTAAATCCATTTTACAATTGGTAGCAAACGGGTAGATTTAACTAATAAGCGACAGCGCGTGAATCGTTTCAATAAAGTCCCGTATGCGATCATATACCATTCATCCGAGTGTGGTAAAACTTTGGAGAGCTGAGTACAGTCCTGCGAAGGTTCATGAATTAGCAAGTCCGTTTTTCAATGGGTGGCGCACAAGAAGATTCAACAAATGAGTGACGGCGCGAATCGTTTAAACAAAATCCCGTATGCGTTCATATGCCATTCATCCGATTGCGATGAAACTATGATGAGTTGTTGTGTACACGCCAGGAAAGGTTTTCGAGTTAGTAAATCCATTTTACAATAGGTAGCGCACGAGTATATTCAACAAATGGGCGACGGCGCTCTAATCGTTTCAGCAGTCCCGTATGCGTTCATATACCATTCATTTAATTGCGATGTAACTTTCGTGAGTTGTTGATCACGCTCCCGTGAATGTTTCTGAGATAGTAAATTATTTCTTTTATAGTAGTTTAGAGGTGGTTAACGGAAAAAGAAGAAAATATTGGGAATCCAAAAGCACTGCAACTAACAAAGTCAAAACCCCAAAACTTTCTTTGATTGGCATTGCTACGCTTGCCGGGTACAGCTAGTAATAAAATAAAAATAAAAATAGAAATAAAGACAAAACTAACTTACTAACTAACTAACTGACTCACTAACTAACTAACTAACTAACTAACTAAATAAATAAATAAATAAATAAATAAATAAATATAAATATAAATAAATATAAATAAATATAAATATATATAAATAAATAAAATTCAATTCAAGTCAATTCATTTAATAAATAAATAAATAAATAAATAACAAAATGGGTGTGTGAGAACTCTTTCATTAAGAGTATAAATAATTAATGTATTTATTTCAGACTGGAAATTAATTTGTAACTCCTCGCCCAATATACAGGAATAGGGTTCACTCGTGTTGACCGACTGAAGAGCATCTAAAAATAGATTACTTAGACACCATTGATGGCTCCTGATATTTCATTTAATAAACATTTTAGCTGTATTTTCACAAATTTGAATTTAGGCCTTGTTGAGGCAATTGCAATTGCTTTAATTCATTTTTTGAAAAAAAAATGTATATATCACACGTTTTCCTCCAAAATCTTAATTTTACATTATGCAACGAGCCTATAATAGCAATAATTAAGACACGAGTAAACGAGCGAAGCGAGTGTCTTGATTACCATTATAGACGAGTTGCATACGACTGCTTATGTTCGACGTTAATCATAATTTTAATATATGTTCTAACATAAATATTATAAATATATGTTGAGATTCTCTCAGCTCATTTAAGTGAAGAGAGCATGTGCTGGATTCCCACTAAGGATCAAAGTCCTTCCCAATCCTTGTTCTTCTTTTCTTGGGAATTATGTGGGCTCAGCATTTGATCTCTACCCAATAACAAAATTCAAAAGATTTGAAACATTGTTTATCCTGAACTAGCACCAACAGATAGCGCACAGGTACTATGTGGGATCATTTGGTCAAATAACACAAAATAGGCTGTTACAAACGCTTTAAAATTAAAATGTATCGTATTATCAACTAGTTATTCTTCAAATTCGATGCGTATGGAATATCAACGGAAGGCAAATCAATGGAGTCCCAAATAGAACAGTCATGACATCTGGCGCAAAATTTTCGCATAAGAAATCCCTTACTGAACACAGGTGGGCTACTGATTGATTTCCGTGGATGTAATGGTCATATGCTTGCTGCGTCCAAGACATTCTGGTGTGTTTATATGAACGGAACATCAGCATTCACTACAATTGTCGGCGAAATCGTACGCAATGCCCTGTGTAGAAATTGGGGTTGTGGATATTAAGGTACAGTGCTATTTCTTTGCCATATTCCCCAGTTTGCTTATCGGATATCCTTTACAATGTCACCTTTCAAATCATGTTATTCATGTCCGACATGTTGGATTTTGTTTGCATGTGCAAAGCTATCAAGTACCTAATTGTTCACACAACTGTTTCAAAATGAAAATCGTAAGCTCTGATTGGTGGGAGAAACTGTATCATAATGAAAACTAGTACTTTAATGGCCCTCATTACAGTACAGTTTTCTGACATATTTTTTTTTTAGTTCCGTTTGGGCCGGCTGTGGACCACGTGGTTCTTATCTCTGGCAGCTTTCCTCCTAGCCCAGTATTCCTTCATTCTGGCACTGTGAATGTCCTTCCGCTCCTGAGTCCATTTCACACCTACTCCTGGACGCACTGCTTTTGCTGTTAGTGACTGGAGAGAGTCTGATGTTCTGACTAAAGTCCTGTATTTATTCCTGTCATAGATGTTACTAGGGTCAATATCCAATTGTTCAAGGTCTTTTCTGACTAGTTTCGACCACTTGGCGTTAGTTGCTTTCCCTCTAGAAACAGTGTTGAAAATTCTGGAGGTGAGCCTCTGATTATCCATTCTCACAATATGACCATAGAAGATCAGCCTTCTCTTCCTCATAGCTGTTGCAATGCTCTCCACTTGTTCATAGAGTTCATTGTTGTGCCTGATTCTATACTTGCCTTCCTCTTTAATAGGGCCCATGATTTTTCGTAGAATCTTCCGGTCCTTCAGCTCCAATTTCCGGAGTTGTCCTTTTCTGACCATATTTAGGCATTCTGAGGCATATAGTACTGATGGTCTCACTACAGCACTGTAGTGTCTGAGTTTGAAATTCATTGAGAGGGATTTGGATTTGTACATATTCTTTCATAGGTGGTAGGCTCTCTCCAGTTTGATGCATCTGACATATTATTATATTATTACATCATTTTTGCCCTTATGGACAGTGTTTGAACTTAAATATCTCATGATGTCACAATTTTCACTTCTTTCCCTTCTTCTCTTCCCAAAATCTCTTCATCCTTTGACTGTGCTCCTGTTTCCTTTGTTCCGTCCACAATGTTCCTATCTTCTTCCTTTCACTTACTAAAAATTTGGCGTTCTTAATTTTGTTTCTGAAATTTTCCCTGTGTTCTATCATTTGCTTGTTGATCCCTAATTGCTTTAAGTCGTCTTCTATTTCATGACACCAATTGTTTTCCTTCTTGACCTCTTTACTACAACAAAGATTTTCTTTGTAAGTCGTATATTGTTCATTCTCTGTATGTGCCCGTAGAAAGTTAGTCTGCGTTTTCTAATGATATCTGTGAGTCTGTCTGTGTGTTCATATAGCTCTTCTGACATATAATATTTACATTTCGATATCGTCGAACATGCCATATTTTTATTCAGAAAACGCTCATACAATAACTAAGCAATTACGAGTATATGAATCACTGCAATGAAAATGAAAATCCACAGCTTGCTTCCAGTCTCCGACCGGGTCAGGAATGGAATGAATGAAGCCCCCATCTAGCGGCGAGGATATGGACTGTGCCGGCTGCCGAGGCCTGACGCACTCCTCTGGGGCAATGATTAAATGAATGACAGATGAAATGAAATGATAGTGGAGAGCGTTGCTGGAATGAAATTGTGACAGGGAAAACCGGAGTACCCGGAGAAAAACCTGTCTGCCTCCGTTTGGTCCAGCACAGATCTCACATGGAGTGACCGGGATTTGAACCACGGACCCAGCGGTGAGAGGCCGGCGTGCTGCCGCCTAAGCCACGGAGGCTTCATATGAATCACTGCAATAATATTCATAATCCAATAACATCGTTAGTGATTATTTAGCAAGACCACTTCCTAATTTCAATTGTTTTCATTTATTCTCAACGTTTCTGGTACTACAAATATACACAAAAATTCAAAGAATGTGTTTACTTTAAGATACCGTAGTCTATAATTTTTTAAAAATTATAGTTTCCAGATAGTTTCATAATTCATTTCTTTGTCTGGAAAATTAATTAATTATACCCCATACAAGACATGGCACAAACCTAGAAAAACTGCTCAGTTTTAATTCACTGGCCGTGGAACTCAATATACCATCTTTTTGGAAGCCTTAATAGGGAGGTTAAGGCTGCTTGAGATTTTAGCTCTCGCAGTAAAGAGGCGCAGGTGCGCTTCATAAAAAGGGAGGTAGCGCGTGGTTGCTACTCCTGTGGGGGTACGGACACCAAGAGCCCGCTGATGAGTCAGACACGGCAAAAATCTAGAACAATTGCTGAGTTTTGATATTGTTTTAATAATATGACCACGTATGTACATACAGGGTGTATCCGTGATGATGATACATACTTTTAGGGATGATGGAGGAAGGCAAATAGATCCATGTGAGATAGGACGGAAACGATCGAGTCACGAGTTTTAAGCAAATGCTACTCATTTATTACCGTTTACCTGCACACGTCACAGGTGTTTACACGTACCAACCCCATGCCATTGGCTTCTGGCACGTTAAGGAACGCCTGCGGGACGAAATTCCACCATCCCGGCGTCTGTTAAGTACTAGAATTGAGGACGGTTGTTAAACAACTGCGATTAATAATGACTGTTGACTCAAGCGTTTACGGACTATAATAATAATAATAATAATAATAATAATAATAATAATAATAATAATAATAATAATTTATTTATCTATTTATCGTATGGCTGTTAGTGCCGGGAGTGTCCGGCTCGCCTGAGTCTGTAGCTGCTTCCAGTGGACACCCTTAGGGTGAGCTACAAGTTCCGTTCAATATCAAGTAGTTCCAACTTTCGCTACCAGATATCTATGATACCTAGTGGTGTACGTTGGAACTATGATAGGGCGTTCTGAAGAAATCGAACCTAACAAATTTAGCTTCACACAAGTTTAGTCGGTGGAAGGATCTTTTATATGCCATAAATCTATGACATGGGACCGCCGGCTTTACTTCCCCTCCAAAGGAAGGCATACTGAAGGATTTTTAACGCTCTTAAAAAATCCTACGACTTCTACCGGGTTTGAACCCGCTATCTTGGGCACAGCAGTTCAGCATGCTACCAACTATGCCACCGAAGCTGCTATAATAATAATAATAATAACAATGGACGGTTGAGAGGAAGAGGGAGCATTCCACGAGAATGAAGAGATTTTGGGAGGAGCGGAGGAGACACGCCTCCAAATGACATCATGTTATCAAGTTTAATGGCTCTGCTGTGGGGGAATTATTGCTTATATAATAATAATAATAAATAATAATAATAATAATAATAATAATAACATTTGGCCCTGGGTGCCGGGTGCAACCTTTATTATTTGATACCAAGAGGGCAGCTTGAATGTCGAATTGTGTCGTTCCTTGGAGCGCTATGAAAGTCAAGGAGGTTAGATACGGTATCTAAGCTCCCTGACACTATAGCGCTCTCTGGTAGAGAAAGGATGAACTTTATGTTGGCGGAAAATCCCGAGATTAATGTTGCCACTATGAACACGGCCTACTGAATTCAAATGGGTTCTTTAACATACCAACAACGTATGACATGCGTGCTGAGATTTTTGTCACCTTTCGAAAATCACTTACCACGGCCAGGAGGGAACCTGTGAGTCCTTATCTCAAATGTGTCCATTTGTTTCCTGCATCATCCCTGAAAGTTTGTAACATCATCACGGATACACCTGTATATTTATGCGATTATATCCGTCCTATGTCCCATCCTTAAAATAAACAATCGATCAAACTCTCTCTCGCTCTGTAATGCCGCAGTGCTGTGCTGAAGGCTATAAAGTGTTTGAAATATTGTCCAATCAGGGAGCATTGAACAATAGCACTCACGATGAATGGGATCACAGTTAGCATGGGCTATTTAACCACGCCCGAGAGGTTGCAGTATCAATGAAAGACCCAGGAATACGTTCAACTGATAATGGTGAGAATTTCCGCTCGACGCCCTGCCCTGCCGACATGTCCTCTCATACAGTGGTCTGAGTGTTCTTTGCTGAATTAGATAATGATTCTTGGGGCCTAACATCTAGGTTATCGGTAGAGTCCTGCGTGGATTTAAAAAAACGTTATCTGCATTCGCCCCGCATCCGAACGATTGTTATCTGCTTCTTCCCCAAATACGCACGACTTTTATCCGCAAACGCACGTGGGATGTCATCCGAATCTACTGGCATTGCAATAGTATTAATTAGATAAAGCATAAAGTATTAAAGCAACATATTTTGACATTTAGGGAGAAAGTCGTACCCCATGGCCAGCAGTTGCAAACTTTTTTTTCTCTCGTACCCCTTTATACATATTTATTCAAAATAGTACCCCCTAAAGAGTAAACTTTTAAAACGTTTAATATTTTACGGGCAATGAGTACATAACTTAATAAAAACAATAATAAAAAAGTAGTTCCGTGACGAACTAACGGGCCTACTTTTCTTAAAATGTAAGATTCATGCCAAAGGCCTATCTAAAATAATGACGAAATATAGTTGGTATTACTATCTAATATTTCTAAGTACCGGTACTGCAGTTTGAAATATACCTGAAATAGTGTAGCCTAATAGAGTAACTTACTGCAGTTGACAAGCTGAAGCATTCCGGAGGAGTGTGAGAAGCATGATATGGAGCAAGGATGTCCCTCAGAACAGCAAAAAGGTCATAATATCGGACGTACTATGTCCCTATCCTGACGTATGCCTCGGAGACCTGGGTTATGAAAGGAAGGGAGAAGAGCAAAATACAGGCCAGTGAGATGAGGTTCTTGAGAAGCAGTATGGGAGCTACAAAGATGGACAGAATAAGAAATGAGAGGACCAGAGAATTAATGAAGCAGGAACCATTACAGGATGGTATAGAGAAATCTAGACTTAGAGTGTATGGTCGTGCAAAACCAGCGGAGGAAAAGATGATACCCAGGAGGATACACGAGACGAAGTGGAAAGGAAAGATACCGAGATGAAGACGGAGAGACAGGTGGCTGAAGGGGCTGGAAGAAAGCGTGAAGAAGAGAGGAGAAGACTGGACAAGGGTGGAGGCTGAGAGATGGTGGGAAGACAGAAGACGTTGGAGAGGCTTGTGTTCCAAACAGACCCGGCCAGTGGCTGGAAACTGTGCATGATGATGATGATGATGACTGCAGTTGACAGCCCTGGTGACTCTGAATATATTCTTAGTTCCATCTCTTAAGGTATAGAATGCACATACAAAATTTGGTTGAAGTGTAATGGATAGTTTGGACGTTACATGCTGTTTGATATTGGATTTATCAGTGCGCGTAAAATCATGTTGGGAACAATGTCATGTATGAGATGCTCAGAATTAATCTGAAATATACGATCTATTGCACCCGTTGACGCATGTTTGCTCAGACAACAGAGACTAAAACTTATGCTGAAATGTAACTGAACATACCCTCCGAGCGGCGGGAAGAAGCTGAAGCAATATCGCTTATGATTATATTTTTACTTATTTTTCACATTCCAAAAATCAACTATAATTATAACCAAGTAATTCTGCATATTTGAAGTACAACATACTTCGTAAATCGAAGAAACTATCAATTTACGCGGCCAGCTCAGGTACTGAGAGCACGCCATATTTGGTAACACCAGTTCCTATTCGTCTGTGGAAGAGACAACATGTGCATGGTGGAGCACAAGTGAAAAGAAACCATGTGGCGAGGAAAATCTACGAATAACTTTCTTATGGATAGCCATCATGGAATTGTGTAATAATTGAAGGATTGAAAACATTTACCACTACGAAAACTGCGAAATATTTTTATCATTATCCGAGGTGAAATGAAGGACTTGTGTGAAGAAAACTTTGCAACCGCATGGTCTCATTCTCACGCACACACACATATTTCAGTGTTATATAAACTGTGTATTTAACTAACTTTATAACTGTACAAAATCTACAAGTACAACCTTTATTTTCCGGATGGGCAGTATTTTGATTTAATTGTGTTAATATTTTCTTGTGTAAATATCAGTGCAAGTCACGAGTGAATGTCGCACAAGCGACAGAGGCTAGAGCCAGTGGCGGAGTGAAAATGGGCAATTTTTTTACCGCATATTAGCTGCAGTGCGCGACAGTTTTATTTAATTATGTGCTACATTTTTACCAACGCTCAAATTACAATAATGCTGAACCAGCAGATCTTCAGATACAACTCCAACCGCGCGATGGCGTCTGATTGCTAAATCATGCGTGGGGAATTGGCGACGGAGGATGTCCAGACACAATGAAATGGTAACCTAAAGCCATACACGAGACCGCATACAACATCTCATGGCGGGACTCGAACCAAGTGACGCTGAATCTGTAAGTCAGATCAAATATTTATAGCGTATTGTAAGAGTGGAAAACAGTAGACTAGTTTATTTTGGTTTCATTTATTTAGTGCACAATGCAGGTAGCTAATTATAAGACGCGTGTGGAAATTAATAGTTTATTAAACATTTATAGAAGACAGGAAGGCTGGATTTTCAATGCTCATTCGTATCATTTAAAAAAGTATTATCAACTTTTATTTTGTCAAGCCAACTCCGTACAGGCCATGGAGGCCCTGGGAGTAGTGGAAGGTAGAGGCTTCCACTTTTTGTGACATCGGCACTAGGTGGGATGGAGTTGTCAGCTCCACGCCCGGCCGCCTTTGCTCCCAGGAATTACCCTGGTACTCATTTCTGGTGTAGGCTGAGTGAACCCCAGGGCCATTTGCGTTTCCAAAAGTGGTAGTTTTGTTTCTAAAATCCACTACCTGGGTGGGGATCGAACCCACTCCCTTTCAGTTAGAAGCTCAGCGCCTCTACCGACTGCGCCACGCAGCCCCCCTTTATTTTGTCAGGCTGATGACAAATAAACTAGTCTGACAATGTTAAATCAAGGCCAAGGTTACGAGCCAAGTTCACTACACAGCACACTCGATTCTAGGCAGTGGATTAATATTTTGTTTTAGAAGGCTGTGAGATTCTTGACATTATTACAAGTGGAATGCAGAGTTCCGTTATTCACATTTATTGCCCAGATCAATACTTGAAAACAGGTTTATTTCTTTAAAAGAAGCCACGCAGGCAATGAATGAAATTGTATTTTGTAACCAAATGAACGCAGGTTCGATTTATTCAGGGAAGAGGCAATTTTATAAACGCACACACAGTTAGCTTGTATCAGAAACCTTTATGTTTATTTAAAGCGTTGTCAGGATGTGTTTTTTGTGCACATAATCTTTATTACCAGCAAT
This sequence comes from Meconema thalassinum, assembly GCA_946902985.2. Taxonomy (NCBI): domain Eukaryota; kingdom Metazoa; phylum Arthropoda; class Insecta; order Orthoptera; family Tettigoniidae; genus Meconema; species Meconema thalassinum. Next base: position 151,224,729 of record OX336396.1, read on the forward strand.
TCAAACGTGTATCAATTAGGATTCCACACTTTTGTAAATTAAGAATATTATGTGAGTCGTGACGGTGGATGAATACCTCCGACATTGTTATTGTCGTTATATCGGTGGTAATGAACTAATTAAAGTCGTACCAAAACCGAAGGCGCCTGGATCAATGGATCCGAAATAAGAGTAAAGTAATTGGTGAAGACATAGGATGTCTAATAAGTGTGATGAAATATTGGTGAAGACAAAGGGTGCTTCGTAAACTATTGAACTATTGAGTTATTTGCTTAAGCTGGATACACACGTTACCTGAATACACTGAACGCTTTTAGAGGTCCATAAACTGAACAACAATACTGTCAGGAATAAATAATTGTGTGAAACTTTAATAATAAAAAATAGGGTTTTGAAAACTAACAAATCTTATAATTCTCCCCTGAACCTAAATAAAACTTATAAACATTAAAAATAAACTATTTTTCTGGACCAAATATTAACACTTAGACACTGTTAAGCTATTGTAGATACATTTTGATACATTTTCACATGATTAGTCGACCACTAATTGGTGATGTGATAACTGAAGCACACACATCAGATTAGTAGCAATATGAGTCGATGTAATTGTTTAATTACTATCGCATTTGCAGGCTTTCCTATATTTTCTATTTTCTTAACACTTTGACACTATGACCGTTTGTTACAAACAGTAACAAATCGAGTACGCAGGTAGTGCCAATTGCACAACCATAGGAGTGCTGAATTATTGTATGCATTTGTGTTGTACTAGCATATTTTTTTTATTCAGCAACATTGTGCACATAGCTTGATTTTCTTAGTAATAAACGCATCTCGTTTATTAATTAATGATATTTAGGACTAGCCAACACTTAACTATAAAGATAAATGTTAGAGATGGCACCATCATAGCATAGGACAAATTTTCCCCCTGCTACTAAATGTAAATGTTCTAGTATTTGTAAACAAGTAAATGTCTTGCTTTGCTGTAGATTCTTTTGATGTTTGATCCACCCGTAAGTTATTTCGATGTAATTGCTTAGGGCCGATCTTACGTGCCATTCTCTTAGCTTGTTCATTTTGTCGAATTTTGTATTAGGAACATGAGAGCAATTTAGATCTTGTTTAGGACTTTTTTTTATATTTCTTTCAGGGCAGAATAGTATCGGAGTAGCCGTTTGCAACTCTCATGGTAGGCTAGGGATCTATTCTGAATAAAATTTATTTGTGATTTTAACCTAAGACTGACCTCTCTTTCTTGTTTAGTTTTGTTATCGATGCATTCCTCTGAGCTGGTTAAAGATCGAACCTCACTAATTCCCGACACCTCCGAGTGCAGACTTTTGTGCTACACCAGCCTATGAATGTATCGTCCCCCATACTTGTGTGTTAACTGGAAGAGGGTCTCGGAAGGGTCATTTGAAACCGGTGGCTCCGCGAAACCTTCGGCCAGCGGGCACACTATTGTAGTGCCAATTTTGGATAAAATCCATTTGTTAGTATAGAAGTTACATGTAATTAAAAATTGAAACTACTGGAAAGCTTAGAACCATGTTGGCAGCACAGAGGTATATTAGTTACTCCAAATTAATCTAGAATGTCAGGTACTATACGTGTGCAAGGTTTAGAGCTGATGGCTTGCATACTTTCTGCTACATTGATATTTGGATTAAACAAATAGAGAGAGCATTTATTAACAGATGGCAGCCCTGATGGTTCTTACAAATACGCATAGTCATAACTGTTATGGTACACAATGCACATATGCAATTTGGTTCAAATCCATTTGTTAGTATAGAAGTTATATGCATTTAAAAACTGAACCTATCAGAAGGCTTAGAATCGTGTTGGCAGCACTGATGTATATAAGTTACGCCAAACTAAGGTATAATGTTAGGTACTATACGTGTGCAAAGTTTATAACTGATGGCTTTTATTCTTTCTGATGTATTGATATTAGGTTTAAAACACAGAATCATTTATTAACAGGTGTCAGCCCTGGTGGCTCTATAGAATACGCACAGTAATATCTGTTTTATTACACACAGTACATACGAAATTTGGTTGAAATCCAATCGATTGTGTAGAAGTACATGCATTTTGAAATTGGACCTATCGGCATGTGGCAACACTGACATATATTGTACAGGCCCCCAGGGGGTTGCACCCCCTGAAGCCACTCTCCATCATCTATTAAAACCACCCCTAACTGGCAAATCTCATAAGTCCAGAACAGTATCTTTTACACAGCAAGGGCGGCCGACCAGCTTGGAAGGCTTGCCAAACACTTGCATCACACTCATAAACATCTGCACTATAACTAACTGGGGCAGCTATGCCAATGGAATGCTGACAGTACAACAGCAAAACCTATAAAGAGGAAGGCCTTAATGAGGACAGGCTCTCTCTATTATCTGTCATACAGTGCGTGTCGCCGGAGGCTCTGCTGCAAGCTGCTATCACCAGGCGAGCATCAGTGAAGTGTTCAGAGATCCTATATTTTGTAACCTCCATCCACAAACTTGTACACTTAAACTTATAACATTTACTACATTCCCCTAAAAGGGACTTACCATTTCATATTCACTGACCAATAAATACTTGGTCAGTACACTACACTTGTCTTACTAATTACACGCCTCTTTACGTCCCAACGCCCTTCCTGATTCCCGTCACGATTGACCGTGACAATAGTAGCCAAATAGTTGCTAGCTCCAGCTTCATTGTACTTCCCGCAGCGGCCCGACTGCCTAAGCAGCGAGCCGCCAACATAGCTGACGCACGCACGTCGGTTATATAACTCTCTCCAACCAGCTGAGAGGCTAGTACATTAACCTGTACACAGAGGTTCATCCCCTGAAATACACTTACGTCTTTATAAGAGCACCCCCTAGCATCCTAACACCAAACAACACTCTACACTGGTAAGCTTACCCAACTACGAGAAGCTACCCCCTCCTAGGCATCACCTTATAAATTGGTACATTAACACATACGTTTTAGATCTAGCTACCCCCAACTAAGGGATGTAAAACAGATTGGTGGAGGCCGGGTACCACGCACAGTAAACAAAGGGCTCATACAACGAGTTCTCGTGGTAGAAACGGTCCGAACCGCATACAGCCAAGCGAAATAGTGAACATTTTTTTCTCTGACAGAAAGCATCATTTTTGCTTCACACTAGCTACACAGGGAATTCTTTTTCTCCCACATCAACCCCCACCCCCTGGAAAGAGTCAGAAATTGCGTACACATTTCTCCTTACACTCACCCTTAACGCAGAATGGCACCTCATGCAGAAGCAACAGAGATTGTAAGCCATAGAGGCAATAGGGTTACACTGATACTATTAGCATTATTAATAAGGTGCCAAAGACATATACAAAGGCGACAGACACAAATACGGGCACTCCAAACAAAAAGTCGGGGCAATACAGGGCAAACAGCCATACACTCCGTCAGAGGGTAGGACAACGCGATTAAGGTGCGCACACAAGCACTTAAGACACATACACGAACATCTCAACAGGAGCCATGTCCAAAGAAACAGAATATACGACCAATTAATCACCACACATGGTCCTGTAATAGATAATGCAACCCTCGAGAGGATGAGGGTGCACTACACAATGTTATACACTCAGTACAGGGAGCTCATTCGCGAACAAGCGTTTCTCCAACTGGCTGCCACAGAACTGTATAGGGCACAAGAACATTAACACAACAGTCTGCCAACGGGCCATGAGCCTCAATAGGCAGTACGCCCAAATTTGGGGAGGAACATAAGGAAACCCAGGCTAACAGGGCCATTTTTGAATTCATGGTAGGGCCACAAGCCCAGCCGAGAGAGGACATAAGCGTAGATACGCTAACGCAGCAATTTTCGAGGATGTCCCTTTCGGCACGTACTGCCACACATGGGAAGGAGTTCACCGTGGCCACAGTCCAGAAGACGGCCGGGTTAAGCTCCAACACACTGCGGGACCCAAGTTACATAAATACACGTCCTTCAGCTCCGGCTCGGAAGGCAATTTTGCCAAACCGGGGAGCAGAACCTACGCCAACCCCCTCGGAACGGACGAACGAGAGGGAGTTGACGCCAGGACTCGCGGTCACACATGACATAACAGGGAGAAAACGGGAGGTAACCACGTCATGGGCTGAGGACGTAGAGCCCGCCCTACAGCACATTAAGCCTACACACACCTACACAAATAGGCAAACACAAGGGCAGGAGTCTACCGTGGCCATAGGCCAGAAATCGGCCAGACTACGCTCAAATACATTGTTAGGGCAAACACAGGCAATCACACGGCCTTTACCGCTAGTTCAAAGGGCAAGTTTGCCAGAACGGAAGCGGGCACTGGCATTCATACCCCAGGTGCGAATGCATAAGAGGGTGTTGCATTCAGGCCCTCAGGGTGCACAACACACACCCGCACACTCTGACCAGGCGCTAACACACAGTACACGGGGTATATGAAAGGTCTTATTACCTACCCCACGAGACCGGTCAGTCAAAAATACACACACCCCCGTAAACTCTACTAGGGTAGCGCAGAGCGCAATTAGTCCCTCGAACACAGGCACACTCAGACCAACAGCCAGGCATTACGGTGAAAGTAGGCCCAGGCTTACTTTGCTACAAACTCCTCCGAAAAATAGCGAAGAAGCGCCTCAATGGGTTTCAGGGGCCTATGCCCTAGTAACAGGGCGAAAGTATTCACCTTTCAGACCAAGGACGCTCGGACGGGGATAACGACTTTCACCAGTAATACAAAATGAACCAATATCACTTGCAACACTATTATAGATACACGTAGGCTCGTTTACACGTGAGAAATACGATAATAGACACACAGAGACTCACAAACATAAACTGCACATTTTTCATGTATATATAGTGGAACATGGCTGAATCAAAAGTGTATAATTCAAAATTCTTCTTGGTTTTTTTTGGCCCCTAGCATTTTTTTTCTCAGGCCATCAATGGTTATTGATCATAGTTGGTCCACATTATAACTTGGATAACGTAAAGTTTCTAATATGCAAAGCCAAGCGGAAGCCAATCAGTCGGGCCACGCAGCTTAAGGCCGGAAAGAGCTATTCCGAACACAGCCTAGGCAACGAACCACAGCATAGAGCTTAGGCAGGCCTTTCTAAGTAGAAATGGCTAAGGTGTTCTGTGTTCTGGTCCCACAGTTTGATAGATTCTCTTGTGATGGCCGAGAGCCCTAATCATAGACAAGAGTAAGAATCTCAAACTATTTTTCAAAATTGGTAGATTTTCCTTGAGACGTAACTAGATTACCGTCGTACTAACGTCGCCAAATAGGTGCATAGTACACTCAGGTCCTACCTTTCATTTTACAACATTTTGACATTATTTACGACCGCCGCATGGCAACCCGCTTTAATAAGCATAAAGCATTGTGCAGGCGAGATACAATATATTTTCTCTACTCTATTCAAAGAGCTCTCTTAATTCGGATCATTGCATAACTCAATTTTTTTCTTTCCGCCTCTTTCACTAATCCCGTGGAAGGAAAGTTATCCAAGTTGAACTGTATGTACTTAATCCATAAGCATACCTGATACACTACAATGCCTATAACAGGAATTTTTCTCGTCCTCCATAACAACGCGCAAACTAGACATAAAAACACCATGGGGTAACACTCACAGCTCAAGGGGGAAACACCATTATTTATTTTTGGAAGACACACAGTCAATTTACATTGCCACAAAACAATAATACACTGCAAAACTGTCCCAAAGACACAAGCCTGAATGGCAACAGGAATAACAACCCTGGTTAAAGACGGTCTTAAACCCGCAACCTTCTGAATACCAGGAATGTAAGGTCGGGTAGCTATCCAGTTGCAGGATAGGAAAGTAAGGGACAGTTACACTAACAGATATTCATACGCGGAAAACAATAAAATCACCTCCGACACCTAGTCACCAAACACGCGACTAGCGGCCCGGAGACACTCGTGCATAACGACATTTAGTACCATTAATAGGGATATATTCGACCCACGCTACATTAACACAAAACTTGGGGACACGAATGTATTCAGTGGAAGGTTCTTTTACATTGCGGAAAGCCATGATCACGCCAAGAGAACGGGCAATCAAGTTCACACACACACACGTGCGGGAAACATGAACAGCGTCAGACATGTAACAAGTGAGTGCACACGCCATTGTAATTCAATACTGTCGCACTCAGCGATAACACACTCCTCGTGGGCGACCTTTGCTGGCACAGACAGACTAAAAGAGCACTCCAGGCGGACCTGGGAAATACACATTCATTCACGCCAAGTCCAGAACCCCATAACTCCCCAAATTACACTACGAGGAGAATTCAAAAAGACCCAAACTTCTCACGCCAAGGCGTATTTTCATCCGCATGCCTTAAATACACGATGCGTGTGCCATAGTATATACGGTACAAAAAATCGTAACACCAGGACCTTGAACCAAGGCGGGTCCGAACTCACGACCACACAATACACTCGTGCCAAAAACAAACTAACCAACGGTATTTTTGGTACGAAAAACACAGTCAAAATACATACAATGGGCGCTTAAAACCAACAGACAACGCACACATAGAACACAGAGAATTACATGAAATTGCGGGTCCAAATGCCCAGTAAAAATCGGACACCGTGGAAAACAACTATCCAGACTCCCAATTAGACCAAAATTGGCCCATACAAGTACATAAATAGGTAATACCACATTTCCTCCGGCCAAACACCATGCAAGAATTTCGATTACACCTGACATAGGAAATAGATTTCCCAAACACAGGTATAGCAATTTCACAAGGCAACGGTCTTATGGAATAGTGTCCACACAACAGTGTTGGCAAAACAGGACGGATTGACACACTGGCACTCCCGGAATCCCAACCAGTGACAACACTCACATACTGGCAAAAAGTCACGTTCCGACAGCCGACATACGCAATGTCAGAGACTTCATGTACACAAACAAATGAAAACATAACATGACGAAATACTGACTTGCAGATTCCGCCGCATTGCAATACTGCCGTCGACAGACACTATTGTTATATCGGAAGTGACCATGAAATCACAAACACAAACCAATTATAATGCCATACATTTTTCAGCACTGTTACAGCAGTTGTGACATTTAGCAACGTACAGACGTAATAGACCGGACTTACCTTAGGGCCACAGGGACATATCCACAAAGATGTTGACAAGTTGCACGCGCCATCTGACACTCAGACACGCGACACACGATAGGACCTAGCCGATAACAGGCCTCCCGCCCGCATGATGTAGCGGAACATAGTCCCACACACACGCGCTCACTAATCAGGAGCGAATACAGACAGGGGCTCAGAGGGAACAAGACCTCCCCCTAATAACTTCTTTTCTCAACTTTATTTCTAAAAAAATCATTACAGGCGATCAGGACATGGCCAGGCACACTACGATCACTTGCTACATTAACACTACAAATGGGAGACCAGATTAGGCCATGACGTCACAGCGTCACCACACTTTACTATCCCAAGAAGCGGATAGAAAGCAGACATTGACCAAGGGAAAATGACAGGAGCATAGGTGGATAATCCCAGCGGGATTACCAATATACCACCCACAGGCTACCATTTTACTACCATACTCCCCTTCCATAACCTTCCCACTTCCAACATTAGCCAACACAGACATACAGACACGATAAAAACAGCGACACTACATGACAAAATATACATCGGGGTTGATAGACTTCATGCGTTTAAAAAGAGGGCTCACTACGCCCTGGACCTCAATGCTAACACCCGAGTATTAGGGGTGTGTCGGAAAACGACAATTAAGCGTAATGCGCATCTTTAAGCAAGAGATGAGGCCAAATTTATATTAACAATTCTTTTTTATTAAATAATCCCGCATGAAAGGGACATAGTATTATTACGCCTCACCCTATACCTATCCTTACATGAGAGCGGATACGCCTCATATCCAGACACATGCATGGAATATCCCACCCACATACCGAGGGTTATTACTATTGAGCCTGCATGACACTTTGTTAGAATTTTTGAAAACCTGGGAAATACCTACCCCCGTCCACTCACTGTAGAAGCATCCTGATAGCATCACCGGCCCCAAGGCCACCATTAACAGGGAGCCCAAAGGTGCGCAACCCCCTCCTACCATGCTTTCAGCCTACTCAAAAAATAACACCCCCCGGACCCCAATAACAGGGAACCTAACGCCATAAACCCTACTAACGCCTCCAAGAGAATTAACAAGGCATTATCGCTGGAAATCCGACGTAGCAACAGGAGGCCTAAAGTAGGCCATGCATCTAGAAGATTCTACAACCCCAAAACACTTAAACCAATTTACATTAATCACACAGCAAATTATTTAGAGATTACACTATATTTTTATATATATATATATATAACACAAAAGGAATCTGATAACACGCTGATTGGTGATAACGACATAAGCAGAAGGCCAGAGGCACCACAATGGAGCAGAGCTGGGGAAGGTGATGATGACTCTTACCCCAGTTGGCTCAACAGCTCAATGACTCAGACCAATAACAGACGAACTACGTAAGGTTGAGGCATTCATGGCCTGGCACGGGCAAACTTCGGAATCCTAGGTGTGCCTAGCCTGCCCCTAGGACGAAGAGATGTTACACCCACTATGTGCCACGGTTGTAGAAGCCAAGACCTGCTGGGGAGACTTTTGACGAACGGGGGGAGAGATAGCCAACTCCACACCGGACTCAAAGAGGACCCAAGGGACGACCAAAATAGGACTAGACTTGTAGTTAGATATAAGTAAGTAGGGCTTCTAGAGCGAGAAGCAAGACTCCTATGCGCAGGAGTGAAGCATTATTACTGCCAATAAGGGCGAAGAGGATACTATTACTGCCAATAAGGGCGAAGAGAATATTATTACTGCCAACAAGGGCGAAAAGGATACTATTACTGCCAATCAGGGCGAAGAGGATACTATTACTGCCAATAAGGGCGCAGATGATACTATGCCATTGGACGATGTCCAATGCCCACATAAATGGTGACTTAGCGAGCAGCCAAGGGCATTAAATGAGGAGCATGGCGAGCCCTCACAGGGGTCAAAGTGGGCAGACCCAACAACGACAACATATGCAAAGGCAACGGCAATGAGCTGGCAAATACAGCGGGCAAGGCGGTTTGCTTATTGGCACCGTAAGCCGCCTGCGACTATATTAATACTAGTTAATAATCATTAGCATAAGTGTCGACAACTAGTATTAAGGGGGCGGAATCCGGCGGTTCTAGAGACAACCGGTGTTTCTAGAATACGTACCGGTGGTGCCCTGAGGAAGTAAATTGCCTCAGGCGATCGCCCTGGTCAAAATTTTAGCATGTAAGACAGTTGCATTTGACACGCAACTTAGGATTAAGCAAATTTACCTACCGCTGTTGCTAAATAATAGCACAGCATATTTCGGCAATAAAGTAAGGCCACCCATTCGGCTGATAAATAGCAAACATTTTTACTTACCATAATTAAGGTAACGATCTCGGCACCTGATGACCGACAAACCCGTCATCAGGGTAAGCCCGATAACACATTAGGTTAACAATAGACTAAGGTAGAATATCTCGGCACCTGATGACTGACAAACCCGTCATCATGGTAAGCCCGATAATACATTAAGTTAGATTAACTAGGTTAACTAAGACTAATATAAACACTTGGAGAGTAAGAAAAAACATTACGGCACCGTGTAGGGTAAGCCCGATCATACATCAAGTAAAACAATCATGTGTAAAGAGAACATGACATTAATAATGGCCACAGGTTAACTCTAATCATGCTATTTTTTCAGGGGAAAAAGAGCTCCAGCCAGTGAACACACTGACACAGGAGCCGACATAAAGAATATGCAATATCCATATGTTTTTTAACCTCTCCATTTTTCAGGCGTCGTCACCAGGCATATGGCACTGGTGACAATGATTTCACTGCCATACAGCAGCAGCATGTTATTTGTGCCATGATATTATTGTGTACCACCTTCACGCACTAATTTGTATTTGTAATTTGTATTCATCCTCGCACAACCCAACATATGCACCTCCATTTTTTACAGCTACACTCCAGAAATCTGAACAGCAGGGTTGATACCTGTGGGGGTATCAGGCTTGCTGACAGATCAACATAAACAAAGAACATAAAGCGTCAAAGATGCGACGCAACATATGGCAATTAGGGCGCAACCGATCTGTGGTGGCGACTCTCACTGTCAAGTGTGAAGGCATTCGCCCACAGAGAATGATTCACAAAGTAGGGGTATATATCAGCGGCACGACCACTAAACTACACCGGGAAACGGCCGGACAGGATTAGCCGTGGGACGGCACATAAATACAAAGGGTAGCGTGCACGCAAGTTACAATAGACACAGCCGTCTAGGTATAGCATAATTAATAATTAAGATAGATAGATATAAGTATATAATGTAATATAATGTAATACAAAATACGGCAATATTGTTCAAAGGCACTACACACAAAATTAGGATGCCACACATTGTGAATACACATATTTTTGTCACACACATGTACACAATGATTATGATTTGTTTCTTTCAATTTCTTTCTTCTAACATCCCAATTTGTAAAGGTGTTCCGTTTTATCCCAACATAATAAACATATTTTAAATATTTCCTTTAACTTATACCCTGGAACACCTATTTTTTCTACTTCTTCCATCTTTCACATTGCAGGGAGCAATTTTTTCCCCAAGACAGTGGCGGACGGTACAATCACCCGTCCAGCCCTGGGTTTTTTCCTCCCTGCACAACATCAATGTATGATACAATATCAAAACCATGTATTTTTTTGTGGAACTTTTTATATTGCAAATGGCATTTTTTATTTTTTATGAACTGTTTTAAATTTAAATTAGCACATATATATGCATACATCCCAAAACCCACACCTCTGAACACAAGCTGATCTCACATCTACACGACATCGCTACATCAACACGACATCACTACCTCTACACGGAACAGAAGAAACGAAGATCAGATACAAGGAAGATTCCACTACGACCTACTACATCGACACCCCAACTCAACGTTCCGTTCCCGTTCGCGGGGACGCGAACTAAACGGAGGAGGAGGCTTGTACAGGCCCCCAGGGGGTTGCACCCCCTGAAGCCACCCTCCATCATCTATTAAAGCCACCCCTAACTGGCAAATCTCTTAAGTCCAGAAAAGTATCTTTTACACAGCAAGGGCGGCCGACCAGCTTGGAAGGCTTGCCAAACACTTGCATCACACTCATAAACATCTACACTATAACTAACTGGGGCAGCTATGCCAATGGAATGCTGACAGTACAACAGCAAAACCTATAAAGAGGAAGGCCTTAATGAGGACAGGCTCTCTCTATTATCTGTCATACAGTGCGTGTCGCCGGAGGCTCTGCTGCAAGCTGCTATCACCAGGTGAGCATCAGTGAAGTGTTCAGAGATCCTATATTTTGTAACCTCCATCCACAAACTTGTACACTTAAACTTATAACATTTACTACATTGCCCTAAAAGGGACTTACCATTTCATATTCACTGACCAATAAATACTTGGTCAGTACACTATATTTGTCTTACTAATTACACGCCTCTTTACGTCCCAACGCCCTTCCTGATTCCCGTCACGATTGACCGTGACAATAGTAGCCAAATAGTTGCTAGCTCCAGCTTCATTGTACTTCCCGCAGCGGCCCGACTGCCTAAGCAGCGAGCCGCCAACATAGCTGACGCACGCACGTCGGTTATATAACTCTCTCCAACCAGCTGAGAGGCTAGTACATTAACCTGTACACAGAGGTTCATCCCCTGAAATACACTTACGTCTTTATAAGAGCACCCCCTAGCATCCTAACACCAAACAACACTCTACACTGGTAAGCTTACCCAACTACGGGAAGCTACCCCCTCCTAGGCATCACCTCATAAATTGGTACATTAACACATACGTTTTAGATCTAGCTACCCCCAACTAAGGGATCTAAAACAATATGGACTTCTGAAAAATAATCGGGAATGTTATTATCTATATGTGTGCTAATTGTTGAATAGTTCGCATGCATAACTTCTGAGATATCCGACATAGAGTTCAAATTTCAATTGCGATTTTTCAGCAGTTGGTAGCACTAACACCAATTTCAAATATGGCAGTGAGATATTCAGGTATTCTTTACTCTTAACAAATTTAGTTTCGATAGCTGCAAGCGTTTAGGGGTTAGGAGGGGGGGGGGGGAGGAGGTTACACACAGACAGACCGACAGACAGACAGACAGACAGACAGACACATTTTCCCGGATTGATCTCTTAAGTCTACTTTTTCCTCATTTTTTCAAAATGAGAAAAGTAGGCTAAAATAACTTACAACTATTTATGGTGTTTGAAGCCATTTTTAGCCTACTTTCGATTTTTGCAAAAAATGAAAGTAGACTTATGAGATCAACACAAGGCGAAAAAAGTGTGTCTGTCTGTGTGTGTGTCTGTGTGTGTGTGAGTGTGTGTACTCTGAATGTCTGTCCCCCCTATCAATTCGAACACGGTGAATGCGAATTGAACGAAATTTGGTACAAAGGTAGCACTAGCAAAGGACACCTCAGTGTCATGTTTTATATCGCCGCCATCTTTACTAAAACTGAATGGCGGCCACTCAAACGTTCAAAACGTAAAATCAAATAACGACTAACCAAATCATCCGATCTCTACCAAATTTGGTAACAACATACCTTCGTATAGGATGCGTCTTGTGACCAAACTACAAGGTCGTCCGCCATACCATTTCAGGATGGCGGCCGTGCGAATTATGCAAACTTTATAATCCATATCATGGGACCCACCAGTTCCGATTATCGAGCCGAGAATCGTTTTAACTGTTCTAAAGGAAGAGGCACGTTCGAAATTAAAAGTTTATTTTGTAATACTATAGTGCAGACGTGATTTTAAAAAGCTGAGCTGATTCAGTAATAAGACAAGATGGCAGCGGATATCTTGTGCCTGACTTATATTTCACTAATTTGAGTATTGCATGCAATATAGCGTACTGATACAAAATAAATAAACTTTGTATGAAATGCTTTATATATAAATAATATACTCCAGTGATGAAATCGTTTAGTATAAATCATTATTTGCTAACAAGTTCTATGTAAGTCATTTTATATAGAATGATATTCGTTGACACAATTAGCTCAGTGGTAGAGCGTTAGCCTATCGCTCAAATGCCTATGGTTCAAACCCGGTCAGAGTTAGGTTTTTTGCTTGAAATGTTATATGTTTATTGTTTTGTAATGACTCAGATGTTTTAAAATTAAGCGTTATATTGTGCATATTATGGTGTAAAAAATATATTTAATTAAAACATAATTCGCCAGCAGATTTACTCGAGACATCTAGCTGCCAAAAAGGTAACTGCACGACGACCTACTTATTAACTTCCAGATTTTATTGAAAAGTTTCTTCTTCTGGCCGCTAGAATGCACTCGCTCTGTTAGGATTATATTGTTCGATATTTCACCACTAGATATCACGACTAGTCTACGTGGGGCTCCATTGATTACTATACCATTGGCATTCTATGCGCATCGAATTTGAAGAATGACAAGATGATACTACGATACATTTTTACTTTTTATTTTAAAGGGTTTGTAACAGCCTATTTTGTGTTACTTGAAAATGTTATTTGAAGTAAAGAACAAAACGATTTCACAAAGTAACTGAATTCAAGCTGTTGGTGTTAGTTCAGGTTATTAATTACTACTTTTATTTCAGGCAAATAGCAATCGAAAATATCCACATAGTGTGTATACACACGTCTCTGTAGGGTCATGGAAAGATTTGTTAATTCAATTAGGGTTGTGAAAGCCATGCACAACCAGACGTGTAAAGACATGCCTCAACTCAAAGTTGGATGTTGCCCACGGCAGGTCGTATATGTAATAATAATAATAATAATAATAATAATAATAATAATAATAATAATAATAATAATAATAATGTTATTGTTTTTACATTCCTTTTAACTACTGCTGCTTTTAGAGACACCGGGGTACCGGAATTTTGTCCCGAAGGGGATCTTTAACGTGCCAGTAAATGTACTGACACGGCTCCCTCGCATTTGTGCACCCTCAAAGGCCAGCTGACTGCGCCAGGATACGAAGCTGCAACCTAGGGCCCAGCAAGCGAGAACGTTACCGCTGAGCCACGCAGCCAGTCCGGTCGATTATGTCTCCAGATCCATAACATTCTTGATATACAGTAGTGGAGTGATAAGAGTTCTAACTCACTCTAGAACCCTCCTCGACCCACTACTAAGCCTCAGCCATGTTAAATATCTCTCGAACGCATGGTCCGATTTTGACAAATGACGTGTCATTGGACTCGGGCTGACGTCCTTTTTGCTGTGGATCACTCGTTATATTTTTTATTTTTTTTTATTTTTTTTGTTTTCGAAAATAGGTAATAGTTTGAAAACCAAACATGGTATAACGTTGTTCCATGGCTCAAACGAATGTTCTTTATGACCTTTATTTTTTTAATAAAACTTTTTTATTTTTTATGTTTTTTTTGAAAACACTCGAATTTTGAAAATTCTATATTTTGGAAACTAGGAATTCTACAAAAAACCTTGTTTGACATAAATGAAAGGTCCCTATGCCCTCTACCCCCAAAATAAATTTCAAGTCTCTAGAGCAAAAAATATGTTTTGTAAGTAGTGCGATGACACGGGAGCTGCACTACTTCTTTTTGAACCCTCCTCGTATCGGCCCCGAACCTGATATCTCGCTAACCAAACATGGGATTTCAACATACAGGGTGTCCTAGCACTCGTAGTGATGCCCCCTACTTTCCTATAGGCTCTTAATTTAATTAAAAGACCAAAACTAAAAGGTCATGTGCTTTTAATATCACGCGAACCAATCATGCTAGAGGCGTGTTCGACAGGTCCAAGGACTCGGGGTGACGTCCTCTCTGCTATGGACCACTCGTTATAATTTTTAATAAAATTGGAAACTCGATTTTGGGGTAAACACGTGTTTTTTGTGATTTTGCCGATATCTCACGAACCAATAACGCTCGAGGCATGTACGATGGGTCCAAGGACTCGGGGTGACGTCCTCTTTCAAATGTGGTAGATATTTTTTTTTCCAAAAAATAATTCACAAAGGGCCTAATGCCATATTGTGCCCAACTCGAGGAATGGGTATTCCAAGATTCAGACACCTAGATATCAAGGGAAAGGCTGTAGCCGCTTTTGAAAGTTGAGATATTTGAATATCGCGCTACATTGCTTCTCGAAGCAACTGGAAAGAATATACCGATACTTGCATGTCAAGTGACGTAGCGAGTAATAGCAGAGGTCGAAGCTATTTATTGATTAAATAGTTAACCATGGAGTAGAGACTTGAGACTTGGATCAGATTACTGGCACGGCCAAATGAAGGAGAATGCACTTAGTATCAAGTAAATAGGACAAGGGATACCAGAGATATGATGATTTCTAGATTTCAGCGTGATGACGCGTGACCCTGGCAGTTTTGAATAAAAGCCGGCCGGCCGAGGTATCTGTAGCTCATTCCAACACAAGCACTTGCCGAGCAAGTTGCTGCGACGCTGAGCCAAGGCACATGGTTGCCGGATCTACGCAGAAGTTCTTTTCAAAGTTGTGATAGTCGCAAAAGTGCTGCGCTACGAGGTGGAACTTAGTAAGTTTCCGCCGAGGAGAATCACTGAGGTGATTGATTTTTCTACAGACATTGGTGGAAATAGTTTTATTTCTACATGGACATATGCTAGACTTTGTCTAGAATTAGTACTTTGTCACAGTCCAGTAATAACCTAATACTTGGATGTTTAAGTCCATATCAGTCAGTTTTCATATTTGTAACTAGTTAACCACTTCGATCTATCAGTACACTGAAGACTAGTCTATAACGGTGGTGTTCATTAGTCTACTCAAGGGAAACTACAAGTTGCTTAGCGCATGGTAGATGGTGTTAAACCATGCCCAGGGAACGATCTTCAGAACAGCCGTTGATTGCTTAGACTGTCAGTGTTTTTCTTGTACTGATAAGATTACCGTGAGTTATGTTACAACTGACATATCTAAGAAGAGATCACTTAGATCTGACCCTATTTAAACAAACTGTTATGGCTTTGATAGAAGCCCATATTAAAATGGAACAACAGTTAATTCAAACGTCAAGAGATACTACCACTATGTCTGACTAGACGAATTGTGGGTATTTAATGGCGGCCGATACAAGGATTATACATGCTTGTCCGATAGGGCATGTCTATGGATAAATCTGGTACAGACCAGGTTTACTTCGCTTCAAGACCATCAAGAAATGTAAGCCACATTTGAATTATATTATGCCTAGCTAATTGGAACAAACTATTTTTTCTGCAGATGACCAATACATTTTTTTTCTTCGTATTTAAATCTTGCAATGATTTACGCAAGACTTATTAGAGTTATTCTGAGTATTTTTAGCACTCAGAACAGTTTAGGATCGATGACCGAGCAGAACGAAGATTTATTTGAATATTTCATATTTTGGGGAAATCACGGTAATCAGCCGATGTAACTGTAAAAGTTAATAATTATTTTTGTTGAGGAATGGATACTTTTTCCATATTCGAAGATTCGAACATGTGGATTCTCACATAATGAGATGATAATTAAACATATTTAAAATGATATAAATAATAATAATAATAATAATAATCCACTAATAATAATAATAATAATAATAATAATTTTTATAATTTTTCTAAATAATTTTTGGATATTATATTTTCTAATAATCATATGTATTGAGAGAGAGCCTATGAAGTAGTTTAATCATTTCTAGTTTTGAACAGGTGATTTTCCGAAGGAGAGTGGTTAGCGCAAGCCCGCATTCAACCATCATTTCAGTTCTGGTTGAACAGTTGATATTTGCAATGAGCAAAGTATATTTTTCAGATAACACGGAGAGGCATGAAACGGGAAGCAAATGATATTTGTATCAAATAGGATATTTTTGTATTTATATAAAATCATGACGTAAATACACTCGAAAGTGAAATAAAGATTTTCATAAGTATGGTAAATTCACGGGTTGAACTGAATGGTAAAATAAAATAAACTTGTAAGTTTATTAATCTTCCAGTGTTGATAACAAGCAGAGGCTTGATTTATTGTATAAATTTTGGGAAGAAAATTTATATGTGTGGAGTAGTTGAAATGCCATTCCCAGGTGCGCATGTTTAAGTCGCAGGAATGAAGAGGTTTTTTCGAGCATCAATCAAATAGCAGGTTCGATGGCTCAGGTTTATAGTAGGAGTATTGGAACTACACATTTCGTCGTATGAATGACCCGAAGGTTATTTCTTGAAACCATCAGTTCTTATTTCAACCTTGTTTACGAATTCCATTTAGACTTTGATTTTGCTAGAACCCGGATTTGTCATGATAGTAGTTTATTCTTCTACAGAGGAAGACCTTTGCCGTTGTTGTTGTTGTTGTTGTAATATTGTGTTCTTACACAAATAATAGAATGGGCCACTGCCAATTAAAAATAATTCTTTAACCACGAATAATTTGAAGGATATTTTCAATCCTAGTGCCATGAACTAAATGAATTTATTATGAAGCTACAATTCTTATTTCCGCATTCTGTCGAAGAATTGCAAGTTGTGAAAATTTCTAAAAATGGCCATGAATATAAATATTTTTTTCTTATAATAATGATTCCAAGTGGAAAATTGAATAGTTGAATGGTTCAACAATTTAATGATCAAGTTGATGATTCAGAAATCATGTATTTTGTTAGGAACTTGAAGTTCATAATCGAGTCACTTCTCGAAATGTTTAATGTCAGAAGAACAATTAATTGTTGTTGTGCTTAGCACAGTTCTTCGATGCTATGCTCAAGGTCAAATACTTTTCAGATGTTATTGATATGTGTAAATAATGTGTGTTGATTCAATGATAATAATATATTTCGACGATATATTTTTGAAACTGGAAAAATAAGTGCAAGTTAAAATTCTATGAACATTTATTCTACGAGTGTTAATATCATGTAAATATTCAAACAGTGATCTACGATATTTCCAGTAGAGACAATTAACTTTGAACTTGAATTAATCATAAATAACTTTGGAACACAGTCTACAGGACTATTAATCGGACTTGTGTTTCCAAAATGATTGTCAAATGTGTTTGGAAAATTTCTGTATATTGTCTAAATAAGAGTGTGGATCGCCACACGTGAGTGATGCTGCTTTGAGCATCTTTGCAGTCAATTTTAACTTCAAAATAAACTGAGATAATTTTACCAGATGTGTTATACCCAATTGAATCTCCTTCTATCCTTATTGTTGCATTGAGCCAAAAATCAGTAAAGCATTTTTTATTTGATGTCGTTTTTGTGATTAGCTTTAACCCATCTGGCGCTCCGGGATATTTTGATTCTCGTGCTGACTGATTATTGGTAAAATGCATATGTGGTCGTGCGGACTCCGGTCTAAACGGGCACAATACATGTTGAATTTTTTTTCTTTACCTGTTTATAATGTTCATGAAGCGTGGTGGTTGAGAGAGACGATACTGCTGGGTGTGTGTTTCAACGAACCTGTCGCTGACCACGGTGGCTGTGTTCAATAGATTAATTGCTATTTCGACGGGTCGGTGTATGACAGAGCGAGCGTGCGTTTTTCTGATATTTTACCTTTGACGTGTAAACGGTGATGAGAACTTGGTTCTATGTTGGTCGAAGCGAGTACAGAATACACACTTGCAAACGAGCAGGAGGTGAAGGTCATTTGAGCTTATTGGAAGGCACTGATCTGACTTGACAATAGGTGCAATGGAAAAATGACCAAAACGCTTGAAAGTGAAATAATCTGACCATTGTGGTGGCAGGGAAGAGCGAAAGGCATGTGAACATGTGTGAAACCACATGCACGCTAAACCAATGACATCCTGTCTTG
The DNA here is from genome assembly GCA_946902985.2 of Meconema thalassinum. NCBI lineage: Eukaryota > Metazoa > Arthropoda > Insecta > Orthoptera > Tettigoniidae > Meconema > Meconema thalassinum. Next base: position 151,243,803 of record OX336396.1, read on the forward strand.
CTTCGTACGTGACAAAATGCAAGTCCATGTGAAATTTGATCTGCCACAGGTGTTCACCTTGGACGTTAGCTGTCCACGTGCCTGATAACAGAATGTTCAAAGCGTGGAAAAAAAAAGATTATACATGCAACGTAACATATATAAAGATATGTCGTTATCATTTCCACGCTCACTTGGGTGGACTACCTTTGAACACACTGCGTTACATGAAACCCTGGTCTTGTTTAACAGTTTTGGTGTTGGTGGAAAATACTTAACCTTGTTGTGGGGTAGGTATTTATTTATATATTTATTCATTTATACATTTATTGATTAATATATATATTTACAAGTAATTATTTATTGGGGGCCGATAGCCTAGATGTTAGGCCCCTTAAAACAACAATTATCATCATCATCATTATTTATTGATTAGGTAATTAACGATTTTATCTATTTGTTTGCAGATAACCGGCATACTTTACATGTCTGAGGGAGAATAAACCATTGCACTTTTGAGCCCACTAGAAGGGAAGAGCAACAAGTCACTGCAAGTAAAAGTGAGACGATTTTTTTAAACTAACTTGTTTCATTTTGTTTTGTTTTATGTTTTATTTTATGAAATGTATGTATTAACCTGAATTTAGGTATTTATAGCGGTTTATTTTATTTATTTTTAGAAACTTGGAAAGAATAGCCTTACCGCCGTAGCAGTCGCTGAAAAAAACCCGAAACGCACTAAAGCGAAACCACTGCCAAAGAGTGAACTGTTTAAAACTCAGGTAAGTCCAACTTAAAAATGCTATTCCATTTTACCACTACTGAAAACTCGTAGACAAAAAAATTCATTACCTGTACATGACTGGGACAATGATTGCTTTCTTGATTAATGGCTATGTTGTTGTTGTTGACTGGGAAAAGTACAAGGCCATGTTGGATTTTCTAAAAATAAAAATAATAAATTTAATTTATTGGGGGTTCCCTATGGACTCAACGAATATCCACAGGTTTGAACATGATAATGTGAACAAAATGACATGACATTCATTTTTGTTTATATATTGGTTAAAGGGAGGGTGGGGGAATGTAAATGACTGTAGCTTTATAAAAAGGAAAATAAGTACATGGGTTACTGTTAGTGCCAACATACAGTTTATTTTTAATGGTGTTTTGATATATTAATGCCAATTAACGTTAACGTCTTATTTACAAGTATTGATTGATTGATTGATTGAGTGATGGGTTATTTTGTTTGCTTTTAGGTGTCGTCATGTGCCATTAACATAATGAACAGACAGTGAACAAGCATGCATTATGCTTTAAAGTACTCTGTGCTCTTGTGCAATGTTAATAACTTACAATAAGAAAAAGTTTTATTATAACACATGGCGTTAGCACTAAATACAACAAGTGAGCAAGTTGGTTTACCACGTGGGTTATATTTAAAATCAGAACATGATCGATGGTTAACATTTGAATCCTGGCCTGTAGGCTTTTTGTCGACGCATGAACTTGCAAAAGCCGGTTTTTTTACTTGAACCGAGAAGATGTGGTGCGCTGTGTGTTTTGTCGTATTGAACTTTCACACTGGGAAGAAGGGGATGATCCCTTTAAAGACCATTTGCGATGGTCTCCTCACTGTCCTTACATGCTTGGAAAGCAAGTGGGTAACCTACCCGTGCATTCATTTTACCGAACAACAAGGCCTTTGGCCGCTACTTACGTTGCTGAATCACAAATAAATAATAATAATGATGTATTACCAGCCAACGGTAGTGTCGATATATGTGGTCCATATGCCATAGACAGTGTTGAATTGGCGTATGCTTTTGAAAAATTGGGAGTTTGCAAGACTAAAGCACTAGCACACCCAGAGTACAGCTCTGTTGAAAAACGTTTAGAATCATATAAAAATGTTTGGCCATTAATATTAAAACACCTTACCAAACAGCTAAGTGAAGCTGGATTTTTTTATACTGGTGAAGGGGATAAAACAATATGTTTTTATTGTGGATTTGCTTTAAAGGATTGGCAAATGACTGATGACCCTTTAGTGCAACACGCTCGTTGGTTACCAAACTGTAAATACATGGTGTTGCTTAAAGGTCAGGAATTTGTGAACACTATTCGTAAAGAAAACGTGATTGCAGCACAAGACATAAAAGTGCCTTTAGAGTTAGAACACGCAGAGCAAATACATAAGGCTGAAAGAAAAGACTTGTCTCACGAACAGATACAAAAGTGTGACCAACAATTATGTAAAATTTGTTATCAAGATGAACTAGGTGTTGTATTTTTGCCTTGTGGACACATGATAGCCTGTGTCAAGTGTGCATTAGAACTCAACACTTGTGCTATATGCAGAAAAGCAGTATCTGCTACAGTTAGGGCATTTCTTGCATAACTAGAGTAGTATAATTTATTCGTCATGCATAGTGCAAAATCCCTAATTGCACAATATTATTAAAGCTGTTTTAGAGTGTAATAGATATGCTTTTGTTTTGTTTATAGACTACTACAATGAATGTTTTGAATGCTGTGGGACAATCATGTGGCTTAGAGACAAAGAAGCTCAGCGAATTGCCAACGCATATTCCATTCCGCATTATCAAGATTCGGAAATTGAAAACAGCATATGGTGATCGTGTACTTTGTGTATGTGAAAACTTTGAAACATTTCTGCCTATACGGTTTAATGATATGTCGGAGAGTGTTTTTGATGAAGTCAATAATGCTGTGCAACCTGTACACTTAATTTATGAAGGTTTTAAAAACAATAGGTGCATGGTTCGTTTTAATGAAATAAATAAATAATGTGAAATAATAATGGAAAATATAAGTAATGACAATATACTGAAAAAGAAAGAAAATATGTGTATAGAATAGTAATGTTTTAGTGTTTAGTGTTGTCTTTAAAAATATTATGATGAAACCAAAAAATGTATATAAAGTTTGTAAATAAATGCAAAATGATGTTACAATGCTGTTTTATTTTATACAAAGTTAGTATATTTAACATTGCAGAGTATACATGATTATGACAATAAATGCACACTGAATACAAGCCTTTCTCACTTTACAATAGTCTGTTATAATTTTAAACACAAGGCTTGTTGTAGATCATTTTATAGCAATGTCCATTCAATGTTGTTTTCGAAAAGTGGGGAAGCCGCAATGGTTGTATTGACATAAAAACCTTATGGTTATTACTATTTAGTCACTTTGATCCCCTTGCATATCAAGAGCAGATGACCTAGTTGTTCCACTCTTTAAAACGACAACAACAACACTACCTCTTGCATAGTTTGTGATGTTGATGGCTCTTGCGACGTGGAAGATGGATTAAAAATAACTTTGAGAACAGAGGTTAAACGTTGATCATTAAACAATGCACTATTTTGAGTAGCAATATGGTTTTCTTGATTTTTTGTCGACGGCAACTGTGTTTCATGCGGTACACTACATTGATGATCACTGACACTTAAAACCTCACTATTTTTACTTTTTAGGTCACCACGACAATGTTTGGAACGTTGCTTTGAACAACGCCAAATAACAGTTCCATTTTTATTGGTTCGTTTCACAATATATGAATAACCTTTATAGTATGCGTAAGGCTTACCATACCTAGTCACTGATACTTCCATATCAACTGTCAAGCATAGACTAAGCTCTAGTAAAGTCAACTTGGTAATAAGAATACTAGTTTAATGTGAGAGAAAATATGGATCCAAAGAGTTCAGGTAAAAGTGAAAGCAAATAAGCAAATATTAGAAACAAGAGTTGGGGTAAAAGTGGTCGCAAAGTGGTAGACCCATTACACAATAATTTCAGCACGACGAAGCTCTTGTTCAATTTCTTTGATTTCCCAATCGTGACCGATATGCCCAGCTTGTCGTAAAGCATGCAATTGTCGAAGCCGTTGAATTAGCTTACTGGGTTTGTTCCAGTATACAAATTTAACAAATGGATTTTTAGGTGTAAACAAAGCATTACCATTATCATGATCATTATCATCATCTTCATCATCATCATCATCATCATTATTATCATCATCATGATCACCATTATCATCATGACCATCATCACTGTTACTATATAGTCCTTTTTGATCCTCTTGCAATACCACTTTATTTATAGTCTGAGTTGATTTTGATAGTGTTGAAGGTTTCTTGGACGTTGACAACTGTCCTAACATGACGTTTTGAGGACATGATAAGTCCTTTTGAACAAACACTGCACTATCTTTAGCCGCAATATCGTTTCCTTGAACATGCTTTTTAGCATTTTGATAATTGTTTGTAAACAGTAAGCGTGGTTTGTTTCGAGCACTACATTGATGAACACTCACACTTAAAACCTTTCCATTTTTACTTTTCAGATTGCCTCGACATTTTGTTGACCTCTCTTTTGAGCATCGCCAGAATATTATTCCATTCACATTCTGGCGATTATAGTTATAGGAGTAGCCTTGATAGAGTGCACGTAGCCTACCTTTGTTGGTTGTAATAAGTTCCATAGTAGTAACTGACCTGTCAGTACGATGTTCACACTAAAAAGGTTACAACTGTTTTGCTGATGGAGTGACCTACCATAAGCTTATATATTGGCTTATGTGTTGGCTTTTTGTGTTGGCTTTTCGTGTTGGCTTTTGTGTTGGCTTTTCATGTCGGCTTTTTGTGTTGGCTTTTCGTGTTGGCATTTCGTGTTGGCTTTTGTGTTGGCTTTTCGTGTTGGCTTTTTGTGTTGGCTTTTCGTGTTGGCTTTTCGTGTTGGCATTTCGTGTTGGCTTTTCGTGTTGGCTTTTTTGTATTGGCCTTTCGTGTTGGCTTTTTGTATTGGCTTTTCGCGTTGGATTTTTGTGTGGGCTTTTTGTGTTGGCTTTAGTATTGGCTTTTGTATTGGCTTATTTGACAAGTTATTTGTGTCAATGTATTTAGTGGATTTTTTTCTTGGTGATGGAAAGTAGTTGAAAGAGAGGGAATATTTAAAGACTTAACCTCAGTTCACTAACCTAACCTAACCTAACTTTACCTAACCTAACCTAACCTTTCAACTCTCAGATGTTAATTAAATTCTGTTATTTATTTATTTATTTATTTAGCGTATGATGCTTACAAGACAGTACTGTATTTAATAAATATAAATTTTCAAATAAACAATTTACAGCATTAGGACCCTTCATATATGGGCTGCCAGGTCTTGAATCCATTAAAGGGCTTGTGGAGTGGCTGCATGGAGCTCTTCTAAGTTCCCAGAGTACATATATAGAGGGCATTCCTGAACGACATGCTTGATGGTTTGCACTTCATATCCACAATCACAAAGAGGCGAGTCTATCCAACCCCACTGATGTAAGGCTGATCTAGTTCGAGCAGTGCCACATCGATTTTTTTTAACATAAATTAAATTCTGTGCATAGTCGAGTTGGAACCCAAGACCTCAGGGGTAAGAAAACAATTATTTTTGAGGGCTTATTTTGGTAACTTATTTTAATGGCTAACCTAACTTTACCTAACCTAACCTAACCTCAGCTCACTTTGGATATTACTAGTAAGTGTTCATATCCTCTGCTAGGTAGCATGCTAGTAGTACAGGTAGTGCTCATATTTACCGCTAGGTAGCGGAAACATACTTTGCATGTTGCATGTGACACTTGTGAAGTTTAACCACATGCAAGACGTGCTTGTATAAGTTGTCTATTTAAACTCAATATACAATTAACCACTAAATGTTCAGAACTAACATATTATAGCCATGTTTAGGGTATATAGGAGACCCTTAGCAAGAAAGGCTGTCTAACCCACGAGTGTACAGCCTTGTCATACGCAGTAAGCACCTGTTGGCAGAAAACAACAACAACAACAACAATTTGAGAAAGCCAACAACATATCCATTAATGCATTTAAAGGAAACAGTTTCTTGTTGGCTTTCTCAAATTGTTGTTGTTGTTGTTGTTGTTTTTTGCCAACAGGTCATGTTAGGACAGTTGTCAACGTCCAAGAAACCTTCAACACTATCAAAATCAACTCAGACTATAAATAAAGTGGTATTGCAAGAGGATCAAAAAGGACTATATAGTAACAGTGATGATGGTCATGATGATAATGGTGATCATGATGACGATAATAATAATGATGATGATGATGATGATGATAATGATCATGATAATGGTAATGCTTTGTTTACACCTAAAAATCCATTTGTTAAATTTGTATACTGGAACAAACCCAGTAAGCTAATTCAACGGCTTCGACAATTGCATGCTTTACGACAAGCTGGGCATATCGGTCACGATTGGGAAATCAAAGAAATTGAACAAGAGCTTCGTCGTGCTGAAATTATTGTGTAATGGGTCTACCACTTTGCGACCACTTTTACCCCAACTCTTGTTTCTAATATTTGCTTATTTGCTTTCACTTTTACCTGAACTCTTTGGATCCATATTTGCTCTCACATTAAACTAGTATTCTTATTACCAAGTTGACTTTACTAGAGCTTAGTCTATGCTTGACAGTTGATATGGAAGTATCAGTGACTAGGTATGGTAAGCCTTACGCATACTATAAAGGATATTCATATATTGTGAAACGAACCAATAAAAATGGAACTGTTATTTGGCGTTGTTCAAAGCAACGTTCCAAACATTGTCGTGGTGACCTAAAAAGTAAAAATAGTGAGGTTTTATGTGTCAGTGATCATCAATGTAGTGTACCGCATGAAACACAGTTGCCGTCGACAAAAAATCAAGAAAACCATATTGCTACTCAAAATAGTGCATTGTTTAATGATCAACGTTTAACCTCTGTTCTCAAAGTTATTTTTAATCCATCTTCCACGTCGCAAGAGCCATCAACATCACAAACTATGCAAGAGGTAGTGTTGTTGTTGTCGTTTTAAAGAGTGGAACAACTAGGTCATCTGCTCTTGATATGCAAGGGGATCAAAGTGACTAAATAGTAATAATCATAAGGTTTTTATGTCAATACAACCATTGCGGCATCCCCACTTTTCGAAAACAACATTGAATGGACATTGCTATAAAATGATCTACAACAAGCCTTGTGTTTAAAACTATAACAGACTATTGTAAAGTGAGAAAGGCTTGTATTCAGTGTGCATTTATTGTCATAATCATGTATACTCTGCAATGTTAAATATACTAACTTTGTATAAAATAAAACAGCATTGTAACATCATTTTGCATTTATTTACAAACTTTATATACATTTTTTTGGTTTCATCATAATATTTTTAAAGACAACACTAAACACTAAAACATTACTATTCTATACACATATTTTCTTTCTTTTTCAGTATATTGTCATTACTTATATTTTCCATTATTATTTCACATTATTTATTTATTTAATTAAAACGAACCATGCACCTATTGTTTTTAAAACCTTCATAAATTAAGTGTACAGGTTGCACAGCATTATTGACTTCATCAAAAACACTCTCCGACATATCATTAAACCGTATAGGCAGAAATGTTTCAAAGTTTTCACATACACAAAGTACACGATCACCATATGCTGTTTTCAATTTCCGAATCTTGATAATGCGGAATGGAATATGCGTTGGCAATTCGCTGAGCTTCTTTGTCTCTAAGCCACATGATTGTCCCACAGCATTCAAAACATTCATTGTAGTAGTCTATAAACAAAACAAAAGCATATCTATTACACTCTAAAACAGCTTTAATAATATTGTGCAATTAGGGATTTTGCACTATGCATGACGAATAAATTATACTACTCTAGTTATGCAAGAAATGCCCTAACTGTAGCAGATACTGCTTTTCTGCATATAGCACAAGTGTTGAGTTCTAATGCACACTTGACACAGGCTATCATGTGTCCACAAGGCAAAAATACAACACCTAGTTCATCTTGATAACAAATTTTACATAATTGTTGGTCACACTTTTGTATCTGTTCGTGAGACAAGTCTTTTCTTTCAGCCTTATGTATTTGCTCTGCGTGTTCTAACTCTAAAGGCACTTTTATGTCTTGTGCTGCAATCACGTTTTCTTTACGAATAGTGTTCACAAATTCCTGACCTTTAAGCAACACCATGTATTTACAGTTTGGTAACCAACGAGCGTGTTGCACTAAAGGGTCATCAGTCATTTGCCAATCCTTTAAAGCAAATCCACAATAAAAACATATTGTTTTATCCCCTTCACCAGTATAAAAAAATCCAGCTTCACTTAGCTGTTTGGTAAGGTGTTTTAATATTAATGGCCAAACATTTTTATATGATTCTAAACGTTTTTCAACAGAGCTGTACTCTGGGTGTGCTAGTGCTTTAGTCTTGCAAACTCCCAATTTTTCAAAAGCATACGCCAATTCAACACTGTCTATGGCATATGGACCACATATATCGACACTACCGTTGGCTGGTAATACATCATTATTATTATTTATTTGTGATTCAGCAACGTAAGTAGCGGCCAAAGGCCTTGTGGTTCGGTAAAATGAATGCACGGGTAGGTTACCCACTTGCTTTCCAAGCATGTAAGGACAGTGAGGAGACCATCGCAAATGGTCTTTAAAGGGATCATCCCCTTCTTCCCAGTGTGAAAGTTCAATACGACAAAACACACAGCGCACCACATCTTCTCGGTTCAAGTAAAAAAACCGGCTTTTGCAAGTTCATGCGTCGACAAAAAGCCTACAGGCCAGGATTCAAATGTTAACCATCGATCATGTTCTGATTTTAAATATAACCCACGTGGTAAACCAACTTGCTCACTTGTTGTATTTAGTGCTAACGCCATGTGTTATAATAAAACTTTTTCTTATTGTAAGTTATTAACATTGCACAAGAGCACAGAGTACTTTAAAGCATAATGCATGCTTGTTCACTGTCTGTTCATTATGTTAATGGCACATGACGACACCTAAAAGCAAACAAAATAACCCATCACTCAATCAATCAATCAATCAATCAATACTTGTAAATAAGACGTTAACGTTAATTGGCATTAATATATCAAAACACCATTAAAAATAAACTGTATGTTGGCACTAACAGTAACCCATGTACTTATTTTCTTTTTTATAAAGCTACAGTCATTTACATTCCCCCACCCTCCCTTTAACCAATATATAAACAAAAATGAATGTCATGTCATTTTGTTCACATTATCATGTTCAAACCTGTGGATATTCGTTGAGTCCATAGGGAACCACCAATAAATTAAATTTATTATTTTTATTTTTAGAAAATCCAACATGGCCTTGTACTTTTCCCAGTCAACAACAACAACATAGCCATTAATCAAGAAAGCAATCATTGTCCCAGTCATGTACAGGTAATGAATTTTTTTGTCTACGAGTTTTCAGTAGTGGTAAAATGGAATAGCATTTTTAAGTTGGACTTACCTGAGTTTTAAACAGTTCACTCTTGGCAGTGGTTTCGCTTTAGTGCGTTTCGGGTTTTTTTCAGCGACTGCTACGGCGGTAAGGCTATTCTTTCCAAGTTTCTAAAAATAAATAAAATAAACCGCTATAAATACCTAAATTCAGGTTAATACATACATTTCATAAAATAAAACATAAAACAAAACAAAATGAAACAAGTTAGTTTAAAAAAATCGTCTCACCTTTACTTGCAGTGACTTGTTGCTCTTCCCTTCTAGTGGGCTCAAAAGTGCAATGGTTTATTCTCCCTCAGACATGTAAAGTATGCCGGTTATCTGCAAACAAATAGATAAAATCGTTAATTACCTAATCAATAAATAATTACTTGTAAATATATATATTAATCAATAAATGTATAAATGAATAAATATATAAATAAATACCTACCCCACAACAAGGTTAAGTATTTTCCACCAACACCAAAACTGTTAAACAAGACCAGGGTTTCATGTAACGCAGTGTGTTCAAAGGTAGTCCACCCAAGTGAGCGTGGAAATGATAACGACATATCTTTATATATGTTACGTTGCATGTATAATCTTTTTTTTTCCACGCTTTGAACATTCTGTTATCAGGCACGTGGACAGCTAACGTCCAAGGTGAACACCTGTGGCAGATCAAATTTCACATGGACTTGCATTTTGTCACGTACGAAGCAAGACAGGATGTCACTGGTTTAGCGTGCATGTGGTTTCACACATGTTCACATGCCTTTCGCTCTTCCCTGCCACCACAATGGTCAGATTATTTCACTTTCAAGCGTTTTGGTCATTTTTCCATTTCACCTATTGTCAAGTCAGATCAGCGCCTTCCAATAAGCTCAAATGACCTTCACCTCCTGTTCGTTTGCATGTGTGTATTCTGTACTCGCTTCGACCAACATAGAACCAAGTTCTCATCACCGTTTACACGTCAAAGGTAAAATATCAGAAAAACGCACGCTCGCTCTGTCATACACCGACCCGTCGAAATAGCAATTAATCTATTGAACACAGCCACCGTGGTCAGCGACAGGTTCGTTGAAACACACACCCAGCAGTATCGTCTCTCTCAACCACCACGCTTCATGAACATTATAAACAGGTAAAGAAAAAAAATTCAACATGTATGGCATTAGGCCCTTTGTGAATTATTTTTTGGAAAAAAAATATCTACCACATTTGAAAGGGGGCGTTCGCCCGAGTCCTAGGACACCTCGTACATGTCTCTAGCGTTATTGGTTCGTGAGATATCGGCAAAAATCACAAAAAACACGTGTTTACCCCAAAATCGCGTTTCTCAAATTTTTTAAAATTACAACGAATGGTCCATAGCAAAGAGGACGTCACCCCGAGTCCTTGGACCCGTCGTACATGCCTCTAGCGTTATTGGTTCGTGAGATATCGGCAAAATCACAAAAAACACGTGTTTACCCCAAAATCGAGTTTCCAATTTTATTAAAAATTATAACGAGTAGTCCATAGCAGAGAGGACGTCACCCCGAGTCCTTGGACCTGTCGAACATGCCTCTAGCATGATTGGTTCGCGTGATATTAAAAGCACATGACCTTTTAGTTTTGGTCTTTTAATTAAATTAAGAGCCTATAGGAAAGTAGGGGGAATCACTACGAGTGCTAGGACACCCTGTATGTTGAAATCCCATGTTTGGTTAGCGAGATATCAGGTTCGGGGCCGATACGAGGAGGGTTCAAAAAGAAGTAGTGCAGCTCCCGTGTCATCGCATTACTTACAAAACATAATTTTTTGCTCTAGAGACTTGACATTTATTTTGGGGGTAGAGGGCATAGGGCCCTTTCATTTATGTCAAACAAGGTTTTTTGTAGAATTCCTAGTTTCCAAAATATAGAATTTTCAAAATTCGAGTGTCTTCAAAAAAACATAAAAAATAAAAAAGTTTTATTACAAAAAATAAAGGTCATAAAGACCATTCGTTTGAGCCATGGAACAACGTTCTACCATGTTTGGTTTTCAAACTATTACCTATTTTCGAAAACAAAAAAGTTCAAAAAAATTTCAATAATATAACGAGTGGTCCACAGCAAAAAGGACGTCAGCCCGAGTCCAATGACACGTCATTTGTCAAAATCGGACCATGCGTTCGAGAGATATTTAACATGGCTGAGGCTTAGTAGTGGGTCGAGGAGGGTTCTAGAGTGAGTTAGAACTCTCATCACTCCACTACTATATACTTCTTATCTTTCTTTCTTTCTTTCTTTCTTTGTTTCTTTCTTTCTTTCTTTCTTTCTTCAATGATGTTAGCAGTTTTTATCTAGGTTGTGGCGTTTGGTAGAGGTAAATCGTTTCTAAGGTCTTCAACAGAGAATAGTTCTATTATACTCTTTGATAATAACAAGGAGTTATAACTATACTCATACATTTAGGAGAAAGTAGCCTATATGTTCTTTACTGAACATCTTGTTCAGTGTTGTCTTAGTAAACGTAGTTTGATGTTTTTCAGTCGGTCAACGCGATTTTACCCAATAATTGTGGGTTATTCCCTAATCCTGAAAAAAAAAAAAACATGAGATTAATAAATTCCCTTGGATGACCAGTTTCAATCGTCAAGCGATGGATCATCAGATCCATTACACTTAGGTTATAGAATCTATATCTGAGAGTATGGGTGAAAGTGTTTACAATAAGTACACTTATTTAGTTGCAGTATTAGATAAGATAATGCAACTCGTCAATATTTGTCAGTTCTTTGTGATGTTTTGTAAAGATATCCAAATTGGTGGTTCTCTTCCAAAATTTGCCTGTTTAGAGTGACTATGAGATTGTTGTTAAATGGTCAGTTCAGATTGTATTGTACAGGCTATTGTACATGCATATTGTACATGCGTCTTGCGCGGTCCTAGAGAGAGCAGTTAACTTCGTAAGACGTACTTATTTGAGTAGCAGTGCTGTTCCGTGGTTTCCATTTATACTCCAGGCAAACATGAATAGTTCGTAACTTAAGGCCACATCCATCCCAATCCACGCCTCAATTAAAAATACACACACTAACACAGATACCAAATTAACACAGACTACCATTCAAATTCTATGCATATACCAAAGCACAAGGGACTATATAGCCACGACGTTACAAATTCGCTGAATGAAACAATGAAATGAAATGTGAATAGCACGGGAACTTTAGCACTAACGTTTGACTTATGTTTTAGTACCCGTGAACAAAAACTGCGAATTAAGGAAGGTAAACTTCAAATTATCCTTGATTTTGAGTTATCGATGAATTAGAATTATGAAAGTTCAAGTCACCCAAGACTACGATTTGCTTCTGGAGGGGGATGAGCGGAGTCAAATCGGAACTAATTGCGTTTTTGATTTTGTGTTTGTTGTTTTCTACTTTTTTCTTTTTGCACTATGTTTTTTTTTGTTTTGTGTTTGTTTTCTGCTTTTGTTTTTGGATTTTGCTTTTTTGATTTTGTGTTTGTTTTCTGCTTTTGATTTTTTGATTTTGATTTTGTGTTTGTTTTGTGCTTTTGCTCTTGTTTTTGAATTTTGCTTTTTATTTCTGATTTTGTGTTTGTTTTCTGCTTTGAATTTTGCTTTTTGCTTTGCGTTTTTTGGTTTTGGTTTCTTGTGTTTTCTGCTTTTGTTTTTTATTTTTCGTTTTGTGTTTGTTTTCTACTTTGCTTTTGTTTGTGATTTTTTTTTCGCTTTTGGTTTTGTGTATGCTTTCTGCTTTTGATTTTTGAGGTTTGCTTTTTGCTTTGTGTTCTTTGTTTTGGCTTGGTGTGTTTCCTGCTTTTGATTTTTCTTTTCCTTTTTGTCTTTGTTTCCTACTTTTCCTTTAGTTTCTGATTTTTGTGTGTGTTTGGTTTTGTGTATGCTTTCTGCTTTTGCTTTTTGTTTTTTTGTTTTTGTGTTTGCTTCCTGCTTTTGCTTTTTGTTTTTGGTTTTGTGTATGTTTTGTCCTTTTGCTTTTATTTTTGAATTTTTCATTTTGCGGTCTGTTTGGGCATAAGGAAGGAAGATTGAAGTTTTATGTGACCGTTAATCTCGAGATCATGAGGCACGGGACCTTCACTTTACTTGGAATGTATAGCACTGGACATGGCATTACACACTTTGAAAATTTCAGATGCATTGACCGGGAATATGTTTTGGTAGTTTGTTTTTGCTTTATGCTCTTTGTGGAAGAATAAGACAATCAATAAAAGTAAACCTACACGTATTCATTCATGTGTTTGTTCTCGATAGCATACGTTTTATTTGCACCTCTCAATGTGCAAAAGCTTGGAAATGAATAGTTTAAATTATGTTTTCCTGACACTGACTAGTAGGCTGTACCGATTGACAACTCTTAAAAGGGACAGCTACGAGTATTCTTAATGGGATTTCCTCCCTGTTGGTATTGAATGACTTCCTGACAGCTGTGGTATCAGTTGAGACTTAGATTGAATTCTCCCGACACGTGCTGTGGTAAGGGAAACCTCCACAGTGTTGATGGGACCACAAAGCTTTTGCCTCATCCTTGTCATCTCCCCCAGTTGGTACATTTCAGATAAGTCCGGAAACCTGTCTATCAGAATAGAACTGATACAACAAGTTGTTATCTGCGTTAACACGGACAGGGAGGGGAATGTTGGTAAACTAAAACATTAACTTTCACTCGCCAGGAAGTGGAGCTGTCTCCTCAAGTTCATCTTGCGTTTTAATTTGATGAAATCGACAGGTCACTCAACGAATGCAACAGGGCCACTCGCAGAAAAGATTATCCATGCCGACGTCGGAATTAAATAGTCTTCTGATATACAGTGAGGGCCCTCTCTATAGGATGGAGCCTCGCATAGGCCGTGCGGCGGAGAGGTCACAATGAGTCACCGTCAGATTTATATCATGTACCTATTACAACAGTGGGTCGGGAAGCCCAGGATTCTGTCATGGCATGTAATACATACGCAGCTGGCAAGATACTTTAGTTGAAATAATTAAGACTTGTGGTGAAGTACTGTAGCCTATCTCGTAACCCGCGAACATGGTTAGGTATACAACAAAAGATCGACTTTACCTAGTGGAAACTTATCTTGTCAAGAAGAAGTCTTACAGTAAATGTGTTTCAGCGCCGTGCGATATTTACTTGTAGGGGAATCTCAAACAAAAGGTATACAGAAACAATCCGCGTACTCTGGAGGCTCTCGAGAACGAAATAACTGCACCGATACGAAATATCAGCCAGGATGAATTGCAGCGAGTGTACCAAAACTTCCTACATTGGTGCAAAGTGTGTTAGAAATTGAAGGACAACATTTCAGCAACTACTCTGAAATTGATGTAAGTAAAGATGGTTATTAAATATACTCTGTGAGCTGCCTGAAGAGGATTGACATTTGGCCGGAAGTTCCACGTCAGTCATCACCTCTCTGCCTCTTGACCAATCCATGCCCGCATAGTTGATGTCATAATACTCTGCGTTGCAATATTGAAGCCCACGTGCGTCAGTGCCTGGTCAGTTGTATTTCTAGCTTATACAGTGTAATCGCTTGTTATTCTACCTGTTTGGCAACCTTGTTTCCTGACCACATGGCGAAGCGAGAACTGTCAATCCTCTTCTGGCAGCTCACAGAGTATAAGTTAAAATGTGTAAATATGTTAAACTAGTTGGGCACTACGCTGCTGCTAGCGCCTTGCTCGACAGGTGGCTACACACAGTAACCCGGCCGTCACACGACGCCAGCGAGGCTCCGTTCTATAGGGAGGGCTCTCACTATAGTTGATGACGATTCATTTAGGGCTTTACATAGCCCCGTGTACTTGGGAGTGTACGACTGGAATCTGCCGAATAAATTGTGTTAGATGTACACCCTCTGTCTGTAAAGTACGCTGAATGGTGTATATTACGAACGGATTGTTGGCTTACCTGAAACAGCCGTTACTATCCTTCGATGTAATCCTCGTGGATGGTTATGCACTTCTGAGAACGACTGAATAAGTCCTGGAAACTCCTGGCATAGTCTTCTTTAGGAATAGCCTTCAGTTTGGGTCGTAAAAAGTCTAATTGAAAGCAAGAGAGAAGCGTGAATTTATACAACCTGCCTTGCACACCTGATAGACGGGCGTCAGTGAGAGGGGTGAATTTATGCAACCTAACGTGCACACCTGTTTGTCGGGTGGCAGTGAGAAGGGTGAATGTTCCGTGGAATGGAATGGTCCTGAAAACCATCGTCAAGGGTGTAGAGACCTGGTGCCTGAGGTACGACCTCGAAGGCAGGCGTCAACGTATGGAGTATTGGGGTCCAGGGCCAGAGGTTTCCGGACATTTCTGACATCCAACGTAATGTGACGACCCAACTGAAAGTTATCCCTCAGGAAGACTATGCCAGGACTTGTACAGACGTTCTAAGACGTGCATACCCATCCACGTAACGGCTGTTTCAGGTAAGCCAACAATCCGTTCGTAATATAGACCCATTCACCGAACTTTTCAGTCAGAGGGTGTACAAACGAAGGGTTTCAGGCATATTGGCCGTGTAATGCACAGACAGTGCAAGGTGAGCTCACTTGTTGGCGGGTGACGGGTGTGGAAGAGAACGAGGGGAAGGGACCTTTGCCACACTCATACCTCATTCGTTACTATAGCTTACTACTTGGCAGAATATATAGGCCCGCTGCGCACTTGGTAGGACGAGTAGACTGTGTTCGCCACATTATAACTTAATGTTTATGGGAAGGCAGATATCTCATATGCACTGACCGGGAATCGAACACGGTCCACCTTGACCACTGCAACTACTCGGCCCCATGTGGAGTAGAAGTGAGGAAATTTACGAAAAACCACTTCTAGGATGGCTAAGGTAGGAATCGAACTCACCTCCTCTTCTCAGTTGTGCCTCAGGAGGCTGAGTAAATCCTGTTCCAGCTCTCAGACCAATATTATATTTCTTGGCGGAGTCGGGAATCGGACCCAAACCTCCGCGGAGAGTGCCAAAAATGCTAGTCACACTATGCCACCAAGTGGACAGAAATATTATGATCCTATCCACTCAGCCACGAAATACACCATGTCCAAGCTCCTAAAAGAAACAACTCGCCTCATAGAAGCGGGAATAATAAAAGGGTACATATACTGGCGAATAGCTCTGCATTTGACCTTCAGAGCTCAGCGCCCAGTGGAGTGGTATGGAATACATCCCTGGCTGAGAGCATTGACGCGCGACAGTAGCATGGTCCCTTGGACATTATTAGTCTAAACCAGGGGTATCTCAGTTCGATGTGGTATGTTGTTCAACCTTCTGATTAATACATACAGTATATAGACGACAGATTTTTTCCAGCAGGTCTATGTCCTGAAGCAAACTTTCCCATGTGCAAAAGTTATTGAAGTGACTGATATATCAGGAGGATGTGGTGTAATGTTATCGTTTCATTTACGGTTGGAATATCAATGTCCAAGTATTTCACACATTCTATAATTATTTATTAATTCTTTTTTGTGACCCTTCATTTATTTAAATTAATGACTCTTTGTAAGGATATCCATTTTCTTTTTGGTTTTTGTTAAGATAAATTCTAAGATTTCTTACCGCTGAGGAAGTTATCATTGATATAACGAAACATGTACGTGTTAATTTAATTATTAAACTACTTTGACCAGGCGGCTTTTATAACTGGAGATTAAACCACGGGTCTCCAACGTTTTATCCTAGGGGCCACACTGACTCCTCCACCAAGTCCCAAGGGCCAAGCTCATGATATCAACATACTGTAGTTTTGAATTACGAGTAAAGTTTCGTTTCGGGACTGAGTGAGATATCTATGGTACAGTGCGCGGGGAAGGGGGGGATTTACACTGTAGCGTTATTTTAAAATAAATATATTTAAAGTCATCATTGCTGGAGTTGTATAAGAGTCTTCCACTCACACAGTTTGATTAGTGGCGTAAATGTGCTTTTCAGCCTTCGGCAATACTTTTCTGTGTGGAAAAGATACAGATTAACTGGTGAGCATTTGAAGTGGCTGTTGATAATTTCCACCAGTAAGCTTGTTTCACAACTGCAAACAATTGTCAGTGGAGAGGTACAGGTGCATAAATCTCATTAATCATAGTAGTCTAATAATAATAATAATAATAATAATAATAATAATAATAATAATAATAATAATAATAATAATAAGAAGAAGAAGAAGAAGAAAGCATGAATGAAAATCCACAGCCTGTTTCCAGGCGGGTCAGGAATGCAATGAACTGTGCCGGTTGCCGAAGCCTGTCGCACTCCTCGGAGGCAATGATTAAATGAATGACAGATGAAATGAAATGATAGTGGAGAGTTGCTGGAATGAAATTTTTTACGGAGAAAACCGGAGTACCCGGAGAAAAATCTGTTGTCTTCGCTTTGTCCAACACAAATCTCACATGGAGTGACCACGCACCCAGCGGTGAGAGGCCGGCGTTCTGGCACCTAATAATAATAATAATAATAATGTATGTATGTCTACCCCTTATTATTCCCGTTTTCCAACGGGGTCGAGGATGAGATGCGATGGAAGTCCTTGTGGCGATGATTTTTACGACCGGATGCCCTTCCTGACGCCAACCTCGTGAGAGGAGTTAATGAGAGATGAAATGAATGATGGTGAATGAAACTGGGCAAGGATATGGAAGGAAGCGGCCGTGGCCTATCAGAAGGTACCGTCCCAGCATTTGCCTGGTGTTGAAAATGGGAAACCACGGAAAACCATTTCAAGGACGGCCGACGGTGGGGCTCGAACCCACGCGTCTACCGAGTCAGGAGAGGGCTTGGTCCCATGACCTAATGCTGAGCTTCAGTCAGCGTAGCCACTACTGTCGGTAATAATAATAATAATAATAATAATAATAATAATAATAATAATAGGAAATAATAATTTAATTACTGTGTGTGAACTACCTACGTATTTCACATTTGTTAAGTTTTTTAGGATAAATCTCATGTCAATAATTACAACTCTGCAATGCGCGCTACCTCCCTTTTTATGAAGCGCACCTTCACCTCGTCACTGCGAGAGCTAAAAAAAGAAAGCTCAAGCAGTCCTCACCTCCCTATGAAGGCTTCCAAAATGATGGTATATTGGCTTTCACGGCCAGTGAATTAAAACTCAGCAATCTTTCTAGGTTTATGCCGTGTCTTGTGTGGGGTTTCGCCTAGGAACACCAAGCTGGCTCATCAGCGGGCTCTTGGTGTCCGTGCCCGGACATAATTTCAGTTAAAATGTTCATTGTTATTATGTATGGCAGTGTTTATTAATTGGTCGTTAAATGAAAACATATGATTATAATTTGTATGATTTACTTTGTAAATTTTACAATGTAGCCTAATCAAAATAAGCAATGGCGGGCTGGATACCTGATATGTCCGACCGGCTACCACGGGTCGGATTGGTGGTGCTCGTGGGCCGGCGATGGCTCGCGGGCCGTGGTTTGGTGACCACTGTTCTAAGCCAGTGCCGCTTAGCGTGGCAAATGTTTTACACTGCGGTAATGTGGGATGGGCAAGTACAGTTCTAGCCGCCGGTAACTTTCTTTTTTACACGTTCTGTAAGCTAGTATGAGTAAGGATTACTTTGTCGCACAAGCAGTAAGCCCTCTGTGTTTGTCCGACTGGCAACATTTGCTTCTGTAATCCTTATCTGAGCTTCCGTTTGGGATATTAGACACAAGCCAAACAAAGGTAATATCAGCGAGCGAATGGTTAGGGGAGGCAGGGAATGAAGTCATGAGTTTCAAGCGCCAATATTATTGAGTGATTGGGAGGGGAAGGAAGAGAACCATTGTGTAGAAGGAAGAGGAACCATTCAAACAAAGATATAAGAGAACAGTTCGCACCATTACGTTTTCAATTCCGATTATTGAGGCTGGAGTATTAGGACAGTGAGTTTAAAATCCCAGTGTAGAACAATAGGAGGGATGTAAACATCCTTTATATTTCAGATAAATGCTACTGGTCGCTATTCCAGAGCTGTTCTCGGAGTCCTGGTGCTTAAAAACCCGTAAAAGTTATTCTCGCTGTATACAGTGAACTGAATACTGTAAGCGTATAACGCAGAGGTGGATTAAGTGGGGGGGGGGGGATGCTACGAAACTATTCCTCTTCCTCCATCCAATATCTAAAGCAAAATATAGCCACCTCGTGGTGCAGCGGCTGGGAGATCCTGGTTTGATCCCCGGCTCTGCCGAGAAATGTAATCCTAGGTCACCTCATTCCCAATCCTCATCAGAATTAGAAATAAAACCACCCCCCGTGTCACCACAGTCCATGAAGGGCCCTGGTTTACCAAGCGACCACTGCCCAACCATTTAGCCTAAACATTGAGGGGTAACGCATGGTCCCTTCGGAAGTTAATCTTGGTTTCTGTAACCGGGGTGCTGCCTCACTGTCAGACAGCTGCTCAACTGTCCTCACAAAGGCTGAGTGCACCCCGTTCCAGCCCTCACGTCAGTTTCTAAAATCCGTGACGGAGCCAGGAATCGAACCCGGGGCCCTCCAGATGAGAGACAGGCGTGCCTCCCCAACACCATACATTAATACAACCATCACAATAACACAGGTTATCATACGAATTCCACACACACACACACACACACACACACACACCGAAGTACACGGGGATTTATTACCACATGTCGCGAAGCCCTTCAATGAATCAACAACAACAACAACAACAACAACAACAACAACAACAACAACAACAACAACAACAACAACAACAACAACCACAACAACAACAACAACAACAACAACAACAACGACGACGAACTTCAATGCAGCAAAATACACAAGAAGTCTCTTATACATAAGCATTCTTCAATGTAGCTAATTTCATTTCTTCTTCTTCCTACGATTCCTCTTCCTCCAGGTTCTTCCACTCTTCGCAGTTCTTTCGTCTTGAAGCCCTTCCAAATTTTGAATAATGGTCCGAAATGTATCACTATCTAACATCTGAACTTCCTGAATGTTGGACCTCGCTAGATCTTTACGAACTTCCTTAATCCATGCTGTAGTTATCATCTTGTTCCTTCCCAGTCAATGCATGTGAGATTTTCAAAGTGAAATGCCATGTCCTGTGGTTCGGATTCCACGTGAAAAGGAGGTCCCGTGGCTCATAATCGCGAGATTAACGGTCACGTAAAAAACTTCCTTCCTACTTCTTTCTTCTTGTTCCATAGGTAGTCGAATATATTTTTGGTTATTCTGGTTTTGCCCATTCTGTACAATTGTCCGAGAAATAACAATAATTATATATTCTTCTTCTTCTTCTTCTTCTTTCTTCGATTCGGCCAACTAGGGACCACGTCAGTTCAACTGTCTCTTCTTCCGAGCTCTAACTACCGCCCAGTGTTCCCGCATTCGTCTTCGGTGTAGTTCTTTTCTCTCTTGGGACCAAGCCTTCCCTGTCTTCAGCTTCGGCTTTTCCTGGAAACCCCTGGGCTCATTCGTGTCACGTGGCTATAAAAGGCAATCCTTCTTTTTCGAATCGTGTCACTGATCTCCTCCACGTGCTTGTACAATTCGTGGATGTGACGCCTTCTGTACTCGCTGTTTTCTTTGATGGGACCCAGGATTTTCCTCAAAATCTTCCTTTCTTTAGCCTCTAGTTTTTCCATCAGACCTCTCTTGTTCATTATTAGAGTCTCAGCCGCATACAGAGCCTCTGGTCGAATAACAGGGCAGTAATGTCTAATTTTGGCGTTTAAGGATATCGATCTCTTATTGTAGAAGTCTTTAGTCAGGTTGTATGCCATTTCCATTTTATTAATGCGTGACATGAAGGCTTCCTTCTCTGATAGGTTAGGCTCTATCCATTCACCGAGGTATTTAAACTTTTCTGCCTTCTGAACTTTTCCTAGTCCGACCTCCAGTTCCCTGGGCGCTGACTTTATATTTGTCATGAATTGTGTCTTCTCAAAGGAGATTTGAAGCCCAGCCTTCAGTGCTTGATTTTTCAGCTGGTTAAGTTGTTCTTCTGCCATATCAATGGAATTTGAAAAGATCACTAGATCGTCTGCAAAGGCTAGACAGTCGATTGTAAGATTCATATACTTGTACCCTAGCCTTACCCCTTTTTCTACCCTTGAATTTTTCATTTCCTTCCGCCATTCTCGGATGACCTTTTCTAAAACACAGTTGAGGAGTAGAGGTGAGAGTCCGTCTCCTTGCCTCACTCCTGTCCTGATTTCAAAGGCATCGGACATCTCTCCTCTGAACTTCACTTTGGAGGTGGTGTTGGTCAGGGTTTGCTGGATAATTGATTGTGTCTTGTTATCTAAGCCAAGCTCTTCAAGGATTTGCAATAGGGTGGTTCGATCAATTGAGTCGTACGCTTTCCTAAAATCAACAAAGGTCATCACGAATTCCCTGTTCCTGAGTTTCAGATATGAAAGGATGGACTTCAGATTCATAATCTGCTCGCACATGATCGTCCCTTTCTGAAACCCCCTTGGTATTCCCCCAGTTGTGGATTGATTTGTTGTTCCGCCCTATTCTGCAGAGCTTTTGAGAGGATCTTGTAAGTTATTGATAGAAGAGAGATGCCACGGTAATTGTTCACATCGGTTTTCTCCCCTTTTTTATGTAGTGGATGAATTACGGCAGAGGTCCATCCACTTGGGAGTTTATCGCTCTCCCAGATCTCTTGAATAATTGCAACAAGCTTGTCGACTGCTTTTTCCCCTGCATGTTTCCACAGTTCAGCAATTATCAAATCTTCACCCGGTGCCTTGTTGTCCTTCAGCTCTTGGATGATCTTCGTGATTTCAGCCTTCGTAGGAGGGGACGAATCAGGGTGGTTGTTTGGATTTATTTCATAAACGAAAGGAGTCTCAGGAGCCTCACAGTTGAGGAGGTTTTCAAAATAACTTGCTAGAATCTGACAATTATCTTTAACATTGTGAGCTAATTTCCCGTTGGAATCTTTAAACTGTAGACTTGGGGGGTTGTATTTGTTCAGACTGTGCTTGAAGGTTTTATAGAAGTTACTTGTGTTATTTTTCTGGAAGTCTTGCTCAATCTGTACCAACTGTTCCTTATTAAACATACGTTTCTCGCCACGGATGGTTTTTGATGCAGATTTTCTCGCGTTTAGGAAGTTGACCCTGTTCTCTTCATTTTTGTGTCAATTCCATTTCTGCCATGCAACCTGTCTTAGCTGAACTGCTGTATCACATTTATGATCCCACCAAAGGTGTTTCTTGATTTTGTAAGTGGGACAGTCTCCTTTGCTGTTCTGACTATAGCCTCTTATAATTGTTCCCAATTCTCTGGATTTAAAGTTTCCAACTTGTGGGTGAATTCTTGGTTGCTCCTTAGATTGTATCTGTCAAACTTATCAGTTTTTCTTGGAGTAATCTTCTTGTTATTTCTTGGAATTAGTCTAACTTTGATCTGCGATAGGTAGCGATCCGAGTCTAAGTTGCCACTTCTCAGAACCTTTACGTTCTGGATCTCTCGTTGCGCCTTCCTTGCAATGGCGACATGATCAATTTGGAATTCACCAAGGTTGGAGTTTGGAGAAATCCAGGTCTTCTGTTTTCTGGGTAGGTGTTTGAACGCCGTTGACTTTAGGACCAGATTGAATGCTCTGCATAACTCCACAAGCCTCTCTCCATTACGATTAGTTCTCATGTGAACTGGGTAGTTTCCAATAATCTTCTGATATTTTCGTTCTTTGCCAAGCTGGGCATTGATATTCCCTAGCAGAATGATGGTATGTTTGTCAGGTACCTTTGAGAGGATATATTCTAGCTCCTCCCAGAATGCGTCTGTTCCTTTCGGGTCCTTCTTATTCGCCTGATTGATTGGCGCATGTACGTTCACCATTGTGTAAACTCTATTTGTACACCGAAAAGAAAGAGTAGAGACTCGGCTGTTAGGGGATGTGAAGTCCACAATCGAACCCAAAATCTTCCTGTTGACAATAAATCCTGTGCCTAAATGTGGGATGGTTTTTACTACACGTTTACCAGTCTTGCCTTTGAAGATTCTATAACCTTGTGACTCGAAGCACTGTTCATCCGTGAATCTTGTTTCCTGAATTGCAGCGATCAATATCTGATATCGGGACAAGACATCAGTAACCTGTTTGAGTTTGCCGGTCTTAAGAAGTGAGTTTGCGTTGAAAGTAGCAAAAATATTCCGGCGTTTGAATCTGATCTTTCCTGGAGTCTCCGATACATCCACGCATGTCTGCGCAGGCTCCCCAGAATCCGAAGGCCTGCATGCTTCACTCAAGGTGAAGGTGGATTGGTTACCACCTCGGGTAGTAGCTTCTGCTGAATTTTTCTCCATGCTTTGAACAGTTGAAAAACTGTACATTGGGGTCAGTGATATTTCGCACTGACCAAAATACTACCAAGGTTGTGAGCCTTGGAGGGCCTCATGATGTCTTCCGGCTAAGAGCAGGAATTTCCTCCTACTCGAAAAAGGTATGGTCTACAACCAGGTTAGGTTATGTAAGTTGTCATAAGTACGTCTGCAACTTATGATGTCCCATTGGGGGACCAATTTATTAATGTATAATGGAGACACATGTATGGAATCGGGATTTATTCAAATCAAAAGAGGTATCTTTCAGGGTGACAGCTTGAGCCCTCTATGGTTCTGTTTGGCGCTCAATCCACTATCATCATTGCTGAACAATGCAAAGAGTGGTTTTCCAATTAAGCACCATGGTATAGTCAAATACAAAATTTCTCATTTGATGTATATGGATGACATTAAACTATATGCATCCTCTGAGAAACACATCGACAATCTAATTGCAATTACTGCTTCATTTTCTTCTGATATTGGAATGTCCTTCGGATTAGATAAGTGTCGCCCCCTCACCATTCGGCGTGGAAAATTAGAGGCCCGAGCATTTCAACTTGATGACGGTTGTTTCATAAAGCCTATGGAAGGTAATGAGACCTACAAATATCTTGGTCTCCTGCAATCTAATCGAATTGATCATAAAGGTATTAAAGATAGAACCATAGCTATCTACAATCAACGCCTTAACAAGATTTTAAAATCAAAGTTGAATGGAAAGAACACCTTTAAGGCTATTAATACCTATGCTATCCCTGCTCTGACATATACTTTCGGTATTATCAAATGGACGCAGACTGACTTGGAGAACATCCTAATTAGGACACGTACCATCTTAACAAAACACAGATGTCTCCACCCTAAGTCAGCTGTTGAGCGATTGACAATCCCACGTCAAAGAGGTGGACGAGGGCTCACGGACATTATCCAATTGCATGCAAGGCAAGTGAGGAACCTTCAGAGATATTTTCTGGGAAGACATGACTCTCCCATACATCAAGCCGCTGTGAAGGCAGATGACAAGTGCACACCGCTGGATCTTCTTCACGTAAGGGATATACAGTTAGCCACTGATGAGGAATGTTCAGCCACCAAGCTTCAGCAGTGGACGCAGAAAGCTCTGCACGGTCGTCATCCGTATGATCTCAACCAGAAACATGTCGACATTGATGCGTCGAACAGCTGGTTGACTCATGCTGACCTATTCACTGAGACTGAAGGATTCATGGTTGCAATCCAGGATCAAGTTGTGGCTACCAAAAACTACCTGAAATATATAGTTAAGGCAAATATTCAGGATGATAAATGCAGAAGATGCCAACTAGAACCGGAAACAATTCAACATATCACAGGAGGCTGCCAAGCAATCTCCTGTACTGATTACATGAAAAGGCACAACCAAGTGGCCAAAATAATGCACCAACACCTTGCTCAAAAGCATTTATTATCTGATAATATTTTGCCTTACTATCAGTATGTTCCTGACGCCGTTTTGGAAAATCCCAGTCACAAGTTGTTATGGGACCGATCAGTTATTACTGATAAAACCATACCAGCAAACCGGCCAGATATCGTTCTTGTGGACAAGGTGCAGAAGAGAACCTTCCTAATTGATATTGCAGTGCCCAATTCCCATAATCTGCAGCAAACCTGCTGTGATAAGATCACCAAATATCTGCCCTTGGCTGAGGAAATACGGCAAATGTGGAGACAGGAAAATGTAGTGGTTCTGCCCATAGTAATTTCTTCTACCGGCATCATCCCCAAATTATTGGCTCGTAATCTACAAATATTGGGAATACATCCTGGTCTACATATCACCATGCAGAAGGCCGTCATCTTGGAGACCTGTTCCATTGTTCGCTCGTTTCTCAATGTGCCACCTTAAGAGAATTAGCCATACCGTCTTGCAAACAAGCCGACGATATGTTGATATGTCCCACTTCTGTGGTGAAATGAATGTAGAAATAATAGTAATATCGTATGGCCTCGGATGCCGAGTGCAAGCTTTATTATTTGACACCCAAAGGGTAGCTTGCATGTCGAATTTCGTTGTTCCTTGAAGCACTATGAAAGTCAAGGAGGTTAGATATCTAAGCACCTTGAACACTATAGCACTTTCTAGTAGAGAATGGAGGAACTTTGAGTTGGCGGAAACTCCCGAGATTAATTTTGCCATTATGAACACGGCCTACTGAATTCAAATGGGTTGTTTGACATGCCAACATCGTATGACATGGTGTCGCAATTTTTGCCGCCTTTCAAAAATCACTTACCACTGCCAGGAGCGAACCTTCAAGCTTGGGGTTAATAGACCGACACGTTGATGACTAACCCACCGTGGCAAGCTATCACCAGGTGATTCGTGTATATTTAAAAAAGATCTTGGCTGTATTGATTAAGAATTTTGAGATTTGACCCATTGGTCACCTAATGCAGAATGTCCCTCCTCATGCGTCGTAAGTTATTTTTCAGGTCATCCGCATTTGAACCCCATCCGATTGGTTGCAAGGCTAGAAACTATGCCACCACGCCATCATGCTCTCCTCTCCAAAGCGGGAAGGCAAATCTTATTATTAGCAATCGGATAATTAGTTCCGCCCAATGCGGTTTCTCTGGCCATATCAAAAAGGAAACGAACGATTGGAAGTCATGACGAAGAGGTGGAGCTGGTAAACTAACCACGATAAACCCCACAATGAGTACCGTTACGTAACCCAGTGTAGTTACTTGAATGCGATTTGGCCAGTACTCAAATAGCACTACTCCTACACCCTCCATTCTCTCATTCCTTGATCATGGCGGCAGCATCCACTTCACAGCATACACACCGTGACTCATTGTTTAGAGGCAAGTCATTGACCCCATTGATGATTTAGGACTGTTATTTACAGAATTTATCACGTATAATGTGTGCACGTTGTGCATAGTGGGCTGAGCGAAATGCCATCTATTCAATCAAAATTTCATGGCAAAACTCTTCACAGCCAAACTCCTGAGGTTTTAATAGAAAGGAAGGATATTCGATCCTGGCGTGTTTCATATTTACGTTCAATCTCTACTTAGTATAAAACAAAGTCCCCGATTTTTGGATGTTGCGGGTAAACTCGAGAACGACTGGATGGATTTTGATGCGGTTTTCACCATTCTGTAAAGTATATCTCGGGAAAGGTTTCTGTAGAAAATAATTTATTTATGACCAAAGGAAGTCACGCACTAACGATTTCAATGAAAATGTCGAAAAAAACCCTGGCGTCCGTGCGCTTTTTAAGCTTACGCTGGGCGAACCGTTAAAAATATCTATATGTCGTAGTCAGATAGTGAAATCCGTCATTTCATAAAGATCCTAGGCACTTCATGAAAAGCCGGCATATGATGTAAAATGAGATAGTTACGCTAACTGACGCGTGGTTTCATGAAATGACTAAATTTAGCCGTCACATAGTGTAATTCTTTTTTACACTATCTGACGGAAAGTCAAGCCCGTCACTTCATGAAGAAGCGGTAGCGTTGTCCTCGTGGTGAGATAAATGTGCTTTCCAAGAATAAATAGTGGCAATATACGATATGGAAAATACCGTGGAAGTACAGAGGCAGTTGTTTCTTCAGAAAGTTAATGAGTATTATGAAGAAAAGTCTCATAAAAAACCTTGGTCTCAAGAAGAAATGGATAAGGTAAGAAATACTTGTTTGGTATATTTTAGGTTATGTCACTTGTAACCTGCCTGTTTTAATCATTTGTAAGTTTTCTATTCGTCTCATTTGGATGAACATGATACTGGTGGCTGATTAACAGAGGATTAATGGGTGTTTACGCAAATACCAGTATCGTCACAAGTCTGAGAATGAACGGCATATGTCAAGACGAAATATTACACTTTCTATTACAGTTAAAAGGCGGGATGTCAATAGAACAATGCGATATTTATATTAATGCCATTATTAGAATATTTTAGGACATAGCCTACACAATAGTCAGCTTATTTCGTGTTTCTGAAGTCTTGCCGCAATGAAGAAATCAGAGCCGTACCAAGAACGTAATTTCGGGAGGGTTTCTGTATTTTCATTTTTTCAGTCTACACATTTTAATATAGTGTTGTAGTTGTTTTATTATTGTAAAAACGGGCTAGGTACATCTTGGTCACCAGTATACTAGGTGTATGTTGTCTGATAAGGTCATCAGTGCAGTACATTAGGGTGTACAGTATGTTGTCTGATAAGGTCATCAGCCCAGTACATTTGGGTGTACAGTATGTTGTCTGATAAGGTCATCAGTCGAGTACATTAGGGTGTTCAGTATGTTGTCTGATAAGGTCATCAGCCCAGTATATTAGGGTGTAGAGTATGTTGTCTGATAAGGTCATCAGCCCAGTACATTAGGGTGTACAGTATGTTGTCTGATAAGGTCATCAGCCCAGTACATTAGGGTGTACAGTATGTTGTCTGATAAGGTCATCAGCCCAGTACGTTAGGGTGTACAGCATGTTGTCTGATAAGGTCATCAGCCCAGTACATTAGGGTGTACAGTATGTTGTCTGATAAGGTCATCAGCCCAGTATATTAGGGTGTACAGTATGTTGTCTGATAAGGTCATCAGACCAGTATATTAGGGTGTACAGTATGTTGTCTGATAAGGTCATCAGCCCAGTACATTAGGGTGTACAGTATGTTGTCTGATAAGGTCATCAGCCCAGTACATTAGGGTGTACAGTATGTTGTCTGATAAGGTCATCAGCCCAGTATATTAGGGTGCACAGTATGTTGTCTGATAAGGTCATCAGCCCAGTACATTAGGGTGTACAGTATGTTGTCTGATAAGGTCATCAGCCCAGTATATTAGGGTGTACAGTATGTTGTCTGATAAGGTCATCAGCCCAGTATATTAGGGTGTACAGTATGTTGTCTGATAAGGTCATCAGCCCAGTATATTAGGGTGTACAGTATGTTGTCTGATAAGGTCATCAGACATATTAAGTTCAAAAATACAAAATACATCAATGAGGACGAGGGAGAGAGAGAAATAAATAAAATGAAAGGGTACACATTTTAGGAAATAAAGCCAAACCACAAAATAAATTATGAAAATATACATAAAGAAAAAGTATATTGCACAAATTGGGAAAAATATAAGCTTCTACAAAAAGAAGACAGAGGGAGAAAAGTGTACCTCGTATTCCACGATTAGGGTTTCAGTCTTACGTGGGAATTAATTATGAACATCATAATAAACGAGCATCAATTTATTTCTCGGAATAATTCGTGTATTACACAGAAAAATTAATATACGACTCCACTGCGGCAGTCAGTTAATTCTGATTAGAAAAGGATTAATGCAGGTCTACAAATGGAAAAATATATAAACTTACACAGAAGAAAAAACAGGAGAAAAACTTACCCAGTGTTCCAGGATTAGATTTTAGGTTGTACATGGAAATTGATTTCGAATTCCATAGTAAATAAGCATTAATTTATTTCTTGGAATAGAACAATTAAAGGAATTTATGTACGACTTCGTCGCGTCAGTCATTTCATGAAGAGCCGAATCAAAATATGCCGGATCTTCATGAAGTGCCTCGGCAGATGATGAAAAATGATTTCTTACACCATCTGCCTAAGGCAGTCCGTCACTTCATGAAGAAACGCGTCAGATTGTGTAACTATCCCATTTTACATCATATGCCGGCCTTTCATGAAGTGCCTAGGATCTTCATGAAATGACGGATTTCACTATCTGACTACGACATATATACTATCAATTGTTCAGCATGAAAAGTTCTACAAAAAAGCCCGTGAGAGCATATCTCTATCTTCAATGCATCGCCTACTATAAGTGTTTTTACGTTTTGATTTTTTCCAACAATATCCATTCAGTTACTGGGGCGACAAATTACGGGCTAGGTAGGGGCGAGTCTATCACCACAGTTACAGCTTAGCTAGCGGACGAGCTTATTGCCCCAGATACAGCCAGCAGCAAACTGTCGAGTCGTGTTTAGTTGAAAACTTTAGAGAAGAGTGGTTGTGTTTGGAGTTTCCCTGGAAGTGCACCTCGGCTTTTCTACATTTCACCTGTGACCTTTTCGTTCCGCAAAATCCACAGTCAAGTTAAGATTGGACGGAAGGGGGATTTGTGTCTCATGCACCTCGCCATTCTTAAATTACGTCTGACAAGAATTTGTTGCACATGCATCTCCATGATAATATAATAATCGTAATAGTCCAGTCAGTGATTTTAACCCATAATGCCGAGACGTTAAAGGGTATTGGTCGTTGTTCATTGACATTGGAAAAAAGAGCGCTTATCACGTAATGCATTCATAACTGTTCCCTGGCGAAGCCGGGTCGGGTTGCTAGTTGATAAATAAAGAGAGATCGGCGTCGGTAGCATGCTGAACTGCAAGATCGTTGGTTGAAACCCGGCCGAAGTCGTCGGATTTTTAAGAGCGTTAAAATCCTTCAGTATGCCTTCCTTCGGAGGGGAAGTAAAGCTGGCGGGCTCATGTCATAGATTTATGGCATGAAAAAGAAACCTACCACTACAATTGGTAGTGTGTAGCTAAATTTGTAGGTTATTTGGTTAGAAACGCTGTATCAAGTTCCAACTTTCACCGCTAGGTGTCAGTGACAGTGGCATTTGGTCGCCAAAGTTGGAATTACTTGAAATTGAACTTGCTGGGGAGCCTAAGGGCGTTCAATTAAATTACCCTGCTATGGCCATTGGCTGCAATTCATATATAATTTCCTTCCTGACACCAAACTCATTAGAGGAATTCATGAGGAATGAAATTAATAATATACGGCAAGGTTTTGGAAGGAAGTGACGCGGCTTATTAGACAGCGTTTGCCTGGAGTTGAAAGAGGGGAACCACCATCTCAAATACGGACGACGGTGGGGTTCGAACTCACTTGTCGTATGAGTGCCGGAGTGCGTAGATACCCTGGCCGACTTCAGAGTATCAAAACACAGTCATTGTTATTGTTGTTGTTGTTGTTGCTGCATCCGAAATATTTGATCATCAGCGCCTTGTACTTGTGTCTATGACATTATGTAAGGTCACTGTGTAGTAATGTGTATTGTACGAGTAATTATTATGCATGCTCTTCATTTGGATTAGGGGGGAGGGGGTGAGGTGGCAAGTAGGGCAGTACATATTCGAACATACGAATAGATGCGACTATCCAAATCATTCACACATTGGAATATTCAAATTATTCGAATTTCTAACCTACTCGAACATTGGAATTTTGAAATATTCGCATTAGTGAAATAACTTTTCAATCAATAACAATCGATATTCGAATAATTATATCGAACATAGAAAGAAAGAAAGAAAGAAAGAAAGAGATAACAAGTGATCCTTGTTTAGAATGAGATGTATATCTCTACTTATATAAAACAAAGTCCCCGATTCTGGGATGTCACCGGTAATCTCGAGAACGACTGGATGAATTTTGATGCGGTATTCACCATTCTGTAAAGCATATCACGAGGAAGGTTTCTGTAGAAAATAATTTATAAATAATCAAAGGAAGCCAAGCAGTAACGATTTCAGTGATAAAGTCGAAATAAAACCAGGCGTACGTGCGCTAATTAAGCTTACGCTGGGCAAGCCGTTAAAATATCTAAATACTATGAGTGTAAGAATTGTTCAGCATGAAACGTTCTACAAGAATGTCCGCGAGAGCATATCTCTATCTTCAATACATCACCCACTATAAGTGATTTTACGTTTTCATTTCTTCCAACAATCTCCATTCAATTACTGAGGCGACAGTTTATGAGCTAGCTTGGGGCGAGTCTATGACCCCAGTTACAGCCTAGCTAACGGGCGAGCCTATTACCCAGATACAGCCAGCAGCAAACTGTCGATTCGTGTTGAGTTACGACTTCAGAGAAGAGTGGTTGTGTTTGGAGTTTCCCTGGAAGTGCAACTAGGCTTTTCTTCATTTGTATAACTGGTTTATTAATTTCAAAATTGTGTGTGTCCAAAGTTGTTATCATTTTAGTAAGGTAACTTTTTCTCGGCTCGGGGAGGTTGGAAAATGTACTTCTTTGTTGCGTTGTAATCCTTATACATCAAAAATGTATGCTGTATGATTGTGAAATACGTAAATTAATTCACTTATTTTATATCGGTTTGTATTTGTACGGGGAATTAAGACATGGTTCACCAGTTAGCCGCTCCGGTGAAAGCTGTACATCGTTGCCAAGATGGGCTCCATCACGCGTCATGGCGCGCCTCGCTCGGAAGTGATGGGCTCCATATCAGCAACGCTGAACAGCATTCCCCAAGATCGTGGGTTCAAACGCAGCCAAAGTCGTCGGATTTTTTAAGAGCGTTAGAAATCCCCCTCTATGCCTTCCTTCGGAGGGAAAGTAAAGCCGGTGGTCTCATGTCATAGATTTATGGCATGAAAAAGAAACTTCCACTAACTACACTTGTGGAAGCTAAATTTTGTAGGTTAGTTTGATAACGCTATATTAGTTCCAACGTTCGTCGCCACTTGCTGGCTGAGATGGCATCTATTAGTCAAGTCCGCAGCTAGGTGTCGTGGACGGTAGCGTTTGGTAGCAAAAGTAGGGACTACTTGAAGAAATTGATCGTCTGCAGTCCTTCTACCTGAATCACAGATAACACACACTAATACAGCCATCACAATTAACACCGGTTATCAGACATATTCTACACACACCCAAAGTGCACGGGACTGCATGACGGCGTTGTCGCAGCCCCTAAACTAACCAACCAACCAACCAACATAGCATAAAGCTTTTTATTTCAACGTTAACATATGATCACAATTACAAATCATCCCACCCTCAAACATTTTCAATGAACTATTACATCAGTTCCACATCATTGATATTTACACTTCGAGCTGACTTTTCGAGGGATTTACCTTTAATGGTCAATCTAAAAATTGTAAAGGATCTGATTTTTACTATTTTAGAGTATTTTTAATCATTTTAGATAATTATTAATTTGAAAATAGTTTTGAAATCAGCCTTTTTTTTTATAAAATGTTGTGTCAATCTTGCTACTCCATGTGTATAGTGTAACCGAAACCGGAACACAGTACAGTACTCAAGAATTACAATGTATTCACTTAAGTGGGCTGATACACCTGGAATGCATGCATTTTGTAAATTACTCTATATCTATGGAACCATCACGGGGATTTGAATTAAACTTAGTACACTTATTGTACAAATGCTGCATTTGATGTATTGAGACCGTTTAGTTGAGTCAACAACCACGATGACTTAACTAACGACACATAAATCGAATAAAAAGTACCGGGAGGATCAGGTGACCTTCCATAAAGGCTAAAGCGGCACGAGAGTCCGTAGTCCACAGGGATCGTGGTACATGGTGACGATGGTCATAGACCGCCTAAGGAAAGGTTCACCTTAAAACTAGACTGAGAAAATAAACATCCAGACTTATGTAAAACACCGTGAAAATTTATTAAAATTCACAAGCCCCTAGCCTAGTTCGGAGGGTTATAATCGGCTAGTCCGCAAATTAATAATTAAACAAAGATAAAGAGCAGGTCCCCCTACCTGAGAAGTTACTGAAAACCCTCGCGAAAGATCTAACTCACAATGATAAAGCAACAACAGCAACGCTAGGAATATGGTACGACGCAAGTCCCTAGTTCAAGTTACAAGATCAAGCTAATATCTGAATTTACATTTAACAGGGTAGCAAAACAAATCTAGGTTAGGATGGTACCATTTCGACATTTAAATTTAACATTAATTCAACTAGCTAAGTCCTATCAATTAACAAAATTTACGGCGATGACGTCCGTAAAAGAAAACAATTACATCCAAAAGCTAAGTGTACAGCCATGAAAAACAAACAATTTAATTATGCTTAATAACTATGTGCTAACAGCACACAATAAAGTAACATGTAGGGTTTAATACACTTGACATCATAAATTAATAACGGAATAGACACAGTAGTTTTATTAAAAATTCCTGCCTACACCTTGGTTTACTCTTTGTAAACCATAGTCATCTAATGTGTATAGTTACGGTGACGAATGCGCAGTTGAGACCACGTCTGACATCGCATGGCCTGAGCTCCACAAGCTACGAACTCTAGGTTCGCACATGCTTCAGGTCGCTACAAAAATGTCGACTATCCTAGTCATTTCCTCACAAGGAAATTATCTTCAACTGCACGGCTATGTCAACAGTTCCAGAAATGCAAAGAACAAAGTTAGATAGAAAGAATCGTTAGTTAGGCTTGTTTTACAACAATTATGCATCTTATTATTAGAATGTCGGTTTATAGGTTTATCGTAGGTTTATGGCGAATAACATTGACAATAGCCTGGGCACGGAGTGTCTCCAACTGAGATCATTCTCCACCAAAAAGCCTCGACTCAACAGTCGGAATATAATCAACGAGTATAACAACTCGGACACACAATAACACGGGTTACCAGCGGCGCTAAGCTCGCGTTCAATAACTCTGGGATAGGCCTGTACAACAGTTACCTTCCAATAACATCTGGTCAACGGGATCATCCCGGACAAAGCATACAATAACATCCTGCTATAACAGGGTAGACTTCACCATCCTATAGAAAACCTTACATAACTGTACCTGTCATACGACAATACACGCAACAGAGCGTTAAACTAACAAAAACCGATCCATAAAACAAGTGATCAAATACAAGAGTGGAAACTGATTTCCATAAGCAAAATAGCAATGAAAGGAAAAGCGAATACAAAATGTACTCTGTCCTCGTCTATAGTAGTTTTGTCTCACAATGAAGCAGGCGTGCTCTAGGTCACTGGGTTACATAACCAGTTTATTCAAGGCCGGCGATTTAATCAATACAAAACCTGCACCTGGCCGGTTCATAAAAAACTTTACCATAGGTTACGGATCTCTACAGAGTCCGTGTATCAAACGCTCGCTATAAATCTGAGTATAGTAATACACTTCCCGTCTTTCTACCAAAGACGTCTAAATGAAAGTAAACTTACAATAACTGAAGCTCTTTGCTTTAAAAATGCAACTCAGTAGTTGCTAGAACATCAAATAAAAACGTGTCTCACACGACACAAGAAAAATATGATAAATGTGGCACAGATTCACACACTAGATCTGCTTAATGATACGTTGGGAACCGCGTTCGATGCTAGGCAACGAAACATTCCTTCTAGTTGTTAGGTTCAAACATGACCAAGAATAGCTTCTGAGCTTATTCAAAATGAAATATAATGCATTTACAAACTGGTAGTTACTGTCGACTACCTAAATGATACGACCGTTCTAACGACAGTCAGGGGTGTAACAAAGGATGGCTGCGAAGAATGCAGTCAATTAATAACCAAGGCATCAGATTGCCATAACTACAGTCAGCAAAGACTTGAAAATTACCCCAAGTAGGGTTGAACAAAATAGCCTCAAAATGACTACGATCAGGTTCAGCAAAAAGGTAGGCATTGACGTTCCACGACGTTCACCAAGCTGCACCAGGGCTGACCAAAATGTCTGACCCCAAGGGTGTCTCACTCTAAACTGAAATAAATGACATCTAACTAATCTAGTTACATCCCTACCTAGAAAAAATGGCTGACACTGAGTGTGGTTGATTCACAAACTACATTAAAACTACTATACCACCAGAAACTAGAACAAAGAAGGGGTGTGACAAAAACTCACGAAATGGAGGAGCTCTCACTCAGCTCTCTATTCCACAACAAGGGTTGTACATAAACCTCTCTGGCTCTCTGGATCGGTATCCTGCTCATCAGGATTCCCATCTGGACTCCCCCAAAGACCAGGGTTCGATTTGTCCCTGTAGACATCTTCGTGGATATGCCTGGAAATGGCATTTTGGCTCCTTCCCTCTCGTTCATCGTTCTGGAAGTTCCACCATCATGCTGGTTCCTGTAGAAACGTCACCCCCCCCCCATACCGGGATGGTATTAGCCCATGGTGACTGCTTCAACCATGGTGAAGAAAAGTCCAATCACGTGGGTAGCGAAATAAGTTGCGTGATTATTCATCCTCTCACTTCCAAAATTATAATGTCCGTCGTGACTATTATAGGCTTCAATTATAAAATACGACACAGCCTTAATCTTGCAGATGTGGATTAGCATGTGAGCTAACACTATTTTATAATGCTGCACGTGCTAGTGACGCTACTTTTGTATCACGCAGCATCCGTGAATTATACGACGTTTCAAAGATGAAGTTTCCACTTTGGCAATTTAAATATCTCATATAATTATAATCACACTTATTCAGGATAATTGTAACACTATTACCTGTATATTTCCACTAGGCATCTGCCCTCCACATACGCGTGGGTAATATGTGATGTCACAGCAATGTTGTGCAATACACTATACTTGCCAATAATTATTTCCCAAGCTTCTTATTTAATTCACTGGACTTCATCGACAGTGAATATTAGTATTTGCTTGCTCGATGGCACCTTATAATCACTTTTAACGCTAAACAGCGGATATTCTTCTACGTCTCGTAGGACAAATGTAATTCCACGCCTACACAAGGCGGATTCTCAAGACGCAGTGCTCCGGTACTGGGTGTCGCTAGAAAGTAGGTCGTCAAAACGAAAACGTTGAGCGACTACTTACGTTCCTTTTTGCGTATCTGCAAGGGTATTACCTTACCTAAAGTAAAAATAAACATTCTCCAAAATGTTTTAATAATGCAGCATGACGAAATGGAATATTCTGAGTCTCGTAGAAAAGATAAAAATAATTGATAAGACCTCAGATAATAATTAGCAGTTTACACCAAAGTCAAAAGTGCGATTCACCGCTACTTCAAAGTATCGCGTGATCTCTCAGCTTCACGTGGCTTCCTGGGTGTGTTCAAAAGTACAACATCTCATCATAAATGCTCTGTCATAAAAAAAATATCACATGAACCATAGTTCAGCGGGTTCAGTATACAGTTTTAAAATTCAGTATGTACAAGTGTAATAAAATTAGCATATTAAAATATTAAAAAAATAATTTTTGAATGTTACAAAAAACATAATTTCTTGAAAATTATCAATGTGATTGTCATAAACAATTTTTTTCTTAAAGACAACACTAAATTACCCAAGATAGACCTCTATGAACTTAGTGGAATAATAAGTTACCCTTTTATAGGTATTTAATTTGAATATTGAAAAAAGATGCACTGAGCATATTTCTCAAAGGAATTCAATAATTGAGGTTCATCCTCTATAACATAGTTCTAACAAGGGGTATTACAAATTCCAAGCATTTTGGACCATTAGTTCTTGAGTTATTGTGTTTTTTTGTGTGAAAAAATTAAACTTTTGGGAAAATGGCTCTAAACATTGTATATACATTTCCACTTACACGTAACACTCAGCTGACAGTTCAGTACATGCATGGATTTAAATCGTAATATCTCGGTCAAAATTGGAAATTTCGCTATAAAACTTCAGATTTAGATAAAGAAATGGTTATTTTTTCATTCGAGATCAAAAACAAAAAATGAAAAAAAAAACATATTTCCAGGTGTATCAGGCCCCGTAAGGTATTATTTTACTATTGTCCGGCTCCATGGCTAAACTGTTAGCGTGCTAGGCTTTGGCCCGAAGGGTCCCGGGCTCGATTCCCGGCTGGGCCATTAGGGATTTTATTCTGCTGAGGTCAAATCCCGTGGCCCGTGGAATGGGTGAATGTGACGTCTTCATCATCAGTTCATACTCATTACGACGCACAGGTCACCCACGGACGTCAACTAGAAAGACCTGCACTCGGCCTCTCAGGAAGCCACAAGGAAAAAAAATCATTATTCGAATTCTCCAAACATTTGAATTTCAAAAAGATGGTATATAGGCTTTCAGTGAATTAAAACTCAGCAAATGTTCTAGGTTTGTGCCGTGTCTTGTGCGGGGTTTTGTCTAGGACACCAAGCTGGCTCATCAGTGGGCTCTTGGTGTCCCCGCCCGGACCCCCACAGGAGTAGTGAACTGCGCGCTACCTCCCTTCTTATGAAGCGCACCTGCGCCTAATTACTGCGACAACTAATAGCTCTAGTGGAGACATCAAGAGCCTGCTGATGAGCCAGCTTGGTGTCCTAGGGGAAACCTCACACAAGACACGGCACAAACCTAAAATAAAGGCTGTTTTAATTCGAATTTCAAATTGGCGAATATTTGAAGTAGTCAAATTAAACGAGTATCGATTGGCATGTACAGTCAAAGTGCCAAGTAACTTGTAATAAAGTACGACCCTGGCATTTGCCGGCATTGAGTATGGAAAATCTCTGGAGTAAAACCACACTCGGGATTCCAACTACAGATCTTCAAAGTGAAGTCGTGAAGCGTGACTTACGGTGCTCAACCACGCTGCTTGGCAGACCTTGAACTTTATCAGGAGGCAAGAGTTTTGGATTAGTGAACTAAATTAATGTAGGAAGGTCTCTTTCTCAAGGCCATCACAGTTAGTGCAGTCTTAATTATATTAGTTAACTGTAATTTCTCTCCGAAAACAGCCGTTTGTCTATGTTCAGGACATTACTAATTTAACGAGAAAAATCTTATTTTAGGTGTATTTAGTGTATATACTTGTTTAGCATTTAAGCCTATAATCGACTAGGCTACATTATGAGTCTAAGATTATATTATTATTATTATTATTATTATTATTATTATTATTATTATTGCTGTCGTATCAGCCATCTATGGACCACGCTGTTTCAACTGTCCTTTTCCATGACTTTGAGCCTGGGCTTTAACGTTCGTCCAATATTCCTGCATTCGTTTTCTATGCTGTTCCTTCTTCGCCTCAGTCCCTGTTTAGCCAGTTTTTTTTAACTTTGACTTTACTTAGAAATCATGATCTTCTTGGTGTAATGGAGTTTCGACTTTAGTGGAACAGGCAGCTTTCGTAGCGTAGTTGGTAGGATGCTGAGTTTCTATGCCCAAGGTCGAGGGTTCAAACCCGGCCGAAGTCACCGGACTGTTTAAGAGCGTTAAAAATCCCTCAGTATGCCTTCCTTCGGAGTGGAAGGAAGTTAAGCCGGCGGTCCCATGTCTTAGATTTATGGCATGATAAAGAACCTTCCACTAATTATGCTCGTGTGAAGCTAAATTATAGGTTAGATTTGACTGACGCTCTTAGGCTCCAACGTTCGCTGCCAGGAGCTGACTGCGGTGGCATCTAGTAACTAAGTTCAGACCTAGTTGGTCTTTGACAGTGGCGATTGATAGCAAAAATTGGAACTACTTGAAAATCGAATGTCTGCAGTCCTTACTTGAATTAAAAATAGATAACACACACTAATAAAGCCATCACAATTAACACCGGTTATCAGACAGATTCTACACTCACCCAAAGTACACGGGGCCAAGTCACCGCGTAGTCGGAGCCCGTAAACTGAGCATCCAACCAACCATCCTTTAGTAGAACACGTTTCTGGATATCCTCCTGGGTTATCCGCGTTATCCGCACTCACGCAGGTCTTTTTCTACCTCGGTAAACCACGCCTCCTTGTTTTTTTTTTTAAGAAACTGAAGATCCTATTGCTCAACCTTAAAGAACTCATACGAGCAATGTGGCCATTGAAAACTATCCTTCTCTTACAAATGGTGTCCGTGATCTTTTCTAAATGT
The DNA here is from genome assembly GCA_946902985.2 of Meconema thalassinum. Classification (NCBI taxonomy): domain Eukaryota; kingdom Metazoa; phylum Arthropoda; class Insecta; order Orthoptera; family Tettigoniidae; genus Meconema; species Meconema thalassinum. The sequence goes on from OX336396.1 coordinate 151,283,143, forward strand.
GAGTCGAGTTCATGATAGTGGGCAAAAACCACACTCAGTAGAGCCGCTGTCAGCGCAGGGATTTGAACCTTCGATCTCTGTACTTTCTAGAGCTGCCCGCACCAGGTACACAATTTAACGAGCACGGTAAAATCGCGGGGTAAAGACCATTTGCAAAGGAACTTCTGTTACACAGTTCTTTATTATTATTATTATTATTATTATTATTATTATTATTTATTAGCGGATTCGGTTTCGAACCCGGCCGAAGTCGTCGGATTTTTAAGAGCGTTAAAATCCTTCAGTATGCCTTCCTTCGGAAGAGAAGTAAAGCCAGCGGCCCCAGGTCATAGATTTATGGCATGTAAAAGATCCTTCCACTAACTAAACTTAGGTGAAGCTAAATTTCTAGGTTAGATTTCGTTGAAACGCTCTATCATAGTTCCAACGTTCACCACTAGGTGTCAGTGACATCTGGTAGTGAAAATTGGAACTAACTTACTTGAAATTGAACGGAACTTATATCTCAGCAGCTACAGCCTCTGACGAGCCGAACATGTCCTCGGACACTCCCGATACTAGAAGCTATGCGCTAAATAAATAAATAAATAAATAAATAAATAAATAAATAAATAAATAAATAAATAAAATGTGTTACAATGAGAAACAATCAGTTGAGGCACCTTTCAGACTTCCGTGCAGCGAATTTTTATATATAAAAAAAAGAATTTCATTCTATGAATCACCTACGACCGTGATGGGAAGCTGCAGCAAGACCGGAGATCAGAGGTTCCAATCCTAACATAATAGTGGCTATCCTGAGTCTGTCTTTGCTGGGGTTTACTACACTCCTTCCAGGTTATTTCGCAGGGCACCTACCGTACTGGGGCTTGGACTTGTAAAAGATTAACTTCAGTTATCGAATAATCGATTAATAAATCATAATCGATTAATTGCTATGTATAAGGATTAATTGATTGAGTATTCAATCGACGTTTCAATGGACGTTTAATCGATTAATTGGTTGGTCGAGTAATTGATTAATTGTTTTGTCGATTAATCGATTTACTTCGCCCTTTTCACTACGCTCTCACAGAAGCAAAACTGACATTCAATGAATCAATTAATTAAAACATATTATTGTATAATTTATCTTAAAACAATGTACCTTCTCTGTGAAAAAACGCCAGTTTATCAGCTCTTGATGGATGCAGTATTTTTGCATTTGTCTGTTGGCACAGGCTAGAATAAAATGTGGTTTTTCACCGATATCTCAATCTCACTCATGGCTGTGATTATATGGAAGCTACTGAGGTAAGGGTGGTGCTGGCCTTCAGGGCACAACTAATGTCTGTGAATACTGTGAATGGTTCTAGTCGTAGGGTTGGTACTGCTGCACCGACTCAGTGAGGAAATCAATGGCAAACTACCTCACTCCTCACCTTGCATAGTACGCCGTATTATAGTGCTCTCGTGGTACTTTTTGAGGATCCAACCAGCCTCCGGGCCGACTAACTAACAGACATACTTTGTGAACTAAGACAAAGTAAAATAAATATGTGCATCAAAAATTCAAAATATTTGCTGAAAACCCTTCGTTTTCTTTTTTTCGGAACCGTTCCTAATTTGATTGGTGTTTGTCGTTCCACTGTCACTGACTCGTATTTGGTTATTGTTAACATAAACAAGGAAGGACTTGTTTAGACAGAATATAACCTTTTCAGATTTCTATAAATCATAAGCGTAACTCAAATTCTGCAATGTCCACTCATTTAAAGTTCTTTTCTTATATCGTGTTTAATAAACAATTAGGCTGGCTGCGTGGCTCAGCAGCAACGTCCTCGCTTCCTGGGCCCAAGATTGCAGGTTCGTATCATGGCGCAGCCAGTTGGCATTTGAGGGTGCGCAAATGTGAGGGATCCGTGTCACTAGATTTAGTGGCACGTTAAAGATCCCCTTCAGGGCAAAATTCCGTCACCCCGGTGTCTCTAAAAGCCAGAGTAGTTAAACGGGACGTAAAGAAATAACATTATTATTATTACTAAACAATTAATCGATTCTTCGGTTAGACGATTAATCTATTATTCAATTAGTCGTTTAATCGAATGAACGGTCGGTCATTTATTTGTTTTCGATTTATTTAAAATTATTCGATTACCCGAACATCGCACATTACCAGTTCTATAGACCTACCCTACACCCGATCCTATATAATTAGAATTACACACTTTACTACAATGATCACAGAAACACAGAATGTCAGACAAGGTCAATACACACCCAAGAACCCGGGGCTGATGACCAAGGTGCCCCAAGCCTATAAATTGACATCTAGTGGGACGTGGGCTGGCGACCATGGGACCCCAGCTGAGTCCGGCATTGCTTCTACTTACTTGTGCCGGGCTCCTCTCTGTCTTCTTTCCTGTCAACCTATCTTGGTCAACTCTTGTTCTCTTCCGACCCCGATGGTATTAGGGTATCCGAGGCCTAAGGTGTCTCTTCCTTTCCCGCCTTAATTGTCCCTTGTCTCATCTTTTCTGATACCCTCCTTCTGCAAGGGGTCAGCCTTCTCTTTCATTTCATGTTATCTTCTGCCTTCTACTCAAGGCCCTCAATGAGGCAGGGTATATGTAGCCCCACCACTTCTAGTGCACCCTGGGTATTGCTACACCCTCAGGGGCTCACGGCTGGTGAGTTCGGGAGTTGGCGACTCCGAGGGATTCCTGGGCTGGGTCCGGTTTTTCCCCTTTTATCTATTACCTCTTGGGCGGACCCTCTCCTCTTCCACTTTCCTATCTGCCTTTCATGGCTCTCCTTCCTTCCAAGTTTCACAATCCGCATTCTTCGAGAGTTGAGGGCATTTCTTTTCCTGTCCTTTATTTGCCTTATTCTCCTTTTGTTTTGCATTTCTTCTTCTAGTTTATAAGTTAGTAGTTAGTTTTAGTTATAGTTTACATTTCATTATCATCTTCACGATTACCCAAACCATTAGGGGCCGACCGATAACCTAGATGATAGGCCCCTTAAAACAACAATTATCAACATCTAATAAATTGGGCATGTACTATACAATACAGGCCTACTGGTCCGTCACCATTTACCATCTAACTAGTTTAGATTAAGTATTGCGTATAAAATCTTCCTTCGCCGGAGTTCCAGGTCGATTACTAACAGCTCACTGCCATACATCATTTTCCGAGTGATTTGTCGCACAGTTGTGCACCATTTGTTGTTGTGTAACCTCAGTCGAGTTTGCTGCGCTCCCAAGGCTGCGAACTGAAGACAGCAACTCTTCTCAATGCCGTTCGAAACACGCGATAAAGCGATCGGGAAGTAACGACCGAGAATGGATGAAGTGTGACTGAAGACTTCCTAGCCGTCACCTTTCAATTTATCAGTCCGCCTCGTTCAGCAGTGGCTATCACCGCGGAGGCCCGGGTTCAATTCCCGGCACTGATGAAAATCCACAGCCTGCTTCCAGTCTCCGACCGGGTCAGGAATGGAATGAATGAAGCCCCCATCTAGCGACGAGGATATGGACTGTGCCGGCTGCCGAGGCCTGACGCACTCCTCTGGGGCAATGATTAATTGAATGACAGATGAAATGAAATGATAGTGGAGAGTGTTGCTGAAATGAAATGCAGACAGGGAAAACCGGAGTACCCGGAGAAAAACCTGCCTGCCTCCGTTTTGTCCAGCACAGATCTCACATGGAGTGACCGGGATTTGAACCACGGACCCAGCGGTGAGAGGCCGGCGTGCTGCCGCCTAAGCCACGGAGGCTCGCTTCCGGCACTGATAAGAAATTTAATTATGGTTTGAGGACTGGTACGGTCTGCCTCGTGAGACAAAACTGAGAAGAGGCGGGAAGTCATTTTCCGTTGTTTCCCAACTTCGTCTCCAAGAAATGACGGTGTGGTACCTAACTTAAGGCCACGGACGCTTCCAACCCAAATACACACACTAGCATAGACATCACAGTGACACATGTTGGTTGTTTGGTTCCATAATTTAGGGCCTGTGACAACGCGGTCATGTAGTCCCGTGTACTTTGGGTGTGTGTAGAATCTGTCTGATAACCGATGTTAATTGTGATGACTGGATTAGAGTGTGTTATCTGTTTTCAATTCAAGTAAGGACTGCAGACAATAATTTCAAGTAGTTCCTACTTTCGCTACCAAATGCTACCATCCACGACACCTAGCTGTGAACTTCGCTACTACTAGATACCATCGCAACCAGCGCCCGGTTACGAACGTTGGAAGTTAATAGCATTGATCAAACCTAACCTATAAATTTTGGCTTCACACAAGTGTATGATATGGGACCGCCGGCTTTACTTCCCCTCCGAAGGAAGGCAAACTGAGGGATTTTTAACGCTCTTAAAAATCCGCTGACTTCGGCCTGGTTTGATTCCACGACCTTGGGCATAGAAGCTCAGTATGCTACCAACTACGCCACCGAAGCCGACAGTGACATCGGTTATCAGACAAACTCTACACACACCCAAGTACAGAGGGCTACATGATCACGATGTCGCAAAGCCTCTAAAAGAATTCACAACAACAACTTTAATTTATCTCGAGATAGATTTCGCTCACTCTGAGTGTTGTATTTTTTAACCTATTTTCAATTTTGAAAAAATAGGCTTATGAGATCACCTTTTGCCCGTGTGTGTGTGTGTGTGCGTGTGTGTGTGTGTGTGTGTGTGTGTGTGTGAGGTGTGTGTGTGTGTCCCCCTAATAAATTCTAAACGGCAGGAGCGATTTCAATGAAACTCGGTAAGATCACAGCACCATTCTGGCCGACCCCCACCGTGCCCTTCAAATGCTATTGTCTCTCACCAATCCAACATGGCCGCTGTGCGAAATATTTCACCAGCATTCAGTATTTCCGAAACTATTACCGATATAACACTGCAATTTTGGACGGTGATAAAGGGAACTACTAGAAGTTCACATGAGACTTTCAAAAACCTGGTAACTACAAATCCAACATGGCGGCCAAGCGAAGTTGAGATATTTAAATAGACCTTTCTCGCGATTCAACCATCCAAATGTAATGACACATGGTACAGCAAATGTTTATACACATTGTAATACACTGGGGTCTAAATTAATTCAATTGTTTACATAACCTCAAAATGGCGGCTGTGCGAAATATTTCACTGGCATTCAATATCTCCGAAACTATTTATGATATAACCCTGACATTTTGTACGGTGATAAAAGGAACTGCTATTAGTTTATCTATGTAACTTTCAAAAACCTGCAAAGTAAAATACGAACATGGCGGCCAAGCGCACTTGAAATACTTTAATAGACTTTTCTCGTGATTTAACCGTCTGAGAGCAGTGAAATGTGGTACGGTAAATGATTATTCATATTGTAATGCACTGGCATCTAATTTAGTTCAATTGTTTACATAACCTCAATATGGCGGCTGTGCCAAATTTTAAAATTAAGTTTTTATTTCTTGTGTCGTAATCATGCGATCGAAGTGAAAGTTTGAAAAATGAAGCTATGCAATAATTTTCCTTTAATGGTACATAACTCTATGGCCTATACATAAAACAATCCAATATGGCGAGCATTCGAAATATTTGGTGGTTCTCAATATCTACGAATCTTTTACAGCAATCAAACTGATTTTTTTATATTCATAGAGACTATGAACATAAGTTCGCCTATATGACTTTCAGTAACCTGGTGAGCACAAATCCAACATGGTGGCGACGCGAAGTATAAATATTTAAATGGACGTTTCTCGTGATTTTACCATCTGAGTGAAGTGAAACTTTGCACGTTAAATGCTTATACAAATGTTAATCCACTGGCATCTAATTTATTTCAATTGTTTTCATAACCACAAGATGGCAGCTGTGCAAAATTTTAAAATCTCGTTTTTACTTCTTGTGTCCTAATCATGTGATTGAAGTCTGAATACCACAGGTACACAATAATCTTCATGTAATAGTACATAAATAAAAATCCAACCTAGCGACCATCTGAAATATTTAGACGGTTCTCAATATCTACGAAGCTATCACAACAATCAAACAGAAATGTTGTATGTTGATAGAGGCAATTAACATGAGTAGGATATATGAAAATAGGCTGTATAGTTATTCACGGAACTACTTGTTTTCTTTGCCAGTGGCGTATTAGCCGTTTCCTCCATCATCACAGGAAATTCCTCCAAAGGTTGTTGTTGTTGATTCAGTTAGGGGCTTTTCGATATCGTTATTGTATAGCCCCGTGTACTTAGGTATGTGTGTGGGATCTGTCTGATAATCTGTGTCGTTGTGATGGCTTTACTAGAGTGTTTATTTGTAATTGGGACCAGTATTTGGGTACTACGCCCTTAATTCTAGGTTCCATTCCGGCATTCACTGAGAGTAGACGGGAAAATCCACTCACGAGACTGAATGTCCCCTCTCCATCCCTGAGATCAGATTTAATTTCTAGACAGAGCCGGGAATCGAACTCACGCCTCTGAGGCGACTGTCAAGAATGCTAGTCATTACGCCACAAGATGGACTCCAGAGGTAGTGAGAACTCAGCCAGAGAAAATTGTTGTTTTTTTTCATTCAGAGGCTTCGATATCATGGTCATTTCAGCTCCGTGTTCTTGGGTGTATGTATAACGTTCCTGATAACTTGCTTTATTGTGATATCTGTGGTGATGTATTTGAGGTGAGGTTTAAGGTTTGGAAAGAAGGCGTTCGTGGCCTTCAGTTAGGACGGAGTTACACGAAGTAGATGTAGGAAACCATGGAAAACCACTTTCTAAGATGGCAGAGAAAGGAGTCGAACCCTCCTCCTTTCAGTTTTGCCTCACGAGGCTGAGTGTTTCCCGTTCCAGCCAAAATTAAATTTCTTGGCAGAGCCTGGAATCGAACCCGGACCTCAAAGGTGATAGCCGCGAATGCTAACCCTTACACTACATTGTGCACAAAGAATTTTTTGTTTTATTATTTTTCGGTCTTTTCAAATTTAGGTGTCCACCTCTAAATTTTAAATTCCATTCCAAATTTGTATACTTTAATCTGTGTTAAGAGGGGCAGATGACCTCGTAGTTCCGCCCCTTAAAACTACAATAACTAACTAATACTTTTAGCTTTAGTACCATTGGTGTATTGGTGTTACGACTCTGTGACTAAACGATGTAGGGAATGGTTCATGTCCATACTAACTTCTTGTAGAATACAGATCACTACTGAGAACTCCCGCATTGAATTTTCCACATCTTGATTCTTATATTTTCCACTACTGTATACCGTACTATCATCGGGAGAGAATACACAGCTCTGGTACAGTACTTAAAATGGTCCACTTCCTCCAGTTTATTTCCTCCCACCTGGTATCCTATTTTCCTCCCGTCCGACATCACAGTTTTTGGAATGCTCATTCTCAGACCATATTCCCTACATTTCTGTTCTTCTTGTTTCCTATAGGCCATCTCAGGACTACGACATTCAACTATTACATTTGGAGTGGACTTTGATGTTTGCCCAGTAGCTACGCATCCTCTGGCTGTGTTGTTCCCTCCTCTCCTGTGTCCAGAGGGCACCTGTCTTTTGTCATGGAAGCTGAAGCTCTTCCTGAGAAATGTCCGGTCTTTTAAGTCTCTTTCCGTCCCTCCAAGTTCTTGCAGATCTTTGCTCACTTCCCACAACCATGGTGACTTGGTCTTTTACTTTGCCAGTAACCGAGGAGCTGTTTGTATGGACGTGTCCATAAAATGGTAGACATCGTTTTTTAGCAACATCCGTGATTCCTTCACAGTACGTGTACGTCGCCTTCTGTATTCATTCCCTCCCTTATCAGGCCCCAATATTTTCCTCATTATCATTATTATTATAGTTATTATTATTTATTTATTTATTTATTTATTTATTTATTTATTTATTCGTTGATTCCCCATAAGGAGAGCGCTATAACACAATCAATTTTCATGTCTTATTCTGGCCCTTTCTTCTCTTATTATTATTAAAAACAATAATGCTACAAGGTGGAAGTAGTGACAGCAGCCATTAGTAGACTCATGGCTAATGTGCATGGCCCTAGACAAAGCAAGCGTCGACTACTGTTGTCCACAGCGCAGTCTATTCTCCTGTATGGAGCTGAGTTTTGGTCTGATTCGGTGAGGATAGAGAAGTATAGGAAACACCTAGCTGCAATTCAGAGGAGAGGAGCTCTGAGGGTGGCGTGTGCTTACCGTACAGTTTCGGAACCTGCAGTTCTGGTTGTCTCAGGTGTTGCGCCAATAGACTTACTCGCGCAAGAACGTAAAGACGTATACTTCCGACGAGCTGAACTGGGCAAGGCTCAAGCCCGGAAGGAAGCCGTAGCACGCAAGATGGAGCTTTGGCAGCAGAGGTGGAATGACGATCTCAGAGGAAGATGGACAGCTCGGCTGATACCGAGTCTGGTCGAGTGGACAAGTAGAAAACATGGAGAAACTAATTATTTTCTGACTCAGATGTCGACAGGTTATGGCTACTTTCGGTGTTACCTTCTTCGTATGGCCAAAGTAAGGAGTCCAGTATGTATTTACTGCGAGAACGAACGAGATTACGTATATCATACGTTCTTCGTCTGCGCTCGTTGGGCAGCGGAAAAACAACGACTTGAAGCTGAGGTTGGTCCAATAACGCCGGACAATATAGTTGGAATTATGCTGAGGAACGAGCTCAGCTGGGGTACGGTCGCTTTCTTTGTTGAGGTGGTCCTTCGTCAGAAGAAGTCGGATGGGGACTTGCTTGATTTAGTTGATTAAGTCTGCGATCCGCGGACTATGACTTGTGAAGTGAGATGGCGCTTGTGAAGCAAAGAAAATGGCTCCTTCCTGAAGTAATACGAAAGTGGTCCCGGGATGGGGTTTGTCAAGAGGACAGGGTGTGGTTTTTAGTGGGTAAGAATCCCACACTCTTGAGGAGTGCGGACCCTTCTCAAGGTCTTATGCAAGATTTTTCCACTACAAAAAAAAAAAAAAAAAAAAAAAAAAAAAAAAAACATTATATCATGCTATTGCTAGATTTAAGGTCATTGTATATACTGTATATATTTTTTAAATCGCTTATCCTCCCAGCTCGGCTTCACCCACGGACACTGCGAGGGATCATTCCTCTACCGTAGCAAGGACAGTGTCTGGGAACTGAACACACTTTGTCAGCAAATACAACTGGGGATAGTGACAAGCCGATCGCCCAGGTGACTGCTAGCTTGTTTATGTATAGGAACGGTCAGGGAAGGGATTTTGGAAGGAAGTCGGCCGAGGGCCTGTTGAAAGGAACCGCCTCAGCATTTACCTAGTGGTGAAAGTGGGGAAACAACGAAAACCATTTTCAGGACATCCGAAGTGGGATTCGAACCCAAGGTCTCCCGATGCCAGCGAGGTACGAGTTTTCACGTTAGCACTCTCGGCCACCGTGGCAGGTTTTAAAGAATATACGGAACATACGGAAATTGTTCTAGTTCTAAATTTTGTCTGTCTGTTAGGTAGTCAGTCCAGAGGCTGGTTGGATCTTCAAAAAGTACCGCCCCAGGTTTGGTCTGTAGATACTCACCAAACCTCAAAGCAGCACTATAATGAAGCGTACTAGGCAAGATGAGGAGTGAGGTAGTTTGCCATTCCTTTTCTCTAAATTTTACTATTTTCCATTATAGCTTACTGTATTAATATTATAATTTTGTTTTTATGTTAGTAGTTCAGATTCCACAGTGATACAATCTAAAGTACACCTATAACTATTACAAATTAATTAATTAATTCTAGAGCTAAGTGTATTATTAGTTATGATTTAAAACTAGCGGACCCTTGCAAAATCTCTCGCATGTGCATAAACTACCCACCCGGCTTTATTGGTATGCAGGCTGGACGCGACACAGTCCTGGCAGGGTCTATCATCTTGTTTATATGCTTTAAAGCACTTTTTATACAAATAAATATATTTTCGTTGACTTTTCAAGAAATGCGTGATTTATTCTGTACTATTGAGATAATTTGGAAGATTTTGGTACAAACAGCACCTTCGAACTACCTCTGGTTTAAGAGGTTGAGTTTTGTGAAACATACACCTTAGCGTTTTATATAATGTGTGATGATAAAGGGTTATACATCCTGGTTTAGTGTACGATGACACCATGTAGCATTAATAACGTCAAGAAAGAAAGAAAGAAAGAAAGAAAGAAATATAAAAACCTTATTTTTATCCCGTGTCCTTAGATAAATACTGTTCAGTGGTTTTAGTTACCGATTATCAAGAATGAGAGCTTCATAATGTTTCCCGCTGTACGTTTATCCCGGGCTGAGAATACGTTACTTCAGAAAAAGTATACGAACTTTCTATTAGGTAGCTGAAAAGAATTGAAACTTGAGTTTACACTACCAATGCTAGTGCCTATAACATATAAAAATAGTTAGCTTTCTAATGAAATCTACCACATTTCATTTCTCTCCGGTTAGTAGTTTTCCATGTATATAGTTTTAATTGAGCGGTTGCAAGAAAAGACTCCAAAAACACGGTTAATTCAGAAGCTGGGAGGAGAAAGGGCGAATCTGCAATAAGATTACATACACTATTCGCCCTTTCACCTGGGAGGAGACGGGGCGAATCTGCAATAAGATTACCTACAATATTCGCCCTTTCAGCTGGGAGAAGACAGGGCGAATCAGCAATAAGATTACATACAATATTCGCCCTTTCAGCTGGGAGGAGACTGAGAGAATCTGCAATAAGATTACATACAATATTCGCCCTTTCAGCTAGGAGAAGACAGGGCGAATCAGCAATAAGATTACATACAATATTCACCCTTTCAGCTGAGAGGAGACAGGGCGAATCCGCAATAAGTTTACATACAATATTCGCCCTTTCAGCTGAGAGGAGACAGGGCGAATCTGCGATAAGATTACATACAATATTCGCCCTTTCAGCTGGGAGGAGACAGGGCGAATCTGCAATAAGATTACATACAATATTCGCCCTTTCAGCTGGGAGAAGACAGGGCGAATCAGCAATAAGATTACATACAATAGTCGCCCTTTCAGCTGGGTGGAGACAGGGCGAATCAGCAGTAAGATTGCATACACTATTCGCTCTTTTAGCTGGGAGGAGAAAGGGCAAATCAGCAATAAAATTACATAGAATATTCGCCCTTTCAGCTGGGAGGAGAAAGGGCGAATCTGCAATAAGATTACATACAATATTCACCCTTTCTCCTCCCAACTCCTGAATTTTTCATACAACCAGTAATTTAAAAAAAGAACCTATTTAACTTGAGAATAATTGGCTTATATAATTTAACGCAGAATATTTGTATAACTCATTTTTCAATAGGTTTGTTGGTTTGTTTGTAATTAAGGTCTAAACTCAGGTATCCATAACAAAAATTCCGATAGTATATAATTTACACTATTATCATAACAGTTTACAGCATACAGCAGAATCATACACTGTAATTTCCTGCTTCCCAGGGTAAATAGGAATGCGCCCTGCATAAAATACAATATGTGGAGGAATTTCCAGTCGGAAGAGAGGGGGAGGGGGCGGATGTTCATCGCCCACACGCGCATATAAGTTCTAATTTACCAATTACCCGGACAATAGCGTTTAGAATGATGTACAGCGTTTCGTTTCCAGCCGGCACAAGGAAGAGGCTGTGCCCAGGGTACATGAAGATTGACGTTCTCTATGGAACAAAGTGGGCTAGTTTTATAGTTTCCGTTCTCACGGCTACTGGGGCGCCATTGGTGAATCTCTGAAGCCCTGCGTGGCTGGAGATATGTCCCAGTAAATTGAAAAAATACTTCTTTATAAAGTTTAAATAAAATAACCTTAATTTTATTAACAGGCTGTTAAAAGGTATCCAATATTTTATAAGCCCAAAAACACATACATGTAAATAGATAGATACATATATAAATATATAAATATATAAATAAATAAATAAGATACGAGCCTTACAATAGTCGCATATGATGTGTAACATCTGACATGTTATCCTACTCGTATACTACACAGCTTGGACATTCTTAAAATGTTAATTTACACTCCATTTTCATACTGGTACTATGATGAATGTATAGATTGAATTGGAGATATGCTACTGTCACATTTGTGGCGCAGCGGTCAAGCTGTTAGTCTCTCACCAAGGTAGACCGGGTTTGATTCCCGGTCAATACATGTGAGATTTTCGAATTGAAATACCATGTCCTGTGGTTCGCATTCCACGTAAAAGGGAGGTACCGTGGATCATGATCGTGAGATTAACGGACACGCAAAAGTACAAGCTTCCTTCCTTCCTTTTACATTAATAATTCATAATAGCAAAGTGACACACAACGTCGACAGTACTCTCAAATACTGTGAGCACATTCCTCAGTAACTATAACATTCATTATTCTCAAGGCTCTCATACAGTTCGTCGTAAACCATCAAAACATGGCTTCCTACAATCATGAAATGACCTAGTCTCACATATGATGAAAATACAACTTTTATTCCACTCATATAACAACATTCTGTTATGCATTTAATATTTGACTACTCACCCACAGCTTGACAATAATGCCGCTTACTTAAATGTCATTTGTCGTCCTTGTCCTACCCCGTGTGATATTCAACCTTGAACGTGAAGCTTCATAAACTGCTCAATGACAAATGAAAGTCGGTGAAACATTTGCCACTGTGCTCGTCAAACCAGTGCCTGCTAAATGCACTGCCTACTGTATTGCCATAACATTCTCGCGCTACAGAGCACACACTGCCTTGTTTCTAATACACACACATTTTCAATTGTACATACGGCTGGCAGTGCGTCTTCACTTCCGTCCGATCCACTTCCGTTCGATCAACTTCCGTTCGATCCACTTCCTCCCGATTCACTTCCGTCCCATTTTTCTAGCAGTGCGTCTTCACTTCCGTCCGATCCACTTCCGTTCGATCCACTTCCGCCCGATCCACTTCCGTCCCCAATTTTCAAAATCACTCCCACAAAAATATCCAGCAACCGAGCGGAAAGATGTTACACATCAATAAATTTAAATATCTCGGTGAAACGATGCAGGTCAATGGTCTAGAGAAAGCTGCGGTAGGCGATAGGTTCTCAAAAATGGAGAGAGCGTATGGGCTATATCTATAATAAGAAATGCATTTCCTGGAACGCCAAAATAAATCACTACGAGACTGTAGTCAAAACAGGATGCCTGTACGTCTGTGAATGCCCTTCAATGAACTGCAGACTAGAGAAGTTGGAGGTCCTGGAAAGGAGAATCCTGTGGAAAATCATGGGCCCAATCCAGACGGAAACCGGATGGAAACTTCGGAGCAACACCGAAGTCTACTCGAATGTAGAAAACATCTCTGCGACCATGAGGAGGCTAATATTTCCTTGACACATGCACAGATTGTACAAATCCAGATTAACCAAGCAGTTATTTGACTACTTCTGGAACAAAAAAAAAAACAACAACTACATCTTGGATTAAAGAAACTCGGAAGGACCTTGGAAGATCTAACATCCCAGAGGCCCAAATGTTGGAAAGGGATACGTTTCGAAACAGTATACACAATTAGGAAGGGTTTCATGACGAGAGACGATCTACAAAGACCAGAAGAGCTTGGACGGCCGAACAACGGCTGCAGCATAGCGATCGTATGAAGGAGTACTGGAGGCAGAGTAAATTACAACTAAAACAGTGACATTGTAGCGTGATCCTAAGGGGCCAATCCGCAAGTAAAAACAAATAAATAATATTATGGCCTTAGCTCCAAGATGTAGATCTAACTACTGCAAACACAAGTTATTTTAAAATGGGAAACTGTTTGACCTCGCATACGGAGCTTGAAACACCTGCGTTGCAAGCTATTGGGAACTCAGTATTGGTCAGTAGTTGGCAGATATCTCAAGGTTGAGAATTGAAAGCAGAGGAATAGCACGACCAGCGTAGTAAGTTACTGTATTCAGAGCGCCTGTGTAGCAAGAGGACATGGTTTCGGGTTTCAAACGAGTCAATCATTTTCAACTCGTGTAATTTATAAAATCTAGATTGTAATTACTGTAGTATGTTTTCCAACTCACTTCTACGATACTGATGGCGAGAATGAAGTAGGGCGCTTGCCAGGGGAAGAGCGATGTGGACTCCGGTGCCTGATTTGTGTCCCTGTGGGTCGCAGGTTCTGGCACTGTGAGGCGCTGCTCCTCGGGTGCCAGAGGTCTCTGGTGTCGCTCCTCATCAGGCGAGATGAGCTGCACCAAGATGTCAGTCGCCATGGCAGCCACCTCAGCCTCACCGTGACGTCATCCCACAGCGATGAGGTTGTGTCTGTAAACAAGAAGATGTTGATGAGATAATATTGTTGTTTAAGGGGCCTAACATCAAGGTTATCAGTCCCTAATGGTGTGGGTGATAGTGAAAGATGAGATGAGAATGAAAACTAGAACTAATACTACAAACTTACATACTACAAGAAGAAATGATAAACAAATAAAGGACAGGAAGAAAAGAAATGCCCTCAACCCCCGAAGAATGAGGATTGAAGGACTTGGAAGGAAGGAAAGCCATGAAAGGCAGACAGGAAAGGGGAAGAGGAGAGGGACCGCCCAAAAGTCAGTGGAAAAAGAGGAACAACAGAGCCAGCTCAGGAATCCCTCGGGATCGCCAACTCCCGAACTCACCAGCCGTGAGCCCCTGAGGGTGTAGCAATATTCAGGGTGCACCAGAAGTGGTGGGGCTACATACACCCTGCCTCCTTGAGTAAACAAAAAGAATTAATGAGTCTGAATCCCTCCCACAAGTCAGGGACAGCATTTCTCCATATGAACTCTAGATCTTCCTTTCTGTGGTCTCAAGGTGCGTACTGAAACTCCAGATTAAGATCTCAGTCTCTGCCAATAAATTTAATTCTGGTCTGAGTGCTGGATCGGAGCACATTCAGTCTCGTGAGGCAAACTTGATCAAGATAGGTCCTGGAAGTGGTTTTCTGTGGATTCCTCACTTCTACCCTAGGTATTTGCCGGGATGGCTCTCAATTTAAAGCCTCAATTAAAACATACACGTACTACCACAGCCACAACAATGACACATGTTTTTACACGGAATCCACTCACATCAAAGTACGGTTGGTTGGTTCCTTAGTTTAGGGGCTGCGACAACGCGGTCATGTAGCCCTGTGTACTATGGGTGTGTGTAGAATCTGTCTGATAACCGGTGTTAATTGTGGTGGCTGTATTAGTGTGTGTTATCTGTAATTCCCTAAGGACTGCAGACGATCAATTTCAAGTAGTTCCTACTTTTGCTACCGTCAACGACACCTAGCCGCGAACTTGGCTACTAGATGCCACCACAACTGGCACCTGGTGGCGAACGTTGGAACTAATAGAGCGTTAATCACATCTAACCCACAAATTTCGCTTCACACAATTGTAATTAGTGGAGGGTTCTTTTGCATGCTATAAATCTATGACATGGGCCCGCCGGCTTTACTTTCCTTCCGAAGGAAGGCATAATGAGGGATTTTAACGCTCTGAAAAAATCCGACGACTTCGTCCGAGTTTGATAATAATAATGTTATTGGTTTTACGTCCCTTTTAACTACTGCAGATTTTAGAGACGCCGACGCGCCGAAATTTTGCACCTAAGGGGATCATAAACATGCCAGTAAATCTACGGCTCCCTCGCAGCTGACTGCGCCAGGATACACTCTTGATATAAACCAGTGCAATGGCAACCAGATACAAAACAAATATTGCCCTTTGTTACTCGTCTAGTGACTCTTTGCCGTTCTGCAGTGGTTATTTTAGAGGCTGCCTGGAGTAGAAGTGGGGAAGCCACAGTGAACTACTTCCAGGATGGCTAAGGTGGGAATCGAACCCACCCTTCTCTGTTTTCCCTCTTGAGGCTGAGCGTAGCCCGTTCCAGCCCTCACACCAGAATAATTTTTCTGTAGAGCCGGGAATCAAACCCAGGCCTCCGCGGTGATAGGCAAGAATGCTAGCCATTTTTGTACGAGGCGGACTGATAAATTAAAAGGTGCGGCTGGCGCTAAATACGACGTGATCTGTAATCCTTACTCCTGACTGGAGACAGTTTAAGTAGCAGTCTGTGCTAAGTAAATGATATAACTTAGATATATTGCAACTCACGCATGTCAGAAGGGAGTGCTTATTCACCTTATCGCAGGAGATCCGATTGATTTTCAGCCGTCTCAAACGCATTCCACGAAATCAAGTATGATCCTACGGCTTCATATCAAGAGATGCTTGCCACGGTGGGTGAGTGGTTATCGCGTTGGTCTATAAACCCAAGCTTGCAGGTTCGCTCCTGGCCATGGTAAGTGATTTTTGAAAGGCGACAAAAATCACGGCACGCATGTCATACGTTGTTGGCATGTTAAAGAACCCATTTGAATTCAGTAGGCTGTGTTCATAATGGCAAAATTAATCTCGGTATTTTCCGCCAACTCGAAAGTTCTCCTTTCTCTACTAGAAAGTGCTATAGTGTCAAGGATCATAGATATCTAACTTCCATAGCGCTCCAAGGAACGACAAAATTCAACATGCACGCTGCCCTCTGGGTGTCAAATAACAAAGCTTGCACCCGCCACTGAAGGCCATACGATATTATTATTATTATTATTATTATTATTATTATTTATTTATCGTGTGGCTTTTAGTGCCGGGAGTGTCCGAGGACATGTTCGGCTCGCCAGAGGCTGTAGCTGCTTCAACCGGACACCCATAGGGTGAGCTACAAGTTCCGTTCAATTTCAAGTAGTTCCAACTTTCGCTACCAGATATCACTGTCACCTAGTGGTGAACGTTGGAACTTTGATAGAGCGTTCCTACGAAATCCAACCTAGAAATTTAGCTTCACACAAGTTTAGTCTGTTGAAGGATCTTTTACATGCCATAAATCTACTTCCCCTCCAACGGAAGGCATACTGAAGGATTTTAACGCTCTTAAAAATCCGATAACTTCGTCCGGGTTAGAACCCGCTATCTTGGGCACAGCAGTTCAGCATTCTACCAACTACGCCACCGAAGCTGCTATTATTATTATTATTATTATTATTTCAAGAGATTGATACGAATTGCTCAATTGTCTTACTGGCGAGATTTGAGACGACGTCCTCTTAATCTTTCACGCCGTTGTTTTACATAAATAATGTGTAGCCTAGTTTTATTTTTTGGGGCTTCTCTCTTTTTTTTTAAGCGTATGGCTGTTAGTGCCGGGAGTGTCTGAGGACATGTTCGGCTCGCCAGTTTTGTAGCTGCTTCGAGACGGACACCCAATGGGTGAGCTACAAGTACCGTTGGTAAGGAAAGTTTGGATGTAAGGACGAGGAGTTGGAAGGTAGCGGCTGTGGCCTATAGTTAGGGATCAACCCCGGCATTTGCTTGGAAGGAAGATGGGAAACCACAGAAGACCATCTTCAAGGTTGCCGGTGGGGGGATTCGAACCTCCTCGCCTCCCGGATGTGAGCGACTGCCAGCAGTCATGCCGTAACGACCACGGCTAACTCACCCGGTGGGGGCTTCTCTATTTAAATACGAATTTTCCCGCCATTCACTCCAGTAGTTTCGATGCCAACCCATAACAAACATTTTTTAGTATTGCCTTATTGATATTGACATTACAACTTTTCAGTCGGTCCTCAAAATATAATCCCAATTACTTAGATTTGCGAAAAATAACCTGAAAAAAATACATGCGATTAATATTATATATATATCACTAGCAACCCGCCCTGAGTTCGCCCGGTATCTTCAACGGTTTACCGAGCGTAAGCTTAAAAGGCGCACGGACAGCAGGTTACAGACGCAATTCAGAAAAGCCGAGGTGAACAACGAATCTTCAATCACATATACTCTTCTCTGAAGTCTTAACTCGACACGACTCAACAGTTTGATGCTGGCCGAACTTGGGGTGATAGGCTCGCTCGTAATCTCTCTCCGAAGCTAGTAATTTAAATTTCCACTGAATGGAGATTGTTGCAAGAAATGAAAACGTAAAAGCACGTATAGTGGGCGATGTATTAAATATAGAGATATGCAATCACGGTCTTCTTTGTAGAACTTTTCATGCTGAACAATTCTTACATTCATAGTATATAGATATTTTTAACTGTTTACCCAACGTAAGCTTAAAAATCGTACGGACGCCAGATTCTTTTATCGACCTTTTCACTGAAATCTGCTTGGCTCCCTTTGATCATAAATAAATTATTTTTTACAAAAATCTTCCTCGAGATTACCTTTACAGAATGGTGAAAGCCGCATCAAAATCCATCCAGTGGTTCTCAAGATTACCCGTGACATCCAAGAATCGGGGACTTTGTTTTATACTAAGTGGAGACGAGCCAGACAGGCACGCGGAGGCCAAGTTACGCTAGTACCACCTAGCGGCGGAAACGGTCAACTACCGGAGTTCCTTCACTTATTACTTTATTCGCCCTGGCATTGTTTTCATTTGAAGTTTAACTTGCTCCTCTGAAAAAAGTTGACACTGAATAGTTCGTGATTTTGTACTCCTACAATGTATTAGAAGTAAAAAACAAACTACATCCGTGGCGCGACAGCCCATGAAGGACCTAGGCCTACCAAGCAACCGCTGCGCTGTTCAGCGATGTAGCCTGCAGATAGCGCGGCAGTAGAATAAGGTCATGGAGAGCGGGTTTTGTGGAGGGTTGGGGGGAGGGGAGGAGTGGGGTGGGGAGCAGTGCAACTCAGACTAAAGGCGCGGTCGGCAGGTTTTTCTTTGACTCGATTCACTGAAGTCGTTACTGCTCAGCACCTTTGGTCATAAATGAACGTTGTTCTACATCTACAGAAGCCTTCCTCTAGAAATCCTTTACAGAATGGTGAAAACCACATCATCATCCATCAAGTGGTTCTCGTAACATCCAAGAATTGGGGACTTTGTTTTATACTATGTAGAGATATTGTTGTACACACATCAAAAAAAGTTTTGCATCACCTCGGTTCCAAGAGTTCCGGAACCGTTAAATACAAAGGGAATAGAGATCAACACAAACAACATTTCAGCTCGTTTTATTGCTCATGAGACCCACACATTGCATGTTGTACCATCATACAGCTAGACTTTCAGCATTTGTGGTCCAGATTGCAGTACACACCACTACCTCTAATACCCAGTAGCACGTCCTCTTGCATTGATGCATGCCTGTATTCGCCGTGGCATACTATCCACAAGTTCATCAAGACACTGTTGGTCCAAATTGTCCCACTCCTCAACGACAATTCGGCGTAAATCTCTCAGAGTGGCTGGTGGGTCAAGACGTCCATAAACAGCCCTTTTCAACATATCCCAGGCATGTTCGATAGGGTTCATGTCTGGCGAACATGCTGGCCACTGTAGTCGAGCGATGTCGTTATCTTGAAGGAACGCATTCACAAGATGTGCACGATGAGGTCGAGAATTGTCGTCCATGAAGACAAATGCCTCTCCAATATTCTGCCGATATGGTTGCACTATGGGTCGTGGATGTCATTCAGGTATCGTAAAGCCGTTTCGGAGCCTTCCATGACCACCAGTGGCGTACGTCGGCCCCACATAATGCCACCCCAAAACATCAGGGAACCACCACCTTGCTGCACTCGCTGGACAGTGTGTCTAAGACGTTCAGCCTGACCAGGGTGCCTCCAAACACGTCTCCGACGATTGTCTGGTTGAAGGCATATGCGACACTCATCGGTGAAGAGAACGTGATGCCAATTCCGTGGGGTCCATTCAGCATGTTGTTGGGCCCATCTGTACCGCGCTGCATGGTGTCGGGGTTGCAAAGCTGGACCTCGCCATGGACGTCGGGAGTGAAGTTGCGCATCATGCAGCCTATTGCGCACAGTTTGAGTTGAAACACGACGTCCTGTGGCTGAACGAAACGCATTATTCAACATGGTGGCATTGCTGTCAGGGTTCCTCCGAGCGGCAATCCGTAAGTAGCGGTCATCCACTACAGTAGTAGCCCTTGGGCGGCCTGAGCGAGGCCTGTCATCGACAGTTCCTGTATCTCTGTACCTCCTCCATGTCCGAACAACATCGCTTTGGTTCACTCTGAGACGCCTGGAAACTTCCCTTGTTGAGAGCCCTTCTTGACACAAAGTAACAATGCGGACGCGATCGAACTGCGGTATTGACCTTCTAGGCATGGTAGAACTACAGACAACATGAGCAGCGTACCTTCGTCCTGGTGGAATGACTGGAACTGATCGGCTGTCGTACCCCCTCCGTCTAATAGGCCCTGCTCATGCATGGTTGTTTACATCTTTGAGCAGTTTTAGTGACATCTATGAACAGTCAAAGGGACTGTATCTTGGATACAATATACACAGTCAACGTCTATATGCCGGAGATCTGGGAACCGAGGTGATGCAAAACTTTTTTTGATGTGTGTATATGTTTCGAGTCTCGATAGTTCAATTTTCCCATAAATCCAAGCTGAACAATTTAAATTTACAAAAATAACAAATCGTCACATTTCATTGCGTGAAAGCTGAACACGGGCGACGTTCTTGTTGACATTGACATTGAACGCCGTTTGGGGCGGTTCCCTTATCCTACTCCCACCCCTATTCCCCTACTCCCTCCTTCTCCCCTGTTCTCTCGTCCGGCTCTGTGGCTAAATAGTTAGCGCGCTAGGCTTTGGCCCAAAGTGCCCCGGGTTCGATTCCTGGCCGAGCCATCATGGGTTTTAATCTCCTGGGGTTAATTGCCGTTGCTCGGGAGCTGGGTGTTTGTGACGTCTTCATCATCATCATCATTTCATCCTCATTACGACGCGCAGGTCGCCCACGGGCGTAAACTAGAAAGACCTGCACTCGGCCTCTCCGGAGGACACACGATCATCATCATCACCACCTGTTCTCTCAAATTCCTCGTTCATGACCGGTGACACAAACATTAAGCAGTACCACGCGCCGACAATAGCCACATTTATGGCTGTTCACTGTTGACCAATGCAATAGCTCATGGTTCTCGCTGCTTGCTGTCGGTGGCTACGGTGGTGAGTTGACAACGCTGTGGCTCGAGCTGGGAAAGCCCTGGCTCCACGCAGACATGGAATGTAAACTTGGCCACCCAGCGAGCCAGTCGTTAATGAAGACAATTAGAGGACAATATATCGCTGCTACGTTATAAAAATAAACCAGTCCGGTCTCCAGCCGTATTATATGTGCACATGCCAATTCACGTTTAGATTTTATACTTTGAGTGCTGACAGAAGTGTAATTTCTTAAGTCCCAAGTTTTTTTTTTATAGTACAAGGTAATCTCGGTCCTCCCGTCCGCCTCGACTTACCGAGACTCTACGGTAATATCAATTACCATAACAAGCAGGCAAACATTAATCTGAGGATATCATTGGCCATTATACCTAGTACAATTTTTCAGGAATAAATATTGTTCTTCTCGGGTCCAAGCTCTGTGAGCTTGCGGGGTGAGGGGAAGTGGCAGGCGGGAAGAGAAGGGCCTGTCAACAGCCAGCTGTGTTATCTGGAATTCATGTCTATGTCAATATTGCTAACATTGGGCCGTTGCTCACTGTGGTGTTGCGAATGAGTGAGTGAGTCACCGATCAATGTATTTGGTTCTGTGGCTTAGGCGGCAGCACACCGGCCTCTCACCGCTGGGTCCGTGGTTCAAATCCCGGTCACTCCATGTGAGATCTGTGCTGGACAAAACGGAGGCAGGCAGGTTTTTCTCCGGGTACTCCGGTTTTCCCTGTCAAAATTTCATTCCAGCAACACTCTCCACTATCATTTCATTTCATCTGTCATTCATTTAATCATTGCCCCAGAGGAGTGCGTCAGGCCTCGGCAGCCGGCACGGTTCATATCCTCGCCGCTAGTTAGGGGCTTCATTCATTCCATTCCTGACCCGGTCGGAGACTGGAAGCAGGCTGTGGATTTTCATTTTCACTATAGTCTTTCCGTTTCGCCATGCTACCCAGAGGATTAAAAGGCTTCTCGGAACTCAACTCACGTCACTCACTCACCCTCCCGACCCGTTCACCAGACCGGCCGGTGGCGTACAATGACTCACCTACTGGCACTGTCCCATAGGACTAAAACTTTTTTATTTCAAGTTTAAATTTACAATTTTCAAGTTTTTTGAATTATACAGAAAATTGTAACGAAAATGAGTCCAAACGCGACTGAAATGTTTCATATCTACGGTCTGATAGTCGGCCAAACCTTTGACGTATTTCGTGCCGTAATTTAGAATTTTCTGTAGAATTCAAAAAACTTGAAAATTGTAAATTTAAACTTGAAATAAGAAACGTTTTAGTGCTGTGGGACAGCGTCAGTAGATGAGTCATTGTTCGCCACCGGCCAGTCCGGCGAGCGGGACGGGACGGTAAGTGAGTGACGTCACTTGAGTTCCGAGACGTCCCTTAATCCTCATGGCCAGACGGAAAGACTATCCGCAAGGAGCGGGAACCCTCATCACTCGTCACCATCACTTCTCATAGTCCGCGATCCACATTCCTCCCAGGTTCATGGAGCTCAAAGCTTTAGGCAAAACTTTAGACGGAAAACTTACTTTACTTATAGATATGCGAGTATTTTGCAATGTGAATACTCGTATATTTCATTCGTATCACATAAATCAATACTTACTGCAGAGAGGCGAACTCTATAACCCAGTTGTTGATAATTACCAATACCTCGATATACTGTTAATGTATGTATTACTGCGTGTGCATCCATTTACATTACCCTTTTAGCATACATCCCAATTAGGCTATTGTGTTATCTGGTTCAAATTAATTACACCTTAATGACCTGCATCTACATAACCTCACATCTCGGGGTAATATTTCTCTATTTAGCTTCAGTATTTGTATGGTAAAAATGTATCTGGCATTATTCACAAGATTTATTGAAACGCTTTTATCATTTATACTAAAAATATTCATATTTTTACTAGTTTCAGTTCTAGTAATCTTGGATAGTTTTCAAAAATTCACCATTCTACTCCTTCAGTCCTTAATGTTGAAGACATGAAATTAAGATTATAGGATAACAAAACTGAAAAGAAATAAACTTTACATGAATTCAGTGAACTAGCCTACATATCACAAAGGATGTGATCTAACTCTTGGTGTTCGTGACTTGTCAGTCAAAACGGAAGTAGATAATACAATTTTGATTTGACCCTGTATAGGTCAACACTAGCATCCATAGTGATAGATTTAGTGAACTACACACGACAAAGAATGTGGTGTAACGCTTAGTGTCCAGGTATTGTTTGAACGAAACCATACGAGTATCATCTGTCTTTGTCTTCTGTTGGCGAGGTTTGCGTTTCTTTGAAGTAATTTCATTTGTAGTTGTTGATCGTTCAATGATTACAATGTGTTCATCTTGTTGCCGACTCGTTCTTGGTTCGTCGCTGAATCTTACTACTTGCTGCTATTTAATTTTATTATTCCACTTTTGAATACTTCGTGTATTAACCAAACGCCTCTTACGTGATAGTGGCATGGTGACACTAACTAATCTGGCAAGTCATGGACACCAAGCGTTAGACCACATCCTTTGTCGTATGTAGCTCACTAAATTTATCACTACGAAAGGCTAGTGTCGACCGATACATAGCCAAATGAAAATCCACAGCCTGCTTCCAGTCGACCGACCGGGTCAGAGAATGGAATGAATGAAGCCCGCATCTAGCAGCGAGGATATGAACTGTGCCGGCTGCCAAAGCCTGTCACACTCCCCTGGATCAATGATTAAATGAATGACAGGTGAAATGAAATGATAGTGGAGAGTGTTGCTGGAATTAAATTTGTGACAGGGAAAACCGGAGTACCCGGAGAAAAACCTGCCTGCCTCTGCTTTGTCCAGCACAAATCTCACATGGAGTGACTGGGATTTGAACCACGGACCCAGCGGTGAGAGGCCCACGTGCAGCCGCCTAAGCCACGAAGGCTCACATGCCCAAATAAAAAACGAAATATCTACTTCCGTTTTGAGAAATTCAAAATTCTGCTTCCTACAAAGTAAAGTCAAAGATTCAAAGAATAGATTTAAAAAAATAAAACTTCATTTTCATTTAAATCTGTAGAATAAGTTCCATTTTAAAATTAAGCGTTTTTACCTTTTTTTTAAATATAATTTAAGCCGGAAATAATTTTCGAAACACGTGTTTTGACACTTTTCTGAGTCTTCTAGTTTTTCAACGTTTGGCATAATTATCAAAATAGCTTAACCTTAATTTTTGCTAACCTGGACCCCTATAATGTGAGTGCTCTTAGTGTCATTTAAGAAAAGTCTACAACAATAAAAATCTTTGAATTTATAGCAGATTTTTCAAAAATACAAGCATTTTAAATAAGTTATGTTTTTAGAAATGTATGACCAAGGAGACTTTCTGCTATATGGTTGTGTTGTGTACATTGAGTGAAGTATTGGCAAAGCGCTGACGGCGTACACCAAAGCTTGAAGGTTCGATTCCTGCCCTCGTTATGATACATAAATGCTCCACCTTATATATCTTTATCTCTATCGCTATAGCAAGCCTGGAAGATATTTTCAGTGTTGCCTAATTAAACAATCAACTTATAATTTTTAGTCGGTCAACACGCGCAAATGTTTACAAGTAGATTGTTATACGTCCCGCATAATGTAATTGGGCATAAGTACGTGTTGACCGCCTGAAGAGTTATTATATAATTCATGATGGCTTGTACTCAACACACACAAAACGATCCAAAACATGAAAACCCCTTGGTTTTATGGTCGTAAAGAACGCAATATTCTTAGAACAATGTGTGTGTATTTATTAAACACTAGAAAGCCACTTGGAAACTGGAGCATCATTAATATATAATTTATGGAGGAATCATAATTTATAGCAGAATTCTCTTGATCGTACCACAAACCATGAACATTTCTCCCCTGTGTCATAGTAACTTAGAGGCTGACTCCATTTTTTCTTGTGAATTCATTCTTTCTCTCTTTTGTGGCAATCGAGAAATTAGTTTTTGCTCATTTTCATTGTTACGTGTAAACGTACTTGTTTTTCGATTTTGAATGAACTACGTCTTATATCTTTTTTCGTCTCGGCATCATGGGTTAAAATCACTGAGTGGACTATTAATTATATTATCATAGATTAAGCATATGCAACAAATTCTAGTCAGACGTAATTTAAGAATGGCGAAGTGCATGAATCACAAATCCCCCATCCGTCCAATCTAAATTTGACTGTGTACTCGTTGTTGTTTGAGTCTTCGGTCTTTGACTGTTTTGATTCAGCTATCCATGTCTCCCTGTCCTAAGCTAATCGTATCATCTCTACATAGCTACCACACCCTACATCCGAGGCAATCTGTTTAACATATGCTAACCTTGGTCTACCATTACAGTTCTTGTCCTCGACCCTTCCTTCCATAACTAAGCCAGCTGTTCCTGGGTGTCAGTATGTGTCCTACCAACTTATCTCTTCTCTTCATTAGCAGTCGCAAGAAACTTCTCTCCTCTCCCACTCGTCATAATACCTCTTCATTTGTAACCCTAACTACCCATCAGATCTTCATAATTCTCCTATAACATCACATTTCAAAAGCTTCAATTCTCCTCTTTTCTGCTGCACCAATAGTCCAAGTTTCACTTCCATAGAGTGCCACACTCCTGACAAAGGCTTTCAAAAATAACTTCCTAATACCTAAATCTATATTCGATGTCAACAGATTCCTTTTCTGTAGAAATGCTTTCCTTGCCTGAGCCAACCTACTTTTTATATCCACTTTGCATCGTCTAACACTGGTTATTTCGCTTCCTAAGTAACAGAAGTCTCCTACTATCTTTAGCTTTTCGCCTGCCAATTTGATGTCCATAGAGGTTTCTGATTTATTTCGGCTGCATTCCAGTATTTTTGTTTTACATTTATTAATTTTCATCATGAATTGTTTCCTCAAGACGGAGTCCATACCATTCAAAAACTTATTCAAATCCCCTGGCGTGTCGGACAAGATGACGATGTCATGAGCGAATCTCAGAGGTGAAATTATTTCTCCTTGAATCTTCCCTCCCACTTTAAATTTTTCTCCAGTTTCCTTAATTTCTTGTTCAATGTAAAGATTGAAAAGTATGGGTGATAAGTTGCAGCCTTGCCTTACACCTTTCTGAATTCCAGCTTCTCTCTCATGTCCTTCAGCTCGAATGACTGCTGTCTGGTTCCTGTATACCTAGGTAGATTGTAGATTACCCTCCTATCCCTGTACTTTATTCCAATCGTTTTCAAAATTTCAAACAATTTTGCCCAATCAACGTTATCATAAGCTCTTTCTAAGTCTACAAATGCCCTGAAAGTTCTCTTATCTTTCATTATTCTACCTTCCAAAATCAGCCTAAGACTTAGTACAGCTTCCCTTGTTCCTACATTTCTCCTGAAACCAAAGTAGTCTTCACCCAACTCCGTTTCTATCTGGCTTTCCAACCTCTTGTAAATTATTCTAGACAGGATCTTTGAAGCATGAGTAATCAAGCTGATTGTACGGTAATCTTCACATCTATCAGCTCCCACTTTCTTCGGTATAGGGATGATAACATTCTTCTTGAAATCAGAGGGTACTTCACTTGTCTCATAAATCCTACACACCAAGTGAAATAACCTGATCAGACCTTCATCTCCTATGCAGCGTAGCAACTCAATTGGTATATCATCTATGCCTGGTGCTTTGTTCCTGCTTAAGTCTTCCAATGCTCTGTCAAATTCTGATCTCAATATTAAATCTCCTTTCGCATCTTCATCAATTTCGTTTTCCCTTTCCATTTTATGATTCTCAATCTCCTTTCCCTTATACAACCATTCTATGTAAGCTTTCTATCTCTCAACCTTTTCTTCCCCATCTGTTAGAGGCTTTCCATCTGTGTCCTTAATATTACATCACTTAGTCTTATTTTCCCCAAAAGTATTCTTAATCCTTCGATAAGCTGTGTCTACTTTTCCTAATTTCAGACAATTTTCTGTACCTGCACATTTCTCTTTCAACCATTCTTCTTTCGCTACCGTACACTTCTTGTTATCCTCATTTCTCAGACGTCTGTATTCTGCTTTCCCCTTTTCATCTGTTACGTTCTTGTGTTTTCGCCTTTCATCCATCAATTCTAGTATATGCTGAGTGATCCACGGTTTTCTACCTATTCTTTCTTTCCTACCAATGTTGTCTTCTGTGGATTTTGTGTACTCTGCGGAACGAAAAGTTCACAGGCGAAGTAAAGAAAAGCCGAGTTGCACTTCCAGATAAATTCCAAACACAACCACTCATCTCTGAAGTCTTGACTCGACACGACTCGACGGTGTCTGAGGGTGATAAGCCCGCTCCTCAGCCAGCTAGCTCGTAAACTGTCTCCAAGCTAGTAATTGAATGGAGATTGTTGGAAGAAATGAAAACGTAAAAACATTCATAGTGGGCGATGTATTGAAGACAGAGATATGTCGTTGCGGACTTTTTTGTAGATTTTTTCATTATGGTGTTTGAAACCATTTTTCAGTGTTGCCTTAGTAAACAATAAATTGATGCTTTTCAGTCGGTCAACACGATTGTACCCAAATGAGATTGTTTATTCCCTAATTCTGAAAAAATTAAATTTATTAATCTCATGTAATTTTCTTCAGGATTAGGGAATAACCCATCTCATTTGGGTACAATCGTGTTGACCGACTGAAAAGCACCAAACTTTTGTTTTAGATTTTTTCATGCTGAACAATTCTTACACTCATAGTATATGGATATTTTTAATGGTTTGCCCAGCGTAAGCTTAAAAAGTGCAAGGACGCTAGTGTTTTTTTTCGACTTTTTCACTGTAATCGTTACTGCTTGGCTTTCTTTGGCCATAAATAAATAATTTTCTACAGAAACTTTCCTCGAGATACCCTTTACAGAATGGTGAAAACTGCATCAAAATCCATTCAGTGGTTCTCGAAATTACCAGTAACATCCAAGAATCGGAGACTTTGTTTTATAGGCTTACTATGTTGAGATTGCTATTGTTATTTGTTAACGTTTTAAGAAAATAAGTGTGTTTGCCACAAAAAAAATGGTATTACACGTCTGACAAATCCTTGCCGGTGGTAGGTATATGAACTACAAGTTGTCAACAGTGGGACGCAATCTTTATTTTTATTTTTTCAGGAGATATCGGTTTAGTTTGATTCATCGTATCACGAGTTTTGCGTTTGATCAATTGGTTATTTCAAATCTATGTTAAGTGAATCGTTTTAAGTCATTCATGCGCTTAACTGAAGAGTATTATTATTATTATTGTATTATATACAGTGTTATATTTACAGTATATATCAGCACCGTCACACGCGGAGATTTTCCACTCCGCTGTCACCCTTGCACCGGCCGACCGCGGCTGATGCAATTCCGCTACTTATCTCTATGCGCACTCATCTTGTCAGCTGCATTGGTCACCACGCAGTCCTCCCACTATCACATTCAGTGTACAGTACATTCTCTCGCTTAAGATGGTTAAACAGTTATCTTTAAGGCAGCGCAATTTTTATTTAAAAAGTTACTTTAAATACGAATCTACTCGCCGTGTTCGCGCGGAATGTTGGAAAACATAACACACGAAGTGAGAAACATTTCTGTGACCGAACTTCCAAGCGTGTTAATCGAAATATGTTTTCTCGATACAATGCCTTATTTTTTTTTAGCAGTGGGAGGACACCATCTTCATCACCTCTGTAAGGTAAGGTTTGAACATTATTAACAAAGTATGAGAGATAAAGTTTGAAAAGCTAGTTTAACAAGGGGAGTTATAGCAGTGGCGTGGTCGGCCGATGCACGGGCGACGGCCTAGTGGAAAACCACTGCGTGACGGTGATGATGTATAAATATAACCCTTCATTAGCACAAGCAGGAAAAATACACGCATTCTGCTAGTGTCAATAACGCTCGAAGCGGAGTGTACATGCCTCCCCTCTTACCCCACACTAGTCCTGATGCACCTATAGATAGGGTTACCATAATATTTTTAGGCCAAATCCGGACGTCGGATCTACCGGGGGGTCTGGGGGGTATGGACGAACAAAATGAACTGAACTGAACTTGATTTTATAGGTTTACAATCCCTTTAAAATTACATAACATGATTACATAAGAATATACAAAAACATCTATCAGTGTTCATCATATATCATACTGATCCCTTGAACATTTTTTTCTCGTCTTAGAATTATCTGTGCTGGGTCCTCAATTTTCCTTGCATCGTATTTTTCATTAGAGCTGACTTTCTTCAGAAATGGCTTGTTATTTTTTATTTGGTCGTAGAACTCTGAGCATGTCATATCACTATTTGCCTTGATAACTAGCAGGTCCCTGACAACTGCAAGAGATAATCGTCCTCGTTCAGCTGTCCATATTGCTCCCACCATTGAAAAAATTCGCTCAGCTGGAGCTGAAGTTCCAGGCAGACACATGGCGAATTCTACAAGTTTGTTAATATTCGCAAAGGACACATTGCTCTTGGAAAATACTTCAAACAATTGTCTCCACTTTTCATGAGTTTTAGGGGTTTCTTCTTTTGGCAGGGCGTCCCATTCGGGTCTCAGATTCTTAAAAACTTGAATAAGTGCCGAACGTTCATCAAATAGCTCATCCACATTTATTGAATCTGGCATGACACTGACTACTGTCAGAGCACTGTCTTCCATTTCATCCCAAGAAGGGACATGTTGTAGTGTCAACCACTTGAAGTGTTTAGCTTTGTCAAAGCTGCTTTCCCAAAGTTTCAAGTAGCTAATGCCAGCTTGATCAAAACCTTCGGCACATTTTAAAAACTATTCTTCCTTGCTGTCATTAATAGCTTCTTCAGTTTTCAATTTCCTTAGTAATTGTTTATCAGCAAATGGTATGTAATTGTCAGCCTTCGTTTCTTCCAGTTTCTCATGTATTTGTTCATATACTTGCGCCGCTTCTGTAGCTGATATTTGATCAGACTCGACTTTCAATATTGATAGTTGAAACATTTGCAGACATCCGTGAACAAATGTTAAAAGCAGTTCATTGACTGGGTCTTCAAAAAATGATAGAATTGTTGCAGGGCAGTTGTTAAGTGATGAGAAATATGCTTTCAAGGGCTCAAACAAAACCAATATTCTTTCTACTGCTGGCATCAAGCTTAAACATCTAGTATTGTCGTGGGAAAGGATCCTTTTGTACTCTACTTCTCGAGATTCACAAAATTCTTTCAATGCAGTCACTCTGACAGTATATTGGAAGAAGTATTTGTACACTTTCACAACGATTGCCTCGACGTCCACATGTAGAGCATCACAGGCATGCTGAACTGCGTTATGCAGAATGTGCGCCGAACAGCCAATGCCAAGAATTGGCCTTGAGAGGGCATTTTGAAGTTTGCGAAATACATTTCCTTGGCCCTGCCTTTTAACACCACCAAAGTTGGTATTGGTGTTGTCAGCGCATAGGCATACGACCTTGGAGTCAATAGAGAACTTTTTGATGCATTTTAAAACATGTTCTACTAAGATATCAGAGGTTTCACCTGGAAGTTCATCAAAAAATAACAGCTTCACGTTAACACCTTCATTTTGGTTAAAATAACGAACACAAACAGGTGTCAATTTAACCTCTTTTCTGTTTGAACTGTCAATTGTTAGTGTAATGAAATTTGCATCCTTCAGATCTTTGAGAAGTTTGTCAAATATGTCAGGGGATATTACATTTACAATGATGGCTTCGGTCTTAGTAAGAGCTCCCGAGAATTTTGGTTCAAAAAGCTTTTTAATCAGTTTGGCATTGCAATCAGACGTTTTGAAACTAAGTCCATGCATTGCAGTATGGTAGGCAAAAGTAGCTTCTTTTGCTGAACATTGCAGCTCAGCATCAGTGGCATCAGTATTTTTAAAAAATGTTTTAATACTTGCCGAGGACGCTGCTTGCTTCGCCTTCTTATGTCTTTCAGTCTGCAAATGATTTTCTATATCATAGCGTCCACGTGTTCCACCGAAAATTCTGAATTGCACACCGTACACCTCACGCGATCATTGCTATTTTGGCACTGTCTCAGAAACTTATATTCTTCTTTAAGTTTGTCGTTAAAAACACACTTACGCTTCGGCATTTTCCCAATTTATAACACTACTTTGTTGTTATGTACTTAAAAACTACTGATACTGAAAACTAATAGCATAAAACGTCTAGAAATGGACGCAGTCCAGCAAACAAAACAGTAGCACTAAACTGACTGAACGCACTCCTTCCAAATAAAATGGCGACAGGAGCGGCACACAGAACAGGTGCAGCCACCTGAGCAGTCCTGGTGCTCAATGTGACCAACCTATATGCGGTGTGAAGTAAAATTTCCCCAAATATTTGCCACGTATTCGGTTTCCGGACAATTTTTAAATCCGGACGCCAAACCGGACACATGTTTAAAATCCGGACTGTCCGGACGAAATCCGGACGGATGGTAACCCTACCTATAGACAAGTTAACAGTTGACAGAGCCCTCACTGCAGTACGGCAGAGACTAGTCAGACGGGTAATATATCCAGGGACATCCAGGGCACCGTTTCCAAGCATTGGATCACTGATATAACAGCTGGTGGTTTTGGGGTCTGTGAAGATATGCCGAAATTTTCTGGAAGTCACAACATGGTTCCTAATGCAATAGATAGCTTTATCATGAAATCTACTAAAAGACAAAAAATAATCAGAACGTATTCCACCCGTTCAACAGTATATATGGTCATTATATCCTCATATGGGATAGACACGAAGTTGCATCTCCGATCATTTTAAATTTTCAGACAGGAAGCTTAGTTTATTTATGGATAGTGCAAATTCATAACGTTTAGTGTATATAGTCGAACTTTGAATCTCGAAGTGCTTTCGGGGATATACATTACTTTCAGTTATCGAAAATTCGAGATATACGAGGGTCATTCCATAAGTCATAGCAACTATGTTATATATTTCTATTTTTTATTTACTTTTAGCGTATGGCTTTTAGTGCCGGGAGTGTCCGAGGACATGTTCGACTCACCAGTTTTGTAGCTGCTTCGAGGCGGACACCCAATGGGTGAGCTACAAGTACCGTCGCGTGTTGTCTGGGGAGGAAAGTATGAATGTAAGGACGAGGAGTTGGAAGGTAGCGGCTGTGGCCTATAGTTAGGGACCAACCCCGGCATTTGCCTGGAAGGAAGATGGGAAACCACAGAAGACCATCTTCAAGGTTGCCGGCGGGGGGATTCGAACATCCTCGCCTCCCGGATGTGAGCGACTGCCAGCAGTCATGCCGCAAAGACCACGGCTAACTCACCCGGTATATCTTTCTATAATGCAACAGCATGAGAAATCTACGATGTGCATTGAACCGAAGTCCGTGTGGTATCTCAATGCTAACAGAAAATAAGGTTCGAGTCCAGGAGTTAACGGCAAAGGTATAAACGAAAACCACACAATGCAAATCTGTGTAAATTTGTTTTGCACTAGTACAAATGGAACACAAATCAATCAATTGACATCCAGGGCACCGTTTCCAAGCATTGGATCACTGATATAACAGCTTAGGCTTTCACGGCCGGCGACCATAATTAAGTACAAGTATGTCGGGCTTGTAGGCCGTGGTCCAGACAGAATATCTCCCGACGTTTCACCGGAAACTGCGTCCGGCATTATCAAGGGTTCCGCTCCTTTCCTTGGTCAGCAGTGGAATAAGGAAGAGGCTTGAAATAATGGGTAACGGTTGTAGTGGGGGTATTGTTGTTTGAATATGACTGTTGGCTGGGTGGATCTTGCCGGAGCACGCACCGCACCCCGCAACATGTACGCGAGACCAGACGATCCAGCCGGAATGCGAAGAGAACGCTCGGCTCACCATGCTAATTTGAAGATCCATAACTACCTTCCAGCCGTTAGTTCATCGCCAAGATCCACCCAGCCAACAGTCATATTCAAACAACAATACCCCCACTACAACCGTTACCCATTATTTCAAGCCTCTTCCTCATTCCACTGCTGACCAAGGAAAGGAGCGGAACCCTTGATAATGCCGGACGCAGTTTCCGGTGAAACGTCGGGAGATATCCTGTCTGGACCACGGCCCGAAAAACTTGTACTTAATCATTGGATCACTGTTCAATAACACACACAGACGTGTCGGTACGGGCAGACAGGGACGCCCACTTCACGGCGAGTCTACAGTTGCTGCGCGTCCATGTTGGAAAGCCTCCACGCAACGTGCAACTGTTCGGTAATCATCATCAGCTTCACATAGTGCTGCACGACACTGCCTAGCATATCTGCCACCGAGAAAAACAATTTTCACGAATGATCGCTGTTCCAATCTGCTTACATCCATCTTGTAGCACGGCCAAGCTCAGAATGAACGTGTATGGCGCTGGTTACCTAGCCACCTGCACTTACAGTCGCCTTCTGTCGGGTGAATTCTACACTGGAATTACGCCATGACTTATGGAATGACCCTCGTAGGTATACAAGATAATAGGGGTTCTATTATCATAAATACATAAATAGTCAACTGTTGATACTGTTGTTTGCTTACTCTCACTGCCGGGGGGCACATTGACCTCAACCGTTCTTCCAGCCTTAAATAGCATAATAAGCTACAAAAATACACAGACGAGGTACCCTATGGGCCTATACAACTGAACCCATAATGTAATTACCATGT
Organism: Meconema thalassinum; assembly: GCA_946902985.2. Lineage (NCBI taxonomy): Eukaryota > Metazoa > Arthropoda > Insecta > Orthoptera > Tettigoniidae > Meconema > Meconema thalassinum. Next base: position 151,316,824 of record OX336396.1, read on the forward strand.
CAACCTAAAAAACGTAAACTGCATTTTCAGCCCAACTTCGGAAAAAGACACATATTTTGTCTCATTCGAGTTATCGAAATCTATACTAATATAATAAAGCTGAAGAGTTTGTGTGTTTGTGTGTTTAAACGCGCTAATCTCTGGAACTACCAGTCCGATTCGAAAAATTCTTTTTTTTATGTGATAGCCATATTCAAGAAAAGTAGTTATGCTATGTAGCATTAGCCTACGACTCTCAGGTAACCTTAAAGGTTGATTTTTGTTCAGTAAGTCGGTAGAACAAGTGCTCCCGAACAGCTCTATCCGCATGCGCTGGCGTTATGGTTAGTGATACGTACACCGTTTCGCCGATCTGAACCAAACTTTGTATACTTACCCTTTGGAACCCTGCAAGTAATACTGTCTACGTGAAATTTATGACAGACCAGTCTATTCCCTGCATTTAGGCCCTTTGGCACAAATCAACACCTTTTCACCGATCTGAACCAAAATTTGCATATCTACCCATTGGAACCCTGCGAGTGACACTGTTTACATGAAATTTCGGACAGACCACTCCATTCCCTGCATTTAGGCCCTTTGGCCCAAATATACACCGTTTCACCAATCTGAACCAAAATATGTATACTTACCCTTTGGAACCCTGCGAGTAACACAGTTTGCATGCAATTTCGGACAGACCACTCCATTCTCTGCATTTAGGCCCTCTGGCCAAAATATACACCGTTTCACCGATCTGAACCAAAATGTGTATACTCTACTTACCCTTCGGAACCCTGCGAATAACAATGTCTGCATGACATTTTGGACAGACCACTCCATTTCCTGTAATTAGGCCCTTTGGCCCAAATATACACAGTTTCACCGATATGAACCACATTTTACATACTTACTCTTTGGAACCAGACAAGTAGTCTGCTTGAAATTTCGGACCGAGCACTCCATTCCCTGCATTTAGGTCCTTTGGCACAAATCTACACCGTTTCACCCATCTGAACCACATTTTGTATACTTACCCTTTGGAACCCTGAGGGAGACACTGTCCTCTTTAAATTTTGGACAGAGCACTCCATTCCCTTCATTTAGGCCCTTTATTACAAATCTACACCGTTCCTCCTAATTGCACCAAAGTTTACATACACTTTGAAACCCTGCTGGTTACACTGTCCACTTGATATTTTGGACAACGCTCTCCATTCCCTACATTTTGAATAACAGACAAAATGAATTGAAAATCGCGTATTAAGGCCCTAGAACCATTCATGCCCGTAATAGTGTAACTGTAAGAGTATTTTAATAAGTCAGTTGTTGACGGGCAGTTCTGGCGCAATCACGTCGCCCCTACCAGTGTTCTGGTGCAGAATTGCGAAAATAGTTGCATCTTGCGCTGTTTATAAATTGCAGTCACGGGGAGTAATTAGTGCAAAAATATTTCGTAGGCCCCTTAAAACAGTTATCATCATGAAAATACTGTATTAAGCCTCTGTATAAGTGCAATTGAGTTGGAGCAGAACATTGAGGTTATCAGCTGCAATAAGCGTTGGTGCTTTCAGATGTACCTTCATTTATTCCGAACCTTATCGTTGAGTGCTATTTGGCGATAAATGATACTATTGCTACCTCAGTTGCTCGGGACGGCCGAAGTTTTCCTAAGTGTTCTGATTATTTTCCTACGGCGCTATGCGACAAAAGGCGACACTATTGGCCTCTACATTTCTAACAGCCAATGAGATATAGGCCCTAGGCGGTGTCTTTTATTTCACTTCTCCTCTTTCCAATATTTTTTTAAATTTGTTTGTAAATTACATGTGTCAGTGCTGTAGTTAGTAAATAGCTGTTTCCTTATTCATTATTATCATTATTATCATTGGGGGAAAATGACGTGAATGTTACGTCCATTATACTGTACTACTTATCACCCCCACTACAACCACCACCACCACCACCACCACCACCACCACCACCACCACCACCACGAAGAGTTATATTTTTCAAATATTTTTTTCTGTTAGTTTGAGTATCATGTGCCAGTTCTGTAGTAGTATTCATTATCATCCATAACAAGAAGTTCCGTGAAGAACTATACAGCCTACTTTTCATGCCAATGATTATTCTACAGAATATGAACCTATCTAGAATAATGACGAAATTAAGTTGGTAATATCGAAATATCTAATTAGTTCAAAATATACCTGGTATAATGTAGCCTAATAGAGCACTACAGTTGGCAGCCCTGGTGACTGAATATATTCTTAGTTCCATCTCTTAAGGTAAAGAATACAAAATTTGGTTGAAGTCCAATGGACGTTACATGCAGTTAGACACTGGATCTATCAGCACGCGTAAAATCATGTTGCCAACAATGTCATGCGTGTGCTGGTCAGAAATAAGCTGAAATATTATGATATCTTGTTGTGCCAATTTTGGATGAAATCCATTTGTTAGTATAGAAGTTACATGTATTTTAAAATTGGACATATCAGCAGGTATAGAATCATGTTGGCAGCACTGCCTTGTATTAATTACTACAAATTAATCTAGAATGTCAGGTGCTATACGTGTGCAAAGTATAGAGCTGTTGGCTTGCATACATTCTGATATATTGATATTAGGGTAAAAAAAATATAGACAGCATTTATTAACAGTTGGCAGCCCTGATTGCTCTTAACAATACTTATAGTCATATCTGTTATGGTACACATAGCACATACGAAATTTCGTTGAAATCCAACTGATAGTATAGAAGTTACATGTATTTAAACATTGGAGCTATCAGAAGGCTTAAAATTATTTTGGCAACACTGTCACGGTTGGCCTCCTGGAAATTAAACTGAAATAGTCTTATCTTCATGTGTGCCAATTTTGGAATAGCTCCCATGCATACCTTGCAAGATATCCAACATGGAGCTCAAATTTCTAGTGCGTTTTTTTCAGCAGTTGTTAGCACTGACATCATTTTCAAATATGGACGTGAGCTATTCCGGTGCACATCTTGACTCGTACTAAATTTGGTTTTGATTGCTGCAGCCGTTTAGGAGTTGATAGGGGGGGACACACACAGCCAGACAGACAGACAGAAGGACAGACAGACAGACAGACAGACTGACAGACAGACATACAGACAGACAGACAGACAGACAGACAGACACACATTTTCCCGGATCGATCTCATAAGTCTACTTTTTCCTCATTTTTGCAAAATGTGAAAAGTAGGCTAAAAATCCACCGGGCGAAACCAGGCACTACTGCTAGTATGTGAATAATCAACAGGGTGCGGATTTTGATGACCGAAAATCCCCCCAAATCTTGAGAAAATGACCTAAAATTTAAAAAATACCTTATTTTTTTTTTAAATGACTTAAAACAAACAAAATCATGTTAAAAATTGAAAATCTTACCTTAAAATTAATTAACAGCTATCCTCTCAATCGCAGTAAATGACCATGTACATTTGAAGATTCACGAATGCGAAGGAACGGCGGTTGTCGGTGAGGACGTTGTTGTACATTGAGAAACTTCTTTCCACTTCCGCAGAAGCGGTAGGAGCATATTTAAACAGCGACAAGTCATTAGGTAGAACTTCACCGGGAAATTAAAATTACTTCGAGATATGAAAGTTCAACTGTATTTGCAGTTTATAAGTTCTTGGTGCAATTCTTATCACTTATAATGACTAGCATTTTTTCTATAAATGCATGTACATAAATTCCTGCTGTTCACTTATTAGCACATAAAAAGACATCATATTTACATTTCTTTAAATCAGTATGCTAGATCTTTCCGTTTGTTGCATTTTTCCTGTGTTCCTTCAACGGGGAAGAACCAATGAGAGCATATATCAGCTTGCAACTGTGTTATTCTTAACTTGTCACCCCGTGCCACTCACTGTGGAAGCCAGGGATTTCCTTGTCCATAGCCATATTCCACCACGAGCTAGACCTCCCCCTCCCCCAGCTACCTGGAACCAGTGTCACTCACATACAGTTCATTTCTGGCACTGTGAAGTGTAAGTCAGTTCTACGATGCCTAAAGTAAAAACAACTACAAGTTATCATTTGTTGCAGAATTTAAGGATAATTTTACTTCTGTTCTGCCAACCATGTGGGAAAGCAATTAAGGCTGAACAGCGATCTCAAGTTACACAACACCTCGAGGGCAAGAACATATTGCCGCAGTTTCGCGCCTTCAGAAGTAGTGTTTCGCGATAATCGTCGGTTATTTGTGATGGACAACCTGAAGATGTATCTCGTTGTGTATTGTAATTATTCAGCAGTCAGCGAGGCGTAGCATAAATTACATTCGCGAGTACTGCATATTGTTTATATTCACATTAATAAATTATAATTAAATATTTTTACTTTTCTGTCACAAATTTCAGGTATTTTAAGTACATAAAAATAAATATTTTCCCGTTTTTTAGCACTTAAAAATCCGAGCCCTAATAATGACTAAATAAAAGATACAAGATTTACTATGACGGCACAAAGTCAACCTAATTTAAGCCTTATGAATCAAGACCAGCTGGTACGGAATTCTTCAGTGGCTCAAGTACCGCTCTGTCAGGTCAAATGCCTGCGGGCATCACTTAAATGAGAGTCCACAAGGTCAAACGCCTCCAGCTCCTCGGTAGTGAGAACGATGACCAGTTTAATTAATAAGACTCGGCACGAGAACAATCTTCAGTCCCTCTTCTATAAATCTATATGATAGAATTCTGTTGATAATAATAATAATAATAATAATTAGGGCTCGGATTTTTAGGTGCTAAAAATCGGGAAAATATTTATTTTTTATGCATTGAAAATACCTGAAATATGTGACAAAAAAGGTGAAAATATGTAATTATAATTTAATTTATTAATGTGAATATAAACAACATGCAGTACTCACGAATGCAATTTAAGCTACGCCTCACTGACTGCTGTAGCATTACAATACACAACGAGATACATCTTCAGGTTGTCCATCACAAATGACCAACGATTATCGCAAAACACTTATTCTGAAGGCGCGAAACTGCGACAATATGCTTCTTGCCCTTGAGGTGTTGAAAATTGAGATCGCTGTTCAGCCTTGATTGCTTTCCCACATGGTTGGTAGAACAGAACGCCCCCATCAGATGTAAAATTATCTTTAAATTCTGCAACAGACGATAACTTAATGTCTGTGAGCGAGACTAGTCCCAGGTAGCTGGGTAAGGGGGGGGGGGGGGGAGATCCAGCACGTGGTGCAATATGGCTATGGACAAGGAAATCCCCGGCTTCCACAGTGAGTGGTACGGGTCGACCAGTCAAGAATAACACAGTTGCAAGCCGGCATACGCTCTGCATGAAGGTAAGGTAGCTCACAGGTTATTTCCCCTTGAAGTAACACAGAACGAAAATGCAAATACACTGAAAGATCTAGCACACTGATTTTAAAAAAATGTAAATATTATGTCTTTTTATGTGCTAATAGGTGAAAAGCAGGAATTTATGTATTTATATGGAAAAAAAGCTTAAAATGTGTATTTACATAAAACAAGAAGTTCCGTGAAGAACTATACAGCCTACTTTTCATGCCAATGATTATTCTACAGTATATGAACCTATCTAATGACGAAATTAAGTTGGTAATATCGAAATATCTAATTAGTTCAAAATATACCTGGTATAATGCAAGGCTTCATAACTTAACATAACGAAAATGGTTGTTTGGGTAGATTATGTAACAAAATGGGTCTTGGTCACATTGTGGTCGTTACGTTTCATGATGATGATAATTGTTGTTTTAAGGGGCCTAACATCTAGGTTATCGGCCCCGTTACGTTTCATATCCGGAAGTCATTTGTATCGCATGGTAACGTTATTGGGCCATATAACGTTATTCTGATATTGGTTATCGTAGAAACGAAATAGTATTGTCCGACAGAAATAACGTTATTTGAATAAGTCTCTCGAAAAATATCCCCTAATACCGTTATTCGGACTAATAACGTTCTTCGGATATCAGTTATCGTAGAAACGAAATACTAGTGCCCACCTGAAATAACGTTATCGGAATACATATCTCGAAAAAAATCTCCTAATATCGTTATTTGGACTGATAACGTTATTCGAATATCAGTTAACCAAAGAACGAAATGGTAGTGCCTGCCTGAAATAACGTTATCGGAATACATATCTCGAAAAATATTCCCCCAATACCGTTATTAGGATTAATAACGTTATTCGGATATTGGTTATCTCAGGAACGAAATGGTAGTGCTCACTAGAAATAACGTTATTTGAATAGATCTCTCCAAAAAAAATCCCCCAATACCGTTATTCGGACTAATAACGTTATTCGGATTTCGGTTATCGCGGGAACGAAATGGTAGTGCTCACTATAAATAACGTTATTTGAATACATCTCTCGAACATTATTCCCCCAATACCGTTATTCGGACTAATAACGTTATTCGGATATCGGTTATCGCAGGAACGAAATGGTAGTGCTCACTAGAAATAACGTTATTTGAATATATCTATCGAAAAATATTCCCTCAATACCGTTATTCGGACTAATAACGTTATTCGCATATCGTTTATATATTACAAACGGCATCATCGATTGAGAATGGCACCATTTTGATACATTTTGCGTTGGAGAACTCCATAGAGTAGAAAGAGTGGAAGTGTCACTTTGCGACCTACGTCGTGTTTGGTTCTGAGTTTAGCCGCGAGGTTAATAAATACTCGGAAGTGCTTACCGTGATAGGGTATTGTATTTTTAGCCTACTTTTCACATTTTGCAAAAATGAGGAAAAAGTAGACTTATGAGATCGATCTGGGCAAATGTCTGTCTGTCTGTCTGTCTGTCTGTGCATGTCTCCCCCCCCCCCTATCAACTCCTAAACGGCTGAAGCAATCAAAACCAAATTTGGTATGAGTAAAGATCTATATCTGAATATCTCAAGGCCATGAAAATGAAGTCAGTGCTACCAACTGCTGAAAAACCGCAATTGCAATTTGAGCTCCATGTTGGATATCTTGGAAGGTATGCATGGGAGCTATTCCAAAATTGGCACATAATTATATAGATAATAATATTTCAGTTTAATTTCCAGGAGGCCATACATGACAGTGTTGGCAAAATGATTCTAAGCATGCTGATAGGTCAAATTTTTAAATTAATAGAACTTCTACACTATCAATTGGATTTCAACCAAATTTCGTATGTAATCTATCTACTATGTGTACATAACCAGATATCACTATGCGTATTCTTAAGAGCAACCAGCTGCTGACAACTGTTGATAATTGCTGTCTCTACTTTTTTACCCTTATATTAATATATCAGAATGCATGCAAGCCAACAACTCTAAACTTTGCACACGTATAGTACCTGACATTCTAGATTAATTTGGAGTAACTAATATTATGCCAATGCCGCTAACATGATTCTAAGCCTGATGATAGGTTCATTTCTAAAATGCATGTAATGGATTTCGTCCAAAATTGGCACAACAATAGATCATAATATGTTAGATTATTTCTGACCAAGACATGCATGACATTGCTGCCAACATGATTTTACGCGCACTGATAGATCCAATATCTGTATGTCTACCCCTTATTATTCCCGTTTTTCCAACGGGGTCGGGGATGAGATGCGATGGAAGTCTTTGTGGCGATGATTTTTACGGCCGGATGCCCTTCCTGACGCCAACCTCATGAGAGGAGTTAATGAGAGATGAAATGAATGATGGTGAATGAAACTGGGCAAGGATGTGGAAGGAAGCGGCCGTGGCCTGTTAGAAGGTACCGTCCCAGCATTTGCCTGGTGTTGAAAATGGGAAACCACGGAAAACCATTTCAAGGACGGCCGACGGTGGGGCTCGAACCCACGCGTCTACCGAGTCAGCAGAGAGCTTGGCTCAATGACCTAATGCTAAGCTTTAGCCAGCGTAGCCACTACTGTCGGTTGATAGATCCAATATCTAACTGCATGTAACGTCCACGTTATCCATTGAACTTCAATCAAATTTTGTATTCTGTACCTTAAGAGATAGAACTAAGAATATATTAAGTCACCAGGGCTTCCAACTGTAATGCAGGTATATTTCGAATTAATTAGAAATTTGGATATTACCAACTTAATTTCGTCATTAACATAGATAGTTCCATATAGATTAAACATAGGCATGAATCTTTAAGTTTAAGAAAAATAGGCTCCTTAGTTTGTCACGGAACTGCTTGTTGAACTTGCGAAAGTGGCGAATGTCCGGAGAAACACTCTTAAATGCGCTTTTGAAGAAAGGAACAACAGACCGACACCACTTGAAATACATAGGCCAAGGTGGATAGCAAACAACCTGAAGCTTAATAAAGATCAAGTATTAGCGAATCAACTAGACAACGGGGAAAATTCAGTGTACATTAAATTAGTGTACACCTTACTTTATGAAAACATATTATCTCGACATGAAGGTGTGAAATCCTTCCGGCTAGCTAGCGGTAACACCACAAAGATAACTATCACTGCTTCAGACTCTTTAACAAAACGTGTATGTGTCTGTTAAATCTCCTCCCGAAGTCAACAATGAAAGGCTCTCCCGCGTGCTTTCTACGCATGGAGTTCTCAAGGACATACGGAACGAGTGCTGGAATGAAGTATACGAATTTTCTGCTGTAGGTAATGGCATACGTATTGTAACAATTGAACTTAAATACCCCATTCCATCATATTTGACGGTCAATGATTGTAAAGTTCTGTTAACTTATGAAGGACAAGCTAAGTATTGCTTTTATTGTAAAGAAACCTCCCACTTACAAATAGACTGTCCGAACAGGAGGAATCGCCCAGTACTTCATGTCAGACAACAAACCTACAGCACGGTGCTGGGCGAGTCAGATGGGAGTAGTAAGCTAAGCAACACTACCGACATGGAAACTGCAGTACCTTCCCCTGAATATCCAGCCATATCAGAGGCCTTTCATAACAGGCCCCATTCTACAAACACATATAGCATTGCGGAAGTAACTCAACCATCAGATAACGTAGCTGAAACATCCCTGGCTACTTTACATAGCAATGAAGAGGGAACTGTGACGTCACGGTCGGACAGCACGGGGAAGGGACACTCCAGCAGGCAACACAGCAGTCTGTGCAGCAGCCAGATATCATTAAGACTAAATGTCCCGATTTTTAGTTTGTAATTCCGACACCACGTAGCAGCACCAAAGTGAGGCAATTTCTCTTGAATGGAAGCTCGTATTTGCGATGTCAAAAGCCAACACCACCTAGAGAGGTGGTGTTGCAAAACCACAATGTATACTAGAGTGCAATAGAATTGATATCAATTCAATGCATTTTCCAAAATGTGAAAAACAAAAACGTTATTGGCAGTTTTTTATATTTCTGCTTAAAATATGAAAAAAAAAACTGGTAATACGAAAACGGAGATTTATTTCCTGATTCCAATGCATTTTTCATAAATAAAATCGGGTGAATGGAATCGTCTGCATTAGTTTGGGAATTGTTTTGAAAAGGGTGGTAGGAGTAGCGGCGCGGCTATACAAGATCTCTAGCGCAAGGAAAATGATGAACACGCCGAGTTGACGAATATTGTAGTTCGGCGAGTTACATGTACAAGTGCATAGGCGTGGAACAATATCTGAGCAATAAAATTATAGTAATGTCACGCTTATGTAACGTTGACACAATGTGTTCATACAGATACTTTCTTACTTCCTCAAACATTCTTGTTCTTGTTCTTGTTCTTGTTGATAATAATACATTGTAGGGGCTTGGGACATCTTGGTCATCAGTCCCATGTAGTTGACTATGTGTGTTACTGTATTAGAGCCAGGGATGGGGCAGGTGCCCTGAGTCTTCAAGTAAGGTACTATCTCGGCATTTACCTGGAGGGAGTGTGGAAAACCCTGCGAAACACAAGACACAACTGAACTTCAGGTGCAACCACAATGGTAGGTTGATTGACAGGTGAACTAGTCAATGAGAGATGTTGGACTGATGACAGTTTCCTAGGAAAAATATCATAAAATAAGAAGGAATTTCTGAATGGCAATAAACATCTGCTGTAAGAAACATTGTTTCAGTTCCTTACCTTTTATTTCGTTCAATACGCCAATACACAAGCTCTGCTGGGACTTTTCATCGTTTTCTGTGAGCGTACAAAGGAAGTGGATATTTATGCAGGACGCTTGCACCTAGAGAACTTGCGCTTGACTGTCGTCAGTATCTATGGAGACCAATTTTCCATTTTCACAATGGCTACGTCTTACTTTTCCACACTACGCATTGTTTCCGTTTGAATACGAACTCTCTTCTCTGAAAAAAGTTGTCACTGAATAGTTCGTGGTCATGTACTCTTACAATTATATATTAGAAGTTCAAAAAAAGACTAAACCCGTGGCGCGACAGCCGTTGAAGGGCCTAGTTCTACCAAGCAACCGCTGTTCAGCCATGTAGCTTGCAGATTGTTGGGTGACGTTTAGTCATCCAACGTGTACAAATAAATTTAAAGTGAAATCAAAACTGCTCAGTACTTTACACATTCTCTAATGCAAGCGTAATTTCAAATATAAACTAGGGGAAAAATCTTATGTAGGCCTATGTGTAGAGGTTTTTCTTAGGGCCTGGCTTCCTTTTCTTGGTACAGTACTTACTGTCGACCAAAATATTATGTGCTCTCGAGTTTGAAGGTTGTTTGTGAAGTAACCAATAGACCTATATAAAATCCACTAACATAATCATTTTCGGCGTTCTATTTTACGTTAGTTCATGTAGGTTTTGAATTTTTTATTTATATTTTAATTTTTTATCGCAGTTGAAACACAAAAGGTGACCGTTTTTAAGCGTGTTTCAACCATGCGTCACATTTAATAATTATTATCTCACAAACCCGTCATCAGATCGAATCCAAATTTTAGCACAATATACATTGGAATGTTGTATAACAGGTTTATTAATTTCAACATTTTGTGTGTTCAAGAACGAATTTTGTTATCATTTCTGTAAGGTAACTATTTCTAGGCTCGGGGTCGTTGTAAAATGTAGTTCTTGGTTGCGTTGTAATCCTTATACATCAAAAAGTTATGTTGTATGACTGTGAAATACGTAAATTAATTCACTTATTTTATATCGGTTTGTATTTATACGGGGAATTAAGACGTGGTTCACCAGCTAGACGCTCCGGAATATTCTGTACAGCGTTGCTGATATGGAGCCCATTACTTCCGAGCGAAGCGTGCCTTGACGCGTGATGGAGCCCATCTTGGCAACGCTGTACAGCTTTTACAGGAGCGGCCAACTGGTGAACCATGTCTTAATTCCCCATACAAATTAAAAAAGGATATAAAATAAGTGAATTAATTTACGTATTTCACAATCATACAGCATACCTTTTTGATGTATAAGGATTATAACGCGACCAAGAACTACATTTTTAAACCAACCCGAGCCGAGAAAAAGTTACCTTACCAAAATGATAACAACTTTGTTTCTTGGACATACAAAATTTTAAAATTAATGAACCAGTTACACAACATTCCATTGTATTTTGTGTTAAAATTTGGAATCGATCTGTTGACGGGTTTCTGAGATAATAATTCTTAAATGTGACGCATGGTTGAAACACGCTTAAAAACGGGCACTTTTTGTGTTCCAACTGCGATAAGAAATATTAAAATATATTAAAAAAATCCAAACCAACATGAACTAACGTAAAACTGAACGACGAAATGATGGTGTTATTGGATTTTATGTAGGTCTATTGGTTACTTCACAAACAACCTTCAAACTCGAGTACACATAATATTTTGGTCAATGGTAGTCGCAATTCCCCCTGGGATTTAGTGGTATGCCCTTGAATCAGGGCTGGCATGCGAAACGAAATGTTTGGCTGTGGGGGCGAATATATTTGAATTTCGCCGTGAGCGCGATACTCGGGAGCGAAACGACAATGATTGTCGACGGGAAATTAAATCGAAGCGAAACTTAATTCGAAGCGAAATGACATAGCGAAATCAACGCGAAACTTAATAGCAACGCGAAATTACATTGTACAATTGAATAAAATTTCACTCACGGCGCGAAAAAAAAAATCGTTACAATCTTTTAATTTCGCTCCCGACGCGAAATACAATTCATTACAGACCTTTAATTTCACTCGCGGCGCAAAATAAAATTCGATACAGACTTTTAATTTCGCTTCCGGTGCGAAATAAAATTCGTTGCAGTCTTTTAATTTCACTCCCGGCACGAAATACAATTCATTACAGACTTTTAATTTTACTCGCGGCGCAAAATAAAATTCAATACAGACTTTTAATTTCGCTTCCGGTGCAAAATAAAATTCGTTACAGACTTTTAATTTCGCTCCCGGCGCGAAATAAAACTCGGTTACAGACTTTTAATTTCGCTCCCTGCGCGAAATAAAATTCGTTACAGACTTTTAATTTCGCTCCCGGCGTGGAATAAAATTCCCAAACGGTATTTAGTTTCGCCCTCCGATGTGAATTTAAAATGAATGGAACATTTCATTTCGTTGTTGAAATTAAAATGTACTCGTTTCGAGAGTGAAATTATGTTCGGAGCGATGTTCAAAGTCCTGACGTTGGCAGCAGTAGCAGTCTTATTACCGTTCACCGCCTGCACAATCTGCAGGGCTGCAACAGCAACGTGAGTCATTCAATGGTCATCACTCCAGTAGAGGAGAAAGTCAGTGCTATGGCATCAACATCACCGTCGTCGTTGACTGCACCTCGGACTCGTGGCTGGCCCTCCCTGACGTTCATAACGCAATGGGGCAACAAGTACCTTTACTTGTTCTATAGCGAACAAGAAGACGAATGTGCTGTGTGGACAGACATTCAAGATAAGTGACGAACTCCAATTACAATACAAATTGTCAGTTGTAACTCTTCAGTCAGTCAACACTAATTTGCCCAATAACTGGGAGGGGTACAATGTATATACAGTAATATGTAAATAACATTATATGTATTAGTTTATGGTCACGATTATAATGCAGCAATTTTAGTGATATTAAATCTAATACATGTTTTTTTTTCAGGAGTGTTACTTACATCTTATATACGTTGTACCCCACCCAGTTATCGGGTAAATTAATGTTGACTGACTGAAGAGTTACAAATAACAGAAAATCGTCTGTGGTAGTACCGCGGGGTATATGGAGTTCTGTTTCGGAGGCGGGTTACTCGAACAACAGGGTTGAGGGGTCATTCCTCTCATTTCTACATTCTTTATTCTTACACTTCCGGAAATTTGGAGGGGGGGGGGGTGGCTTGGCATTCCTTACTACTTCCTTCTTACCCTCAGCGCATTTATACTGACCATGGCACGAAAGCAAACCCCTGTGCCACGTACAGTATTTCGTTTCGCACTGCAATTAGTTTTGCGTCGCCTTTCACTATGTTATTGTGCTTAGAATTACATTTTGCTTCCATTTTAATTTTCGCGCTTACAATCAATATCATTTCGCACCCGAATATCACGCTCATGGCGAAATTAAAATGTTAACGCGTCCACAACCATTTTGTTTCGCATGCCAGACCAGATTTAATTTCAGACATGAAATTATATGTTCCATGCATTTTAAATTCACGCCGGGGGCGAAACTAAAAGCTGTTTGGGAATTTTGTGTCATTAAAATAAACCGTGGCACTACATCCCATGAAAGGCCTAGGCCTACCAAGCGACCGCTGCCCAGGCATCTGCAGATATTGGTCAGCGCATCGGGTTGCCTCGGCCGTTAATCTTGGTTTTCGTGACTTTCAGACAGCTACTCTCGAGGCTGAGTGCACCCCGTTCCAACCCACACGTCCGTTTCTAAAAATCACTAACGGAGCCGGGAATCGAACCCGGGGCCTCCAGGTGAGAAGCAGGCACGCTATCCCCAACACCATGGGGCCAGCAATTTTTGTCATACCAGGAGCAAAATTAACAGTCGTTAAAAATGTTATTTCGCGCCGGGAGCAAAATTAAGAGACTGTAGCGGTTTTCATTTCGTGCCAGGAGCGAAATGAAAAGTCTTGTATCGAATTTTATTTCAGGCCAGGAGCAAAATTAAAAGTCTGTAATGAACTTTATTTCGAGCCGGGAGCGAAATTGAAAGTCTGTAACGAATTTTATTTCGTGCCCGGAGTGAAATTGAAAGTCTGTATTTTTTTTATTTCGCGCCGGAAGCGAATTTAAAAGACTAACAGTTTTTATTTTACGCCAAGAGCGAAATGAAAAGTCTTTAATGAATTTTATTTCACGCCAGGAGCAAAGTTTAAAGTCTGTTAAGAATTCTGTTTGTAGCCGGGAGCGAAATTAAAAGTCTGTAACGGATTTTATTTCACGCTGGGAGCGAAATTTAAAGTCTGGTACGAATTTTATTTCGCACCGGGAGCGAAATTAAAAGTCAGTAATGCATTTTATTTCGCGCCGGAAGCGAAATTAAAAGACTAATGAATTTATTTCGCCTCTGCAGCGAAATTTAAATTCTGTTACTAATTTTATTTTGCGCCAGGAGTGAAATGTTATTCCTTTGAACAATTTAATTTCGCGACGCTAATTTAAATTGATGGTACATTTCGTTTTGCATGCCAGTCCTGCCTTGAATCGGTTTTGGTGGTGGCTCCATTTTTCACCTAAAATGTAAAACTAACTGCACTTGATGACCGTAATGCTCTCCATCAGTCGTACCTATATGTACATCGTACATGTATATGATCTACCAGAGATACTGTCCAAAAATAAATTGCCGAAAATAGAACACCTAACGAACACTAAAAATAATGGTGTTGCAGGTAAAATAAACTAAGTAAAAAGTACGGTAATTAAAGGGATCGATGAACTAAAAACAGGAAAAACAACATGGAAAATTAGAAGTCGTAAGTACAAACTGGTAAAATTTCAAAGGATCACTCAGAAATATCCAGAACTGAACAATAATTCAGAGCTAGCCATCACAGTCACAGTCAATCGCAACATCGGACTAGATGCTCAGGAATCCCATACCGTCAGGTAAGGGGTAAGGTCATCACTCTCTCACTTGACTTTCTCTCCCCTTTCCTGCTGCTGCGGTGGCCTTGGTCGAGCTTGTGGCACGCCGTAGCCAGGCAAGTGCTTTTAGGGCCAAATGACCCAGGCGCACACTGTCTACGCTGGAACTCTCAGTTCAGGGGCGCGTGGCCAGCCTGTCGCGGCTGGATTTCTCGAAGTCGTTCTTCTCTTCTCTTCATATTATTATTATTATTATTATTATTATTATTATTATTAGACTATTATTATTGGCAATAAAATGTTATTGGATACCAATAGACTACGTCTCATACTGTTCCCGAGTACATTGTAGATCAATTCTCTTCTTCTTCTTCGTCGTTTGGGCCTACTGAGGACTACGGGGCTCGTATCTCCTCGTCGCTTTGTCTTTTCTCTTCTTCCAGTACTCTTTCATCATCTGACTATGAGCCAGCTTTCTTTCCTCCGTCCATGGTGTCTGCTGACACCAGTGTTCTTCCTAGCTGTCAGTGATACAGGAAAAACTCCCTGTCGGATGGCTTGCCGGAATTGTTGGCGGTCCTGTATGGAATTAAGTGGGATCCCTAGGTGGTCTAAATCCGTCCTGACCGTAGAGATCCACTTGGACCTAGAGGCCTTCCCTCTTCCTGCCACTGTGAAGATCTTACTGGTGAGCCGGCAAGGGATCATGCGGGTCAAGTGTCCATAGAAGGCCAAGCGCCTCTTTCTTATACAAGTAACAATGTCTTCTTGATGGCTGTAAAGCTCATCATTGTGCCGAATTCTGTAGGTGCCTCCCTCTTCCCGTATAGGTCCTAGTATCCTCCGCAGGATCTTCCTCTCCTTGAGTTCAAGTTTCCTGAGTGGGCCTTTCCTGGCCATCACGAGGCATTCTGAGGCGTACAGAACAGATGGTTTTACTACTGAATTGTAGTGTCTGAGTTTTAGGTTTTTGGAGAGGAACTTCGATGCGTAGATGCTGCGGCAGGAGTGGTAGGCCCTCTCGAACTTGGTGCACCTGGTATCTATGGCCAGATTCTCACTCTGGTTTGCCGAGATCCACTCTCCTAGGTACTTGACCGCAGGGACTTCTCGGATGAAGACTCCCTCAAGTGGAATTGTGGACGGGGCTTCCTTGATGTTAGTCATGAATTCAGTCTTCCAAATGTTGATCTTAAGGCCAGCCCGAACCGCTACATCGTGAAGACTCTGTAGGTGGTGAGTAGCTTCCTCTATAATGTTGGTCAGTATGGCGAGGTCGTCGGCAAAGGCCAGGCATGACACATGAAGGTTATCTTTCTTGTATCCAAGCTGCAGACCAGTCCTTGGTGTTAGTCGCACCATCCATTCCCTCATGATCTTCTCCAGGATGCAATGGAAGAGGATGCAGGAGAGTCCATCACCCTGTCTAACTCCCGTCTTGATGGGGAAGCTCTCGGATAGTTCACCTCTGAACTTGACTTTAGATGTTGTGTTTGTCAAGGTGGCCTGGACTAGTTTAAGTGTTTTTTCATCAAGGCCAAATTCTCGCAAGGTGGAGAAAAGACTCTCTCTGTCCACCGAGTCGAATGCCTTCTGAAAATCCACTAAGACAACTACCCAGGGTTGTCCCCTACGACTCTTATAACTGAGGGTGGTCTTGAGATTTTGTGTCTGCTCTGGACAAGATCGATTGTTTCGAAAACCGGCCTGGTATTCCCCTAATTGAGAGTCTAGTTGGTTAGTCACTCTGGATAACAGAGCTTTCGAAAGAACCTTGTAGGTAACCTGCAATAAGGAGATACCTCGGTAATTGTTGAGGTCAGTCTTGCTTCCCTTCTTGTGTAACGGGTGAATTACTGCTGATGTCCACCCTTCCGGTAGGGTCTCTGTTGTCCATATGTCTTGTATGATATGTTGGATGCTCTGTAAGGACTGTTCATCTGCACATTTCCACATCTCTGCTACTATTCCATCTTCACCTGAGGCTTTATTATTTTTCAGGTTATTGATTATACTCTCTATTTCCTCTCTGTCAGGCGGTTGAGAATCAGGATTCCTGATAGATGGTTCATGGAAGATTAATCTTGCACTAGGTTCTTCTGTGTTGAGGAGCTTCTGGAAATAATCTGCAAGAACGGTGGTACAATCGTTGTTATTTAGTTGGATCTTGCCGTCAGGTCCACGAAGAAGTAAGGTAGGGGCAGTGTACTGGGTCGTCTGTTTCTTAAGACCCTTGTACAGGTCTCTGGAGTTGTGTCTCTTGAAGTCCTCTTCTGCCTGTTGTAGCCGGGTGCGTAGGTAATTCCTTTTAGCGCCACGTACAGTGTTCGCTGTTGCCTTTCTTTGCGTGATGAAAGCCTCAAGGTTCATTCTTGAACTGGTTCCACCTGATCCAGGCTCGACGTCTTTCTTCTATGGCCTTATCGCAATCTGTAGTCCACCAAGGGTGTTTTCCTTTATTGGACGTAGCGGGAATAGTTTCGTGAGCGGCATCCAGTAATGCTTTCTGGAGGGCTGTCCAACTTTCTTTCTGTGTATTCATCCGAAGGGTTTGTTGGAAGTTACAGTTTTCATCACGTAGGCGTTGAGTATTGAATCGAGGTATTCTAGAGCTCCTTGGTGGTTTTGCTACCTTTCTCAAGGGTTGACAATTAGCTTTGACTAGTGAAAGGTAATGGTCAGAATCTATATTGGCTCCTTTCAGGACTTTGACGTTCTGTATCTCCCTGTGATATAGTCTGTCTATAGCCACATGATCAAGCTGAAATTCACCTAGCAAAGGAGTTAGGCTTCTCCAAGTCTTGGCTTTCCTAGGTAGACGCTTGAAGGCTGTTGATTTTAGGACCAAGTGGTACTTGTCACAGAGTTCTATGAGGCGCTCACCGTTTCTATTTGTTCTCTTGTGGGCTGGGTAGAGACCTACTATCCTTCGGTATTTCTGTTCCCTGCCGACTTGGGCATTGAAGTCCCCCATGAGTATAGTTGAGTGGTTATGTGGAATCTTGTCTAGTATTTCTTCTAGGGAGTCCCAGAAGTGTTCCACTATCTCGAGGTCTTTACGGTTGGTGTCATTTGTGGGTGCGTTGAAGTTCACTATGGTATAGGCTTTGTTACGAGATCGGAATGATAGTGAGGAGGTCCTTCCGTTAGGTGAAGAAAAATCCAAAATGTGGTCAACCATACTGTGATGTACGGCAAAACCTGTGCCCAGGTGAGGGACTGTCCTCATCACTCTTTCACCCGGTTTCCCCTTGTAGATCCTATACGCACCTGACTCAAATGCATCCTCGTCCATAAACCGAGTCTCTTGGAGCGCTGCTATCTTTATTTTGTACTTGTCGAGCACTTCAAGTGTTTGCTTTAGCTTACCTACCTTAAGAAGGGAGTTAATGTTGATTGTAGCTAGGTAGGTGAGGTTTCTCTTATTCTTATCTTGTTTGTGTAAAGGTAATAGGGATGGAAAACATGAAAGTGCAGGTTCCCCAGACTCCGAAGACCTGCATGCCCCATCCTGAGTGGGGGTGGATTGGGTACCACCTGGGGTAGATTTCATGAGTGAACGTTTCTTCATGCTTCGAGTTCTACGAGAATTGTAGAGGAATGGTTACCTAAAAGGTAACGAGTTTTTAACTATCAAGGTAGTAAGCCTTGAAGCCCTCAGCACTGATCAGCTCACCGACCCAGCTTCCCGCTGGGATTAAGGACCCAACCTTTCACTGGGTTGCTCGGTTTAACGGGGGCACCTCGTGTAGGTTACGTGCTGAAGTTGAAGTGAAAGAAGCTAGTTGGGTTCTCTTGCTGAACCCAATATATGACGCATTTCACTCCCATTTGCCAGAGTCTCAACGACTCCTCCCAGGACAATTCCTGCGACCCAGATCAATTCTCTATTATTGAATGGATTCATTTGATAGCACAATTATGCCATTTACACTTAAGTTAGGCATACCCAAACACGATAAGTTATTAAAAAATGTTGATGTTGTTTCTTTCCCTTATTCGAAACGTACCACAAGCTTTCAATTCTCTTTGAAGCCTATCGTTAGCTCTAAACGACCTGTCTTGTTATGCCGATGGTTACTTCACATCTGATGGTGGGGTCCAGCATAAATCTTGTATCCTTCTTACGGCCAATAACAATTATTATTCTATTGTACTTTTGCTTCTAACACGAGGAAGACACGAAAACATGGATCGCGTAACATTTCTGAAATGTTACAGATGCATCTTAGATCTATGTCGGTGATTCCCTTCTTAATTTTGGTGTTTGAACGGAGCTAGGTTATCAGACACTCCACAGTGGTTGCAGCATACAGTCTCACACAAGAGCAACCTTTGCCTCCACCTATTTGTGCTTGACTACTCCCTTTCATGTGTACTTCTGGATAAGTTGTTCTCCATAAAATATGGTGATTAGACACTTTCGTAATCAACCAGCAAGTTCATTTTGTTTTTTCCATACATCCGCTTCAGGCTTAATTCTCAAGTATTCCTTTGGTTCCTAGCTAGTAAATCACCGTTTTCATCGTTACCACCATCTTCATCATCATCACCGTAATGAAAACCTCATTCGTTGTACAAACACAAATTACGCACCATGTCACCTTGCCTTCAAGCAATTCTTGCACTCTCTGTATATATGTGGCACGGTGTCCCTACATGATGATTACTATACCTTGGATGTTCATTCACTGAAAATTGCGAAATTAGCTTCGAGGTTTTCCTATGCCCAGAACATAGAATGCTATGAAAATCAAATGTTCTTAAATACGATGTGTGGATTACATATAAATATGCAATTGGATTAACTCACGACGGCTACTTGTAGCATTGGCCTTTGAGAATATTTTACGGAAGCTATTCTAACAACTCTACGAGGTGAGTTTCTCTCTGAGTTCCCATATGAATGTTCGAATTGCAGAATAAGAATGTAGAAAAAAAGGAAAACTTGTGCTCACTGACCTGGTGCAAGTCCTCAAAATGAACACTCCTTTGATGACTTAGGTATCATCGATACCATTTCAGTACCTCAAACCGAAATTAAATTTCTTGGCAGACCAGGGAATCAAACCCGGACCACCGGGGCGACAGCCAAGAATGTAAGCCGCTACACCACAAGGTGATCTCTTTCATTGTCAGCGCAATCTATTTCACGATGCCATGTAATTTCAGCACGAACTATAATAGTACACCTTTCTTCGTATTTTTGGCATTACATTGCCCCTGGTAAGTTAGAGAGATGGTTCGCATACCATAACCAAAGAGCCGAATAGTTCCAAAAACCAACAAACAACCGAAAGAAATACCGACAAGCTGGTAGAAAGACAGACAACAGATTTTGTAATTTTCAGAGCAAAATTGTTTTACAATGAATAGCACTCTTGGTCTCCATACTGCTGAAATAATGAAAATTGTCCTAAAACTTCAAAAGTTAGAAGGATTTCATGTCAACTTGCTTATTTTGCCGTATATTTTATGTGTAGGTAAATTCCATGAGTTATTGTTTCAGGCGATGTTGAAAATACGAATAAAAGACATAAATTACCTCAGATTGCGACGGAATATTGTTCAGTTTAAAAACCTGATAAATTTACTAACGCACGTTTCTCGAATTCACATATCCCTGAACAGCACCAATCTAATCAGTTGGTGAATTCAGAATCTTGTTATTGAAATACTGTAGACTATAGCTTTATAGTCCTAATGTAGTTTTTTTGTTCTACCCGTAATTATTTAGGTTGCTATGCGGAAGAAGATATGGTGAGACAGTTTCCTTGTGGGAATGATATTACGGATAGATGCCCTTCATGACGTCAATCTAATGAGAGGATTTAATGACAAATGAAATTAATGAGGCAAGGTATGAAATGGTTGTGTGTGGTATTTCGAGTTCGGTGTAGTCTGACCATGCACGTTAGCGTGTGTAGCTACGTCGGCTGGTTTGTGACATTATGTCAACAAATTAAAAAAAATATTTTAACACTCCTGATTCCATACCGGCCCTGTTACTGTCACATGCATGATTACCAATATGCTTGATTCCATTTTTAGGATTATTATATCTCGCTGCACCTGCTACATCACCCAGAAAGTAGGGGCAGGTGACCTCGTAGTTCCGCCCCTTAAAAAAACAACAACTAACCCAACAAGTAGTTCCGTGAAGAATTATACAGCCTATTTTCATATATCCTACTTATGTTAATTGCCTCTATCAACATACAAAAGTTCAGTTTGATTGCTGTAATAGATTCGCAGATATTGAGAACCGGTTAAATATTGCGCATGGTCGCCATGTTGGATTTTTATATCTGTAGGTCTTCGAGTTATGTACTGTTACGTGAAGTGTATTGTGTACGTGTAGTATTCAAACTTCAATCGCATGATTAGGACACAAGAAGTAAAAACGAGATTTTAAAATTTCGCACAGCTGCCATCTTGTGGTTATGGAAACCAATGAAAAAATTAGATGCCAGTGGATTAACATTTGTAGAAGGATTTAGTGCACGAAGTGTCACTGCACTCGGATGGTTAAATTGCGAGAAACGACCATGTGAATATTTATACTTCGCGTCGCCGCCATGTTGGATTTGTGATCACCAGGTTATTGAAAGTCCTATAGGTGAACTTATGTTCATAGCCCCAATGAAGATTAAAAAATTTAGTTTGATTGCTGTAATAGATTCGTAGATATTGAGATCCATCTAAATATTTCGGATGGTCGCCATGTTGGATTCTTATATGTATAGGCCATAGAGTCACGTACCATTAAAGGAAAATTATTGCAAGGGTTCATTACTCAAACTCTCACTTCGATCGCATGATTACGACACAAGAAATAAAAACTTAATTTTAAAATTCGCACATTCTTCATCTTGAGGTTATGTAAACAATTGAACTAATATAGATACCAGTGCATTACAATGTGTATAAATATTTCCTATACCAAGTTTCATTGTGTTTGGATCATTAAATCGCGAGAAAGGTCTATTTAAAATTTTCAAATGCGCTTGGCTGCCATATTCGTTTTATAGTTAACCGGTTTTTGAAAGTCTTATAGCTGAAATTCCAGTAGTGCCCTTTATCTCCGTACAAAATTTCAGGGTGATATCGCTAATCGTTTCAGAGATATAGAATGCCGGTGAAATATTTCGCACAGCCGCCTTCTTGAGGTTATGTAAACAATTGAATGAAGTTAGATGTCGGTACATTACAATGTGTATAAACATATACTGTACCAAGTTGCATTGCGTTTGGTTGCTTAAATCGTGAGAAACGTCTATTTAAAAGTCGCAACTTTGCTTGGCCGCTATGTTGGTTTTGTAGTTATCAGGTTTTCAAAAATCACATTGGTGAACTTCTAGTAGTTCCCTTTATCACCGTGAAATATTCCAGGGTGATATCGGTAATAGTTTCGTAGATATCGAATGCTGGTGAAATATTTCGCACAGCCGCCATGTTGGATTGGTGGGATGTAACAAAATTTGAAGGGCACGGTCGGGGTGGTGTGGAATAGTGCTATGAACTTACCGAGTTTCATTGTAATCGCTCCAGCGGTTTAGAAGTTATTAGGGGGGGGAGCACACACCATATCACACACACACGCGCACACAGAGACAGACACACTGACAAAAGGTGATCTCATAAGCTTATTTTTTCATAAATGAAAATAGGCTAAAAAGTATGCAACTTCTTGTATCCTTGTTGCAGATCTGGTTCATGTACGTCCAAATATCATGTTTTATACGTCTTCGGTGTGTTTCTTTAAGGTGTGACTTTCCCACTATGGTATATTTGTGCTCCCCAGGCACAAAAGACGTTATGAGCACGGCAGACCACAAGCATATGACAAAATGTTGGCTCCAGTGCGCCTAGTGTCCAGGCTCTGCGCTCAGTACTAAACGTACTGCAGCACCCCGTCAAATGGACAGTGCTTGTGCGACTAAGCGCTGCAGTGCTAGTGTGATGTCGTGCTGCACTGTTCAGAAATGGGCAGGATAAGGCTGCGCTTCACCGTCACTAGTACTAAATTTCTCGCTAGCACTGCTTCACCTTGCCCATTGCACGGCCCTGGTGCACACACACGGACAAAAGGTGATCTCATAAGCCTATTTCTTCATAAATGGAAATAGGCTAAATACGAGATTTTAAAACTTTCACACAGGCGCCATCTTGTGGTTATGAAAACAATTCAGTTTGATTGCTGACATTGATTAGTTGACATTGAGAATCGTCTAAATATTTCTAAATATGTGTAGACCATTGAGCTATGTACTATTAGATGACGATTATTGCGTACGGTAGGTTCATTGTTCAAACGTTGGCTACGATCGCATGATTAGGACACAAGAAATTAAAACTTAATTTTTAAATTTCACACAGGCACCATCTTGCGGTTATGTAAACAATTGAGCTGAATAAGATATCAGTGCATTACAAGGTGTATAACATTTGCTATACCATTTGACGGCGCTCGAATGGTTTAATCGCGAAAAAAAAAAGATCTATTTTAATGTGTCAACTTCGCTTGGCCCCCATGTTCGTTTGTTATTTAACAGGAATTTTGAGAGTCCCATCTAGTAGTTCATTTTATCACCGTACAAAATGTCAGGGCGATATCTGTAATAGTTTCGGAAATATGGAATGCCAGTGAAATATTTCTTACAGTCGCCATGTTGGATTGGTGAGTTGTAATAAAATTTGAAGATCACGGTCGGGGACGGACAAAATAGTACTATGACTTTACCGAGTTTCATTGAAATCGCTCCAGCCATTTATATTTTATTAGGGGGGACACACACATACGCACACACACGGACTAAATATGATGTCATAAGCCTATTTTTTCATAAATGAAAATAATAAAGAAAGCTTTTCATTCGGTCTACGCGAATTTCGTGTTGACCGACTGAATAGCTTTCTTCATTAGAAATAACCATCACTGAAAAATGGCTTCTATCACTACTAATAAATGAAAATAGGATACCAAGTAAACGAAAAGCAAGAACGGGAGGTTTCATTTAGGAAAGAAATACTCTTATTGGTCACAAAGGAGTGAAAGTTTGGGGTGTAGGTTACACTCTGCCTTATATGGCAACACTGCGAGAAGGTGAGTTCGATTCCCATCTTAGCTATCTTAGAGTGTTTTTCTGGGGTTTCCCACTTCCACTCCAGGAAAATGTGTGGATAGTTCCTAAGTCAAGGCCATTGCCAACTCCAAAAATAACAAAGTTTATCAGACGTCAACTACATGGGACTGATGAACAATAGGCTATGTTCCAAACCCCTATATGAAGCAACAAGAAATATTTCGAATCAATGGGATCCATCGTATTGATTTTAGGAAACATGTTTCTAACGTAGGCTACAATATGACCGCGATCGAAACGAGCATGGTGCCTTGCCCTGTCTGATGGGGCACGCGCTCAGATTGAAATCATTATGTTGATTATTATTGATATTTCAAGAAGTAATTATCCTATGTTTGAATAAATAATTGGCCTGGAATTACATATGGCCCAGCATCGTCAGTTCACGGTCACCTTCCATGCTTGTCCGGGAAGCGGGCAAATAGACACTTCCATAACGTTATTGACGAGATTCTTTTCTGAAATAACGGAATTAATTTCTCCGCTTAGAATAATGTTACTGATAGCGCATAGCTGGTAAAAATCGCATGCATACCGTTATTAGACTTATAACGTTGTTGGTGGGTTCGCATTTCAAAATAACTGAATTAATTTTTCTGCCCTGAATAACGTTATTGATAGCGTATGGCTGGTAAAATTCGCTCGTATACCGTTACTAGACTTATAACGTTATTGGTTGGTTCGCATTTCTAAATAACGGAATTATTTTTCTGCCATGAATAACGTTATTGACAGCGCAAAGCTCGTAAATATCGCTCGTATACCGTTACAAAGCTTATAACGTTATTGGTGGGTTCACATTTCTAAATAACGGAATTAATTTTTCTGCCCTGAATAACGTTATTGATAGCGTATAACAGGTTAAAATCTCTCGTATACCGTTACTAGGCTTATAACGTTATTAGTAGGTTTGCATTTTGAAATAACCGAATCGATCACTCTGCCTGAATAACGTTATTGATGGCGTGCAGCGGGTCAAAATCGCTGTCATACCGTTACTAGACTTATAACGTTAATAACGGGAGCGCATTTTAAAATAACGGAATCTTTTCCGCTGCTTGTTATAACGTTAATAGCACAAACCAGGGAAAATTATAACCCCTTATTTCGTTGCCGCACTATAAACGTTATTCATATACCATTTGTTTTGGGTACGGAAGCAGTAACGTAACAAAAATTAATTCGATATTTCTGACAATTCTGTTACGTTATGAAGCCTTGGTATAATGTAGCCTAATAGAGCACTACAGTTGGTAGCCCTGGCGACTGAATATACACACATCAAAAAAAGTTTTGCATCACCTCGGTTCCAAGAGGTCCGGAACCTTTAAATACAAAGGGAATAGAGATCAACACAAACAACATTTCAGCTCGTTTTATTGCTCATGAGACCCACACATTGCATGTTGTACCATCATACAGCTAGACTTTCAGCATTTGTGGTCCAGATTGCGGTACACACCACTACCTCTAATACCCAGTAGCACGTCCTCTTGCATTGATGCATGCCTGTATTCGTCGTGGCATACTATCCACAAGTTCATCAAGACACTGTTGGTCCAAATTGTCCCACTCCTCAACGACAATTCGGCGTAAATCTCTCAGAGTGGTTGGTGGGTCAAGACGTCCATAAACAGCCCTTTTCAACATATCCCAGGCATGTTCGATAGGGTTCATGTCTGGCGAACATGCTGGCCACTGTAGTCGAGCGATGTCGTTATCTTGAAGGAACGCATTCACAAGATGTGCACGATGAGGTCGAGAATTGTCGTCCATGAAGACAAATGCCTCTCCAATATTCTGCCGATATGGTTGCACTATGGGTCGGAGGATGTCATTCAGGTATCGTAAAGCCGTTTCGGAGCCTTCCATGACCACCAGTGGCGTACGTCGGCCCCACATAATGCCACCCCAAAACATCAGGGAACCACCACCTTGCTGCACTCGCTGGACAGTGTGTCTAAGACGTTCAGCCTGACCAGGGTGCCTCCAAACACGTCTCCGACGATTGTCTGGTTGAAGGCATATGCGACACTCATCGGTGAAGAGAACGTGATGCCAATTCCGTGGGGTCCATTCAGCATGTTGTTGGGCCCATCTGTACCGCGCTGCATGGTGTCGGGGTTGCAAAGCTGGACCTCGCCATGGACGTCGGGAGTGAAGTTGCGCATCATGCAGCCTATTGCGCACAGTTTGAGTTGAAACACGACGTCCTGTGGCTGAACGAAAAGCATTATTCAACATGGTGGCATTGCTGTCAGGGTTCCTCCGAGCGGCAATCCGTAAGTAGCGGTCATCCACTACAGTAGTAGCCCTTGGGCGGCCTGAGCGAGGCCTGTCATCGACAGTTCCTGTATCTCTGTACCTCCTCCATGTCCGAACAACATCGCTTTGGTTCACTCTGAGACGCCTGGAAACTTCCCTTGTTGAGAGCCCTTCTTGACACAAAGTAACAATGCGGACGCGATCGAACTGCGGTATTGACCTTCTAGGCATGGTAGAACTACAGACAACATGAGCAGCGTACCTTCGTCCTGGTGGAATGACTGGAACTGATCGGCTGTCGTACCCCCTCCGTCTAATAGGCCCTGCTCATGCATGGTTGTTTACATCTTTGAGCAGTTTTAGTGACATCTATGAACAGTCAAAGGGACTGTATCTTGGATACAATATACACAGTCAACGTCTATATGCCGGAGATCTGGGAACCGAGGTGACGCAAAACTTTTTTTGATGTGTGTATTCTTAGTTCAATCTCTTAAGGTACATAATAAAAAATTTGGTTGAAGTCCAATGGAAGTTACATGCAGTTAGACACTGGATCAATCAGCACGCGTAAAAGCATGTTGCCAACAATACCATGCGTGTGCTGGTCAGAAATAATCAGAAATATTATGATATCTTGTTGTGCCAATTTTGGATGAAATCCATTTGTTAGTATAGAAGTTACATGTATTTTAAAATTGGACATATCAGCAGGCATAGAATCATGTTGGCAGCACTGCCTTGTATTAATTACTCCAAATTAATCTAGAATGTCAGGTGCTATACGTGTGCAAAGTATAGAGCTGTTGGCTTGCATACTTTCTGGTATATTGATGAAAAAATGAAAATCCACAGCCTGCTTCCAGTCTCCGACCGGGTCAGGAATGGAATGAATGAAGCCCTCATCTAGCGGCGAGGATATGGACTGTGCCGGCTGCCGAGGCCTGACGCACTCCTCTGGGGCAATGATTAAATGAATGACAGATGAAATGAAATGATAGTGGAGAGTGTTGCTGGAATGAAATTTTGACAGGGAAAACCGGAGTACCCGGAGAAAAACCTGTCTGCCTCCGTTTTGTCCAGCACAGATCTCACATGGAGTGACCGGGATTTGAACCACGGACCCAGCGGTGAGAGGCCGGCGTGCTGCCGCCTAAGCCACGGAGGCTTAGGTATATTGATATTAGTGTAAAATAAATATAGACAGCATTTATTAACAGTTGGCAGCCCTGATTGCTCTTAACAATACTTATAGTCATATCTGTTATGGTACACATAGCACATACGAAATTTGGTTGAAATCCAACTGATAGTATAGAAGTTACATGTATTTAAAAATTGGTCGTATCAGCAGGCTTATAATCATGTTGGTGGAACTGACGTATATAAGATACTCGAAATTAATCTAAAATGTCAGAATATACGTGTGCATAGTTTAACGCTGTTGGCTTGCATACTTTCTGATACATCGGTATTTGGATAAAAAATAAAGAGAGCAATTATTAACAGTTGGCAGCCCTGGTGGCTCTTAAGAATACGCTCAGTCATATCTGTTTATGTACAGATATTACATACAAAATTTGGTTGAAATCCAATTGATAGTGTAGAAGTTATATGCATTTAAACATTGGACCTATCAGAAGGCTTACAATTATTTTGGCAACACTGTCATGGTTGGCCTCCTGGAAATTAAACTGAAATAGTATTATCTACATGTGTGCCAATTTTGGAATAGCTCCCATGCATACCTTGCAAGATATCCAACATGGAGCTCAAATTTCTAGTGCGTTTTTTCAGCAGTTGGTAGCACTGACATCATTTTCAAATATGAACGTGAGATATTCCTGTGCACATCTTTACTCATACTAAATTTGGTTTTGATTGCTGCAGCCGTTTAGGAGTTGATAGGGGGGGACACACACACAGCCAGCCAGACAGACAGACAGACAGACAGACACACATTTTCCCGGATCGATCTCATAAGACTACTTTTTCCTCATTTTTGCAAAATGTGAAAAGTAGGCTAAAAATATTTATTTACCTAAAAATCCGAGCCCTAATAATAATAATAATAATAATAATAATAATAATAATAATAATAATAATAATAATAATAATAATAATAATAATAATAATATCGTATGGCCTGGAGTGCCGGGAGCAAGCTTTGTAATCTGACACCCAGAGGGTAGCTTGCATGCCGAATTTCGATGTTCGTTGAATCACTATGAAAGTCAAGCAGGTTAGATATATAACCTCCTAGAACACTATAGCGCTTTCTAGTAGAGAAATGAGGAACTTTGTGTTGGCGGAAACTCCCGAGATTAATTTTGCATTTATGAACACGGCCTACTGAATTCAAATGGGTTCTTGGACATGCCAACATCGTATGACATGCGTGTCGTACTTTTGCCGCCATTCAAAAATCACTCACCACGGCCAGGAGCGAACCTGCAATCTTAGAGTTAGTAGACCGACACGATATCCACTCACCCACCGTGGCAAGCTATTGTTGCTATAGTTTACATTTAGAGACCTGAGTTACCGTGGTAATGAAACCCGTGTTCTTTGATATGTACTTGTATGAAATCTGATAACCGGTGTTATTTTGGTGTCTACTAGTGATTCAAGCAGTGAAACATAGAGGCCATCGCCCTTGTAACACTGTTAATCTAAAAGTATAGATTTAGAAAAAAAAATAGAGGTAGCCTAGATACAAAATTATATAAAAATTGTAGTTATTTTTAGCCTACTTTCGATTTTTGCAAAAAATGAAAGTAGACTTATGAGATCACTACAGGGCGAAAAAAGTGTGTCTGTCTGTGTGTGTGTGTGTGTGTATGTGTGTGTGTGTGTGTGTGTGAGTGAGTGTGTGTACTTTGAATGTCTGTCCCCCCCCCTATCAATTCGAACACGGTGAGCGCAAATTGAACGAAATTTGGTACAAAGGTAGCACTAGCAAAATACACCTCAATGGCATGTTTTATATCGCAGTCATCTTGACGGAAACGTAATGGCGGCCACACAAATGTTCAAAGCTTAAATCAAATTACGACTAACCTAATCATCCGATCCCTACCAAATTTTGCAACAACATACCTTTATGGGGGCAACATCCTACGACCAAACTAATAGGTCATCAGCCTAATAGTTTGCGGATGGCGGTCATCATTGTGTGAAAATCGATTGCCCCTATTAATTCGAACACGGTGAAACCGAATGGAACGAAATTTGGTACAGAGGTGGTACTAGCAAAGGGCACCCCAGTGTAATGTTTTATATCGCCGCCATCTTGACGGAAACGTAATGGCGGCCACACAAATGTTCAAAGCTTAAATCAAATTACGACTAACCTAATCATCCGATCTCTACCAAATTTTGCAACAACATACCTTTATGGAGGGAGCATCATTTGACAAATCTAATAGGTCATTAGCCTAATAGTTTGCGGATGGCGGCCATCTTTGTGTCAAAATCGATTACCCCTATTAATTCGAACACGGTGAAACCGAATGGAATGAAATTTGGTACATAGGTAGCACTAGCAAAGGGCACCCCAGTGTCATGTTTTATATCGCCGCCATCTTGACGGAAACGTAATGGCGGCCACCCAAATGTTCAAAGCTTAAATCAAATTACGACTAACCTAATCATCCGATCTTTACCAAATTATGCAACAACATACCTTTATGAAGGAAGCATCCTCTGACAAATCTAATAGGTCATTAGCCTAATAGTTTGCGGATGGCGGCCATCTTTGTGTCAAAATCGATTACCCCTATTAATTCGAACACTTTGAAACCGAATGGAATGAAATTTGGTACAGCAAAGGGCACCTCAGTGTCATGTTTTATATCGCCGCCATCTTGACGGAAACGTAATGGCGGCCACACAAATGTTCAAAGCTTAAATCAAATTACGACTAACCTAATCATCCGATCTCTACCAAATTTTGCAACAACATACCTTTATTGGGGCAGCATTCTTCGACCAAACTAATAGGTCATCAGCCTAATGGTTTGTGGATGGCGGCCATCTTTGTGTGAAAATCGATTGCCCCTATTAATTCGAACACGGTGAAACCGAATGGAACGAAATTTGGTACATAGGTAGTACTAGCAAAGGGCACCCCAGTGTCATGTTTTATATCGCCACCATCTTGACGGAAACGTAATGGCGGCCACACAAATGTTCAAAGCTTAAATCAAATTACGACTAACCTAATCATCCGATCTCTACCAAATTTTGCAACAACATACCTTTATGAAGGGAGCATCCTTTGACAATTCTAATAGGTCATTAGCCTAATAGTCTGCGGATGGCGGCCATCTTTGTGTCAAAATCGATTACCCCTATTAATTCGAAGACGGTGAAACCGTATGGAATGAAATTTGGTACAGAGGTAGCACTAGCAAAGGGCACCTCAGTGTAGTGTTTTATATCGCCGCCATCTTGATGGAAACGTAATGGCGGCCACACAAATATTCAAAGCTTAAATCAAATTACGATTAACCTAATCATCCGATCTCTACCAAATTTTGCATCAACATACCATTATGGAGGGAGCATCCTTTGACCAAACTAATAGGTCATTAGCCTAATATTTTGCGGATGGCGGCCATCTTTGTGTGAAAATTGATTCCCCCTATTAATTCGAACACGGTGAAACCGAATGGAACGAAATTTGGTACAGAGGTAGCACTAGAAAAGGCCACCTCAGTGTCATGTTTTATATCACTGCCATCTTGACGGAAACGTAATCGCGGCCAACCAAATGTTAAAGGCTAAAATGTAATTACTACCAACCTAATAATCTAGTCTCTACCAAATTTTGCAACAACAAATCTTTATGTGGGAAGCATATTCTGACCAAACTGCTAGATCATCAGCCCAATAGTTTGCAGATGGTGGCCAAGTATGTGTGCAAATCGATTCCCCCTATCAATTCAAACACGGTGAAAGCGAATTGAACGAAATTTGGTACAGAGGTAGCACTATCAAAAGGCACCTCAGTGTCATGTTTTATATCGCCGCCATCTTGACGGAAACGGAATGACGGCCACCCAAATGTTAAAAGCTTGAATCAAATTTCGACCATCCTAATAATTTGATCTCTACTGGATTTTGCAACAACATACCTTTATGAAGGGAGCATCCTGTGGCAAATCTAATAGGTCATTAGCCTAATAGTTTGCGGATGGCGGCCATCATTGTGTCAAAATCGATTACCCCTATTAATTCGAACATGGTGAAACCGAATGGAATGAAATTTGGTACAGAGGTAGCACTAGAAAAGGCCACCTCAGTGTCATGTTTTATATCACCGCCATCTTGACGGAAACGTAATCGCGGCCACCTAAATGTTAAAGGCTAAAATGTAATTACGACCAACCTAATAATCTAGTCTCTACCAAATTTTGCAACAACAAATGTTTATGTGGGAAGCATATTCTGACCATACTGCTAGATCATCAGCCCAATAGTTTGCAGATGGTGGCCAAGTAAGTGTGCAAATCGATTCCCCCTATCAATTCGAACACGGTGAAACCGAATTGAACGAAATTTGGTACAGAGGTAGCACTAGCAAAAGGCACCTCAGTGTCATGTTTTATATCGCCGCCATCTCGACGGAAACGGAATGACGGCCACCCAAATGTTAAAAGCTTAAATCAAATTTCGACCATCCTAATAATTTGATCTCTACCGGATTTTGCAACAACATGCCTTTTTGTGGAAAGCATCTTATGACTGACTACAAGGTCATCAACCCAATAGTTTGCAAATAGCGGCCATGTATGTGTGCAAATCCATTCCCCGGATCAATTCAAACACGGTGAAACCGAATTGAATGATTTTTTTACAGGGGTAGCACTAGCAAAGGGCACCTCATATTCATGTTTAATATCCCTATAGCACGTTGTATTTCAACAAGCTACTACAACCAACATTCAATTATACTCTTTGAAAAGGACAAAGAGTTATAACAATACCCATGCATTTAGGAGAAAGTAGGCTATATGTTCTTTACTGAACATCTTGTTTTCAGTGTTATGAGCTATTATTTTACTATGTAATACCTCGTGGCTAGCATGCTTGGCTGTCACTACAGCGGTGCACGTTCGATTCCCAGCTCTGCTAAGAAATTTAATTCTGGTGTGAGGGCTGGGACGGGGTAAACTGAGCCTCGCGAGACAAAACTGAGAAAAGAGGGGTTCGAGCCATATTGAAAGTGGTTTTCCGTGGTTTCCCCACTTCTACTCCAGCCAAATGCCGGGATGGTTCCTAACTTATGGCCACGGGCGTCTCCTTCCTAATCCTCACTACACTTACAAATACACACACTAACAAAGCCATTACAGTAAAACAGGTTATCAGACAAATTAAATTAACACCCAAGTACACGTGGCTACATGACCAAGATACTGCAAAGTCCCTTAATAAATCAACATCAACAAAAAACAAAATATTAATATTATTCACTGATAAAGGACCGGGTGAGTTAGCCGTGATCGTTACGGCATGACTGCTGGCAGTCGCTCACATCCGGGGGGCGAGGAGGTATGAATCCCCCCGCCGGCAACCTTGAAGATGGTCTTCTGTGGTTTCCCATCTTCCTTCCAGGCAAATGCCGGGGTTTTCCCTAACTATAGGCCACAGCCGCTACCTTCCAACTCCTCACCCTTCCATTCCAACTTTCCTCCCCAACGGTACGTGTAGCTCACCCATCGGGTGTCCGTCTCGAAGCAGCTACAAAACTGGCGAGCCGAACATGTCCTCGGACACTCCCGGCACTAAAAGCCATATGCTAAAAAAACATGATAAAGGGAGAATAATTTCAATACATGCAATTCTTAACAGGAATAGTGTTTTATATTTTAGTAGTTGTTGTTGATTTATTAGGGGATTAGCGACATCCTGGTCAGGTAGCCCCGTGTACTTGAGTGTGTGTGGGTGATATTTGTATGATAACCTGTGTTATTGGGATGGTTGAATTAGTGTGTGTATTATTATTTCAGGTGAGGATTGGGAAGGAGGTGGTCGTGGCCTTAAGTAAGGAACCATCCCGTTATATTCCTGGAATAGAAGTAGGAACCCACGGAAAATCACTTCCAGGATGGCTGAGGTGGGAATAGAATTCGGACCTCCAGGGTGACAGCCAAGAACGCTAGCCGCTACACTACAAGGTGGTCTGTCCGTCACTGAAATCTACTCAAATTCACACAAACAAATTTGCATCTATCAGGATTTCTCGCCATTATAATTATTTTCTGGTGATGGATTGCTTTTACAGACGAAATGCACTGTATATTCAATTCTAATTCTGTCCATCGTTTCCATTAGTCTTTCAAAATATTTATTGCATTCGAAAAGCTTTCGAAATGAAGCAGTGACTGAAAACAAAATATATTTGTTTAAATATACACTTCAAGGAAAAAAGCCACACTCAATTTCACGACAGCTATTTTTAGCCTATTTTCATTACATGAAAAAAAAAGGCTTATGAGATCACCTTTTATCCGTGTGTGTGTGTGTGTACGTGCGTGCGCGTGTGTGTGGTGTGTGTCCCCCTAATAACTTATAAATGGCTGGAGCGATTTCAATGAAATTCGGTAAGGTCTTAGCAACATTTTGGCCAACCCCGACCGTGCCCTTCAAATTGTATTATGTTTCACCAATCAAATATGGCTGCTGTGTGAAATATTTCACCAGCATTAAATATCTCCGAAACTATTACCGATATCACCCTGAAATGTTGTACGATGATAAAGACCACTACTAGAAATTTATCTATGTAACATTCAAAAACCTGTAATGTACAAAACGAACGTGGTGGCCAAGCAAAGTTGAAATATTTTAATAGCCTTTTCTCTTGATTTAATCTTCTGGGCGCAGTGAAATGTGGTACAGTAAATGATTACACATATTGTAATGCACTGGCAACTAATTTAGTTCAATTGTTTACATATCCTCAAGATGGTGGCCGTGCGAAATTTTAAAATTAAGTTTTTATTTCTTGTGTCGTAATCATGCGATTAAAGTGAAAGTTTGAATAATGAAGCTATGCAATAATTTTCTTTTAATGGTATATAACTCTGTCGCCTATACATTTAATAATCCAAAATGGCGACCATCCAAAATATTTAGACGGTTCTCAATATCTACGAATCCTTCACAGCAATCAAACTGAAGTTTCTTATGATCATAGAGACTATATAAACATAAGTTCACCTATAGGACTTTCAATAACCTGGTGAGCCGAAATCCAACATGGCTGCGACGCGAAATATAAATATTTAAATGGATGTTTCTCGCGATTTAACCATCCGAGTGCAGTGAAACTTATAAATGCTTAGCCTTATACAAATGTTAATCGACTGGCATCTAATTTGTTTCAATTGTTTTCATAACCACCAGATGGCAGCTGAGCGAAATTTTAAAATCTCATTTTTACTTCTTGTGTCCTAATCATGTGATAGAAGTTTGAATACCACACATACACAATAATCTTCATATAATAGTATATATATATATACTGTTACGTGCCACCCCCCTAGTGGCACTTCCGTTAACTGGATTACGGTGGGTGAAAGCACAAACACAATTGTTCCTTTAAAGAAATATCAATTACCTTTATTGCGGGCCTGAAAGATACACCACACAAATAGCAAATACGAGTAATCAGTACCTCACTCCAGTTTCCTCTCGTAGGGAACTCTTGCCCTTCACTTGTCAACAGACCACAGAAGTTAATCCGTCCTAATGAGTCCGGTGGCCTTGACAGAACTACCTGCAACACTACAGTTATTTACGATAGCCGGTCACTCACCACTACACTCTGCTTCGCAGACCGCTGGCTAGGGAAACAGCCCCCGGTTCTTTCGCAATTCACCACCCTAACCTCTGCCGCACTGGAAAACACACTCGTTCAAGACACAGTTCATCTGTAGGCTTCACACTCCCTCGCTATCAAGAGAGTCAGCTTCACTAGGGTTTCGCAAGTCACGTCGCCAACAACTGTCGCTCAAGGTAAACGCTCGCACTAGCTCAAAAAACACAGTTCACCCCGCTTGCCAGGTCGCCCTTACATAGCAGGCCGGTGACTCAATAAATGCTTCTAGACCCATCCAGGATTCACGGCTTCTCGAGGTTTCCATCACTGGCTGGGTCACAATATTCTGGACCATCCCTTTGTCCTAGGAGCCCGGTTGCGTAAGGCGCACGTAATACACTGAGGCAGAGCACAGCCCCGGCAGCTATGACTCAACCGGCGAGGCAACGAAACAACTCACAGCCGTAACAATACAATCCAACATGGCAACTATCTGAAATATTTAGACGGTTCTCAATATCTACGAATCTATGACAACAATCAAACTGAAATTTTGTATGTTGATAGAGGCAATTAACATGAGTAGGATATATGAAAATAGGCTGTATAGTTCTTCACGGAACTACTTGTTCTTTCTTGAAGACCGGCCGGCGTAGCTGCGTGCATTAACGTCCAAGGCCATGGGGCCAAGCTATCACCACACTCTGTAGACAAGTGGGGTAGAACCTTACTGCCGGCCGTTCTTAAAATAGTTTTCCAGGATTCTTCATTTTTATCTCCAGGCAAATGCTGGGATGGTACCTTCTGACAGGCCACGGCCATTTACTTCCACATCCTCGCCCAGTCTCATTCACCATCATTCATTTCATCTCTCATTAACTCCTCTCATGAGATTGGCGACAGGAAAGGCATCTTATTCCCGACCCCGTTGGAAAACGGGAATAATAAGGTAGACATACAGGAGAACAGGAGTGAAATAGCTTTCAAATGAAGCAACTAGAGAAAATATGCATAATATAAAGTTGAAGACGGAAGGTACACTTCATTATCCGGCTACCATTTATCTTTCTTGAAGAGCAAGAAAGAGGCTGGGAACTGGGAACATTAGCAGGTAGGAGGGTGAAGTAGTAAAAGAGCAGGGCCACTTAAAAGAATCACAGAAAGCTTTCACGAAAAAAGGATGTTGCGAGAGCACGGAGTTATTATTAGATTTCTTCTTCGTTGTCAATAATTCAGTTAGTCAGCAGCGTAGCTGAGCGGTATAAGGCACGCTCCAAGGCTGGACTGAGAGAGCTTGGTGTTCGAAGATCCGAGGCTCGATTCGCGTAGCGGTACTAGCAGTGGTAATCCTAGGTGTATTAAATCCCCGGAGTATTCCACACTCATTCCAGCCCTCTGACCAGAATTAATTATGACGAAGATAATTGTTGTTTTAAGGGATCTAACACATAGGTTATCGGCCCCTAATGGTTTGGGTGATAGTGAAAATGACAATGAAATGGAAACCATAACGAAAACCAGGGTAGATTGTAAAGACTCACAAAGTTTAGAGTGGAAATGCTTACAAAAGGTAATTTAGATGGAAAATACTCATAAAAGCAAGTTAGATTGAAAAATACGCACAAAATGTAGTTGAGGTTCAAAATACTTACAAAATGCAACGCAGATTCGAAATACTCACAACATGCAGTTGAAATTCAAGATACTTACAAAATGCAATTGAAATTGAAAATACACAATGCAATGTAGATTGAAAATGCCCAACCAGATTCAAAATATTCACAAAAAGTAATTGAAATTCAAAATACGTAGAAAATGTAATTTAGATTCAAAATACTCACAATATATCAGCCCCCGCTCCAAAATACTTACAAAATGCAATTGAGATTCAAAATACTTACTAAATGCAATTGAGATTAAAAATACTTACAAAATGCAATTGAGATTCAAAATATTTACAAAATGCAATTGAGATTCAAAATACTTACAAAATGTAGTTTAGATTCAAAATACTCACAATATGTCAGCCCCCGCTCAAAAATGCTTACAAAATGCAATTTAGATTGAAAATACTTACAAAATGGAGTTTAGATCGAAGATACTTACAAAATGTAGTTTAGATTCAAAATACTCACAATATGTCAGCCCCCGCTCAAAAATGCTTACAAAATGCAATTTAGATTGAAAATACTTACAAAATGGAGTTTAGATCGAAAATACTTACAAAATGCATTGTAGATTGAAAATATTCTCAAAAGGTAATTTGAAAAAAAAAAGAAAGCTTACAAAATGTAATTTAGATACACGGGGAGCCAATTCACAAAACTGTGCGGGAATCTTAAAGAGAAAATGAAAATATAATGAAAAGAAAAATAAGGCTGATCCCTGGAAAAATGAGGGATCGGAAAAGATGAGAGAAGGTCCAATTAAGGCGGGAAAGGAAGAGACTCCCTAGGCCTCGGATACCCTAATACCGTCGGGGTTGGAAGAGAACAACAGTTGGCCAAGAGTGGTCGACAGGAAAGAAGACGGAAGCTTGTAGTTTAACGTGACCGTTAATTAACATTTTTACACTCACCGTTAATAGTTCTTATTTTCTAACTACTTTTTTAAAATTATTGTAAAAAGACCAATCTTATATTTATTTAATTAATACTACATATGTAAAGATATCCATTTTATTACTATATTTTATTTATTACAATTAACATCATTAATTATTCATTTTAATTTAGATTTAAGTCACATATGCTATTTTAGTTTTCAATTCTTAATTGATTTTCTTTTTAGGCTGAGGATGACCCCATTGTAGGTCGAAACATGTACCAATATATAAAATATATATTTGTTTATGTATTGATTTGGCGTATAATTTTAAACGTTTAACCCCCAAAAAAATGCGTACACGTAATTACAAATATACGTAGACTACTGTTCTACGTACCTTACACTATTTTTCCACATAGTCTCCACATTTGTTCAGACCTTTGTTCCATCGCAAGACTAAATTTGAGATGCCCCTGTGGTAGAATTCAGCTGGCTGACTGTTGAACCATCGTCGGACAGCTGTCTTGGCGTCATCGTTGCACGTGAATCACTGTCCTGCCAGGAATTTCTTCAGCGGACCATGACAATGCGAGACCACATGTGGCAACCAGAACCGCCAACAAGCTCCGGTCATTTCACTGGGAGAGTCTGGACCTTCCACCATACAGTCCGGATCTCGTCCCCTAGTGCTTTCCACGTTTTTGGTCCGCTACCTGTCGCCAAATGTGATGGCAAGCTGAAGGCGTGGTATAATTCCGTTGGCAGCGGTTAAGTAGAAGTCGTTGGACCAGCATTTTCGAGTTTGTCAAAGAACCAGAATGGTCGACAAATGTTCTCACATTTTATAGATGGTTAGTTCCTCAGTTTAGGAGGCCGCGACAACGCGGTCATGTACCCCGTGTACTTTGGGTGTGTGTAGAATCTGTCTGATAACCAGTGTTAATTGTGATGGCAATATTAGTGTGTGTTATCTCTAATTCAGATATGGACTGCAGACGATCAATTTGACGGAGTTCCTACTTTTGCTATCAAATGCTACCGTCAACGATACCTAGCTGTGAGCTTGGCTACTAGATTCCACCGTATCCAGCACCTGGCGACGAACGTTGGAACTAAAGAGCGTTAGTCAAATCTAACCTATAATTTAGCTTCACACAAGTGCAATTAGTGGAAGGTTCTTTATCATGCCATGTATCTATGACATGGGACCGCCGCGCCAGCTTTACTTCCCCTCCGAAGGAAGGCATACTGAGGGATTTTTAACGCTCTTAAAAATCCGACGACTTCGGCCGGGTTTGAACCCGCGACCATGGTCATAGAAGTTCAGAACGCTACCAACTACGCCACTGAAGCCGCCCCACACATTTTATAGAGCCTTACGCTAATTGACAAACACACAATTAAATTCCGAATTCAATACTGTACTTAATAAAGTTAAGGTAGTTTAATGAAAAGCAGGCAAACATAAAGTGTTCAATGAGGAACCCACGCGTAACACGGCACACATCTAGTTCCTACCACACTCTGCCTAGCATGTCAGGATGTATCTCTGCGAATGCTGCTGTGATACGTACGTGCAGACCAGCCACTGCTTTTGCAAGTGATAAGTTAATACAAAAACATTGTCCTTTATGAAACTCCACATAATTAAATTACATGTGGTGATATCCGGTGACCCTGTCGGCCAATGCATTAGTGCTTTATCATTTGTATAGTTCTAATACTTAAAGTTGGCGTCTGACACTTCTTAGATGGAGGTCGTTTTACTGCCTGCCGGAGTGGGATAAAGAGAGGTGGGGGTATGGTTGTCATGGTAACGGGGGTGGGACGACTGCTGTTGCCAAGGAGATAAGTCGTCCCTCCCCCGTTACCATGACAACCATACCCCCCACCTTTCTTTATCCCACTCCGGCAGGCAGTAAAACGACCTCCCTCTAAGAAGTGTCAGACGCCAACTTTAAGTATTAGAACCATAGTGATACTGCCGATCGATCATTGAGGTAGAGTGGCATTCAGGTATTCCGGAACAGCACAGTTTTTTTCGCATCACTTGTCACTTGTGCTTTATAATTTTCTGTTTGCAGCTATTTCGTTCTCGAGAGCCTCTAGAGTACGCGGATTGTTTCTGTATACCTTTTTTTTTTTTTTTTTTGAGGTTCCTCCACAAGTAAAAACGCACGGTGTTGAAACTTACGAACAAATTTACTGCAAACTTCTTCTTGAGAAGATAAGTTTCCACTAGGAAAATGGAAGGTTTTGTTCTATGCCTAACCATGTTCACGGGGTACGAGGGAGGCTACAGTACTTCACCACAAGTCGTAATTATCACAACTAAGATATCTTGCCAGCTGTGTATATAATAAGTGTTGACATCATCCAGGGCTTCTCGGCGCGCTGTTGTAATCTGCACATGCTATAAATGTGACGGTGAGTCATTACGTCGTGTCCGTGACACGGCCTTTGTAAAGCTCCGTTCTATAGGGAGAGCACTCACAGTATATTACAGCAGGGCTTGAGTGTCGATACTAAGTATGGATCGCCTATGTTTAGCTTCCCGATTGCCAAAACCAGCTTCATGGGTGGAGGATTGAGAACAGAGCAGTGGATGTGTCCAGTTCAGCGAGCAATTGGGAGAGACCTAGAATGTGGAGCACTGCATTGTATGGGTAATGATGTACATCGACCATCATGAATAGGAGCTTGGCAGTCGGCAGCTGAGCATGACGGTGGCAAACTGTACTGGATATCACCTACCTGGAGTGGACCAGCTAGCTCGTTATATACTGTACTGGCTAAATATAATAATAATAATAATAATAATAATAATAATAATAATAATAATAATAATAATAATAACAATAATAATGATGATGTATTGACAGACCAATCAGCTGTGCACAACAGACCTGATTTAGTTCTTGTTGACAAATGCATGAAGCACACCACCTTAATAGACGTGGCGATCCCAAACAGTGGCAACATACTAACAAAGCATGTTGAAAAGCTGTCAAAATACACAGAGCTTTCAGAACTGATAAGGAAGCAATGGCACATGGCACAAGTCAGGACAGTTCCTATTATTATCTCCAGCACTGGCGTGATTCCCAACAACTTAAAGGAATCGCTCACGGCGTTGAAATTAGACCCAGGCCTTTTCAAACTGATGCAGAAAACAGTCATACTTTCTACGTGTCGCGTAGTAAGGCTGTTCTTAGGCAATCAGGCCTGAAGCAATGAGGGAAATATGAAGCTACTACTCAATGCAGTCACCAAGAATTTGCTCCTTGTGATATGTACGGTATCTGGGATTGTAAATGTTTTCTTTCCAGCTAATGCTGAGAATGTGTAAGCGCATGCGCAAAATAAATAATAATACTAATTACATCTGCACGTAGATATTTCCTGGCGACGGAGCACAAACAAAGGCATGATGCAGTTGCTAGAATCTTGCATCAGGAGTTGGCTGATAAGTTTCAGCTTCTAAAAGGAAAGAAAGTTCCGAACCACCAATATCAGCCAGAGTGTTCTTGAAAACAATGAATACAAGCTGTATTGGGACCGATCTATTTTGACTGATCAATCGGTATCACACAACAGGCCGGATCTGGTGGCTGTCAACAAGAAAACCAAGCAAACTACATTGTTTGATGTTGCGATTCCTAACAACAAGAATCTCCAGTCAAAACACATTGAAAAGATCAGCAAATACAGCGAGTTGGTCGACCCTATATAAAGACAATGGCATGTAGAGCGGGTAAAGACCATACCTATCATTGTCTCGAATACGGGCGTGATACCAAGTACCTTGCTCCAAGGCCTTAAAGAACTGGATCTGGATACTGGGCTGTACAAACTAATGCAGAAGGCAGTAGTTCTATCAACAACCAGAATCGTTCGGAAGTTCATGGGTAGCGAAATTCCAGCTTAGAAGTTGCTGTTTCAGTAACTATACTTTGGTTCACTGAAACCCGTATAGTTACGTTGTAATGTACCAGAAATGTGTTATATGTTCTGTATAAAACAATAATAATAATAATAATAATAATAATAATAATAATAATAATAATAATAATAATAATAATGAGAAATTCTTCTATAGAAACCTCGAAGAAACTGAAGGTAGGACAGGCCCTGGCACAACAGCCCTTGAGGGTCCTAGGCCTACCAAGCGACTGCTGCCCAGCCATTTAGCCTGCAGAAATCGGGGTGACTAGTGGTCAGCGCATCGGGTCCCCTCAGCCGTTAATCTTTGTATTCGTGGCCGGGACACTGCCTCACTGTCAGACAGCTACTCAATTGTCCTCACGAGGCTGAGTGCACCCCGTTCCAGCCCTCACGTCACTTTCTGAAATCCCTGACGGAGCCAGGAATTGAACCCGGAGCCTACAGGTGATGGCTAAAATATCAACCCCTTACAATTACCGTGAGGCAATGAGTTGATTTTGTTGCTGATTCTTTTAGGACCTTTGCGACATCGAGGTCATGTAGCCCTGTGTACTTGTAGTTTGCCTGTAACCTGTTTCACTGTGATGTCTGCACTAGTGTGTGTAGTCGTAACTGAGGTAGGAATTGGGTAGGAAGCGGCCGTGGCCATAAACTAGGTACTGCCCCCGTAATTGAATTATATAGAGACCACGGTGGCTATATTGAAATTATAAGGAAAGTTATGGCTGTCATAGTTATAACGTGGGTAGTCATGACGTAAGCACGGATGACGCAAATGTTATGCCAGCAGGTTACTTGAGCTGAGATTCTCAGTGACGTCAGCATTTAGTCGAGAATGTTCCAAGATGTACGACGCAGTCGCAGGAAACGAGGAATTCTGCTGAGGAAGAAACTATGCTATTGGAGGAGAGGCATGAACCAATCAACGATAGTTTAAAGGAAGACGGAGATTGCTGAAACTATGGTATTTTTATTACTTTTGGAATGCAGAATTGTGGAAATCCATTTGCAGTAGAAGCATTGATTTGGAATTTTGGTGAAATTTATTTTCAGTTTTTGAATTTTGAAAATCCGTCATGTATTAACGAAGTTGGAACTTTTAGCGATGACGTAGTATCACGCTTTGGAAGGGATGGAAACGCCCCTCGAGAAGTTAATAAAAGGGCTTGCGCAGAAGAGAGGAGCCTCTTTCATTCTCCGATTATTCTCAGATCTCATTCTCAGATCATCGAAGTACAATTGTGAAAGTTCTTTTCTTATACATTCATTATAGTGAGACGTCGAAGTGAACAGCAGTGAAAAGAGTCGTCTTTATAACGCGTGGCGAGGCCACTATATTAACGAAATCCATGTCAAACTAGGTGAAGTTGAAACGGACCTTAGAAAGCTTCTACAAGTTTAGCTTTGAACAGTTAGCGGTCACCGATAAGCTAATTGTATTGTGCAGTGCTACATGCAGTTATAGAGAAAAGCTGAACAATTTCGACCGATTAATTTGAAAGATATTAGCAGTTTTATACGACTGACAAAAGTGATTATCTCGCCACAAGAGAAGCACTTTTGTATAGCCAGAATCAACGCAACGGCTGACGCTGCGAGTGGAATAGAAAGACTTCAGATTGCTTGGTTACAGAACGATACAGTATAATGGAGCAATTGAATACGGCAGTTTGTTCTTCTGACACTACAACCGAAGAGCAGATGGAAGGCTAAAGGGCTTAATGCATTTGGGACATATTTCAACGGAGTAAGATAGCAATATGGAACTTCGCTAATTGCTATTCCACACAAGCGAACATGCGGTGAATACCATCTACACCCATGTTTCGTAATTAAAGGCTGAATACCATCGAACAGCCATGAAAACAATTTCATACTCTGAATATGAATAATTTCTTCGGAAATTTCTACAAAACTTCATGGCGATTGTCTACTGGAACTTCAGGGAATTTTTCAAGAGA
This sequence comes from Meconema thalassinum, assembly GCA_946902985.2. Classification (NCBI taxonomy): domain Eukaryota; kingdom Metazoa; phylum Arthropoda; class Insecta; order Orthoptera; family Tettigoniidae; genus Meconema; species Meconema thalassinum. The sequence continues at coordinate 151,360,515 of OX336396.1, forward strand.
GGTCAGGGGTGTCCCGACTCACAAAGAAGATTATTGCCGGAAGGATGTCTATTCGTCTTCGAGGAGCAGAGCGATTCACGGAGAAGGAAGCAGTTCGATTTTCCGGGGGTGCTATTTCCTATTTCGAGGATGGAGCTCAACTTTAACTTGGTGAAATGGATCCATCAGCAGTCTTCTTTGGGGAATTTTCCTCTGGAACGTCAATCGGCAGATAAGGTAGTCGTGAACGTTTATTGTATTTGAGTTTATTAATGATGTTTGAGCAACCGTTTTTCCCATATTTTTATCCTCATGTATTTTGCCCTATTTTCTTGTTGAGATTCTTATTCTCAGTACACCTTGATGAGTTATGCCTTTTTCGACGATTTATTAAGACATTGTTATGTCATGGGCATAGTAAATGATTTTGAATCAGTTGAGACTGATATTTAGATTTTTCAGTAATTAATATTTTTTTTGTAGTCACGATTTGACTGTAAGTTAATGATTTTTATGGCAGATTTAAATTCAGACAGCGTGTCATTTTATTAAAGTAATTCTACCCCAGTTTAATTACTTTGACCAATTTTCTGTCATCATCAAGAAGGAAGAACATTTAAATGATTTTAGAGCGTTAAAATCTCTTACGTTGTCGACGATCTTGGAAATACTAGTCGTTATTTGAATTGATTGCAACACAGACATTTATCGTCAGTTATGAATGATCATTGCATCATAGACACTTTTGTGAAAGATTAACTTTAATAATGAATTATTGAATGCATTAAAGTCGAGAACTTTTGTTAGGAGTTTTTCTCAATTAGAGAGTTATATAACGATGTTTGCATTCCCCAGTCTAATTGGATTCTATTCGACTACTTTGCATTTTAGTCGCACTTTATTTGATGATAGTATTTTCATACTACATTTTTTTTAAAGATGTTAATCTTAAATTTTGATAGACCAGACAGGCGTATATAAGCGTATTCACTATTAAATTTGTTTGTGATTGGCAAGTTTTGACTTCATTTCGGTTCATGAATGAAATCCACTAAGGTTAAATAAAAAAACAGTTTTGAAACAATTAATGATTATAAAAATTTTTAAGTGGAACTATGAATGTATAATCGCTAGTGCAGCGCGTGTTGAAAGTCGCTGAGGTATAATGCCCTTGAATATGAAGGAAGTTCCCACAGGAATTAATGTTAAAGAATTATTTGTGGAAGTTTTGTAAGATATGTGGAAGTTTTTAATGCCATATAGATTAATATATGATGATTTTGGGCATATTTTTAATGCAGTTTGTGCATTAACTTGTTAGCGAAGGATTTTCCGCTGGAGTAAGATTGTCATAGTTCGTTGAAAATTAATCAAGTGAATTTACTGTTATAATTAACACGAGTTTTGAAAGAATTTGAGATAAGATTTTGAATGAAGGTTGCCGTCACAAATCATTATTAAAACCTTTATTAAACCAGATTGTGACATTAACATGTATAACTAACCTTCATTGGTCGATTATATTAAACACGATTATGAAAATTATCAACCGGATGAACCTGTGGTTAATGTATTTCTTAAATTAATAATTTAAACAATTTAAATGTTAATATTGTAAATGATTGCTGTAAATATTTTTGAAAATAATGTAGAACGAGAGTGATGTTAAAGGCGTGCTTATAATATTTTTATTGTCTTTGACAAATATTATAAACAATTTCTAATTGTTATAAATAATTTATGTGATTTTGTTATAAACATTTAAGAGCTAATTAAACATTTGGATTGAACTTAACAAGTTTAAGGAATTAATATAATGATCCAATAGGATGTGAGCAAAGTACTTGAAAGATTTGCGTAAATATAAATGTGAGTTGTCTTGTAGACATTTAAAAGCTTGAGAGAACAAGCTGTATTCTTACGTAACATAGCATGTGAGAAGGGAGTGCATTTGACCAGTATGCAACAGGCTGGAGGGTAGCCCGCAGCTGTGCCAACATCTGGTTCTCAGAGAGTGAGGTCGTACACACTCTGGCCTTGCGACTATAAATACCATTCTCATGTTTATTAAAAGGAAACCAAATGCTCTATATATGTCACACCCTGACGTCCTTTTCCAATCCAATAGTGTTATGAATATTACGTTATTTGGAGCTCTTGGGAGCTAATATGTTCTATATCATGTTGTATGATAATTTTTGCAAGTCCTACTGGAGGACGTAGTCAGATGACTTGGGCTACTGATAGCCACGTTGATTTTGTTGTGTTAGTAAAATCATACCCTTTATTAGAAATAAAGCTTTTGTACAGTTCAAAGTTCTCGTCTTCGTTTTGGTTCATTTTTAAATGTCATGGTGGAGGTTATTGTGTGAACAGACTTTAGTGATCCTGTTGTCAACTCAAACCCCGAGATAATTAAGAGGTAAGTAACGGTAAGTATGAACCCCCGTCTATTTTGGTGTGTTCCACAATGATTTCCTGTGAACTTCTGTGCTCTTATCTCGATAGTATCTGTCAGTGCCATTTTCATTGATGTAACTGTGCCGGTGCGATTGATAGTTGGCAATCCGATTGAGGGGGCGGATATCTGACAGCCTACTCTCCAGGTAAACGGGGACAGAAAGATTGGCGACCCTAAAACGTGGGGCCTGTTCGACAAAACTGGATCACCAGGTTGAACGCCAGAAAGATTGGCGCACCTAAAACGTTGGGGCTCGATTCAACATAACTGGATTACCAGGTTGAACGCCAGTAAGAGTGGCAAACCTAAAACGTAGGGTTCGATTAGACTCAAATAAAGAGGTTGATTCTTTGTTAGATGTCTAGGCCAATTGTAGTATTTAAGAGTGTGATTATATAGGAATTAAATGTTGTATTGTATTAGGAAAATTACACTCAGAAAAGATCAGATCTTATACAACTTGAGAAAGGTTAAATAGGCTGGAAACTTAGAAAAATCGCCTATAATCTGGAATCTTATTTTATTTGACCGGCTTATGACATTTTAGTCATATTAAAGATAAAATTAATTATTTGGATTGTAAATGTAAATTATTTGTGTTAGGATATTTTAAAATGAGCCAAAGAAATGTGAACATGTGCTTGAGTTTGTTTCAACATGAAGTATCGTCGAAGGTTAATTATAAGGTAGTTATAAGTTAGATTTAAGACAGAAAGTTGATCAAAATTATATATGGTGAAAAGTGTTGCTCAAATGTTGTTATTTTGCTCTTTTGATGTATGTCCCTACAGCAGTCCATTTTTGAATAATATTGTAATGGCAGATGAAAGTTTGAGGATAATGTTAGAGGAGATGTCTGCTAACATGAAGCAGATGATGGAGGAAAATGCTAATTTGAAAGCAAGCATGACTAGTAGTATGAAGCAGATGCTGAATGAAAGCATGAAGGAGAATAATAGTAATTTGAATGCAAGAATGGAGGAGAATGCTAGTAATTTGAAAGCTAGCATGGGTGAAAGTTTGAAGGTTATCCAAACTAGTGCTGCTAATTTGGAGGATAATATGTCGCGTTTACAGATTAATACCCTAGGAATTGAAAATACTGTAACTGACATCCGCACAGATGTATCTAATGTGCATAAAAGTGTTGATGATGTTAAATTTGATGTGTCTAAGGTACAGAAAAACCTTACAATGTTAAATCTAGATGTAGCTAATGTCCGAGGGGATATTTCTTGTGCTAGAGCCGAAGTTGTTGTTGTCAAAAATGATGTAGCGACTGTCCAAGACAAGGTCGAGGAAGTCCAAAAAGAAATTCAAAAAGCTAGAACTGATGTATCCAATGTTCAGGTAGATATTAATAACATTCGTGCGGATATAACTGAGGTGCAAAGTGACATAACTAAGATTCAGGTAGAGGTCAACACAGTTTTCATAGATATGACTAAAGTCCAAACTGATGTAAATAAAGTCAGGGAAGAAATCGAAAACTCAAAAACTCTTTGTACGCGTAATATAACTGCATTAGCGACTAGACTAGTTGATGAATCAGTTAGAACAACAACGTCTTTAGCAGAGTTGAAGTATGATGTAGAGGTCATGAGAACCCAGGTATTAGACCACAATAGAGTATTAAAAGAGGATATCGAAGTAGACATAGCCGAAATGTTAACAGCAAACGTAGCGGTATGGAAAGACGAGTGGAATAAGTCAAGTGGGGAACATGTAACCCAAATTCAGGAAAGGATTGAAAGAAAACTTGCCAGTACGCAGATAGAAATTAACAATGAAGTAATACAGATTAGGAAAGATTTAAGCGTCAGGATAAATTCGCTATCCGAAAAACAAGTTGACGATAGAACACAACTAGATCAGGATATGCAAACTTTAAAATCCACATTAGAGGAACAGATGCATAAAGTTGTCTCGGATGTAAATGAAACGACGAGTAAACTGAAAAATTTGAAGTTAGGAGAGGCTAGTTTAATGCAGAACTACAAAGAAGAGATAATCAAGAAAGTCTTAACGGAAATCACTGACAAGGATACAGAAGGCTTAGCTTGCGAATTGAATAGGAATTATACCAGAAGATGTAACCTAGATCCAGAAGAAAGAGACGTGACTCCTGAAGAACGTGTATCCAGATTCAGAGAGGAGGATGACGAGAGGAATATGGAACCTGAGTGGAATTATCGAGATAGTGGGAAAAACTATCCGGATTCATATCCGAGGAACGTGACGGTCATCAGGAATTTCGAAGACAAACCACAAAAATTCAGTAACACTGATAGTTTGACACCTATAGAGTATGTAAGGAATCTCAAAGATTATTTCATCGAAGCTCACATTCCAAGAGAGAGAGAGATGAAGATAGTAGAGAGATATCTGATTGGAGGACCCCTTGAATGGTTTCGCGCATTTAGATACACATTCAGTAACTTTGACGAGTTTGCAGAGGCATTAATCAAACGATTTTGGTCCATAGAAGCGCAGAATTCGTTAAGAGCGGAGGTGTATTCAAGAAAATACTCAGGTACTCTTCCAACGAGGTACGCTGATTTCTTTACGAGTCAGTTGTCCCGCTTGAGATTCTTACAACCCCCATTGTCCACGGAGCAACTAATAGATGCGATTTCTCGTATGCTGCCAGTTGAGGTGAGGAGACTTATAATTTCGTCCAACATCAGGGATTTATCCAGCATGGATGAATTACTGAGAAGGTTGGACTACACAAGTCCAATGCCTAACGTAGTCCAGAAAGGTCAAAGGCAGGAGTTTAAAGAAATCAATACGGTATATATGGACCAAGTCCAACAAACTGACAAGCCAGAGCAGGAGAAAACTGACAATGTAGGTCCTCACAGGAATAATCAGTTTAGAAATTACAGATCACAAGGTTACCGACCGTATCAACAGAGAAGAGGTTGGAACTACAACCGAGGAAACTACAATGGAAGAGGCAGATATTACAACAATAATGGGTATAACCGTAACTATAATAGGAATAACCTAAACCAAAATAGAAACCAGAATACTCAAGGTCAGGTTATGACACCTGATCAGTATCAGCAAAGAGAAAAGGAAAGCCAGCAATACTTAAAAGAATTAAGGGATAAAGAAGCTGACAATCAAAAGAAAAGGCAGGATGTTGTAATCGATCCTGGTCCTTCTACGAGCCAGCAGAACTTAGAAAATAGAAATACTGGTCAGAAGAGAAAGTAGAGAGGAAAGAATACATTAACCACACACAACCCAGAGTAGAAGAAATTTATGATTAAGGAACATAGAGGAAATATCATACTAGAGTAAGCCAGTAATAATTCAATTTCGTGTTCAAGAGAGTTGAGATACTTGTAACATTGAGTTTAAAAACAATTTGCAACTGTTTTTAAAACGTGGTGAGAGGAGAATGCCCCCGTAATTGAATTATATAGAGACCACGGTGGCTATATTGAAATTATAAGGAAAGTTATGGCTGTCATAGTTATAACGTGGGTAGTCATGACGTAAGCACGGATGACGCAAATGTTATGCCAGCAGGTTACTTGAGCTGAGATTCTCAGTGACGTCAGCATTTAGTCGAGAATGTTCCAAGATGTACGACGCAGTCGCAGGAAACGAGGAATTCTGCTGAGGAAGAAACTATGCTATTGGAGGAGAGGCATGAACCAATCAACGATAGTTTAAAGGAAGACGGAGATTGCTGAAACTATGGTATTTTTATTACTTTTGGAATGCAGAATTGTGGAAATCCATTTGCAGTAGAAGCATTGATTTGGAATTTTGGTGAAATTTATTTTCAGTTTTTGAATTTTGAAAATCCGTCATGTATTAACGAAGTTGGAACTTTTAGCGATGACGTAGTATCACGCTTTGGAAGGGATGGAAACGCCCCTCGAGAAGTTAATAAAAGGGCTTGCGCAGAAGAGAGGAGCCTCTTTCATTCTCCGATTATTCTCAGATCTCATTCTCAGATCATCGAAGTACAATTGTGAAAGTTCTTTTCTTATACATTCATTATAGTGAGACGTCGAAGTGAACAGCAGTGAAAAGAGTCGTCTTTATAACGCGTGGCGAGGCCACTATATTAACGAAATCCATGTCAAACTAGGTGAAGTTGAAACGGACCTTAGAAAGCTTCTACAAGTTTAGCTTTGAACAGTTAGCGGTCACCGATAAGCTAATTGTATTGTGCAGTGCTACATGCAGTTATAGAGAAAAGCTGAACAATTTCGACCGATTAATTTGAAAGATATTAGCAGTTTTATACGACTGACAAAAGTGATTATCTCGCCACAAGAGAAGCACTTTTGTATAGCCAGAATCAACGCAACGGCTGACGCTGCGAGTGGAATAGAAAGACTTCAGATTGCTTGGTTACAGAACGATACAGTATAATGGAGCAATTGAATACGGCAGTTTGTTCTTCTGACACTACAACCGAAGAGCAGATGGAAGGCTAAAGGGCTTAATGCATTTGGGACATATTTCAACGGAGTAAGATAGCAATATGGAACTTCGCTAATTGCTATTCCACACAAGCGAACATGCGGTGAATACCATCTACACCCATGTTTCGTAATTAAAGGCTGAATACCATCGAACAGCCATGAAAACAATTTCATACTCTGAATATGAATAATTTCTTCGGAAATTTCTACAAAACTTCATGGCGATTGTCTACTGGAACTTCAGGGAATTTTTCAAGAGAGGTCAGGGGTGTCCCGACTCACAAAGAAGATTATTGCCGGAAGGATGTCTATTCGTCTTCGAGGAGCAGAGCGATTCACGGAGAAGGAAGCAGTTCGATTTTCCGGGGGTGCTATTTCCTATTTCGAGGATGGAGCTCAACTTTAACTTGGTGAAATGGATCCATCAGCAGTCTTCTTTGGGGAATTTTCCTCTGGAACGTCAATCGGCAGATAAGGTAGTCGTGAACGTTTATTGTATTTGAGTTTATTAATGATGTTTGAGCAACCGTTTTTCCCATATTTTTATCCTCATGTATTTTGCCCTATTTTCTTGTTGAGATTCTTATTCTCAGTACACCTTGATGAGTTATGCCTTTTTCGACGATTTATTAAGACATTGTTATGTCATGGGCATAGTAAATGATTTTGAATCAGTTGAGACTGATATTTAGATTTTTCAGTAATTAATATTTTTTTGTAGTCACGATTTGACTGTAAGTTAATGATTTCTATGGCAGATTTAAATTCAGACAGCGTGTCATTTTATTAAAGTAATTTTACCCCAGTTTAATTACTTTGACCAATTTTCTGTCATCATCAAGAAGGAAGAACATTTAAATGATTTTAGAGCGTTAAAATCTCTTACGTTGTCGACGATCTTGGAAATACTAGTCGTTATTTGAATTGATTGCAACACAGACATTTATCGTCAGTTATGAATGATCATTGCATCATAGACACTTTTGTGAAAGATTAACTTTAATAATGAATTATTGAATGCATTAAAGTCGAGAACTTTTGTTAGGAGTTTTTCTCAATTAGAGAGTTATATAACGATGTTTGCATTCCCCAGTCTAATTGGATTCTATTCGACTACTTTGCATTTTAGTCGCACTTTATTTGATGATAGTATTTTCATACTACATTTTTTTTAAAGATGTTAATCTTAAATTTTGATAGACCAGACAGGCGTATATAAGCGTATTCACTATTAAATTTGTTTGTGATTGGCAAGTTTTGACTTCATTTCGGTTCATGAATGAAATCCACTAAGGTTAAATAAAAAAACAGTTTTGAAACAATTAATGATTATAAAAATTTTTAAGTGGAACTATGAATGTATAATCGCTAGTGCAGCGCGTGTTGAAAGTCGCTGAGGTATAATGCCCTTGAATATGAAGGAAGTTCCCACAGGAATTAATGTTAAAGAATTATTTGTGGAAGTTTTGTAAGTTATGTGGAAGTTTTTAATGCCATATAGATTAATATATGATGATTTTGGGCATATTTTTAATGCAGTTTGTGCATTAACTTGTTAGCGAAGGAATTTCCGCTGGAGTAAGATTGTCATAGTTCGTTGAAAATTAATCAAGTGAATTTACTGTTATAATTAACACGAGTTTTGAAAGAATTTGAGATAAGATTTTGAATGAAGTTTGCCGTCACAAATCATTATTAAAACCTTTATTAAACCAGATTGTGACATTAACATGTATAACTAACCTTCATTGGTCGATTATATTAAACACGATTATGAAAATTATCAACCGGATGAACCTGTGGTTAATGTATTTCTTAAATTAATAATTTAAACAATTTAAATGTTAATATTGTAAATGATTGCTGTAAATATTTTTGAAAATAATGTAGAACGAGAGTGATGTTAAAGGCGTGCTTATAATATTTTTATTGTCTTTGACAAATATTATAAACAATTTCTAATTGTTATAAATAATTTATGTGATTTTGTTATAAACATTTAAGAGCTAATTAAACATTTGGATTGAACTTAACAAGTTTAAGGAATTAATATAATGATCCAATAGGATGTGAGCAAAGTACTTGAAAGATTTGCGTAAATATAAATGTGAGTTGTCTTGTAGACATTTAAAAGCTTGAGAGAACAAGCTGTATTCTTACGTAACATAGCATGTGAGAAGGGAGTGCATTTGACCAGTATGCAACAGGCTGGAGGGTAGCCCGCAGCTGTGCCAACATCTGGTTCTCAGAGAGTGAGGTCGTACACACTCTGGCCTTGCGACTATAAATACCATTCTCATGTTTATTAAAAGGAAACCAAATGCTCTATATATGTCACACCCTGACGTCCTTTTCCAATCCAATAGTGTTATGAATATTACGTTATTTGGAGCTCTTGGGAGCTAATATGTTCTATATCATGTTGTATGATAATTTTTGCAAGTCCTACTGGAGGACGTAGTCAGATTGACTTGGGCTACTGATAGCCACGTTGATTTTGTTGTGTTAGTAAAATCATACCCTTTATTAGAAATAAAGCTTTTGTACAGTTCAAAGTTCTCGTCTTCGTTTTGGTTCATTTTTAAATGTCATGGTGGAGGTTATTGTGTGAACAGACTTTAGTGATCCTGTTGTCAACTCAAACCCCGAGATAATTAAGAGGTAAGTAACGGTAAGTATGAACCCCCGTCTATTTTGGTGTGTTCCACAATGATTTCCTGTGAACTTCTGTGCTCTTATCTCGATAGTATCTGTCAGTGCCATTTTCATTGATGTAACTGTGCCGGTGCGATTGATAGTTGGCAATCCGATTGAGGGGGCGGATATCTGACAGCCTACTATCCAGGTAAACGGGGACAGTACCATCCTGTCATTTGACTGGAGTAGAAATGAGAAACCACAGAAAATCACTTTCAGGATCGCTGAGGTAGAAATCGAACCCACCTCTTCTTAGTTTTGCCTCACGAGGCTAAGTGTACCCCGTTCCACCGTCAGACCAGAATTATATTTCTTGGTAGAGCCGGGTAACAAAACCCGGCCTCCAAGGCTACATTCAAGAATGTAGGCCACTACGGAACGAGGCGGACATAATGGGGGTGAGATGGGCATTCTATGCGAATAATGTTTTTATGGCCAGAGATGTCCGTACTGACAACTTGGGAATGAGGCGGTCAGTTAGGATCCACCCCGGCAATTGCCTGGAATAGGAGTGGGAAACCAAGGAAATCCACTTTCGAGATGGCTGAGATGGGAATCAAACCTCTTCGGGGATTCCTTTACCATTTATTAGAGGCTAGTATTAGTACCTCCTATTACTACAATTTATTACAGGGTCGGGGATGAGCTCTTTTGTGTGTAGTCGAATGAATCTCTTGAAACCACTTAGTAGCAACGTAGCACCCAGCTAGTTTAACACTTTTACACTTTTTAACGTTGGCTATTTAATAATCGTCAACTTACATGCATTACAGCTGAGTTGCTCGTCTGTGAGCAGTGGAGTACTCGCCGCATTGTGCGAGTAAACCTGCAACATGCAATACAGCTCTGTTGTGGGGGCTGCCGTCACTGCGTGGTGGGTACTTCAAGACTGGCAGGAAAAGCACGGACTTGTACTATGACCTTCGCCCAGTGACGTATTGGCTATCACCCCCAGTCTCTCTCCAACCGTGCTCGGAGCATCACTGCTGAGTACTCGCGTGTACGCTTACTCAAACTCGTGGATTTGGAACAGCCTGCATTACAGAGTAGTTGCTCGAAATGTTTTGTCCCTCGAGGCTGAGTGTACCCCGTTCCAACCCTCAGACCACAGAATTAAATTTCTTGCCAGAGCCGGGAATTGAACACGGACCTCCGGAGGGACTGGCAAGAATGCTAGCCACTACAGACTTTAGAATTGAATCGATGTTTGCTTACTAAACAAACTGTGAGAAGCAGAGGTTCGTGCAAAAAATTATCCCAACTTTGGATACGAACACAACTCAGCTGTATCAACGTTGGCGACTTCCACTTTTAATTTCCACACAACGTAACCCATTAAAATGCCGCACCGTATTACTTTATTTTGTAGCTGTCTTAATTTGTAAGAAATTGAAATTTGATGCTTTCCAGTCGGTGAACACGATTGTACCCAGTTGTGATGGGTCATTCCCTAAACCTGAACAAAAGAAACGGGAGATTAATAATTACATTATTTAAAACTCCGCAATTTTTCTAGGTTTGTGCCGTGTCTTGTGTGGGGTTTAGCCTAGGGCACCAAGCTGGCTCATCAGCCGGCTCTTGGTGTCCCCTCCCGGACCCTCACAGTAGTAGCGAACTGCGCGCTTCATAAATAGGGAGATAGTGCATAGTTCGCTACTCCTGTGGGGGTCCAGGCGGGGAAACCCCACACAAGACACGGCACAAACCTAGAAAGATTGCTGAGTTTTCATTCATTGGCCGTGAAAGTCAATATACCAAATACATTATTTATTTATCATTTATTTATTCTATTTATTTATTTATTACCCCCCGTGGCACTACAGCCCATGAAGGACCTAGGGCTAGGCCTACCAAGCGACCGCTGCCCAGCCATTTGGCATCAGGTCCCCTCGGCCGTTAATCTTGGGTTTCCTGACCGGGGCACTGCCTCACTGTCAGCTGTTAAAACATGGTCAGGTCAGAGTTGTCGTGAATTCTGTCTTTCACGACTAACTAGATCTTTTCTTCAAATTACTTTAATGTCCTTCTTAAGACTCATAGGTGAACTTCTAGTAGTACCCTTTATCACTCTCCATCGACTTCTGTAAAATATTGACGTTCAACAACGAACACTATCAACACATGTTGCTGAAATCAATGACTTATTCCTACTGTATCATCTCAATAAAAATATATAATTCGTGAAATTTCCCAAATTACGAAATCATGTATTCGTATAAACATGAAGAATTAGAATATCAAAAATGCGGCCGAAGAATAACAAGTAGTTCCGTGAAGAACTATACAGCCTATTTTCATATATCCTACTTATGTTAATTGCCTCTATCTACATACAAAATTTCAGTTTGATTGCTGTAATAGATTCGTAGATATTGAGAACCGACTAAATATTTCGGATGGTCGCCATGCTGGATTTTATAGATGTAGGTCCTAGAGTTATGTACTGTTACATGAAGATTATTGTGTACGTGTAGCATTCAAACTTCAATCGCAAAAAGTAACAAGGAGATTTTAAAATTTCGCAAAGCTGCCATCTTGTGGTTATGGAAACAATTGAAATAAATTAGATGCCAGTGGATTAACATTCGTATATGGACATACTGTACCAAGTTTCACTGCTTTCGGATGGTTAAATTGTGAGAAACGTCCATGTGAATATTTATACTTCGCGTCGCCGCCATGTTGGATTTGTGATCATTAGGTTATTTAAAGTCCTATAGGTGAACTTAAGGTCATAGCCCCTATGAACATACAAATATTCAGTTTGATTGCTATAATAGATTCGTAGATATTCAGAGCCGTCTAAATATTTCGGATGGTCGCCATGTTGGATTGTTAAATGTATAGGCCATAGAGTCATGCACCATTAAAGGAAAATTATTGCGTAGGTTCAGTATTCAAACTTTCAAATCGATCGCATGGTTACGACACAATAAATAACAACTTAATTTTAAAATACCGACAGTAGTGGATACGCTGGCTAAAGCGCAGTGTTAGGTCATGGGGCCAAGCTCTCTGCTGACTCGGTAGACGCGTGGGTTCGAGCCCCACCGTTGGCCGTCCTTGAAATGGTTTTCCGTGGTTTCCCCATTTTCAACACCAGGCAAATGCTGGGACGGTACCTTCTGACAGGCCACGGCCGCTTCCTTCCACATCCTTCTCCAATTTCATTCATTCACCTTAATCAATTCCATATCTCATCCCGACGCGCAGGTCGCCCACGGGCGTCGAATAGAAAGACCTGCACCAGGTCTCTGAGGAGACCACACGAAAAAAATTATCGCAAAGCCACCATCTTGAGGTTATGTAAGCAATTGAACTAAATTAGATACCAGTGTATTACTGTACAATGTGTGCAAACATTTCCTGTACCAGATTTCATTGCGGTTGGAACATTAAATCGCGAGAAAGTTCAATTTAAAATTTTCAAATTCGCATGGCCGCCATGTTCGTTTTGTAGTTAACCGGTTTTTGAAAGTCTTATAGATGAACTTCCAGTAGTGTCCTTTATCTCCGTACAAAATTTCTAGGTGATACCGCTAATAGTTTCAGAGATATAGAATGTCGGTGAAATATTTCGCACATCCGCCATTTTGTGGTTATGTAAACAATTAAACCAAGTTAGATGTCAGTGCATTACAATGTGTATAAACATATACTGTGCCAAGTTTTATTGCGTTTGGTTGGTTAAATCAGGAGAAACGTCTATTCAAAAGTCGCAGATTCGCGTGGGCGCCATGTTGGTTTTGTAGTTACCAGTTTTTCAAAAGTCACATAGGTGAACTTCTAGTAGTTCTCTTTATCACCGTACAAAATTCCTGGGTGATATCTGCAATAATTTCGGAGTTATTGAATGCTGGTGAAATATTTCGCACAGCCGCCATGTTGGAATGGTGAGACGTAACAAAATTTGAAGGGCACGGTCGGGGTCGTCCGGAATAGTGCTATGAACTTACCGAGTTTCATTGAAATCTCTCCAGCCGTTTAGATGTTATTACGGGACACACACACACTCCTCAGACACACACACACACGCACACACACACGGACAAAAGGTGATCTCATAAGCCTATTTTTTCAAAATTGAAAATAGGCTAAAAATACTATACGTCAAAATCGAAATACAATGACGTCTGAAACTGACTAAATTAATTTAACGTACATTAAAAATAAGACATCGTCAAATAGCTATTAAAACAGGGTTAGGTCATAAATATCCATACTATAATCCATCTACAATATATATATTAGATCGCTTTATCTACAGCTAATAAATTGTCTTCACGAGGCTGAGTGCACCCCGTTCCAGCCCTCACGTCAGTTTCTAAAATCCCTGATGGAGCAGGGAATCGAACCCGGGGCCTCCGGGTGAGAGGCAAGCGAGCTACCCCTACACTACGGGGCGGGCTTATTTAGTTATTATTAATTATTAATCTAATGCAATGTTTTTCAGCTTTAGGGAATAACCGATCAAAATTGGGTACAATCGTGTTGATGGACTGAAAAACATCAAATGGCTTCAAACACCATGTTGTAAGAAATTACACAATTTGCAGTCAATTCAAAATGCAGCTGCTCAAAATTGGAATTTTTAATGAAATTCATTTTATAAAAGATCCCACTAAGAATTATACGAACTATTTGATGTAGTTGTTCGATCCTATCATCTATCAATTGATGAAGTTGGCAACGCTGACAATCAGGGTTATTTTAAGAAGTATGTTGCGCAGTTGTAAGGACGGATCATGCCCTTCAAAGGATCAATTTTCTTTGCGAATTGATGTAGTAAAAGAATGTTCTGTATCGAGAGTCCAACTTGGTGATTCTTTCGCCAGAAGCACAGCTGATATACTGCTGAAGGCCAGAGAAGACGCGTAGAACATTACTGGGAATTATGCAAGGCCAAGCGCCTGCGGATATAAAAGAAATGGGATGGATAACCTCCACAATAATAATGGCATGGTACATAGAGCACGAGCTCGCACATAGCATCCGGGATTATTGAAACCGTGCTCTGAACACAGTCAAGTCTGTATTCAATGAGAGGGCAACGATTCCGTTGTAAATAATAGTGGTGGTGGTTGTATTAAGGGGTGAAACGTCTAGGACACCTGCCTGTATTGATAAGGATAATGAAAATAAATCAAATTAAAAATTAACATACAAATTAAAATTAAATAAAAATAGTAAAAATTAAAAATATAAATTAAATTAATTTAAGTAAATAGATTAAAAAGTAATAATAAAGAAAATGTAAAATAAAATATAGAAATTTAAAACAATGAAACAAAACAATAACAAGAAGTTCCGTGAAGAACTATACAGCCTACTTTTCATGCCAATGATTATTCTACAGAATATGAACCTATCTAGAATAATGACGAAATTAAGTTGCTAATATCGAAATTTCCAATTAGTTCGAAATACTGTATTCCTGGCATAATGTATCCTAATAGAGCACTACAGTTGATGACTGAATATATTCTTAGTTCCGTCTCTTACGGTACTAAATACAAAATTTGGTTGAAGTCCACTGGATAGCATGGACGTTACATGCAGTTAAACATTGGATCTAACAGCACGCGTAAAATCATGTTGGCAACAATGTCATGCATGTATTGGTCAGAAATAATCTGAAATAATATGATCTATTGTTGTGCCAATTTTGAATGAAATCCATTAGTTAGTATAGAAGTTACATGCATTTTAAAATTGGACCTATCAGCAGGCTTAGAATCATGTTGGCAGCACTGATGTATATTAGTTACTCCAAATTCGTCTAGAATGCCAGGTACTATACGTGTGCAAAGTTTAGAGCTATTGGCTTGCATACTTTCTGATATATTGATATTAGGGTAACACAAATAGGGACAGCACATATTAACAGTTGGCAGCCCTGGTTGCTCCTTAGAATACGCATAGTCATATCTGTTATGGTACACATAGCACATACGAAATTTGGTTGAAATCCAAATGATAGTATGGAAGTTACATGTATTTAAAGTTGGACCTGTCAGCAGGCTTAGAATCATGTTGGTAGCACTGACGTATATAAGTTACTCCAAATTAATATAGAATGTCAGGTACTATACGTGTGCATAGTTTAAAGCTGTCGGCTTGCATAATTTCTGATATATTGGTATTTGGATAAAATAAATTAGGAGCATTTATTAACAGTTGGCAGCCCTGGTAGGTCTTAAGAATACGCTCAGTCATATCTGGTTATGTACACATACAACATACGAAATTTGGTTGAATTCCGCTTGATAGTGTAGAAGTTATATGCATTTAAAAATTGGACCTATCAGGAGGCTTATAATCATTTTGGCAACACTGCCATGTTTGGCATCCTGGAAATTAAACTGAAATATTATGATCTGTACGTGTGCCAATTTTGAAATAGCTCCCATTCATACTTTCCAAGATATCCAACATGGAGCTCAAATTTCAATTGCGACTTTTTAGCAGTTGGTAGCACTGACATCATTTTCAAATATGGCCGTGAGATATTCAGGTATAGATCTTTACTCCTACCAAATTTTGTTTCGATTTCTGCAGCCGTTTAGGAGTTGATAGGGGGGGACACACACACAGCCAGACAGACAGACAGACAGAAGGACAGACAGACAGACAGACAGACAGACAGACAGACAGACAGACACACATTTGCCCGATCTCATAAGTCTACTTTTTCCTCATTTTTGCAAAATGTGAAAAGTAGGCTAATAACCTAAAATTTAAATAAAAAACAAGAAGTTCCGTGAAGAACTATACAGCCTACTTTGCATGCCAATGATTATTCTACAGTATATGAACCTATCTAGAATAATGACGAAATTAAGTTGGTAATATCGAAATATCTAATTAGTTCAAAATATACCTGGTATAATGTAGCCTAATAGAGCACTAGAGTTGGCAGCCCTGGTGACTGAATATATTCTTAGTTCCTCCTCTTAAGGTACAGAATACAAAATTTGGTTGAAGTCCAATGGACGTTACATGCAGTTAGACACTGGATCTATCAGCACGCGTAAAAGCATGTTGCCAACACTACCATGCGTGTGCTGGTCAGAAATAATCTGAATTATTATGATATCTTGTTGTGCCAATTTTGGATGAAATCCATTTGTTAGTATAGAAGTTACATGTATTTTAAAATTGGACATATCGGCAGGCATAGAATCATGTTGGCAACACTGCCTTGTATTAATTACTCCAAATTAATCTAGAATCTCAGGTGCTATACGTGGGCAAAGTATAGAGCTGTTGGCTTGCATACTTTCTGATATATTGATATTAGGGTAAAAAGAATATAGACAGCATTTATTAACAGTTGGCAGCCCTGATTGCTCTTAACAATACTTATAGTCATGTCTGTTATGGTACACATAGCACATACGAAATTTGGTTGAAATTCAACTGATAGTATAGAAGTTACATGTATTTAAAATTGGTACTATCAGCAGGCTTAGAATCATGTTGGTAGAACTGACGTATATAAGTTACTCCAAATTAATCTAAAATGTCAGAATATACGTGTGCAGAGTTTAAAGCTGTTGGCTTGCATACTTTCTGATATATTGGTTTTTGGATAAAAAAAATAGAGAGAGCATATTAACAGTTGGCAGCCCTGGCGGCTCTTAAGAATACGCTCAGTTTTATCGGTTTATGTACAGATATTACATACAAAATTTGGTTGAAATTCAATTGATAGTGTAGAAGTTATATGCATTTAAACATTGGACCTATCAGAAGGCTTAAAATTATTTTGTCAACACTGCCATGGTTGGCCTCCTGGAAATTAAACTGAAATAGTATTATCTACATGTGTGCCGATTTTGGAATAGCTCCCATGCATACCTTGCAAGATATCCAACATGGAGCTCAAATTTCTAGTGCGTTTTTTCAGCAGTTGGTAGCACTGACATCATTTTCAAATATGGACGTGAGCTATTCCGGTGCACATCTTTACTCATACTAAATTTGGTTTTGATTGCTGCAGCCGTTTAGGAGTTGATAGGGGGGGGGGGGACACACACACAGCCAGACAGACAGAAGGACAGACAGACAGACAGACAGACAGACATACAGACAGACAGACAGACAGACACACATTTTCCCGGATCGATCTCATAAGTCTACTTTTTCCTCATTTTTGCAAAATGTGAAAAGTAGGCTAATAAACTTAAAAAATAAATTAATTTATTACGTAATTTTTAGTTGTAGGTTTCATGTCATCTTTCATTTTCACTGTCACCCACACAATGTGGGGCCGATAACCTCGATGTTAGGCCCCTTAAAACAACAATTATCATCAGTACATCACGGATTCCACGTAAAAAGGAGGTCCCGTGGCTCATGATCTCAAGATTGACGGTCACGTTAAACTACAAGCTTCCTTCCTTTTTTAGACTTAACCCCCCATCATAAGTACAGACACCACAATAACACAGGTAATCAGACATATTCTCCACATATCCTAATGCACGGGACTGATAGTCCCCAAGTGAGCCCTTAAGTGAAATAACAACTAAAACATGAGATGATGATGATGATAATTGTTGTTTTAAGGGGCCTAACATCTAGGTTATCGGACCCTAATGGTTTGGGTGTTTGTGAAAGATGAGAATGAAAACTATAACTAATACTAACTACAGAATTACATACTAGAAGAAGAAATGGTAAACAAATAAAGGATAAGGCAAATAAAGTTAAGGGGGAAAAGAAATGCCCTCAACACTCGAAGAACGAGGATTGAGGGACTTGGAAGGAAGGAGATCAATGAGAGGCAGATAGGAAAGGGAAAGAGGAGAGGGTTCGCCCCAGAGGCAATGGAAACGGGAAGGGGGAACCAGACCCAGCTCAGGAATCCCTCGGGGTCACCAACTCCTGAACTCACCAGTCGTGAGCCCCTGAGGGTGTAGCAATATCCAGGGTGCACCAGAAGTGTTGGGGCTACACACAACCTGCCTCCTTAGGGGCCTTGAGCTGAAGGCAGGAGATATGAAGAGAACAGAAGAGGTCTGACCCCTCGAAGAATGAGGGATCAGAAAAGATGAGACAAGGGGCCCTTGGGGCGGGAAAGTGAAAGACTCCCTAGGCCTCGGATACCCTAATACCATCGGGGTCGGAAAACAACAAGAGTTGACCAAGGGAGGTCGATAGGAAAGATGACATAGAGGAGCCCTGCACAAGTAAGTGGAAGTAATGCCGAACTCAGCTGGGGCCCAGTGGTCGCCAACCCACGTCCCACTAGTCGTGAGCCCCTGGGGTTCTAAAACATGAGGTATGTATGACAATTCATATATTGTAATGAAATCCTTGACTTCAACTTTCATTCAGCGTTTTCATCATTAGGAACTAGTCTACGTCATAAATTTAACAAATTGTCTTGTATTTATTGTCAAGGCCATCCATTTCAAATTACGAAGTGCTGTCTCAAAGTGGAACATATTTAGATTAAAAAAAAAAAAACACTGTCACAAGTAACAGCAAGTTTGTTCCCTAACCTATAATTCATATTATCTAGGATGGGTCAAGAATAACGTTCGCCGAAAATACTGGGTGGACTACTTAAAATTTCAACCGCAAATATATCTGAAACAAGAATAGATATTGAATTAAGACTTTCACAGGCATGAAAGCAGGGAAGGAGCTCATTAAACTAAATCGTATGTGTTATTAAACACGTAAGAAAATATGATGTTCAACATAAAATTACGTGTTTTTAAATGGACTCCCCGTATTATTTATTGCACATGGGATAACATGGAAACTCACGTTAAGAGTAACATTTGTTGGCTTGCAATAGATCTACATAGAATATGAAGTTGACGCTTGAGATAAACGAAACACGCATCAGTTGCATCAAGCGCGAACTTCACATTAGGGCTGGTACTTTTTATCAATTAATTTCAATTATCGAAGCATAAAAATCGATTAATTGCACAAATAACGATTAATTGATTCGGGACTTAATCGATTGGCCGTTAAATCGATTAATCGGTTGGTCAAATAATTAACAATTTGTTTTGTTTTGTCGCTCTCACAGAAGCAAAATGAACATTTAATTAATTAAATATATTAAATCATATATTTTTAAATAAAGTACCTTCTTTGTGAAATCTAGGCCAGAACAAAGTAAAATTGTAAACATTGAAGAAGAATTCAAAATCTTTAGTGAAAACCATTGATTTTATTTTTTCGAAACTCTTCCCAAGTCAATCAAATTTCCTCCCACTGTTTCTGACTCTCATTTGGTTATTGTTAACAAGGAAGAACACTTTGTATATTTAGGCATAAAGTAACTTTTATAAATTTCTATACATCATTCTCATAATAAGCGTAACTCAAATTAAGCAACGACTTCTCGTTTAAACTTCTTTTCTTATTTCGCGTCTAATAATCAATAAATCGATTCTTCTGTTAGTCGGTTAATCGATTCAACAGTCAGTCGATTAATCGTTTTCGATTAATTTCAATTCGATCAATCGATTAGTAATCTATAATATTAACCGAACATCGCTCATTACCAACTCTACTTCTAATCGCCAAGTGATTGACGTACTGAAAATGAAAATCCACAGCCTGCTTCCAGTCGACCGAC
Organism: Meconema thalassinum; assembly: GCA_946902985.2. Lineage (NCBI taxonomy): Eukaryota > Metazoa > Arthropoda > Insecta > Orthoptera > Tettigoniidae > Meconema > Meconema thalassinum. The sequence goes on from OX336396.1 coordinate 151,380,709, forward strand.
CGGGTCAGGAATCGAATGAATGAAGCCCCCATCTAGCGGCGAGGATATGAACTAAGCCGACTGCCGAAGCCTGTCGCACTCCCCAGGGGCAATGATTAAATGAATGACAGATGAATGAAATGAGAGTGGAGAGTGTTGCTGGAATGAAATGTTGGACAGGGAAAACTGGAGTACCCGGAGAAAAACCTGTTTGCCCCCGCTTTGTCCAGCACAGATCTCACATGGAGTGACCGGGATTTGAACCACGGACCCAGCGGTGAGAGGCCGGCGTGTTGCCGCCTAAGCCACGGAGGCTACGTTTGACGTACTACGGAGCAACAAATGCTGCCAACAGCACCTTTTACTATACGTTTCTCATGCCTTTCGGCGCTCCCTGGCCTGTATTCCAGGCTGCCTAGTCATACCCAGGGCCTGGATAATACAGTGAGTCCGGGAATGTTCTCCGCAGTGCCTACATGCGTCTGGGAGAGCTAGCTACAGCAGTTACGTTGGTAGCACGGCTGCCGCTTGCATCATATTAGCCTTTCACGAATTGATTGCCGACGGTCGAGATTGGAACTATTCTTTGTTTACTTGAGTCACACGTCAGCCTGCTTCGTTGACAGGTACAGTTGCGCGAGTAGGATATGACTCAGCTCAAGTAGCCTCTGTCATCGTTTAACTGTCCGTAGTGACATGAGCTCCTATGACGCGCAATGCTGTTTGACTTATGTGCAGAATGCATTCTGTCGTCGCTGTGTTCCCTAATAACAAGCAAACAGTATACTTTGTACTCACCACAGCCATTCATAACAGATGCTGGTAGTGCTGATGACACATACGCTCGCTAATTGCAATACACACTGACGATTTCGACAGGCTACAGCCCACACGTGTGGGAGTCACCCTGTCAAAGACACCGTGCTACCAACTAAACTCATGACTCAACCACTCACAGCTGCACGTAACCACAGCGGAGAACATTCTCGGGCGCCCTGTATTACGTGCTTAACTTTCCAGAAATATATATTTATTTGTGTGCTTAAAAGTGGAAAATATGTGATTAAGTCTCCAAAATACGTTCTTAAATTTGTATCATACTGTATATGTCCCCCAGTTACTCGAAATATAGTTAAAACGTCTAGCTGCTTGAATAATCCATAATCCTCTCTACAGTACAATTGTTCCCGATTAATAGGCCGTGGCTTGCCTCAGTTTCCGAACCCTACAATACTTACTGCAGATGCGCGATACGAAATCATGAATTTCATTCTACAGAGCAGAAGAAAAGGATATTTCAAAAACTTTCATAGCACTCTGTCAATACTCACAAGTTTCGCAGACCACTGTAATTTCAAGTAAAATTTCCCGTCAAGGACTATTGGAGCCTTAATTACACTGTCGACTTCAGCCCCCTGCTATACTTAATGATCGGGGAATTTCTGTCATGAAACAGTACTACAGTACAGAGACAAGGGTTCATTCACGAAATAGAGAAGCCAATTACTGGAATTGCCAAGGGGCGAAAATGTGGGCAGCAATCATCTTAGTACGAAGGTGGATCAAAAAGTTAGTTGCTCTAACGCGTTGCAGCAGCGCGCTGTGTGTCGCAAACGTGGGCACAGCGGAGAAAGGGACAGGCACAGCCCACACGTCTGTTAGGCAGGTCGCTATGGTGTCTCGTCTTGTGTGGTGTGAATAGCGGCCAAATGCAATAGCGCGTCGACTGGACGTTCACTCCAAATATGAGGTGTCGTATTGTCAAACGCTGGACCGGTTGCTTAAAGCGATCAAAGAGAAGAGCCGGGGGAAATTGAGCGCCAGTGTGATTTTGTTGCACGAGAACGCAAGGCCCGCCAAACGAGCGACCTGCTGCAGCGTTTCAAGTGGGAGCTCTGCCAACATCCACCCTACAGTCCCGACCTAGCGCCATGTGACTTTCATCTGTTCGGTAAGCTCAAAACGGAGCTCGGTGGTCGCCGTTTCCAGACCGATGAGGAAGTGAAGGACACTGTCTCCGTGTGGTTGCAGAACGCTGGAGGAACTTCATATGAATCCGGCATTGACAAGTTGGTTGTGCGTTCGCAGAAATGTTTGGAGTCTCTTGGAAACTATGTGGAAAAGTGACGTTACATTGTATGCCGTTATAGGCGTGTTGCTGTTGTGTAGGTGGTGTAATAAATGGCCATAACTGGGAAGTGCAAATTATTTTTTGATCTGCCCTCGTAGTACAACCTACCACCAAACATAGGAAATATGTGCTTATGAATGCATACGCCAGGACATGTATTTATTTATAACAAGTAGTTCCGGGAAGAATTATACAGCCTATTTTCATATATCCTACTTATGGTAATTGCCTCTATCAACATACACAATTTCAGTTTGATTGCTGTAATAGATTCGTAGATATTGAGAACCGACTAAATATAGCGGATAGTCCCATGTTGGATTTTTACATAATTGTGTAGGTCTTAGAGTTATGTACTGTTATATGAAGATTATTGTGTACGTGTAGTATTCAAACTTCAATCGCATGATTATGACACAAGAATTAACAAGATGTTCAGTAAAGAACATATAGCCTACTTTCTCCTAAATGTATGAGTATAGTTATAACTCGTTATTATCAAAGAGTATAATAGAATCATTTCTTGGTTGAAGACCTTAGAAACTATTTACCTCTACCAAACGCCACAACCTAGATAAAAACTGCTACCATCATTGAAGAAAGAAAGATAAGAAATATCTCAAGAATGTTATGGATCTGGAGACATAATCGACCGGACTGGCGGCGTGGCTCAGCGGTAACGTTCTCGCTTGCTGGGCCCTAGGTTGCAGGTTCGTATCCTGGCGCAGTCAGCTGGCATTTGAGGGTGCACAAATGCGAGGGAGCCGTGTCAGTACATTTACTGGCACGTTAAAGATCCCCTTCGGGCCAAAATTCCGACATCCCGGCGTCTCTAAAAGCAGCAGTAGTTAAAAGGGACCTAAAACCAATAACATTATTATTATTATTATTATTATTATTATTATTATTATTATTATTATTATTATTATTATTATTGTTATTATTATTATTACATATACGACCTGCCGTGGGCAACATCCAACTTTGAGTTGAGGCATGTCTTTACACGTCTGGTTGTGCATGGCTTTCACAACCCTATTGAATTAACAAATCTTTCCATGACCCTACAGAGACGTGTGTATACAAACTATGTGGATATTTTCGATTGCTATTTGCCTGAAATAAAAGTATTAATAACCTGAACTAGCACCAGCGGCTAGAATTCAGTTGCTATGTGAAATCATTTTGTTCTTTACTTCAAATAACATTTTCAAATAACGCACAATAGGCTGTTACAAACCCTTTAAAATAAGAAGTAAAAATGTATCATAGTAACCTATCATCTTGTCATTCTTCAAATTCGATGCGCATAGAATGCCAATGGTATACTATCAATGGAGTCCCATGTAGACCAGTCGTGAAATCTAGTGGAGAAGTATCGAACAACATAATCCTAACAGGGCCAGTGCATTCTAGCGGCCATAAGAAGAAAATTTTCAATAAAATCTGGAAGTTAATAAGTAGGCCGGCGTGCAGTTACCTTTTAGGCTGCTAGATGTCTCGAGCAAATCTTCTGGCGAATTATGTTTTAATTAAATATAAGTTTTGCACCGTAATATGCACAATATAACGCTTAATTTTAAAACGTCTGAGTCATTACAAAGCAACAAATATGTAAAATTTCAAGCAAAAAACATAACACTGATGGGGTTTGAACCATAGGCATATGATTAATAGACCAACGCTTCACCATGGAGCCATTTGTGCCAACGAACATTGATCTATATAAAATGACTTACATAGAACTTGTTGGCAAATAATGATTTAGACCTAACGATTTCATCAGTGGAGTATATTATTTATATATAAGTCATTTCATACAAAGTTTATTTATTTTGTATCAGTACGCTATATTGCATGCAATACTCAAATTAGTGAAATATAAGTCAGGCACAAGATATCCGCTGCCATCTTGTCTTCTTACCGAGACGGCTCAGCTTTTTAAAATCACTTCTGCACTATAGTATTACAAAATAAACTTTTAATTTCGAACGTGCCTCTTCCTTTAGAACAGTTAAATCGATTCTCGGCTCGATAATCGGAACTGGTGGGTCCCATGATATGGATTATAAAGTTTGAAAAATTCGCACGGCGCCATCCTGAAATGGTACGGCGGAAGACCTTGTAGTTTGGTCACAAGACGCGTCCTATATGAAGGTATGTTATTACCAAATTTGGTAGAGATCGGATAATTTGGTTAGTCACTATTTGATTTTACGTTTTGAACGTTTGAGTGGCCGCCATTCAGTTTTGGTAAAGATGGCGGCGATATAAAACATGACACTGAGGTGCCCTTTGCTTGTTCTACCTCTGTACCAAATTTCGTTCAATTCGGTTTCACCGTGTTCGAATTGATAGGGGGGGACAGACATTCAGAGTACACACACTCACACACACACACACACAGAATCACACACACACATACACACACACACAGAGAGACAGACACACAATTTTTGGCCCTGTAGTGATCTCATTAGTCTACTTTCATTTTTTGCAAAAATCAAAAGTAGGCTAAAAACGAGATTTTAAAATTTCGCACAGCTGCCATCTTGTGGTTATGGAAACAATTGAAAAATTTAGATGCCAGTGGATTAACATTTGTATAAGGATTTACTGTACCAAGTGTCACTGCACTCGGATGGTTAAATTGCGAGAAACGACCAAGTGGATATTTATACTTCGCGTCGCCGCCATGTTGGATTTGTGATCACCAGGTTATTGAAAGTCCTATAGGTGAACTTATGCTTATAGTCCCTATGAATATTAAAACATTCAGTTTGATTGCTGTAACAGATTCGTAGATATTGAGATCCATCTAAATATTTCAGATGGTCGCAATGTTGGATTGTTATATGTATAGGCCATAGAGCCATGTACCATTAAAGGAAAATTATTGCGTAGGTTCATTATTCAAACTTTCACTTCGATCGCATGATTACGACACAAGAAATAAAAACTTAATTTTATAATTCACACAGCCGCCATCTTGAGGTTATGTAAACAATTGAACTAATTTAGATACCAGTGCATTACAATGTGTATAAACATTTCCTGTACCAAGTTTCATCGGGTCTGGATCATTAAATCGCGAGAAAGGTCTGTTTAAAATTATCAATTTCGCTTGGCCGCCATATTCGTTTTATAGTTAACCGGTTTTTGAAAGTCTTATAGATGAATTTCCAGTAGTGCCCTTTATCTCCGACCAAAACTTCAGGGTGATATCGCTAATAGTTTTAGAGATATAGAATGCCGGTGAAATATTTCGTACAGCCGCCATCTTGAGGTTATGTAAACAATAGAACGAAGTTAGATGTCGGTGTATTACAATGTATATAAACATATACTGTACCAAGTTTTATTGCGTTTGGTTGGTTAAATCAAGAGAAACGTCTATTTAAAAGTCGCAACTTCGCTTGGCCACCATGTTGGTTTGTATTTACCAGGTCTTCAAATGTCACATAGGTGAACTTCTAGTAGTTCCCTTTATCACCGTAAAATATTCCAGGGTGATATCTGTAATAGATTCGGAGATATTGAATGCTGGTGAAATATTTCGCACAACTGCCATGTTGGATTGTGGAGACGTAACAAAATTTGAAGGGCGCGGGTGGGGTCGTCCGGAATAGTGCTATGAATTTACCAAGTTTCATTGACATAGCTCCAGCCGTTTATAAGTTATTAGGGGGGGGGGGCACACACCATCACACACACACAACCACACGCACACACACACAGACAGACACACGGACAAAAGGTGATCTCATAAGCCTATTTTTTTTCATAAATAATAAAAATATGCTAAATACGGTAAAAATATGTAAATAAATAGAAAATATTTAGTTAAATAAAACATATTTAAACACACAACTATCCGGGCGTTAGTTATTACAGAGGTGTGTAAATTACTAGATTCGACGCCTGATCTCCAACATTTCATTTAGAATTTTCATGTGTTAAACCAGTAGAATTGTTTTGCAAGGCACTTGAAATTATTTCAAATGCAAAGCCAACTGTCTTAACTACTGTATATTTCCAGGTGTCACTGCGGGTTCGATTCCCGGTTCTGCCAAGAAATTTAATTCTGGTCTGGGGACTGGAACGGGGTACACTCAACCTCAAAACTGAGAAGAGGCGGGTTTGATACCTACCTCAACCATCCTGGAAGTGCTTTTCCACTTATAGTAAAGCCATCATTACTTCCGACTTGACGTTTCAGTGTTACCTTAGAGTTATCTAGCGTTCAGAAGGAAAATCACTTTAACTAGACAATCACAGGCAGCCATCCAAATCGATATGTCACGACAAATTGAGTTTCGTTCGCGATGTCGCGATTTAGCGAATTAAACTCTAGCCTAGCACTGAAACGTCAATCGGAAGTAATGATGGCTATACTATACTCCAGGCAAATTCCGCGATGGTACCTAACTTGAGGCCACGGCCGCTTCCTTTCCAAATCCTACCTCATTTTCATGTACATACATTATTACAGCTATCATAATTATGCAGGACAGATTTCATATACACTCAAGAACACGGGGGTACATGACCACGATGACACAAAGCCCACAAAAGAATCAACAACAAAAATCAACACAAGTGGGTCAAATATTTTCGTTTCAATATCACAATATAACAAAAAACAAACAAAAAAATGGAATGCAGCCGAAATAAATCAGAAACCTCTATTTATTTATTTATTTATTGGTGCCTTTATTGTGGCGAAGTTAGGGCTCTAGGCCCTCTCTTACACTTAACCACATACAGTGCAACTTACATGAATACTCACATATGTTATTCTTAACCTACCAAACTTAAATACCAGGAAAACCTTAAATACTAGAATAAAATAAAATAAAAATTAAATTAAATTAAATTGGCGACTGCGTGATATTAACTAAGCTATACAATTTAAATGACATACATTTTAAAAAAAATTATACTATGGTCATTCACTCACACATTCATACACAAATTGTTCTAGTTGGCCTACGAATTCAAGAGGAAATCTTTACATGCACGTTTGAAAGTTGTAAGGGATGTACAATTTCTAACGTCTCCAGGACAATTATTCCAAATTCTAGTTCCCGACACGAGGAAAGAGTTACTGAAGGCAGAAGAATGATGTAGAGGAATTGCAATTATAGATCCAGATCGCGTGTGACGATCATGAAAGGAAGAAAGAAAACGAAAATTACAAGAGAGATAGTGAGGAGTACTTTCATTGAGAAGTCGATAGATGAGGGTACAAATGTGCAGGTTCCTTTGTTGTTCTACTTTTAGCCAGGAAAGTAGATCATAAAAAGGAGACACGTGTGAGGAAAATTTCAAGGAGAAAATAAACCTAATGCAGGAATTTAAAGCTCTCTGAAGTTTCTTGTTTTGTTCACCGGTAGCATCTACTAATACAACATCACAGTAGTTAAATATTGGGAGTATCAAGGTTTGGACGAGTTTTATTTTCAAGTTACGGGGTAGAACGGACTGGTGAATCTTAAGTGGATGAAGTGACGAGTAAACTTTCCTGCATGTATTAGTAACGTGCCCATCCCAATTCAAAGTTTCATTTAGTGTGACTCCAAGACTTTTTACCGATTTAGAGAACGGGATAGCAACACCATTTAGTTGAATTAAAGAAAGCGGTCTACTGTGTAAATGGAAAAGCAATTTAGTCTGCCCTATTACGATAGCTTGGGTTTTAATTGGATTGATGGCAAGAGAATTTTCAGTTGCATAGCGGCTGATCCTCTTTAGATTTAGATTCATATTTTCAATTGCCGCATCTATGTCGTTTACTTTTGTGTGGCAATATATCTGAAGGTCATCAGCATATAGATGGTAATTGCAGTTTTCCAGTTTCGAAGAGATGTCGTTCAGATATAGAATGAATATAAGGGGGCCGAGAATTGAACCCTGAGGTACTCCATTTGTTTTGAACTTCCACTCAGTTCTGTTTTCATTAAGGAGTACACGTTGTCTTCGGTTATGAAGATAGGAGGCGAATAATTTGAGAGCAACGGGGCTAAGATGGAAGGATTGCAATTTAGCCATAAGTATGTCCGTGTTAATGGTGTCGAATGCACTGCTGAAGTCTAGAAGAATGAGTATAGTCACTTTACGCTCATCCATTGCTCGTCTTACGTCATCAGTGATCTTAATGAGTGCAGTAGATGTGCTGTGCCCTTTCTTAAATCCAGATTGTAACGGATCAAGTAGTGAGTATTGCGTCAAGTACTGAAGAAGTTGTTCATGCATAAGTTTTTCTAGTATTTTGGAAACTGAGGAAAGTATGCTTACAGGTCGATAGTCGGATGGAGAATTAGCAAGAGAATTTTTCGGAACTGGAATAACTAAAGCATCTTTCCATATTGTTGGGAAGAAACCTTCTAAAAGACATGTGTTACAAATGTGCGTAATAATTGGCAGTAATACTTCTATCAGGTTAACGATAAAGGAAATTGGGATGTCATCTATTCCGACTGCTTGTGATTTGATAGATTTTTTTTTTCTTACGACAGTATCATCTATTTTACGAAACTTGAATAACGGTCGGTGAGGTAGTGGGACACATCGCAGTGTATTTATTGTTGTTTGTATTATTTGGGGATCAGTTCTAATTATTTCTCGAGCAAAGTGAGCATTTAATTCATTGGGATTAATATCCTGCGTATTGGTGTTTTTAGTGCGCCTCCCAATACCTACCGACCTGAGTTGCTGCCAGGTGCTCCTAGCGTTCAAGTTACCGGCTAGCTGTTGGAAGTAGGCATACTTTTTATTTCGAATCATTTGTTTAACTCGATTTCTAAGCACACCTCTATGGACATCAAATTGGCAGGTGAAAAACTAAAGGAAGTAGGAGACTTCTGTTACTTAGGAAGCAAAATAACCAGTGATGGACGAAGCAAAGAGGATATAAAAAGTAGGTTAGCTCAGGGAAGAGCATTTCTACAGAAGAGGAATCTGTTGACATCGAATATATATTTAGGCAATAGGAAGTCATTTTTGAAAGCCTTTGTCTGGAGCGTGGCACTCTATGGAAGTGAAACTAGAACCATTGGTGCAGCAGAAAAGAGGAGAATTGAAGCATTTGAAATGTGGTGTTACAGGAGAATGATGAAGATCAGATGGGTAGATAGGGTTAGAAACGAAGAGGTATTAAGATTGGTGTGAGAGGAGAGATGTTTCTGGCGACAGCTAATGAAGAGAAGAGATAGGTTGGTAGGACACATACTAAGACACCCAGGAATAGCAAGCTTAGTTATGGAAGGAAGGGTCGAGTGCAAGAACTGTAGGGGTAGACCAAGGTTAGAATATGATTGCCACAGATGTAGAGATGAAACGATTAGCTCAGGACAGGGAGGCTGCATCAAACCAGTCAAAAGACTGAAGACTCAAACAACAACAACAACATATTATAGCGTGCCTTACCGTAGGTCTGCAATAGAGTAGTAACGCGCTGCTCCTATCTGTCATATTGTCCTTCATGGACTGATAAAGGGACTGCCCCTCCCAGTTTAAAATCACCTGGCTATCGACAAACACCTACACTTTCAGCTAAATATGAATGGTGCAGAGAAAGAAACGACTTTTCTCCAGGGGCTCACATCTAGTGGGGCGTGGGTTGGCGACCACGTGACCCCAGCTGAGTCCAGCATTGCTTCTACTTACTTGTGACGGGCTCCTCTCCGTCTTCTTTCCCGTCGACATCACTTGGTCAACTCTTGTTCTCTTCCGACCCCAACCGTATTAGGGTATCTGAGGCCTAGGGAGTCTCTTCATTTCCCGCCTTAATTGGCCCTTGTCACATCTTTTCTGATACCCTGCTTCTGCGAGGGGTCAGCCTTCTTTTTCTTCTCATATTATCTCCTGCCTTCTGCTCAAGGCCCTCAAGGAGGCAGGGTGTATGTAGCCCAACTACCTCTGGTGCACCCCTGATATTGCTACACCCTCAGGGGCTCACGGCTGGTGAGTTCGGGAGTTGGCGACCCCGAGGGATTCCTGTGCTGGGTCCGGTTTCCCCATGTTATCCATTATCTGTGGGGCGGATCCTCTCCTCTTTCACTTTCCTATCTGCCTTTCATGGCTCTCCTTCCTTCCAAGTCCCTCAATCCACATTCTTCGAGGGTTGAGGGCATTTCTTTTCTTCCTGTCCTTTATTTGCCTTATTCTCCTTTAGTTTTCCATTTCTTCTTCTAGTATATAAGTTAGTAGTTAGTTTTAGTTATAGTTTCCATTTCATTATCATCTTCACGATTACCCAAACCATTAGGGGCCGATAACCTAGATGTTTGGCCCCTTAAAACAACAATTATCATCATCATCATCATCAAGAAAGGACTTTCTTACTTACTTCCTTGGCGCTACAGCCTAGGATGAGCTTTGCCCTCCCTCACGATTCTCGTCCAATCTCCTCGATCCTGTGTCATTTCCCACTATATTCGAACCCCCATAATCTTCAAATCTTCCTCCAGGTCCTGCATCAATCTCTTTCTCTGCCTTCCACGTCTTCACCTCCCTTCCATGGCCCCAGTTCGCAACTTCTTTGTTTTTTTTTATTTATCGTGTGGCTTTTAGTGCCGGGAGTGTCCGAGGACATGTTCGGCTCGCCTGAGTCTGTAGCTGCTTCCAGCGGAACCCTTAGGGTGAGCTACAATTTCCGTTCAGTTCAAGTAGTTCCAACTTTCGCTACCGGATATAAATGATACGTAGTGGTGAACGTTGGAACTTTGATAGAGCGTTCCGACGAAATCTAACCTAACAATTTAGCTTCACACATGATTAGTCTGTGGAAGGATCTTTTACATGCCATAAATCTATGACATGGGACCGCCGTCTTTACTTCACCTCCGAAGGAAGGCATACTGGAGGATTTTTAACGCTCTTAAAAAATCCGACGACTTCGGCCGGGTTTGAACCCGTTATCTTGGGAACAGCAGTTCAGAATGCTACGAACTACGCCACCGAAGCCGCTACTAACCTGTGCTCACTCATTCCTTCCACATGACCTAACCAAGCTAACCGCCGGGACTTCACAAACCTCACTATGTCTTCGCCTCTGAGAATCTCTTCTATTTCTCCATCCTTCTCCCTCTCTCACAGGGCCATAAATACTCCTCACTATTTTCCGTTCAAATTTCACAGACCGTCTAATGAGAGTCTTGTAAAGTTTAACTTTCAGTTGCCCAGATAAACGTGCTGATTTTAAGAGCTTAATATTAGCGAAGTATGCTCGGTTTCCTGCCATGATACTCTTATTGATCTCTTGTGTCACTGAATTTCCACAATTTAATTCAGTACCAAGATAGTTGAAGCTCTTTACGCTCTCAAATTCATAATGTTCAAAGATTATGTTTTGGAGGCATCTCCTCTACTCCATGACTGACATCATCATGTATTTTGTCTTAATTTCATTGATTCAAAGCCTCATTTGTTGACTCTTCTCTTCCAAGGTCGTGAACATATCTTTAAGGTAGTCTAGGTTTCTCGCCACTAATGCTATATCATCAGCATACACGTAGGCCTGTTTGGACTTGAAAACTATGGCCATTATTTAATACAATTACACCTCGATATATATTAGGGGATGAAAAATAAATACCACTTACAAAAATTCCAGTTATGGAGAAATGCTAAATTAAATACTGGTCACAAAATAAAAATATGTGCTCAGTTATAAAACTGATTGTTTGAGCAGAAAGCCGCAAAAATTGAAAGAAAACTGCTGTGAACAAACTTAACCATACTGCATGCAACTTCCCGTTTTGAATTGATAGCAACACAGTATCAGCCAAAAATGGCGGATGCTCCACTGTGAACATAGCGGAACATAACCTACATTTCTCCCATATGAAAGAAAGGTAAAGATAAACTACAGTTCATAACAAGTAGTTCCGTGAAGAACTAAATAGCCTATTTTCATATATCCTACCTATGTGTGTTGCCTCTATCAACATACAAAATTTCAGTCTGATTGCTGTAATAGATTCGTAGATATTGAGAACCGTCTAAATATTTCGGAGTATCGCCATGTTGGATTCTTTTATATATGTAGGCCATAGTGTTATGTACTTTTAAATAAAGATTATTGCGTAGGTTTATTATTCAAACTTCAATCGCATGTTCAAGACACAAGAAATAAAATCCAGTTTCTAAAATGTTGCCACCATCTTGAGGTTATGAAAACAATTGAAATAAATTAGATATCAGTGGATTAAAATTTGTATAAGCATTTACCCTACCAAGTTCCACTGAGCTCGGACTGTTAAATCACGAGAAACATCCATTTAAATATTCGCCGCCATGTTGAAATTTGTGCTCACCAGGTTAATGAAATTTCCATAGGGGAACTTATGTTAATTGCCTCTATCAACACACAAAATCTCAGTTTGATTGCTGTCATAGATTAGTAGATATTGAGAACCGTCTAAATATTTGGGATGGTCGCCATGTTTGATTTTTTTATATAACAGGCCATAGAGGTATGTACTATTAGATGAAGATTATTGCATTGGTTCATTATTCAAACGTTGACTTCAATCGCATGATTAGGACCCAAGTAATAAATACTATATTTAGAAATTTCGCACATCCGCCATCTAGAAATTATGTAAACAATTGAACTAAATTAGATGTTAGTGTACTGCAATGTGTATAAACATTTGCTGTACCAAGTTTTATTACGTTTGGATGTCTAAATCACGAGAAAAGTCTATTTAAATGTTTCAACTCGCTTGACCGCCATGTTAGTTTTGTATTTAACAGGTTTTTGGAAGTAACATAGGTGAACTTCCAGTAGTGACGTTTATCACCGTACAGCAATCCAGGGTGATATCAGTAATGATTTCAGAGATATAGAATGCCGGTGAAATATTTCGCACAGCCGCCATGTTGGATAGGTGTGACGTAATAAAATTTAAAGGGCACGGTCGGGGTTGGACAAAATAGTGCTATGATCTTACCGAGTTTCATTGAAATCGCTCCAGCGGTTTAGATTTTATAAGCGGGAGACACACACACAGAAATACACATGCACACGCACAAAAGGTGATTTCATAAGCCTATTTTTTAGCGTATTTTCATTTTATGAAAAAACAAGATGTTCGGGAAAGAACATATAGCCTACTTTCTCCTAAATGTATGGATATAGTTATAACTCTCCGTCCTTATCATCTCCTAATTTCTTCCTATTTGAAGTGCAAATTGGCACACAGGATTTGAACAGTGGGGTTCAAACCATAGTTTATAATTTACCCCAGCATTTTGCAATTTCATCAGCAAACACTCCAAACACCGACTACTTACAATAATTGAAACTTCGTTGCTCTAATAAGGCCCATCTACAATGCGCAGTCGGCAGTCCGTAGTTGGTAGTCCTCGGTCGGCAGTCGCGATCGACTCCGTGTATACTATAGGCACCATACACCACATGAAGTTGCAGTTGGTAGCTGGCAGTTGGCAGTCGCGAATTTTATCCTTGACTGCCAACTACCCGACTGCAGCAGTGTAATAGCCAATCAGAGCAGATCAGAATCTGACGTCAAGTTGTTGTTCTGTGTCGTATACGAATGATATAGGACTAAGTGAAGTAACTTCGCAACCCGTTAATTTATAGGCTAATCTTAAATACACGGTATAACAAAATAATCCATCTCCAAATCATCCATATTGCAAGTTTTGAGGTTATCAACAACGCCTCTGTGCACAAGGAATAAACGAATGTTACTGTATTATTACTCCTAGCAGTCGTTAAGACTGGGTTCACTAACTGGCCGGTATAGAGCGCTGCTCGAATCTATAGTTTCTGCATAGTACAACTGAAGGCTGGTAGATGTCACTCCGGTGGAGAATGTCGTTTTTTTAATATATAATTTCCATTGCAAAAAGCACCATATAACGCTTTATTTTATAACGTCTCAGTACTCAAGAAACAATGAATATAAAAAAAATCAAGCAAAAAAGTTCTACTCTGATAGGATTTGAACCCCGGCCAGCCACATGAGAGACGGGAGCTCTAACCACACAGCCAATCGTACACTAATAACTCACGCGTTATCGATCAAATAGATATAACGTACTGTATTAGCAAATAATCACTTGGACTGAAGATTTCTTCACTGGAGTGTATTTCAAACCGAGTTCATTTCATATTAAGTTCATATAATTTTTATCAATAGGTTATATTGCATGCAACATACTGAAACTAGTAAAATGTAGGTCAGAACGAGAGATCAGCTGCCATCTTGTCAAATAGCCGAGACGATTCAGATTTTTAAAGTCACTTCTAGATTATAATATTACAATATAAACTTTTAATTTCGAACGAACCACGTCGCTTAGAACAGATTAAACGATTCTTGGTTCGATAATCGGAACTGGTGGGTCCCATGTTATGGATTATAAATTTTGCATAATTCACACGGCCGCCATCCTGGAATGGTACGTTTGATGACCTTGTAGTTTGGGCACAAGACGCGTCCCATATGAAGGTAGGTTGTTACCAAATTTGGTAAAGATCCGATGATTAGTTTGGTCGTAATGCATTATTAAGTTTTGACCATTCAATTGGCCGCCATTACCTTTTGGTAAAGATGGCGGCAATATAAAACATGACACTGAGGTGCCCTTTGCCAGTGCTACCTCTGTACCAAATTTCGTTCAATTCGGTTAAACCGTGTTCGAATTGATAGGGGGGGGGCAGACATTCAGAGTACACACACTCACACACACACACACACACACACATACACACACACATACACACACACAGACTCACACACATACACACACACAGACAGACACACTTTTTTTCGCCCTGTAGTGATCTCATAAGTCTACTTTCATTTTTTGCAAAAATCGAAAGTAGGCTAAAAAAGGTTTATGAGATCACTTTTTGTCTGTGTGTGTGTGTCCCTAATAACTTCTAAATAGCTGGAGCGATTTCAATGAAACTCAGTAAGATCATAGCACCATTCCGGATGACCCCGACCGTGCCCTTCAAATTTTATTGTGTCTCACCAATCCAACATGGCGGCTGTGCGAAATATTTCACCAGCATTCAGTATCTCCGAAACTATTACCGATAGGCCTATCACCCTGAAATTTTGTACGTTGATAGAGGGCACTACCACAAGTTCACCTATGAGACTTTCAAAAACCTGGTAACTACAAAACCAACATGGCGGCCAAGCGAATTTGAGACTTTTAAATATACTTTTCTCGCGATTTAGACATCCAAACGTAATGAAACTTGGTACAGCAAATGTTTATACACATTGTAATGCACTGGCGTGTAATTTAGTTCAATTGTTTACATAACCTCAAAATGGTGGCTGTGCGAAATATTTCACTGGCATTTTATATCTCCGAAACTATTACAGATTATTACGCAATAATTTTCCTTTAATGGTACATAACTCTATGGCCTATACATATAACAATCCAAAATGGCGAGCATCCGAAATACATTTGACGGTTCTCAATATCTACGAATCTTTTACAGCAATCAAACTGATTTTTATGTACATAGAGGCTATGAACATAAGTTCACCTATTGGACTTTCAGTAACCTGGTGAGCAGAAATCCAACATGGCGGCGACGCGAAGTATAAATATTTCAATGGACGTTTCTCGCGATATAACCATCCGAGTGCAGTGAAACTTTGCACGTTAAATGCTTGTACAAATTTTAATCCACTGGCATCTAATTTATTTCAATTGTTTTCATAACCACAAGATGGCAGCTGTGCGAAATTTTAAAATCTCTCTTTTACTTCCTGTGTCCTAATCATGCGATTGAAGTTTGAATATCACACGTACACAATAATCTTCACGTAATAGTACATAAATAAAAATCCAACCTGGCGACCATCTGAAATATTTAGACGGTTTTCAATATCTATGAATATATCACAACAATCAAACCAACATTTTGTAGTCTATGTTGATAGAGGCAATTAACATGAGTAGGAAAATAGGCAGTTCTTCACGGAACTACTTGTCATAAATGAAAATAGGCTAAAAATATTGGGAAAAAAGAATTCTCTACATACAGTAGTTTAAAGCTAAGTCCCCGATTCTTGGATGTAACGGGTGATCTCGAGAATCACTAGATGGATTTTAATGCATTTTTCACCATTCAGTGAGGAAGGTTTCTGTAGAAAAACATTGTTTTATAACTAAAGGAAGCCAAGCAATAACGATTTCAGTGAATCGAGTCGAAGTAAAACCTGCCATCCGTGCACCTTTTAAGCTTACGCTGGGCAAACCGTATCTATCTACTATGAGTGTATGAATTGTTCAGCATGAAAAGTTCTACAAAGAAGTCCATGAAAGCGAATATATATCTTTAATACATCGCCCACTATACGTGTTTTTACGTTTTCATTTCTTCCAACAATCTCCATTCAGTGGAAATTTAATTTACTAGCTTTGGAGCTGGACAAAGCGGAGGCAGACAGGTTTCTCTCCGGGTACTCCGGTTTTCCCTGTCACAAATTTCAATCCAGCAACACTCTCCACTATCATTTCATTTCATTTCATCTGTCATTCATTTAATTATAGCCCCAGAGGAGTGCGACAGGCTTCGGTAGCCGGCACAGTTCATATCCTCGCCACTAGATGGGGGCTTAATTCATTCCATTGCCTGGCCTTGTCGGTCGACTGGAAGCAGGCTGTGGATTTTCATTCATGGATTTATATATGGACTTAAAATTACGAAAAACTATAATTTCTATCTAGTAACCAACTTCAAAGTAGATCTACATGAAACATAATGTTGCACTTCCCATTTTAATATCAATATGATCTTTGAAAAACACGCAATCTTTTATTATTTGCTACCGAAATAATGGATTACAAAATGTTTGTTTTGAGTGCTGGAAATTGAATCTTTTCGTATTGTCTCTAAAGATAGATTTATATTGACAAACTGCGATAAACATCAGAAGAGGTAACGGGGGCATATTTGAACTAAGCAATGTCTGCTGGCGTTAAATCCAATGTTAACTTTACACTCGAATCTCCACACAAAATTGCAGCAACCTTTCCCATTCCTTCATATCCAGGGTTCTTAGAAAGTACAGTTTCCATCTTCATTTTTGCTACATCTGCAACTTTACCTGTACCACGATTTACTTGTTCCAAAGTTTTGTTCAAAACCTCGCAATTTTCAGAAAGTGGGAGATGTGAGTTTTGCAACCTTTTGAGTATTGTTGTGATCTCACCTCTTCTGTGCCCAGTCCTTCTTTCGCCTTATCGTATCAACTCAGGTGTCGACAGGCTTGATGATGAGCTGCACACCGGCAAAATTATTAAATATAGATTTTTAATTTGTTTTTTCATTATTGACAGGACTGCCAATAATAGAATTTAATACTTTATATCCGAAATATGGACTACTAGTGCGCCCGTGCGAGCTTTCGCGACGTGAATGTAGATTTATGGGGTAGTATGGGATTCATTGGAACCTACTGGTTTTGCGATAATATTGTGATCATTCAACTTTGTGACGATTAGACGTAATCCGTTTACTAATCCGCGTTTGGAGTTGAGGTTTCTTATGAGCATAATTATGGTATTAATGTTAAGAGTCAATTTATGTGGAGGCAGTCCTGAGGGGTAAATACTGTTTAGGAATTCGGTCGGATATATTTGAACATCTAGTGGATCCTGTGTTTGAACTGAATTCAAGCTGAGGTAGGTTTTGCTTTCGGCGGTAACTATGTTCTGAACGATCTGATCATTGATTTTTCCGCAATCTTCATTTTTAGCGCAGAGGATTGCTGTACGTAATAAGGTGTGGATGTTGTCCGCATAGATTTGGCTTCCGAAAGTGTGTTGTACTAAGTCCTGAGGGGCGCAATAGCATTGTTTGGGTATTCGAATACCGGTGGGGTTGATGGTGTCGTATGGTGACAAGGTTCCATTTCCCATCTAGAGTAGCCAATGAGAGAATTCTTGGTCACTGGCTGCTCGCATATTGGTGGTGAGGCGGCGAAGTGCCACTTGCAACCACAGTAGCGAGGACTTGACACACGCCTCTACGATGGTGATTCAATTCCCGCGCCTCACAACTGGAAGGACCTGCCGGAAATCCCCTCCAAAAACGATAACATAAGGTCAGGCAAAAGTAAATATGCTAATGCAATGCAAGAAATGGAAAGCATAAATACAGTCTGGAAATACAGAAAGACATGTAGGTTAGGTATCTTGCCAATGCCGCCGCGCTGCCCTGCGCTCTAGCGGCAGGTTCGCCTGGCAGCACGCCGCGGTACAATAATAGTGTCAAGTCTATATAAACCGACAGTAGTGGCTACGCTGGCTAACGCGCAGCATTAGGTCATGGGGCCAAGCTCTCTGCTGACTCGGTAGACGCGTGGGTTCGAGCCCCACCGTCGGCCGTCTTTGAAATGGTTTTCCGTGGTTTCCCATTTTCAACACCAGGCAAATGCTGGGACGGTACCTTCTGACAGGCCACGGCCGCTTCCTTCCACATCCTTGCCCAGTTTCATTCACCATCACTCATTTCATCTCTCATTAACTCCTCTCCTGAGGTTGGCGTCAGGAAGGGCATCCGGCCGTAAAAATAATCGCCACAAAGACTTCCATCGCATCTCATCCCCGACCCCGTTGGAAAACGGGAATAATAAGGGGTAGTCATACAATACTTTGTTAAGCTATACTGGGTTGACAGTGCTGTATGAGCAGTAGAGTAACTAACGGGATTTCATGTAAAGAGCCTCTTTTTCTATACCGATAGTGGAGAGTGCTACTCGCATCCAGTCGGATACTGTTGCCTGGAAACGACATGACTTGCCATTTTATTTGCCAGTTTGCCAGTTTATTTTAAGACTTTTTGTTCGACCCTGACTATTATATGTCAGAAAACTGTACTAAAATGAGGCTCATTATAACACTATTTTTCATATGAAACAGTTTCTCCCATCAATCAGAACTCAAGAAACAGTTGTTTGACCAATTAGATGCGCTGAGTTCCACGGCCTTCTAATTTGATTTTCACTGCGTGGCCTAGTGTCATAGTAGGGTAATCGAGGAGGCCATGGTCAAATACAAGGCATTCTCTGCGTCTCATGCGCTCTGTACAGTACATAAAACTGGCGAAATCTCGACAGATATTTATGAATATTTATGATCGAACTTAGGTTGGTTGGTTGGGTCCTTAGTTTAGGGGCTGCGACAACGCGGTCATGTAGCCCCGTGTACTTTGGGTGTGTGTAGAAACTGTCTGATAACCGGTGTTAAATGTGATAACTGTATTAGTGTGAGTATCTGTTTTTTTAAATTCAAGTAAGGACTGCAACTTTGAATTTTTCAAATAGTTCTTACTTTTGCCGCCAAACGCCACCGTCAACGACTACTAGGCCTAGTTCAGGACTTAGCTACCAGACGCCACCGCAGTCGGCTCTTGGCAAGGAACGTAGCAACCTAAGAGCGTTGTTTACATTCTTAACCTATACAATTTAGTTTCACACAGGTGTAATTAGTGGAAAGTTCTTTAACATGGCATAAATCTATGACATGGGACCGCCGGCTTTACTTCCTCTCCGAAGGAAGCCATACTGAGGGATATTTAACGCTGTTAAAAATCCGACGGCTTCGGCGGGGTTTGAACCCGCTATCTTGGGCATAGAAGGTCAGCATGTTACCGACTACGCCACCGAAGCCACCGTTCGAACTTAAAATAGTTATAATAATAATAATTATCGTCGAACAGTCATATGCAACTCGCCTATAATGGCAATAATAAGATACGAGTATGATTATAAAACGAGCGTATGCGAGTTTTATAATTTCCATACGAGTGTCTTAATTACCATTACCTAAGAAAAGGGGTACAGTAGAGTCTCGCAAACTCAGCACTCGGTAACCCGGCACTCCAGATTTCTCGGCCACCCTGACAGGAGAAAAAAATCATTTTGTTTGTTTTTGTGTTTCCGTACAGAGCGTTATTATGTTTTCTTTCGTCTTCCCCATCAATGGAATTATCGACAGTTAAATACGACGCGAAACAAGTTGACCTACAGTGCATAGTAAGAAGAGTAATAACGACCTGATAAATACAGGTAGTTGTGCAATACAGTACTGTAAATGCACAAACTGTTGGCAGTAAGAGGTAAACAAACGGTTCTCGCGCAGCGCATTGTATTTATTTGATTGCGCATTCTCCGCATTCTGTTTCTTCGCCGTATTCGTAACGGGGCTTCAAGAAACAGGTTTCAAAGCGAAAAGCAAAAGAACATTACTTACTTTTTTTTTGCAAAAAAAAAGTAAATGGTAATTTTTATTAAGTAAAACAAACTATTTGCCTACGGGAATTGTTTTGTACATATTCAAGTACTGCAATTGTAGTGGCTTAATCATTTTAAAACTTGTGTTTATGTTAGAAACAAATAAATGTACTCCATTGCATTACTTTTAAACGAAAACAAACAGCTTATTTCGCCTTTTTAACACATTTCCCGATAACCTGGCAATTTCGCGAACACGGCCACCCTTCGGTCCACATTAGGCCGAGTTTACGAGACTTACAATTAGTCATTAATTTAAATAAATGAAAGGTCACAAAAAAGAAATTATAAATAATTATAGGATGTGTGACAAACTTGGTCGTACCATATCCACCTGAGATATCAGTCATTTCAATGAATTTTGCACATGGGAAAGGTTTGCTTCAGGTCATAGACCTGCTGAAAAACATCGGTCGTTTATTAAGCATTAATCATACGGTTGAACTGAGATACCAGTCACTTCATTAAATTTATTTAAATTAATGACTTATTGTAAGGATATCCGTGTTTTTGTTGTTGTTGTTAAGATACCGTAGTATCTAAGATTTTTCACGCTAACGAAGTTATCACTGATGTAACGAAATATGTACGTGTTAATTTAATTACTAAACCACTTTCTAGTGTTTGACAAGGCGGCTTTTATAATTTGAGATATAATGACTAATGATTATAATTACTAAGAATATGGAACATATGAGTCGTCAAGTTACAAAGCTCGTTTAATCCACTTCTGAATAAGAATCATTTTCATGAAAAACGTTTCTCTGGACTTTGCCTCTCGTATCTTTTGTGTTTGTTATTTTCTACTTTTTGCTTTGTGTTTTTGGTTTTTGGTTTTGTGTTTGCTTTGTGCTTTTGCTTTTGAATTTTAATTTTTTCTTTTCTTTCTTGGTTTTGTGTTTTCTGCTTTTGCTTTTTTGAATATTGCTTTTTGCTTTGTGTTACTTTTTTATTTCTGCTTTTTTGTTTTGGTTTTGTGTTTGTTTTCTGCTTTGCTGTTTTTGAATTTTGCTTTTTGCTTTGTGTTTCTTTTTTTGTTTTCTGCTTTTGTTTTTGTGTTTGAATTTTGCTTTTTGCTTCGTGTTTTTTGTTTTGTGTTTGTTTTCTGGAAAATCAAAATAAAACAAAACAAAATAAAACAAAATTGAAATAAAACAAAACAAAATGAAGTAAAATAAAATAAGATAATTAAATAATTATACGATATGATCCTTATTCACAAGTGGATTAAACGAGTTTTGCAACTGGACGACTCTTGTATGTTAAACTTCAAAATATGAAAAAATATGGAAAATAAATAGGCCTACTCCAATTTTCAATTCAACGCGTCATGATTCGTAAAGATAATACAAAATATTATTAAGTTTAGCTTCCAAAATAGGTAGGCCTATGTATTTACATATAAATCCTTTCCCTAATTATTACTCATAGAGCCATCACTAGGGCTCGGATTTTTAGGTGTTAAAAACTGGAAAATATATATTTTTATGTATTAAAAATGCCTGAAATATGTGACAAAAAAGTAAATATATTTAATTACAATTTAGTTTATTAATATGCAGTACTCACGAATGCAATTTATTCTATGTCTCACTGACTGCTGAAGCATTACAATACACAACGAGATGGGCTACATCTTCAGGTTGTCCGTCACAAATGACCGACGATTGTAGCGAAACACTTATTCTGAAAGCGCGAAACTGCAACAATATGTTTCTTGCCCTTGAGTGTTGTGAAACTTGAGATCGCTGTTCAGCCTTGATTGCTTTCCCACGTAGTTGGCAAAACAGATCGCCCCCATCAGAAGTAAAATTATCTTTAAATTCTGCAACATCCTGCTGCAGACGATAACTTGTTCTTACTTTATGCATCGTAGAACTGCCTTACACTTCACAGTGCCAAAAATAAACTGCATGTGAGTGACATTGGTTCCAGGTAGCTGGGCGAGGGGGAGGTCTAGCACGTGGTGCAATATAGCTGAGGACAAATCAATTCCCGGCTTTCACAGTGAGTGGCACGGGGCGACAAGTTAGGAATAACACAGTTGCAAGCTGACATACGCTCTGCATGAAGATTAGTTAGCTCACAGGTTCCTCCCCGTTGAAGTAAGACGGAACAAAAATGCAATAAACTGAAAGATATAGCAAACTGATTCAAAAAATGTAAATATTGTGTCTTTTTATGTGCTAAGAAGTGAAGAGCAGGAATTTATGTATATATAGAAAAAATGCTTATAATATGTATTTACATAAATAATCATATATATTATTTCAGTAGTATGCATCCCTTCTGCGGCGCTCACAAGCGACCGATTGTGACAAATGAGCATTCAAATGAAAGAGAATATACATTAGCAGTGACTTATTGCACTATAATATCATAAATATGTATAATTTCTATAAAAAAAATGACTTTAAAAAATGTACGAAGTGTGCGATTTGCAAACACCGTTGATTTAGGAAAATACGCTCCATACTTGCTGTCCGCGGGCCACTGTGACGCCTGTTTGATGCCATATTAACATTCTGAGGTCTTTCCTTGATCCTGAAATGTAAATAGTGTTCTATAATCTAAAAGGGACGTAAAACCAATAACATTATTATTATTTGTTCTATAATTATTTGGTTGACATAAAAACATAAGCTTTCTCCTTAAGTGTCTCATTATAAACCTATTGGGGAAACTGTGGTTTATGAACAGGCGAGATTTCTCGCACGGGTCCGCTATTTATTTACCTAAAAATCCGACTCCTAGCCATCACGATAACACACACACTCAAGGCCACGATGTCGCAAAGCCACTAAGGGATCAGGAACAACAACAGTTAAAGTTACAATATTGTCTTACCGTCAAGTGTCCCGCCGCACTCACTGTACAACACTGAACAGCTGTAAGGCACAGTCAGACAGCGACTGACTAACCGACAGACAATATTGTGTAACTTACTAGAGTGGCTCTCCCCACCACTCCACATGCAGATCGCGGGCGGGCTCGAGCCACGCGACCTCACACTCTCTAGCCCACGGTCAGGGGTTCGTGTCAAAACAACAGTAGATAGTGTGGGGGTCAGGGCGCTGCGCCAATCCAGTACTTTTTTCCTGAAATAAAGGTCCTTTATTATGAACATGTGTATACTGTATTTTTGAGCTGGGGGATCAGGCGAAATTTTGCGTGATACACAAGTACAGAAGGGGGGGGGGGGGGGATGTATTGGGGCCTGTAAGCAACGAGGAAAATCTTTATCAAGTTATGCGCCAGTTAACATATGAAGACTCCGGCCAACGGCCTGGCCATGTTGAAACACTGGATCCCATGAGAACTCCGCAGTTAAGCAGCATTCGGCGTGGTTGTAACTTGGATGGTATGCCGGTTCTAGGCACTGCGCGCTGTTGGCAAACATAAGGAGGAGCAGAAAGGCCCTGGCCACCCTACCGCAAGTAAACTCCGGCTGGGGGTAGCCTCTTCGGAGGCTCGGACCTGCCTCCGGGCAGAATACCCCACGGAAAGAACGGGGAAGTCCATTCTTTTTCGCAAATGAGTATATGGCGCATTCTGGTGGCCAGCCATCGTCGCTACAGATCTGTTGAAATTAATTTCAAATAAAGCGGTAAGTCACCAAGATACAGATGTTTATTTTTAGTTGAAACGGAAGGAACGCCCCATATCCTCTCATTTTTTCATAATTTAACTTTAGTTGTTATTTGTATTACATGATGTACTTCCTTTATAAAAAAATAAACTTGGCAAAATAACTATAATGGTTACACTCAATTGGGGTGTTTTTAAGTATTTAATTTTAGTGTTGAAAGTTTAAATTGGCCCTACTGAAAAATTTACATGAAGTGACTTACCCAGTTTTTACCGTGGAGTCTTCATATATTGAATTAAAGTACACGTTTCAACCATTCGATGGAGTCTTCTTCAGCCTGTAAATTTTCAACTGGCTACATTTATCTAGAGTCTTATAAGCCTGGCTGGCCCCTTCGTAAAAAGCAATAACATTTAAAATGTGTTCTTTTAAATAAGATTTTTTTAGTCGTTTATCCTCCAGGTTGGTGGAACCCACGGACTCAGCGAGGGAACTCACCACTACCGCCTCTACGGGCAGTGTCCTAGAGCGGGGAACATCGAATCGGAAGGGATACAACTGGTGAGGTGGGATTGGCACCTCGCCCAGGCGGCCTCACCTGCAAAGCGAACAGGGGCCTCATGAGGGAAGGTAAGGGACGGTTAGGATGGATAGACAAGGAAGAGGGAAGGGGGCGGCCGTGGCCTTGAAGAAGGTACCATCCCGGCATTTGCCCGAAGACGAAGTGGGAAACCACGGAAAACCACTTCGAGGATGGCTGAGGGGGAATCGAACTCCCTCTACCCATTTGGGCCACCCGAGGCTGAGTAGACCCCGTTCCAGTCCTCGTACCACTTTTCAAATTTCGTGGCAGAGCCAGGAATCGAACCCAGGACCTCCGGGGCGGCAGCTAACCATGCTGACCGCTACGCTACGGAGGCGACAATAAGATTGTATGCTTTTTAAAATTATGACTGTGCATGGGATGCTTTTCTCAAGATGACATTGTCTTTCCGTAATAGTTGTTTGTTGTTGATTCTTTTAGGGGCGTGTACTTGGGTGTGTGTAGAATTTGTCTGATAACTTGTTTTTACTGTGATGTCGTTACTACTGTGTGTATTTTTGTAATTGAAGTAGGATTTGGACAGGAATTGGCCGTGGCCTTACGTTAGGTATCATCCCTGCATTTTCCTGGGGGTAGAAGTGAGAAACCACATAAAACCACTTCCAAGATGCCTGAGGTAGGAATAGAACGTTTTTGCCTCATGAGGCTGATTGTACCCCGTTCCAGCCCTCAGACCATAATTACATTTCTTGGAAAAGCCGGAAATTGAACCCGGGTCTCCTCGGTAACACCTAAGAATGCTAACCACCACGGAGACAAACCAGGCAGAGAAAACTAGAGTGCATAGGCCTAGATTACGATCACTTGTTCTTGTAACCACAATATATTCATGTCGGTATTTTGTCCTCGTCAATCATTGATACGGCTTCGGTGGCGTAATTGGTAGCATGCTGAACTGATGTGCCCAAGATAGCGGGTTCAAACCCAGCCGAAGTTGTCGGATTCTTAAGAACGTTTAAATCCTTCAGTATGCATTCCTTCGGAGGCGAAATTTAAGCCGGGGATCTCATGTCATAGATTTATGGCATGTAAAAGATCCTTCCACAGACTAAACTTGCGTGAAGCTAAATTTCTAGGTTAGATTTCATTGGAACGCTCTATCAAAGTTCCAACGTTCACCATTAGGTATCATTGACATCTGGTAGCGAAAGTTGGAAATACTTGAAATTGAACTGAATTTGTAGCTCACCCTATGGGTGTCCGCTTGAAGCAGCTACTGTGCCCAACTCTAGGAATGGGTATTCCAAGATTCAGACACCTAGATATCAAGGGAAAGGCTACAGCCGCTTTTGAAAGTTGAGATATTTGAATATCGCGCTACGTTACTTCCAGAAGGAAATGGAAAGAATATGCAGCCAAGAGCATGTCAAGTGACGTAGCGAGTAATAGCAGAGGTCGAGACTATTTGTTGATTAAATAGTTAGCCGTGGAGTAGAGACTTGAGACTTGGATCAGATTACTGGCACGGCCAAATGAAAGAGAATGCACTTAGTATCAAGTAAATCGGACCAGGGATACCAGAGATATGAGGATTTCTAGATTTCAGCGTGATGCAGCGTGACCCTGACCGTTTTGAATAAAAGCCGGCCGGCCCAAGCAACTTCAGCTCACTTCGAACCAAGCGCTTGCATAGCAAGGTGCTACTACGCTGAGCCAAGGCACATGGTTGCCGGATCTACGCAGAAGTTATCTTCAAATTGTGAAAGTCACAGAAGTGCTGCGATAAATGTGGAACTTAGTAAGTTTCCGGCAGGGAGAATCACTAAGGTGATTGGTATTTTTCTACGGACACTGGTGAAATATTAGATTTCTACATGGACATATGCTAGACTTTGTCTAGAAAGTACTTTGTCACAGTCCAGTAATAATCATTCAATACTTGGATATTTTAGTCCAATTTAGTCGGTTTCATTATTGTAACATGATAACCACTCCGATCTTTCAGTATATTGAAGGCCAGTCTATCACGGTGTTGTTCATTAGCCGACAAGGGAAACTATATGTTGCTTCGCGCATGATAGATGGTGATAAGCCATGCCCAGGGAACGATCTTCAGAACAGCCGTTGATTGGTTTAGACTGTCAGTGTTTTCTTGTACTGAAAAGATTACCGTGAGTTATGTTACAACTGACATATTTGAGAATAGATCACTTAGATCTGACCCCATTTAAGCGAAATGCTATGGCTTTAATAGAAGTCAACATTAAAATGGATCAGCAGTTACTTCAAACTTCAAGAAATATCGCCACTATGTCGTGTTAGACAGATTGTGGGTATATAATGGCGGCCGATACAAGGATTATACGTGCTTGTCCGCTAGGGCATGTATCTGGATAAATCTGGTACAGACCAGGTTCACTACGCTTCAAGACCAACGAGAAATGTAAGCCACTTTTGACTTTATACTATGCCTAGCTAATTGGAACAAACTATTTTTCTGCAGATGACCAACACATTTATTTTTTTCTTCGTATTTAAATCTTGCAATGATTTACGCAAGACATATTAGAGTTATTCTGAGTATTTTCAGCACTCAGAACAGTTTAGGATCGATGACCGAGCAGAACGAGCATTTATTTGAATGTTTCATATTTTTGGGTAATCACGGAAAACAGCCGATGTAACTGTAAAAGTTAATAATTATTTTTGTTGAGAAATGGATATTTTATCCATATTCGAAAGAATCGAACATGTGGATTCTCACATAATGAAATAATAATAATTAAACACATTTAAAATAATATAACTAATAATAATAATAATAATAATCCAATAATAATAATAATAATAATAATGATTTTCATAATTTTTCTAAATAATTCTTGGATCTTATATTTTCTAATAATCACATTTATTGAGAGAGAGCCTATGAAGTAGTTTAATCATTTCTAGTTTGGAACAGGTGATTTTCCGAAGGAGAGTGGTTAGCGCAAGCCCGCATTCAACCAACATTACAGTTCTGGTTGAACAGTTAATATTTGCAATGAGCAAAGTAAATTTTTCAGATAACACGGAGAGGCATGAAACGGGAAGCAAATTATATTTGTATCAATTAGGATATTTTTGTATTTATATAAAATCATGACGTAAATACACATTCGAAAGTGAAATAAAGATTATCATAAGTATGGTAAATTCACGGGTTGAACTGAATGGTAAAATAAAATAAACTTGTAAGTTTATTAATCTTCCAGTATTGATAACAAGCAGAGGCTTGATTTATTGTATAAATTTTGGGAAGAAAATTTATGTGTGTGGAGTAGTTGAGATGCCATTCCCAGGTGCGCATGTTTAAGTCGCAGGAATGAGGAGGTTTTTATTTGAGCATCAATCAAATAGCAGGTTCGATGACTCAGTGTTAAAGAAGGAGTATTGGAACTACACATTGCGTCGTATGAATGACCCGAAGGTTATTTCTTAAAAACCATCAGTTCTTATTTCAACCTTGTTTACGGATTCCATTAAGACTTTGATTTTGCTAGAACCCGGATTTGTCATGATAGTATTTTATTCTTCTTCAGAGGAAGACCTTTGCCGTTGTTGTTGGAATGTTGTGTTCTTACACAAATAATAGAATGGGCCACTGCCAATTAAAAATAATTCTATAACCACGAATAATTTGAAGGATGTTTTCAATCCTAGTGCCATGAACTAAATGAATTTATTATGAAGCTACAATTCTTATTTCCGCATTCTGTCGAAGAATTGCAAGTTGTGAAAGTTACTAAAATGGCCACAAATATAAATATTTTTCTTAATGATGATTCCAAGTGGAGAATCGAATAGTTGAATGGTCCAACAATTTATTGATCAAGTTGATGATTCAGAAATCACATATTTTGTTAGGAACTTGAAGTTCTTAATCGAGTCACTTCTCGAAATGTTTAATGTCAGAAGAACAATTAATTTTGTTGTGCTTCGCACAAGTTCTTCGATGCTATGCTCAAGGTCAAATACTTTTCAGAAGTTGTTATTAATATGTGTACATAATATGTGTTGATTCAAAGATAATAATATTTTTTTGACAATATTTTTTTGAAACTGGAAAAATAAGTGAAAGTTAAAAATTCTATGAACAATTATTCTACGAGTGTTAATATTATGTAAAAATTCAAACAGTGAACTACGGTATTTCCAGTAAAGACAATTAAATTTGAACTGGATTTAATCTTAAATAATGGAGATAGTTTTGGAACACAGTCTACAGGACTGATAATCAGACTTGTGTCTCCAAAGATAATTGTCCAATGTGTTGGAAAATTTCTGTACATTGTGTAAATAGTAATGTGGGTCGCCACACGTGAATGATGCTGTTTTGAGTATCTTATTTTGCAGTCAATTTTAACTTCAGAATAAAATGAGATAATTTTACATGATGTGTTATGCCCAGTTGAATCTCCTTCTATCCTTATTGTTGCATTGAGCCAAAAATCAGTAGAGCATTTTTTTCATTTGATGTCGTTTTTGCGATTAGCTTCAACCCATCTGGCGCCCCGGGATATTTTGACTCTCGTGCTGACTGATTCTTGGTAAAATGCATATGTGGTCGTGCGGACTCCGGTCTAAACGGGCACACTACAGCCTCAGGCGAGCCGAACATGCCCTCGGACACTCCCGGCACTAGAAGCCATACGATAAATAAACAAAACTGATACGTTAGATCACCAGCCTGGGCCATAAACATAACCGTGAGTACCGGGATTCAAACCACAGACACTCAGAATGGGTACAATTACTATTATTATTTAGCGTATGGCTTTTAGTGTCGGGTGTGTCTGGGGACATGTTCGGATCGTCAGAGGCTGTAGCTGCTTCAATGCGGGCACCCTTGGGGTGAGCTACAAGTTCCGTTCAATTTAAAGCAGTTCCAACTTTCGCTACGAGATGTCACTGACACCTAGTGGTGAACGTTGGAACTTTGATAGATCGTTTCAACGAATTCTAACCTACAAGCTTCACACAAGCACAATGAGCGCTGGGATAATAATAATAATAATAATAATAATAATAATAATAATAATATCGTATGGCCTCGGGTTCCGGGTACAATCTTTGTTATTTGACACCCAGAGGGCAGCTTGCATTATGATTTTTTTTTGTTCCTTGAAGCACTATGCAGGTCAAGGACGTTAGATATCTAAGCTCCTTTACACTATAGCTCATTCTAGTAGAGAAATGAGGAACTTTGCGTTGGCGGAATATCCCGAGATTAATTTTGCCATTATGAACACGGCCTACTGAATTCAAATGGAATCTTTAATCACTTACCACGGCCAGGAGCGAACCTGCAAGCTTGGGGTTAGTGATCCGACACGATAACCACTCTCCCACCGTGGCATGCGCTGGGATACAAACCCCAGACACTCAGAATGGGCACAATGAGCGCCGAGATTCAAACCACTGTTGTCCAGACTACTGCAGATCCCCCATCGCAGTGCTGGTGCATGAAACAACGCACATGGCTTCACCACTAGGTGATCATATTTGAATAGATATTAGAGTTCTAAAGAAATCTTACTGCAGGTTCATGTTATTCTCCAGTGATTAAAACATTAATGGGATGTCCTTATAATTGCTGTGCGGAGTGTTGCGTTCTGTGTGAGCACAAGGGACTCAGTGAGGGCGGGCTAGTCTGGCACATCCCCCTCTCGAGGGAGGACAGATTACATTATCTCACATCCACCACCCCTGCTCCTGCTCCGATATTCCATTTGGGTTTGCCAGTAGCAACAACAAAAACGGAGCCCGTTGCGTGAGTTGGAACTTGTGGTGGTGGAGACGGAACAACTAGGTCATCTGCCAGTAATGATAAGAATGATAATTATTTATTTATCGTATGGCTTTTAGTGCCGGGAGTGTCCGAGGACATGTTCGGCTCGTCTGAGTCACTTCCGTTCCGTTCAATTTCAAGTAGTTCCAACTTTCCCCACCAGATATCAATTATACCTAATGGTGAACGTTGGAACTTTGATAGAGCGTTCTGACGAAATCTAACCTAACAATTTTGCTTTACACAAGTTTAGCCAGTGAAAGGATCTTGTACATGCCATAAATCTATGACATGGGACCGCCGGCTTTATTTCCCCTCCGAAGGAAGGCATACTGAAGGATTTTTAACGCTCTTAAAAAATCCGACGACTTCGGCCGGGTTTCAACCCGCTATCTTGGGTATAGCAGTTCAGCATGCTACCGACTACGCCACCGAAGCCGCTAGAATGATAATGCTTACTTATACTGAAGTCTATGTATACAGTACATAAGAAATTAACCATATCTGAAACAAATTGGTCCTTCCAAAAATATGGTATAGGCTATTGACTTCCACGGCCCGTGAATAAAAACTCAGCAATTTTTCTAGGTTTATGCCGTGTTACCAAGAGCCTGCTGATGAGCCAGCTTGGTGTTCTGAGGCGAAACCACCACAAAAGACATGGCATAGAAATATTGCTGAGTTTTATAAGGTGCGTTTAAAAAGTAACGAGCCGGAGGCTGGAATTCGCAAACCGGTGACGACATCGGCTAATCGTGGCGTGTGTAACGAGGTGTGGCTCCGACCAGAGCGTGCAAGGTCACAGCCCGTCGCTAGAGGGCACGCGTGCACGTCACGTGACGATACAAAGCGAGCAGCAGCATGCATTAATCGTCCAACGCTGCCAGTCGCATTGCAAACAGTGACATGGAGGCGTCAAACGAAGAGCAAAGAGGTGTTGTTCGGTTTCTGACAGCGGAAGGAGTAGGGGGAACGGACATCCATCGCCAAATGTCACAAGTGTACGGAAACACTGCATGCCCCTTGCAAGGGGCAAGCCTTGGCACAAGCGCATGAGGGAAGGATGGGTGTCGTTACCCGATGATGCCCGGTTTGGGGCACCCCTCGGCATTACCGATGACAACGTCCAGCTGGTTGATGCACTCAATACCCAGGACCGCCAAGTGACAGTGAACGCCATAGCCGCCGTGGTCGGATTGAGCGTCGGAAGTGTGCACACCATCAAGAAGGAACGACTGCACTTGCGCAAAGTGTGTGCCCAATGGGTGCCCCACACTCTTCAACCACCCCAGGAAGCATGTCGAATGGCCCACTGTCTTCGTCATCTGCAACGCTATGCGAGGGAAGGGAATGGGTTCCTGGCACGAGTGGTGGCTGGAGATGAGTCTTAGTGTCATCACTTCGAACCAGAATCCAAACGACAAAGCCTCCAGTGGAAGCATCCAGGGTCACCACCACCCAAAAAAGGCAAGACCATCCACACGAGTGCAGGAAAGATAATGCTGACGTCCTTCTTTGACCAAGATGGCCCCCTTCTGATACACTTCATGACGCACGGGACAACAGTGAATGCCCAGCGTTACTCGCAAACCTTGACCACCCTTCACCAAGCGATCAAAACAAAACGACCAGGCAATCTCACCCGTGGGGTCATTCTGCTCCACGACAATGCACGACCTCATACGGCCAACACAGTCGCGGCACTTCTACAGAAATTCAAATGGAAGGTTCTCGGCCACCCTCCATACAGTCCAGACCTCTCTCCCTGTGATTACGCCTTGTTTGGTCCCCTGAAAAGGGCTCTGCGGAGCCAACGATTCACCTCGGACGTAGAAGTCCAGCTGTACGTGCGGAACTGGTTCACATCGCAGCACAGGGAATTTTATGAGACAGCCATTCACCGCCCCGTGTCACAGTGTAACAAGTGCCTCAACAGCCAGGGCCAATACTTCTAACATACAGGTACTGGTTTCTGTAATTATGCTTCCGGCTCATGGCGTGTGTAACGAGGTGTGGTTCCGACCAGAGCGTGGAAGGTCACAGCCCGTCGCTAGAGGGCACGCGTGCACGTCACGTGACGATACAAAGCGAGCAGCAGCATGCATCAATCGTCCAACCAAGACAAAGACAGTAGGCCATTTTACATGCTTCCTGGTGTGGTTGAAGACTGTGGGGCACCCATTGGGCCCACACTTTGCGCAAGTGCAGTCGTTCCTTCATGATGGTGTGCACACTTCCGACGCTCAATCCGACCACGGCGGCTATGGCGTTCACTGTCACTCGGCGGTCCTAGGTAATGAGTGCTTCAACCAGCTGGACGTTGTCATCGGTAATGCGGGGGGGGGTGCCCCAGACCGGTCATCATCGGCTAACGACACCCGTCCTTCCCTGAAGCGCTTGTGCCACGCCTTGACCCTTGCAAGGGACATGCAGTGTTCGCCGTACACTTGTGATATTCGGCGATGAATGTCCGTTCCCCCTACTCCTTTCGCTGTCAGAAACCGAACAACACCTCTTTCCTCTTCGGTTGACGCCTCCATGTCACTGTTTGCAATGTGTCTGGCAGCGTTGGACGATTGATGCATGCTGCTGCTCGCTTTGTATCGTCACGTGACGTGCACGCTTGTCCTCTAGCGACGGGCTGTGACCTTCCACGCTCTGGTCGGAACCACACCTCGTTACACACGCCACGATTAGCCGATGTAGTCACCGGTTTGCGCATTACAGCCTCCGGCTCGTTACTTTTGAACGCACCTTATATTATTAACTGCTACGCACAGCAACCTCTTGGATACAAGTTGACCTGTTGTGTAATAATGATGCGGTCTATTGCCCACATGGGGTGGGTGCTTCAACCAGATATAATACAAATGGACCAGGCCACAGAAGAAGGGTCGAATTCCTTTCCGGTTTTAGGTTTCATCTCTTGTATCGACACTAATATGTCTTTGTATCAAAGGAAGTGGGTGCCCGCATGTCCCCAAATTATCGTAAATCTCAGTGAGTAACCCCTCTCTCCAGGAACAATCCCCGACTTCTTGATGAAATAACGTCACATGCCTTACATGTAATTTTATTACCTTAATTGTTTTATGTGTTCATTGGTCATGATTGGGGCTCGAATGTTGATGACATGTCATCTTTTTACTAGCTTGCCACGGTGGGTGAGTGGATAGCGTGTCGGTCTACTAACCCCAAGATTGGAGTTTCGCCCCTGACCGTGGTAAGTGATTTTTGAAAGGCGGCAAAAATACGATACGCATGTCATACGATGTTGGCATGTCAAAGAACCCATTTGAATTCAGTAGGCCGAGTTCATAAGGGCAAAATTAATCTCGGGAGTTTCTACCAGCACAAAGTTCCTCATTTCTCTACTAGAAAGCACTATTGTGTTCAAGGAGAATAGATATCTAACATCTAACCTCCTTGACTTTCATAGTCAAGGAACTACGAAATTCGACATGCAAGCTACCCTCAGGGAGTCAAATAGCAAAGCTTGCACCAGGCACCCGAGGCCATACGATATTATTATTATTATTATTATTATTATTATCTTTTTACTGAGCTGTCTAAAACAATGCTGAAGTACATAGAAACTCCGGACGGCCATCCCGTCTTCAAACATGTCATTTTTATTTTGCATCATTTTGCATTTTTTTCCTATTTTTCCATTTTAGGAGCTTTTTTTTACGTTTGGTAGATTTTTTGGTCTTATTTTAGAGAAATTGGCCTTTAGTGGTCATTTTCTTCCAATTTAGTCATGTCATAGCTTTATAGGAGGGAGTTACGTGTCTCAGAGTTAAGAAGAAGCTAGTAGTTGATACAAGACAATTTAAATTATTGAAATATTGATTCCATTTCCTTAATCAGCCGGATGGAAACTAGTCCTAGCAACAATCGTGGCGAAATTGATGCGGGTATTTCATCAAAACTGAAACAAGTGCTGGACAAAAACACCGGGTATAAAACATTCTGCAAAATCTCAGAAAACTGCTGCATGGATTGGATTGAGGAGGATTTAGCTGCAAACGACCTTCCTAACTTCAAGTACGCTTCGAACACATCAGTTGATGTTGAACGCAGCTTTTTTAGATATAAATAATTTTTGGCTGATAACCACAGATCGTTTACATTTGTCAACATCAGAATGGCAGTCGTAGTGCAGTGCAACTCAGACTAAAGTGAACATAAACCTTTTGTTATGTGGCAGAAATCTATTTTGATTCTCCATTTTATAGTGCATTTTTCGAATATTTGAAATATTGGTGAGTTTATTATTATTAGATCAGTTTCTCCATTTTATAGTGCATTTTTCTAATCTTTAGGTCATTTATTACAGTCATTTACGAAAGTTTTAAATGCATTTTTAAACTTTTTTACGGCATAAACATCCTGGCCCTAATCATGATAGTAGGTTCATGCCCCTCGCTTACTCGTAACAACGTGATATAGTACAGAAAGAGTACATACATTTCATGATAACAAATCACAATACACAAAATTACGACACTAAGTTATAATACTGTCGTTAAACCAGAAGCACTTCACGCATCTGAAACTTTGATAATTAGGGGAAGGTTACAAGGCATAAACGTTGAGAAACATGACAGAAAAATCCTCAGAAATATTTTAGGACCAAAACAGACAGCCTGTCTAAAAGACTGGACTTTATATCATTTTAAATGCTACAAATGCTGAAAAATGCTTGAAAGGCTGGAGGCTTCTCGCTTCGCTCGAAGCCAAAGTCTCTTGACATGTTAGATGATCAAGAAACAATCAGAACGCTAGAAAGTTACAAGTCATGAGGGAGCTGGAGCGCGCGGTGAAGGAGGGAGCTGGCTGGATGACGTCACGCTCGCCGTGTCGTTGCCGTCTCGTAACGCCAGAGCTCACCAGTGAACTCAGTACACATGCACTAAGCGGTACTATGACGTCACACACCTCAGTGCATTCTCGGTACATTTCGTGACGTCGCCGTAACGTAGCGACGAAGTCAACTAGATCATTTAAATGATAAAATATGATAACGGGCTTTGATGAAAAAGAAGTCACATGAAATCTGTCAAAGTATTGAAAAAAATCCCAGATTCCATCAGAAAAAGGAGAATAAAATGTTATGCTCACATATTATACAGAATGGATGACAATAGGCTAACAAAGATTTCTTTTACCTAACTTAACTCTGAGAATCCACAACAATTGGTTGATAGAAACAATACTACTAGACCTGCAAGAAATTAGAATTAACGAAGTAATCATTCACAATAGAATTTCCCGAGAAACCTAGAAGGAAGGAGGGAAGGAATGAAGAGGAAGGCAGGAAAAGGAATGACAAGGAGAAAAGGAAGGAAGGAAATGGACGGAAGGAATAGGAAGGAAAGGGAAGGAAGAAAAAAGGAAGGTAGGAAGGAAGGAAAAGGAAGGCAGGAAAAGGACGGAAGCGAAAGGAAGGGGGAAAAGGAAGGAAGGAAGGGAAAGGAAGGCAGGAAAAGGAAGGAAGGGAAAGGAAGGCAGGAAAAGGAAGGGAAAGGAAGACAGGAAAAGGAACGTTGGACGAAAGGAAAAGGACGGAAGGCAGGACGGAAATGGAAGGCAGCAAAAGGAAGGAAGGAACATGAAGGAAAGGGAATGAAGGAAAAAGGAAGGTAGGAAGGAAGGAAGAGGACGGAAGGAAAATGAAGGAAAGGGAAGGAAGAAAAAAAGAAAGTAGGAAGGAAGGAAAAGGAAGGAAAGGGAAGGAAAAAAGGAAGGTAGGAAGGAAGGAAAAGGACGGAAGGAAAGGGAAGGAAAGGGAAGGAAGAAAAAAGGAAGGCAGAAAGGAAGGAAAAGGAAGGCAGAAAAAGGACGGAAGGGATAGGAAGGCAGGAAAAGGAAGGAAGGGAAAGGAAGGCAGGGAAAGGAAGGAAAGGGAAGGAAGGCAGGAAAAGGAAGGAAGGGAAAGGAAGAAAAAGGAAGGTAGGAACGAAGGAAGGGAAAGGATGACAGGAAAAGGAAGGAAAGGGAAGGAAGAAAAAAGGAAGGCAGAAAAAGGACGGAAGGAAAAGGAAGGAAAGGGAAGGAAGGAAAAAGGAAGGTAGTGAGACCGTATTTTGTATTGAGTTGGATCTATGTTGGACAGGTGTGTACTTAGGTGCATTTCTGAGGCACTATTTGCACGGCACACAGCGCATGGATACTCCGTGGCGAGGTTAGGAGCAAATAGGCAGCACGCCATACAGCCTGGAGCACGTGCTTTGTTTTAGTACAAGGGAGCTCTACAAAATGGAGACAGCAGTAACGTCAATCTGATGCAACATGATATACTTTGATATAGTAGCCATGAAACAGAATAGTAATGGACAAATGCATTATGTTTAAAGAAGAAGAAACTTGAGTATATTTCACACATATATAAATGCAGATAACAAAAAATATATCAGAATATTATCGAACATGATCCAGTGTCGATATCGATAGTCAATATCGTTCCTGAACGAACAGCACTATGGGTTTCGCAGAGCAGTAAGCAAAGATCTGTCCAGGCAGAGACACGAGTTTGCAATATTCTTCGCTGGGAGTACGACACTCATATCGTGAGCGAGCAACGCGGACGTGTATTTACTTAAAATTAGACAGTTCGTACCTCAAATTTTTACGTCTTAGCTTATTATAGCTGAAGACTGTGTTAAACTTCATCATCAGGAGCAGTGAACTTTGTATTCACCAGGACTTGTGTGATATTTTGTATGCCAGTACAAGACTTTATTCTACAACAGCACAGTTTACAGTATACAAGCATATTATCATTATGACTTTAGAACAGAAGTTGATTGACCGGAGACTTCACCAAGACATGACTATGTCACGTATGGGCTAAAATGGAAAGCAGGGATGTGATGCAATAGTGGAATTGACTACTTAGGATGATCACCAGCACCAAACATGGAGTATTATAACAGCAGAAAACTCTTTAAGAAGAGGTGGAAGACGTCTTGGAGATGTTTATTATACATTCATACTGTAACTGCATGAAATACAATGGCATACTACGAATAAGCTCCAGCTATATCTTGAGAACGTGTGAGAGCGATGAACTTGTTTCGCGAACAGCTGTTTTTCCTTTTCAAACGTTCGGACTCGGGTTCGGTTCTCTACAAGATCCAGTCGTATTGAGGACTACGCGACCTGATGAACGAGGGTTCAGTTCCAGAACGAGGACATTGTGTTTCTCGCATACTCATATTTCAACCAGATGGCAACGTACAAGGTAGCTGACCTCCCATTTTCATAGTAGACAGTATGAATTAGACATACTCTAGAGTGTTCCTTTTCACCAATTTTTCTTAGTAGTTAGAAAATGCATTCCAAGGCTAGACCCGATTCTCTATCGCTTCTGCTTTGTAGTGTATTTTATTTTTGTAGTTAACATTAATATTTTATTATGCTATTTTTTATGCATTAATTCACTTCTTTTTCTTTCTAAAACTGAGCATTTAATGGAATTATATAACTTGTTGAGAAGATGAATATGAAGAGTAGAGAGAATACTTCGATAACATTATATAAGAATAGTAGTTAGCAAGCAGATTACCAATACGCTACGTATACTCGAAGATTATTTGAATAGACATTTCTACGAATTTCGAATTTGAACTTGAACACTTATGCATTTCATGCGAGTTTCTCTAATAGACGTGCGGGTCTATTTTTCATCAAGTGCAGTATAAATATGGAAACATAATGATTTATAGAGCAGATATTTGCGATTTTTGGATTAATTTTGGTAATCTACAGCTCTTGAGATTTTTCTTTTTGGAGTGGTCTTAGAAACTATTAGATCGTTCAGTTTCTATTTTGTTCATGATTCGTTTGTTGAACTCCATCCTGGTTAAGCGTTGGATTCTAATAGTTTTCGTGTACCTTCTTAAGACAGGCTCATTACTATAGTGTAGAATCTTTCGTGTTTCTTTGGGTGAGGATCTCCAGTCGAGTTTTTGTTTAGTGGAGCTGAATCCTTCTTTTTACAGAGATCTATCCACAATTTCTTGAAAGATATAGTTATGAACGTGAGATTATAATGAGAAATAAAATACTATTGTAAAATGATTGTATAAAATATTTTCATTACGAAGCGAAATGATAATGTCAAAAATTCTCAAGCACTGTTATTTAAACAGCTGATTATATTACATTTGCCTTAATTCTGATAAAAATTGTCCATGATACTTTAACTTATGTTAATTTGATGCACGATATTTCATGACTTTTTTGTTAAAGCTTATTTGAACTTAATGATGTTTGGAAAAATGTTTACAAGCTATGGAGAGCTTATCTATGAATGAAGCAACGTGTATTTGCGAATTTGATTGTTATAATGAGATATTAGACATCAATGGATGATCTATGTCATTTTTCTGTCCAGTATAAATTAGCTATTGTGATATGTCTGAATACAATTATGTGTATATTTTGAACGTGCAGTATAGTCACGAATATTAATACTAGAAGGCTAGTATGAGGTTAATACATCCAACATTTAAGTGAAACAGCATTATGACAATTGTTCTAGAATGGATTGTTCAAATTAATAAGATTTGTTTTTGGAGAAAGCTTAATTGGAAAGACGAGTAATAATATTGATATAATCCTGTAATAATAACCACTAAAAGCTTTAGAGATAATAATAATAACATGAATAACTATGTGATTTAAAATGTTGTTAACATTTTTATGCTATGATAATGCGTTCGATAAACTTAACCATTCGTCGAACATGCCCTAATTTGACTTTAACTAATACTATAGAATGCTTATTGATGGAATCGAATTTATTACTGATGAAGAATTTGAACGTGTACAATAATGTATAAATGTAAATAATATCATAAACTTTGAGGATCATTTAAATATATAACGAGTGTATATAATAATGTTTAAATATTTTTGAAACTGTTTTTACATGCGATTAGGATGCTGTATTTTGATAGCATTTTTGATTATGTTTCGATGCTAATGTTATTATGAGATATCTACGCTTCAGTAGAGGTGAATTATTTTGTTAGTGGAGAGATAGTCCACCATGCAACAGTCTTTAGATTAATAAACTGTTGGTCAATTTTAAATACTTCGGATGTCTTGGTCATTTATACTAGAAATAGGATGCGCTACGAGGACCAGTGGGTCAGTTTTTAGGAAGCCTAGCGCCACGCTCGAGATTAATTTAGTCAATTTTAGAGTCTCGTTAGCTCACTTTGAGTTATTTTTCGTTTTCATTTTAACGACCACTGGCATCTTCCTATCGCATTCTTTATAAGAGAGGTATCCTTATCCCTGGTTGATCCTAGTTGGTAGAATTTTAGGGGCATTTCAGCCGGACGCTTCCAGATTCTACGATCCAGCAGTTCCATCGGATTTCAACAGGTAAGACCACGTGGATACAGGTGCAGTAGGAAAGAAGGAAAAGGAAGGAAGGAAAAGGAAGGAAAGGGAAGGAAGAAAAAAGGAAGGTAGGAAGGAAGGAAAAGGACGGAAGGAAAAGGAAGGAAATGGAAGGAAGAAAAAAGGAAGGTAGGAAGGAAGGAAAAGGACGGAAGGAAAAGGACGGAAATGGAAGGAAGAAAAAAGAAGGTAGGAAGGAAGGAAAAGGAAGGCTGGAAAAGGACGGAAGGGAAAGGAAGGCAGGAAAAAGAAGGAAGGGAAAATGCTGGTAGCCCTGACATTATAAGATATGCTGAAGATGTTCATGATAAAATCTGTCCAATAGAGCGGTACTACTACTACTACTACTACTTTCTTCGGCTTTTCCCATTTAATTGGGGTCGGAGCCAACCAGGCTCATTTTGGTTTTGGCCGGGGATTTAAGGCCGGATGCCCTTCCTGACGCCACGTGATTTTTCAGGTGAAAATTCCACCCCGCTGTCACCGGGATTCGAACCCCGGCCGTCCGGGTGAAAGACGAGCAGCTAAGCCACTGCGCCATCACGCTCCCCACCAATAGAGCGGTACAGCATGTACGAAATTGTTTCCCAACATGTATTTTGGGATATTGAGAGTCTATGGTTCAAATGCCCAGGGAGGGTTATTAGGTAGTTAGTAAGACTGATAATATTTACAACTATCTCTTATGGCATACACTGGATGTACAAATTTTGGTAGAAATCCACTGAATGCTATGGAAGTAAAATGCAGTTCAATAATATGGAATACATAACCATTATTTTCTGGGGTTGGTAGCATTGACGTCATTTTCAAATATGGCCTTGATATACCCTAATATAGATATTCATTCATGCCAAGTTTGGTTTCGATAGCTACAGCAGTTTAGGAATTTCATAGGTTGGGGAGGGGGCGACTTACAGAAGGATACACAGACACACACATCTGTCCGGGTGATGTCATAAGTCTACTTTTTCATCTTTTTTCTTTTTGAAAAATGTACATAGTAGGCTAATAAATAATAATATTAATCATAATAGTAATAAACTTGCTCATTGGATGCAGATCTCTCATTAATGACATAGAGAAACTGGAAAGGAAAATATTGAGGAAAATGCTTGGTTCAGTTTGCTCAGAAAGAGTCTGGATGAAACGGAAGCCTCAGGGGCTTTATCAGCATGCTAAAAAGATCACTGACACTTTCAGGAAAAGGCGATTGAAGTTTTCCGGCCACATTCTCAGAATGACGATGATGATGATGATGATAATTGTTGTTTTAAGGGGACT
Organism: Meconema thalassinum; assembly: GCA_946902985.2. Lineage (NCBI taxonomy): Eukaryota > Metazoa > Arthropoda > Insecta > Orthoptera > Tettigoniidae > Meconema > Meconema thalassinum. Next base: position 151,421,788 of record OX336396.1, read on the forward strand.
AACATCTAGGTTATCGGCCCCTTATGATCTGGGTGATAGCGAAAATGATAATGAAATGGAAACCAGAACGAAAATAAAGTGATACGGAAAATACTTACAAAAAGGAACTCAGATTGAAACAACTCACAAAATGTTCTTACAAAAGGGAATTTAGAACGAAAAGATTCACAAAAAGAATACATTGAAAAACAAGATGTTCAGTAAAGAACATATAGCCTACTTTATCCTAAATGCATGGGTATTGTTATAACTCTTTGTCCTTTTCAAGGAGTATAATTGAATGTTGGTTGTAGTAGCTTGTTGAAATACAACGTGCTATAGGGATATTAAACATGAATATGAGGTGCCCTTTGCTAGTGCTACCTCTGTAAAAAAATCATTAAATTTGGTTTCACCGTGTTTGAATTGATATGGGGAATGGATTTGCACACATACATGGCCGCTATTTGCAAACTATTGGGCTGAAGACCTTGTAGTCAGCCATAAGACGCTTTCCACAAAAAGGCATGTTGTTGCAAAATCTGGTAGAGATCAAATTATTAGGATGGTCGTAATTTGATTTAAGCTTTTAACATTTGGGTGGTCGTCATTCCGTTTCCGTCAAGATGGCGGCGATATAAAACATGACACTGAGGTGCCCTTTGCTAGTGCTACGTCTGCACCAAATTTCGTTCAATTCGGTTTCACCATGTTTGAATTGATAGGGGGAATCGATTTGCACACATACTAGGCCACCATATGCAAACTATTGGGCTGATGATCTTGCAGTTTGGTCAGAATATACTTCCCACATAGAGATATGTTGTTGCAAAATTTGGTAGAGACTAGATCATTAGGTTGGTCGTAATTACATTTTAGCTTTTAACATTTGGGCGGTCGCGATTACGTTTCCGTCAAGATGGCAGTGATATAAAACATGACACTGAGGTGCCCTTTGCTAGTGCTACCTCTGTACCAAATTTCGTTCCATTCGGTTTCACCGTGTTCGAATTAATAGGGGGAATCGATTTTCACACAAAGTTGGCCGCCATCCGCAAAATATTAGGCTAATGACCTATTAGTTTGGTCAAAGGATGCTCCCTCCATAAAGGTATGTTGATGCAAAATTTGGTAGAGATCGGGTGATTAGGTTAATCGTAATTTGATTTAAGCTTTGAACATTTGTGTGGCCGCCATTACGTTTCCGTCAAGATGGCGGCGATATAGAACATGACACTGAGGTGCCCTTTGCTAGTGCTACCTCTGTACCAAATTTCGTTCCATTCGGTTTCACCGTGGTCGAATTAATAGGGGGAATCGATTTTCACACAAAGTTGGCCGCCATCCGCAAAATATTAGGCTAATGACCTATTAGTTTGGTCAAAGGATGCTCCCTCCATAAAGGTATGTTGATGCAAAATTTGGTAGAGATCGGATGATTAGGTTAATCGTAATTTGATTTAAGCTTTGAACATTTGTGTGGCCGCCATTACGTTTCCGTCAAGATGGCGGCGATATAGAACATGACACTGAGGTGCCCTTTGCTAGTGCTACCTCTGTACCAAATTTCGTTCCATTCGGTTTCACCGTGGTCGAATTAATAGGGGGAATCGATTTTGACACAAAGATGGTCGCCATCCGCAAACTATTAGGCTGATCACCTATTAATTTGTTCAAAGGATGCTTCCTCCGTAAAGGTATGTTGTTACAAAATTTGGTAGAGATCGAATGATTAGGTTAGTCGTTATTTGATTTAAGCTTTGAACATTTGTGTGGCCGCCATTACGTTTCCGTCAAGATGGCGGCGATATAAAACATGACACTGAGGTGCCCTTTGCTAGTACTACCTTTGTACCAAATTTCGTTCTATTCGGTTTCACCGTGTTTGAATTAATAGGGGGAATCGATTTTCACACAAATATGGCCGCCACCCGCAAACTATTAGGCTGATGACCTATTAGTTTGCTCAAAGGATGCTCCCCCCATAAAGGTATGTTGTTGCAAAATTTGGTAGAGATCGGATGATTAGGTTATTCGTAATCTGATTTAAGCTTTGAACATTTGTGTGGCCTGCCATTACGTTTCCGTCAAGATGGCGGCGATATAAAACATGACACTGAGGTGTCCTTTGCTAGTGCTATCTTTGTACCAAATTTCGTTCAATTCGCGTTCACCGTGTTCGAATTGATAGGGGGGACACACATTCAGAGTACACACACACACACACACACACACACAGACTCACACACACACATACACACACACAGACAGACACACTTTTTTCGCCCTGTGTTGATCTCATAAGTCTACTTTCATTTTTTGCAAAAATCGAAAGTAGGCTAATACCCACAAAATGTAGGCTAGGTTCAAAATACGTACAAAATGCAATATAGAGTCGAAAAACGTACAAAAAGCAATTGAAATTCAAAATACTTACAAAATGCAAATGAGATCGAAAATACGTACAAAATGCAATTGAGGTTCAAAATACTTACAAAATGCAATTGAAATTGAAAATACACAATGCAATTCAGATTGAAATATCCCAGTTCCAATCCAAATTATTCACAAAGTGCAATTGAAATTCAAAATACTTACAAAATGCAATTGAAATTGAAAATGCATACAAAATGTACGGTAGATTGAAACGACCCATGTGGATTGACAATAATTACAAAATGCAATTTAGATTGAAGATACTTGACAAAATGTAATTTACATTCAAAATACCCACAAAATGCAATTGAGAATCAAAATATTTGCTAAATGCCCACCAAACAAAATGCAATTTAGATTTAAAATTCTTGCGAAAGGCGGTTTTGGTTGAAAATACTTACAAAATGCAATTGAAATTCAAAATACCCATAAAATGCCCTGAAACCTACATTGAAAGACTTACTAAAAAGCAATTTAGATTGTCAATCTTTACAAAATGCAATCGAGGTTGAAAACAGTCGCGAGATGTAATTTAGATCGAAAAAACTTACAAAATGCAACATAGATTTAAAAAAACTACAAAAAATCGCTAAAGGGAATTTAGATACACGGAGAACTAAGTAACAAAAACAGTGCGGGAATCTTAAAGAGAAAGGAAATATAATGGAAAGAAAATAAGAGGTCTGACCCCTCGAAGAAGGAGTGATCAGGAAAGATGAGACAAGGGCCAATTAGGGCGGGAAAGTGAAAGACTCCCTAGGCCTCGGATACCCTAATACCGTCGGGGTCGGAAAAGAACGAGAGTTGACCAAGGGAGATCGACAGGAAAGAAGACAGAGAGGAGCCCAGCACATGTAAGTGGAAGCAATGCCGAACTCAGCTGGGGTCCCGTGGTCGCCAACCCACGTCCCAAAAGATGTGAGCCCCTGGGGGATCTCAGAATGAACAAGAGTAGGCTCACCAAAAGGATTCTAACCTTGATCTCTCAATGAAAGTCAAGTAAACTGGCTTAGTGAAATAGAAAAAGACAGGGTGACTCATAAAGAGATATACAAGACGCCAGATAAGAATACAAGGTGACTCTTAAAGAGGTGTACAAGATGGCAGAGAAGAATACAAGGTGACTCTTAAAGAGGTGTACAAGATGGCAGAGAAGAATACAGGGTGACTCCTAAAGAGGTGCACAAGATGTCAGACAAGAATACAGGGTGACTCCTAAAGAGGTGTACATGATGTCACACAAGAATACAGGGTGACTTCTAAAGAGATATACAAGATGCCATATAAGAATACAGGGTGCCTCCTAAAGAGGTGTGCAGGATGTCAGAGCAAAATACAGTACAAGATGCCAGATAACAATACAGGGTGACTCCTAAAGAGATATACAAGATGCCAGATAAGAATACAAGGTGACTCTTAAAGAGGTGTACAAGATGGCAGAGAAGAATACAGGGTGACTCCTAAAGAGGTGCACAAGATGTCAGACAAGAATACAGGGTGACTCCTAAAGAGGTGTACATGATGTCACACAAGAATACAGGGTGACTTCTAAAGAGATATACAAGATGCCATATAAGAATACAGGGTGCCTCCTAAAGAGGTGTGCAGGATATCAGAGCAAAATACAGTACAAGATGCCAGATATGAATACAGGGTGACTCATAAAGAGATATACAAGACGCCAGATAAGAATACAAGGTGACTCTTAAAGAGGTGTACAAGATGGCAGAGAAGAATACAAGGTGACTCTTAAAGAGGTGTACAAGATGGCAGAGAAGAATACAGGGTGACTCCTAAAGAGGTGCACAAGATGTCAGACAAGAATACAGGGTGACTCCTAAAGAGGTGTACATGATGTCACACAAGAATACAGGGTGACTTCTAAAGAGATATACAAGATGCCATATAAGAATACAGGGTGCCTCCTAAAGAGGTGTGCAGGATATCAGAGCAAAATACAGTACAAGATGCCAGATATGAATACAGGGTGACTCATAAAGAGATATACAAGACGCCAGATAAGAATACAAGGTGACTCTTAAAGAGGTGTACAAGATGGCAGAAAAGAATACAGGGTGACTCCTAAATAGGTGTACATGATGTCACACAAGAATACAGGGTGACTTCTAAAGAGATATACAAGACGCCATATAAGAATACAGGGTGCCTCCTAAAGAGGTGTGCAGGATATCAGAGCAAAATACAGTACAATATGCCAGATATGAATACAGGGTGACTCATAAAGATATATACAAGACGCCAGAGAGGAATACAAGGTGACTCTTAAAGAGGTGTACAAGATGGCAGAGAAGAATACAGGGTGACTCCTAAAGAGATGCACAAGATGTCAGACAAGAATACAGGGTGACTCCTAAAGTGGTGTACAAGATATCACACAAGAATACAGGGTGACTTCTAAATAGATATACAAGATGCCAGATAAGAACACAGGTGTGCAAGATATCAGAGCAAATTACAAGGTTACACTTAACGAGGTGTACAGTATGTTAGATTCAATTCAAATACAGGGTGACCCTTAAAGAGGTTTGCAAGATATCAGATTCAAATAATGGGTGTCTCTTAAAGAGTTGTAAAATATGTCAGAATCAAATACAGGGCGATCCTGAGCCTTTCTAACATGTGTAGCATTTGTAGCATGCGACTTTTGTAATGATATAACGTCTAGCCTTTCAGACTGACTGTAATTTTTTAGTTAGATAAAGGATAAAGTATTAAAGCAACACACTTAGACATTTGAGAAGAGAGTTGTTCCCCTGGGCTTTGTATGTCATGTGCTATGTTTAAAATGAATGTTATACAGCCAGAATTGCAACCCTCTTCAGTTCGGAGTGTTAATTATGCTTAATGACATAATTTGAATGAGATTAACTCAAATCATCACCTTACATTTGTCATGAAAGAAACATAACGGAAAATATGTGTCATGACATCCGGGTTCTAGTAATGATATTCAACAAGTTCCGATTGTAATCCAAAAACTATCCGCAAATTTACTCCAAACATTACACACAGTTTATCCGTTATCCGCACAGCCATGCAAACTGTATCCGCATGGTGAAAAATGTTGCGGATATCCGCATCCGCGCAGGGCTTTTTCAATAACCATCAATTCTCTGAAAAAAATACTACCGTAATCAAGAAATCATGACAGAAGAGCGGAGGAAGGAAGATGTTTGTTGCCCAGATGAAGAGATTTGGGAGAAGAAAAAACATCATTAGCAAAATAAGTTCTATCGCGCTCCACAGATGGACATAACGTTGTAATAATAATAATAAGGTCGATTCATTCACTCTGCTCTATATCGGTAATAAAGAATTCCGTGTTCGAAAATTGAAGAGATGATGGAAGAATAGAAAGCAAAACAGCTACACAGTGCCTACGCTTATTACTTTTCTATAAGGGGTGTTCAAATGGAAAGGTACGAAACGATACTATGAGTACAATTTATTCGTTATTCATAATTAATCACCACAGACCTATGCACAGCTGTCCCATTGCTTCACTAGCCGCAGGATTCCCTGTTCCCAGAAGTCTTGTGGTTGTGACAGGAACCAATCCTGTACGGTGTCCTTTAGTTCGTCGTCCGATTCGAAACGGTTTCTCTTGTGACGAACCACTAACAGTGACGTGTATTGTGCGACATTCCGTAGCCTATGCAAGTCCATCAAGAACAAACAGCCTGGATTGCTCACGAAGGGAGTGATTCTGCTCCATGATAACGCTCGCCCACACGTCTCTAACCTCACTCAAGCGGGAGCAACTTGAGCATCCGCCCTACAGTCCGGACTTGTCACCCTGCGACTTCCATCTGTTTGGTCCAAATGCTACCGTCAACGACACCTCGCAGTCAACGTGGCTACTCGATGCCATCGCAACCGGCACCTGGCGACGAACGTTGGAACTTAATAGAGCGCTAATCAAATCCGACCTACAAATTTAGCTTCACACAATTGCAGTTAGTGGAAGGTTCCTTTACATGCCATAAATCTATGACATGTGCCCGCCGGATTCTTTTAACGGTCTTCAAAAAACGACGACTTCGGCCGGGAATAATCCTTGTAGAAAGAATGGATAGAGAGGTACAGACAAATCGGGTTGCTTATTCTCAATATTCATTATTTTATGAACAAACAAGCAAAAGAATATGAAATGTCGAAAGTTGTAGTTGCTGCGGGCACTGAGTGAACTCCTGATGACTGACGACTGATCCAGCAGCAAGCGCAAGTCAGTCCTGAGGTAAGCAGGGAGACTCGATATTCAGCTTCGTATGGGACAATATCAAGTGCCAAATTGCTCGAAGGCACTAATACTAGCATGATGATGACGAACATCTAGGTTAAAGGACCCTAATGGTTTGGGTGATTGTGAAAATGATAATGTAAACTATAACTAAAACTAACTATGGACTTGCATACTAGAAGTAGAAATGGAAAACGAAAGAATAAGGTAAATAAACGGCAGGATAAAAAGAAATGCCCCCAACCCTCGAGGATTGAGGGACTTGGAAGAAAGGAGAGCCATGAAAGGCAGATAGGAAAGGGGGGAAAGGAGAGAGTCCGCCCCAGAGGGAATGGAAAATGGGGAAAAACACGGACCCAGCTCAGGAATCCTTCAAGGTCACTAACTCCCGAACTCACCAGCCGTGAGCCCTTGAGGGTGTAGCACTATCCAGGGTGCACCGTAAGTGGTGGGGCTACAAACACCCTGCCTCCTTAAGGGCCATGGGCAGAAGGCAGGAGATATGAAGAAGATAAAAGAAGATGCCTAAGCCCTCGAAGAATGAGAGATCAGGAAAGATGAGCTAAGGTCCAATTAAGACGAGAAAGTGAAAGACACCCTATGCCTTCGATATCCTAATACCGTTGTGGTTGGAAGAGAACAAGAGTTGACCAAGGGAGGTCGACAGGAAAGATGTCATAGTAGAGACTGGCACAAGTAAGTGAAGCAATGCCGCACTCAGCTGGGGGTGCGTGGTTGCCAATCCACGTCCCACTAGTTGTGAGCCCCTGGGAGGATTACTAGCATGACATTTGCCCAAGTTAGCAGCGGGATAACCACACTCAGGCAACTGTTATTACTGCTGGGATTCGAACCTAGGATCCCCAGATTGCAACCCTCCATGGCTATCGAGATGAGTGAATAAACACACACAGCTGCGCTACTTGAACTGATATGCAGAGCAAATACACACCAGAGGCGAGGACATTGTTTGAGGTTGATGACATCCGGTTATAAAGAACAAATATTGTGGTCGTCTTACAATCAGAATAAACACGCAGAGATCGGTCTGTGGTAGCAGCGGAAGCGAGACAGGGCGTGTGGAGGTTATGGTTTCTCAGACAGGATGGATGGACTTAGGTGGGGACGTATGTAAATGTGCACGCACCGGAACTTCACCTTTAAAGCGAGACTTCGTATTAGATGTCCACCTCGTGACGTAGTGACTCATTATTATTAAGCTTATTATTTATTTAGTGTATGGCTTTTATTGCCGGGAGTGCGCTTCTTAAAAATGGAGGTAGCGCGCAGTTCGCTACTGCTGTGGAGGGGTCCAAGCGGGGACACCAAGAGCCCGCCGATGAGCCAGCTTGGTGTCCTAGGCGAAACCCCACACAAGACACGGCACAAACCTAGAACAGTTGCTGAGTTTTAATTGTAAAGAGAACTTAGACTATATTGTTATTATCTGAGAAACGAAAAAGTTTCCAAAATTATCAAATTTATGACATTTTAATTTTACTTCACACGGTTTTGAAAGGCGTTTGCCTTCTTTTCTCAAGGATGAGAGCAAACTTTTGTCCCAGTCAGGTAAAACGAAGACAACTTTCAAAATGTACACTGAACAGAATCAAAAAGCACACACAACAAGTAGTTTCGTGAACAACTATACAGCCTCTTTTCATATATCCTACTTATGTTAATTGCCACTATGAACATACAAAATTTCAGTTTGATTGCTGTAATAGATTCATAGATATTGTGAACCGACTGAATATTTCGGATGGTCGCCATGTTGGATTTTATATATGTAGGTCCTAGAGTTATGTACTGTTACATGAAGATTATTGTGTACGTGTAGCATTCAAATTTCAATCGCATGATTAGGACACAAGAAGTAACAAGAGGATTTTAAAATTTCGCACAGCTGCCATCTTGTGGTTATGGAAACAATTGAAATAAATTAGATGCCAGTGGATTAACATTCGTATAAGGACTTACTGTACCAAGTGTTACTGCACCAGGATGGTTAAATTGCGAGAAACGTCCATGTGAATATTTATACTTCGCGTCGCCGCCATGTTGGATTTGTGATCACCAGGTTATTGAAAGTCCTATAGGTGAACTTATGTTCATAGCCCCTATGAACATAAAGAAATTCAGTTTGATTGCTATAATAGATTCGTAGATATTCAGAGCCGTCCAAATATTTCGGATGGTCGCCATGTAGGATTGTTGAATGTATAGGCCATAGAGTCATGTACCATTATAGGAAAATTATTGCGTAGGTTCATTATTCAAACTTTCACTTCGATCGCATGATTACGACACAAGAAATAAAAACTTAATTTTAGAATTTGCACAGCCGCCATTTTGAGGTTATGTAAACAATTGAACTAAATTGGATACCAGTGCATTACAATGTGTATAAACATTTCCTGTACCAGATTTCATTGCGTTTGGAACATTAAATCGCGAGAAAGGTCTATTAAAATTTTTAATTCGCTTGGCCGCCATGTTCGTTTTGTAGTTAACCAGTTTTTGAAAGTTTTATAGATGAACTTCCAGTAGTGCCCTTTATCTCCGTACAAAATTTCAGGGTGATACTGCTAATAGTTTCAGAGATATAGAATGCCGGTGAAATATTTCGCACATCCGCCATCTTGTGGTTATGTAAACAATTGAATCAAGTAAGATGTCGGTGCATTACAATTGCGTTTGGTTGGTTAAATCGCGAGAAACGTCTATTTAAAAGTCGCAAATTCGCGTGGTCGCCATGTTGGTTTTGTAGTTACCAGTTTTTCAATAGTCATATAGGTGAACTTCTAGTAGTTCCCTTTATCACCGTAAAAAATTCCAGGTTGATAGTTGATAGTTTCGGAGATATTGAATGCTGGTGAAATATTTCGCACTGCCGCCATGTTGGATTGGTGGGACGTAACAAAATTTGAAGGGCACGGTCGGGGTCGCCCGGGATAGTGCTATGAACTTACCGAATTTCATTGAATTCGATCCAGCCGTATAGATGTTATTAGGGGACACACAGACCCCTCACACACACACACACGCACACACAGACACACGGACAAAAGGTGATCTCATAAGCTTATTTTTTTCAAAATTGAAAATAGGCTAAAAATCCAAGCTTCATGTTTTCACTTGATATATACAGGACGAGCTTAGATGGATGGGCCCATCAATGCAGCATCAAAATAGAACGTTTCCAAACATAGGTTCCTCATGCAAATGTTTAATCAGCTATGCTCTCTCTACAACCCCCAGACATGTCATTCTTGTGGTTGTACCATAAAATGGTCTTATCTTGAAAGACTGAGAGAGTTCTATCAAGAAACTTGTCCTCAATAAACACCATAATTATGCGGATGATGCATAAGCTGCCCTCCTTCGACCTGCAAACATCGTACGTAAGACGCTGTCACTTCAGTAATCAGCTCGGAAGACCTTGAGCAATGAGCACTGATCATTGTGTTTGGCTCAGAAAAGAGCCTGACGCTAATGTTTTGTATTACTTATCTTAAGTACGAGGCCCATCCAGAAATTAAGTTTCCCTATTTATCAAAATAAAAGAAAAAGGTTACATGAAAACCTATATTGGCACCATTTACAGCAATGTTTGAGCTATTTTTCGACATAATCGCCACCAGAAATAAGACACCTGTCATGTCGTCGGATCAACTTTTGTATTCCTGTGTCGTGGAAGTCTGCCGCCTGGGAATAGAACCAGTGTGTGATTTTCGTCTTTAGCTCTTTGTCCGTGTGGAAATGCTGACCGGAGGACAGGAATATCTTGCGGTGCAAAAAAAGATGGATCCATGACAATGCTCGACCACATACGGCTCGGCGCACAGCAACTGTTCTGAAGACCTTGTCCTGATCTTGCTCCCAGCGATTTACATCTTTTCTCTGTACTTTTTTTTTGTAACCGGAGCTGAAATTTACATAGCTGTTGGTCGTGGCCTTAATTTGGGTACCATCCCGACATTAAAATGGCGTAGAGGTGGGGAAGCTACTTCTTGGACGACTGAGTTCTGGATCACGAGACCTCAAACTTCAATACATTTCTTGGCAGAGTGGGGAATACCACGAGGTGAACCACTGATAAACACAGCTGTATGCAAACAGTTCCTGGTACTCGGCCCTCTAGTACCTTGGAAGCCATTTCTCTTATATACAGTAGACAATACCAAGAAATATTCTTAGTGCACTGTAACCAGTGGCGTAACTATGATTCGCTTCTGGAGGGGGATAAGCGGAGTCAAATCTGAACTAATTGCGTTTTTGGTTTTGTTTTCTACATTCGTGTTGACCGACTGAAAAACACTAAACTCTTTTTTTTTTTTTTTTTTTTTTGTGTGTTATTTGTTATGTTTGGTTTTGCTTTTGTGTTTGAATTGTAATTATTGATTTTTGTATTTCTGCTTTTGCTTTGGCATTTTGCTTAATGCTTTATGTTTTTTGTTTTTAGTTTTGTGTTCGGTTTCTTCTTTTCCTTCTGTTTTAGAATTTGGTTTTTGCTTTAACTTTTTTGGTTTTGGTTTTGTGTTTGGTTTCTGCTTTTGATTTTGTTTTAGAATTTTGATTTTCGATATATGTTCTTTTGCTTTTGGGTTTGTGTTTGGTTTCTGATTTTGATTTTGTTTTAGAATTTTGATTTTCGATATATGTTCTTTTGCTTTTGGGTTTGTGTTTGGTTTCTGCTTTTGATTTTGTTTTAGAATTCTGATTTTCGATATATGTTCTTTTGCTTTTGGGTTTGTGTTTGGTTTCTGCTTTTGATTTTGTTTCAGAATTTTGCTTTTCAATGTATGTTTTTTGGTTTTGGTTTTGTGTTTGTTTTTTGCTTTGTGTTTAAATCTTGCTTTTTGATTTTCTGCTTTTGTTTTTGAACTTTGCTTTTTGCTTTGTGAGTTTTGATTTTGTGTTTGTTCTCAGCTTTTGCTTTTGTGATTCAAACTTGCTTTTTGATTTGTGTTTTTCTGATTTTACTTTTGTTTTTGAATTTTGCTTTGTGCTTTATAATTTTTGTTTTATGTTGGTTTTCTGCATTTGCTTTTGTGTTTGAATTTTGATTTTTGATTTGTGTTTTACTTTGGTTTTGTATTTTGTTATCTGCTTTTGCTTTTGTTTTTTGAATTTTGGGTTTTGCTTTGTTTTTGGTTTTGTGTTCGGTTTTATGCTTTTGTTTTTGAATTTTGCTTTTAGCTTTATGTTTTCGGTTTTGTATTTGTTTTCTGCTTGTGTGTCTGTTTTTCCTCTTTGCTTTGTGTGGGGGAAATAAGACTATAAGGGCAGATGATCACGTAGTTCCGTTCCTTAAAACCCCAAAAACTAACTAAAATAAGACTGTCAATATGAAAGCAAACCTACACGTTTTCATGTTTGATCTCGATAGCATTTGCACCTCTCATTGTGCACAAATGAACAGTTTTGTTAGGCCTAACACTAATATTTTTACACAAGTAAAGATTAATGTTTTCAAATTATAAACGTAGACTACATAATCCAATCGTTAGTCAAAAATCCAAAAAGTGACTTTTTAAATAAAATTCTAATCAAATTACGCTTTCTTTTAAATTATTTGGTTCTGGGGGGGATTGCTCCCCCAAATCACTGACTGTCACTGACTGTAACACATGAGGCTCACTATGTTCTGTGGTAATGGCTTTCTGGAGGAAGTGGTTTATGGTCAAGTAAATGAGGACACCCGAGGATTACTTGCAAGAATTATACTCAATGTCACTAATGACGTCACGTTTACTTTCCGGTTAATATCTTCACTTTGTTAACTTAAGATTCATTAGGAACTTTAAATTGGGACTCTAATGGTGGCAACTATTTATTTACAGTCCGCCTCGTTGCTTAGTGTCTAGCACTCATGGCTGTCACCGTGGAGACCCGGGTTCGGTTCCCGACTCTGCCAAGAAATTTAATTCAAGTCTGAGGACTGGACAGGGTACACTCAGCCTCGGGAGACAAATTTGAGAAGAGGCGGGTTCTATTCCCATCAAGTCATAATCACAGAGGTTTAAGTCTGGTAAATATGGTGGACGAAGAGCACTTCTCGGCCCCAGCGACCATACAAATCTGTCACATGCGCGTGCGCATTATCCTACTGTATAACATGATGGTGCAGGAAGTGTCCTCCATGTTTGCGCGACCCTGATGCACAGTGGTTCAAAATCGAAATCTAGGAGGACAAAATTATTTATTTTCATAACAAAAAAAAAAAAAAAATTGTTACTTTTACAGCATTCTCATACAATTGCCCCTCATTATTCTGGGATATAAACGCATCTTTGTGTAAATCTGTCACCACTGTTCGAGCAGTTTGAATTGGAGGGTGAATGAAAGTGGCTGTGGTTTGGTTGTCTTTGTGGTTAGTGTGATGCTTTAAGATGGAACATGCAGCTGAAGGTATGATCTTTGTAACGTGTTTCAGTTATTAATGGGCGTAACTGTTACGTAATTTTAGCTATATTTGCATTATGTAATATTTAACTATTATTTTAAAAATTATATTTTCACTTAGATTTTTAGTATGTTGCGTCACTCTGCGTCACTTTCTACTTAATGTTAAAATGTAGATAAAGTCTTGTAGTTTACGCCTGTTATAAGATTTTTTGCATCTTTTTGCAACTTACTTAGTTATTTTACGTTTTAGAAGATGCCGCGCAACCAGTTCTCACACGTTTACAACTGTTTGAAGCACTGGGTTCGACGATTATGTCAAAAGTGGAGCTTTGTGACTTTGTTAAAAGTAAATTAGGTGTAGAAAATTGTTCTGAAGAGATAACTGAATGCTCTATCCAACTCCTAGTCATAGACAATTTCTTGCATGTGTAGACGTAACTTAAAAAAAGACGTTCAGTAAAGAACATATAGCCTACTTTCTCCTAATTGTATGAGTATAGTTATAACCCGTTGTTATCATCAAAGAGTATAATAGAATCATTTCTTGGTTGAAGACCTTAGAAACTATTTACCTCTACCGAACGCCACAACCTAGAAAAAAAAACTACTACCATCATTGAAGAAAGATAGATAAGAAGTGTCTCAAGAATGTTATGGATCTGGAGACATAATCGACCGGACTGGCTGCGTGGCTCAGCGGTAACGTTCTCGCTTGCTGGGCCCTAGGTTGCAGGTTCGTATCCTGGCGCAGTCAGCTGGCATTTGAGGGTGCACAAATGCGAGGGAGCCGTGTCAGTAGATTTACTGGCACGTTAAAGATCCCCTTCGGGCCAAAATTCCGGCACCCCGGCGTATCTAAAAGCAGTAGTAGTTAAAAGGGACGTAAAACAAATAACATTATTATTATTGTTATTATTACATAATCGACCTGCCGTGGGCAACATCCAACTTTGAGTTGAGGCATGTCTTTACACGTCTGGTTGTGCATGGCTTTCACAACCCTAATTGAATTAACAAATCTTTCCATGACCCTACAGAGACGTGTGAATACAAACTATGTGGATATTTTCGATTGCTATTTGCCCGAAATAAAAGTATTAATTAATAACCTGAACTAGCACCAACGGCTAGAATTCAGTTACTATGTGAAATCGTTTTGTTCTGTACTTCAAATAACATTTTCAAATAACGCACAATAGGCTGTTACAAACCCTTTAAAATAAAAAGTAAAAATTTATCGTAGTATCATCTTGCCATTCTTCAAGTTCGATGCGCATAGAATGCCAATGGTATACGGTACTAACCAATGGAGTCCCAAGTAGACCAGTCGTGACATCTAGTGGAGAAGTATCGAACAATATAACCCTAACAGGGTGAGTTCATTCTAGTGGTCATAAGAAGAAACTTTTCAATAAAATCTTGAAGTTAATAAGTAGGCCGGCGTACAGTTACCTTTTTGGCTGCTAGATGTCTCGAGCAAATCTGCTGGTGAATTATATTTTAATTATATATTTTTTTCCACCGTAATATCCACAATATAACGCTTAATTTTAAAACGTCTGAATCATTACAAAACAATAAATATATAAAATTTCAAGAAAGAGAACTCTGATGGGGTTTGAACCATAGGCATCTGAGTGATAGGCCAACGCTTTACCACGGAGCCATTTGTGCCATCGAATAACGTTCTATATAAAATAACTTACATATAACTTGTTAGCAAGTAATGATTTAGACTAAACGATTTCATCAGTGCAGTATATTATTTATTTATAAAGCATTTCATACAAAGTTTATTTATTTTGTATCAGTACGCTATATTGCATGCAATACTCAAATTAGTGAAATATAAGTCAGGCACAAGATATCCGCTGCCATCTTGTCTTCTTACCGAGACGGCTCAGCTTTTTAAAATCACTTTTGCACTATAGTATTACAAAATAAACTTTTAATTTCGAACGTGCCTCTTCCTTTAGAACAGTTAAATCGATTCTCGGCTCGATAATCGGAACTGGTGGGTCCCATGATATGGATTATAAAGTTTGCATAATTCGCACGGCCGCCATCCTGAAATGGTACGGCGGATGACCTTGTAGTTTGGTCACAAGACGCGTCCTATATGAAGGTATGTTGTTACCAAATTTGGTAGAGATCGGATAATTTGATTAGTCGCTATTTGATTTTACGTTTTGAACGTTTGAGTGGCCGCCATTCAGTTTTGGTAAAGACGGCGGCGATATAAAACATGACACAGAGGTGCCCTTTGCTTGTTCTACCTCTGTACCAAATTTCGTTCAATTCGGTTTCATCGTGTTCGAATTGATAGGGGGGGGGGACAGACATTCAGAGTACACACACTCACACACACACACACACACACATACACACACACACACACAGACAGACACACAATTTTTGGCCCTGTAGTGATCTCATAAGTCTACTTTCATTTTTTGCAAAAATCGAAAGTAGGCTAAAAAGGTCTTAACTGATGTTTATTATGAAGTAAACAAATTATATACGGTGCTTTCACTCTAAATTCATGATTAAGACGTAAAAATAATGTTGTCCCCCCAGATTTCGATTTTGACCCACTGTGTGATGTAAGGTTATACATTGACCCCCACGATAAAATTTCCGCCAACTCCTGGTGTAGCGGCTAGCATTCTTGGCTATCACCCCGGAGGTCCAGTTTCGATCCCTACCTGAGCGATCATACAAATCGTTTTCCGTGGTTTCTCACTCTACTCAAGCCAAATGCCAGGATGGTTCCTAGCTTGAGGCCACGGTCGTCTCCTTCCCAATCCTTAGCTGAAAGACAAATACACACACTCATACAGCATTCCAATAAGAAAGGTTATCAGACAAATCTAACACACACAAAAAAGACACGGGGCTAAAAGCCCACGAAGTCGCAAAGCCCCTAAAGAATTCAACAACAACAGCTAGTCACTTTGCCATGAGGTGGACAATATTAGTTTATAATAATAATAATAATAATAATAATAATAA
Organism: Meconema thalassinum; assembly: GCA_946902985.2. Taxonomy (NCBI): domain Eukaryota; kingdom Metazoa; phylum Arthropoda; class Insecta; order Orthoptera; family Tettigoniidae; genus Meconema; species Meconema thalassinum. The sequence goes on from OX336396.1 coordinate 151,437,887, forward strand.
TAATAATATCGTTTTTGGCTTAACGTCCCTTTTAGCTACTGTGGCTTTTAGAGACGCCGGGATGTCAGAATTTTGCCCAGAAGGGGATCTTTAACGTGCCAGTAAATCTACTGACACTGCTCCTTCGCATTAGCGCACCCTCAAATATCAACTGACTGCGCCAGGATTCGATCCTGCAACCTTGGGCGCAGCCGACGAGAGCGTTACCGGTGATCTACGCAGCCATTTAATATTATTAGCCTACTTTTCTCATTTTGCAAAAATGATGAAAAAGTAGACTTATGAGATCGATCCGGGAAATGTCTGTCTGTCTGTCTGTCTATCTGTCTGTGTGTGTGTCCCTCCCCCCTATCAACTCCTAAACGGCTGCAGATATCGAAACCAAATTTCTTAAGAGTAAAGATCTATGCCTGAATATCTCACGGCCGTATTTAAAATTGACGCCAGTGCTACCAACTGCTGAAACATCGCAATTGAAATTTGAGCTCTATGTTGGATATCTCAGAAGTTATGCATGCGAACTATTCCAAAATTGGCACACATATAGATAATAACATTCAGGATCAATTTTCAGAAGTACATACATGCCAGTGTTGCCAACATGATTGTAAGCCTGCCGATAGGTCCAATTTCTAAATGCATGTAACTTCTATACTATCGATTGGATTCCTACCAAATTTCGTATGCACTATGTGTACTAGAACGGAAATGACTGTGCGTATTCTAAAGAGCCACCAGGGCTGTCAATTGTTAATAAATGCTCTCTTTATGTTTTACCTCTAATATCAATATATCAGAAAGTATGTAAGCCAACAGCTCTAAACTTTGCACACGTATAGTACCTGACATTCTACCTTAGTTTGGTGTAACTTATAAACATCAGTGCTGCCAACACGATTCTAAGACTGCTTATAAGTCCAGTTTTTAAATGCATATAACTTCTATACTAACAAATGGATTTCAACCAAATTGCGTATGTGCTTTGTGTATCACAACAGTTATGACTTTGCGTATTGGTATGAACCAGCAGGGCTGCCAACTGTCAATAAATGCTCTCTCTATTTGTTTAATCCTAATATCAATATATTGGAAAGTATGTAAGCCATCCGCTCTAAACTTTGCGCACGTATAGTACCTGACATTCTAGATTAATTTGGAATGACTAATATACCTCAGTGCTGCCAACATGATTCTAAGCTTTCTGATAGTTACAATTGTAATTCCATGTAAGTTCTATACCAACAAATGGATTTTATGCAAAATTGGCACTGTAATAGATCGTAATATTTCAGATTCATTCTGAGCATCACATACATGACATTGTTCCCAAAATGATTTTAGGCGCACTGATAAATCCAATATCAAACAGAATGTAATGCCCATACTATCCATTATACTTCAACCAAATTTTGTATATGCATTCTATACCTTAAAAGATGGAACTAAGAATATATTCAAGAGTTACCAGGGTTGCCAAATGTAGTTAGTTACTCTATTAGGCTAGACTATTTCAGGTGTATTTCAAACTGCAGTACTTAGAAATGTTAGTATCACCTACTTCATTTCGTCATTATTGTAGATAGGTCTATATGGATTGGCATGAAACTTAAATTTTAAGAAAAGTAGGATCTTTAGTGCGTTTTTTTATTGTGGTGTTCATTCACTTCATCGGTTCGGCTAGACACGCGACGTAGCAGTACTCTATAAATCGTACACTACGGCCGCGAGGGCAGCTGCATCAAGTCCGGTGATCGCAGGTTCGAATCCCGCGACACTGACAGTGGCTATCCAAAATGTAGGTTTTATCATTTCAAATGATTTTGTCGACTTCGTCGTTATGCTTGGGTCCAACGTTATGCGATACGGAGACGGAGACGGAGACGGAAGTGACGTCATGCAGCCGCGTGGGTAGCGAGTGCGTGACGTCATGCAGCCACGCGGGAAGCAGAAGCTAATGGTTATTGGAGTCTGTTGAAAGAGTCCTGGGGCGTCAAGCAACCTGGGGCTTTGAGCGAAGCGAACACAAGAACACAGGGTGACTTCTAAAGAGATATAGTCTACAAGATGCCATATAAGAATACAGGGTGCCTCCTAAAGAGGTGTGCAGGATGTCAGAGCAAAACACAGTACAAGATGCCAGATAACAATACAGGGTGAGTCCTAAAGAGATATACAAGATGCCGCATAAGAATACAAGGTGACTCTTAAAGAGGTGTACACAATGGCAGAGAAGAATACAGGGTGCCTCCTAAAGAGGTGTGCAGGATGTCAGAGCAAAATACAGTACAAGATGCCAGATAACAATACAGGGTGACTCCTAAAGAGATATACAAGATGCCAGATAAGAATACAAGGTGACTCTTAAAGAGGTGTACAAGATGGCAGAGAAGAATACAGGGTGACTCCTAAAGAGGTGCACAAGATGTCAGACAAGAATGCAGGGTGACTCCTAAAGATGTGTAGAAGATGTCACACAAAAATACAGGATGACTTCTAAAGAGATATACAAGATGCCAGATAAGAATACAGGGTGCCTCCTAAACAGGTGTGCAGGATGTCAGAGCAAATTACAGGGTGACACTTAACGAAGTGTACAGTATGTTAGATTCAATTCAAATACAGAGTGACCCTTAAAGAGGTTTGCGAGATATCAGATTCAAATAATGGGTGACTCTTAAAGAGTTGTAAAATATGTCACACTCAAATACAGGGTGGCCCTTAAAGAGGTGCCCACGCGGGAAGCCGAAGTTAATGGGTAATAGAGTCTGTTGAAAGAGTCCTGGGGCTTCGAGCGAAGCAAGAAGCCCTCCTGAGCCTTTCTAACATGTGTAGCATTTGTAGCATGCGTCATTTGAAATGATATAACGTCTAGTCTTTCAGACTGACGGTATTTTTCCCCCTGTGTTTTCCCACACTCTCTCCAGGAAAATACCGGGATAATGTTTTAATTGGGGCAGATGACCTCGTCGTTCCGCCCCTTAAAACAACAATAACTAACTAACAATGTTTTAATTCCAGTCCCAGGTTGTGTAACCCATCCCTGTCCCTAACAGAGTTACACACACTACTACAGTCACCTCAGATTATACACAGTAGGTTATCAGACACATACAACTAAACGGGGACTGATGACCAAACTGTACCAATCCTCAAAAACTAATTAACAACAATCACTATGGCTAAGTCACTGGATAACCAGCACATTAGAACGACCATACTACTGTATGTAAGACTATAACTGACCACCTTCTGGTGCAGCGCCCTGGAGTTCCCAGTTCGATTCCTGGCTCTGAAAAGAAATTTAATTCTAGTCTGAGGGCTGGAACAGGGTGCACTCCGTCTCGTGAGGCAAAACTGAGAAGAAGAAGAAGAAGAAGAAGAAGAAGAAGAAGAAGAAGAAGGTTCATCCTGGAATAGATGTTCCCACTTCTACTCCAGGTAAATGCATATAGATCTATCAGCGTGCGTAAAATCACGTTGGCAACAATGCCATGCATGTGTTGCTCAGAAATAATCTGAAATATCACGATCCATTGTGCCAATTTTGAATGAAATCCATTTGTTAGTATAGAAGGGATTCCTGAGATGGGTCAAGTTTTCCCCCTATTTCCATTTCCTTTGGAGTGGACCCTCTCTTCTTTCCCCCCTTTCCTCTCTGCCTTTCATGGCTCTCCTTCCTTTCCAAGTCCCTCAGTTCTCATTCTTCGAGGGTTGAGGGCATTTACTTTCCTCCTGTCTTTTATTTACATCCTTCTCATTTTTGTTCCCCATTTCCTCTTCTAGTTTGTAAGTCAGTAGTTCGTTTCAGTTGTAGGTTTGATTTGATTATCTGACATTTTCACTATCACCCTAACCATTAGGGGCTGATTAGCTGTTAGGCCCCTTAAAGCAACCCCCCAGGGGTTCACATCAAGTGGGACGTGGGTTGGTGACCACGGGGCCCCAGCTGAGTCCGGCATTACTTCCACTTACTTGTGCCGGGCTCCTCTCCGTCTTCTATCCTGTCGACCTCACTTGGTCAACTCTTGTTCTCTTCCGACCCCGACGGCATTAGGGTATCCGACGCCTAGGGAGTCTCTTCCTTTCCTGCCTTAATTGACCCTTGTCTCATTTTTTCTGATACCAACATTCTGCGAGGGGTCGGCCTTCTTCTTCTTTTCATGTTATCTCCTGCCTTCTGCTCAAGGCCCTCAAGGAGGCAGGGTGTGTGTAGCCCCACCACTTCTGGTGCACCCTAGATATTGCTACACCCTCAGGGGCTCACGGCTGGTGAGTTCGGGAGTTGGCAACCCCGAGGGATTCCTGAGCTGGGTCCGGTTTCCCACTTTTGTCCCTTACCTGTGGGACGGACTCTCTCCTCTTTCACTTTCCTATCTGCCTTTCATGGCTCTCCTTCCTTCCAAGTCCCTCAATCCGCATTCTTCGGGAGTTGAGGGCATTTCTTTTCCTCCTGTCCTTTATTTGCCTTATTCTCCTTTTGTTTTCCATTTCTTCTTCTAGTATATAAGTTAGTAGTTAGTTTTAGTTATAAGTTTACATTTCATTTTCATCTTCACGATCTCCCAACCCATTAGGGGCCGATAACCTAGATGTTAGGCCCCTTAAAACACCAGCGTACACGGAAGCTAATAAGATAGCTCAAGATTACACATTTTATAATGGATTAGTATATAAGTTTGTGGACTCTGACCATACACGATTAAGGATTGTTGTACCTGCAATGTTGCAGAGGAAAATTGTATGGTTAGCCCATAGATCGTTCGGACATATGGGAGTCGACAAAACAGTCTCGATGCTGAAAGAAGCATTTGTATGGCCGAGACTGAGAGAAACTGTAAGGGACACGCTAAAGACATGTGATTTATGTCAAAGGATTAAACCAAATGCATTTCTGATGAGACAAAAGCCTATACTATTGTTACCCGAGAGGCCAGGTCAAATCATTTCTATTGATAATTTCGGACCTTTGCCCAAGGCAAGAAGAGGAAATCGACACATAATGGTGGCTATGGATGTCTTCACTAAAATGGTTGTCCTTGCTCCCATACAGAAGACTAGTACCAAACAGGTGTTAAAACGACTCAAAGAAAAAGTGATACCGATTCTGGGAAAACCTGAGAATTTGTTGTCGGATCACGGTAGTTGTTTCACCAGTGTAGAGTTCAGACAAGAATTAGAAAGACTTGGAATACGTCAGATTTTGTCAAGTATTCGCCATCCTGAGGCAAATCCTGTAGAAAGAGTGATGAGGGAGACGGCCAAGTATTGTAGAATATACTGTGCCGAAGAAAATTGGAAGTGGATAGACATCTTGGATATTATCGAATTCTGTATAAACAACACAATCCATGAATCTACGGGAGAGATACCAATAACGTTACATCGGAATGAGCAACCAGAAAGACCTTGGAGTCTGGTAATTCCTAGGCCAGCCGACGCTCAGCCGGGAAGAGATGTACGTATTAGAATAGCCTTTGAGCATCTAAAAGCTCAAGCCGACAGGAGGCAAAGAAGTAATAGGCACAAGAGGTATCATCGGCCACTATTAGCAGGGGAAATGGTGTTAGTAAAAAGACCAGCCATTTCGGATCCAGGGAACCGCGTGTACAAAAAGTTCCAGAAAATGTACCACGGACCGTATCAGATAATAAGAGATTTGAGAAATAATGCCTATAGAATTCGGCACTGTGAAACGAATCACGAAGTGACCATGAATTCAGCAAATTTGAAAGTATATTACCCTCCCGAAGACTTCGATGAAGCCAATGAACAAACCCTGGTTATGGAACAATTTAGAGATGAGGAATCCACTTTTGATAGAAACGAGAATAAGGTCGAAAAGGGAAACAGAGCTCAAACATTCGAGTGCGAATGCGAATTGGAAAAATTATATTGGGAAATAAAAGAAATAATTGCTTTTGTTGAAGAAGAAAATTTCAATTTAAGAAAGGAGAATGATGAAATAAGGAAACGGGTAGGGATAGACCACACCCGTAAAGAAGAATGAGGTTCTGGAAACTTGAAGTCCAGACAAATAAAGGAAAAGGAAAGAAAGGGTAGGGACAGAGCGTACCCAACCTACACAATTACCGGATATGAATTTAAAGAAATAAAAGAAACAGAAGGTACGGATAACGTTATGATGGCTTCGACGAATAAAGAAAAATAAGATTTTAATGAATAATTGAAATAAATTTCCTCAAAATTTTTCGAAAATTTATTTACCTAAGGAGGGGAGAGATGAACCCATGTACCATTGGCTCAAAAGGGGTCGAATCCATGTATTTGTGAAAGAAATGAAAGAAACATACAGTCTCTAAGGGAACGGAGAGAGATTTCAAGCAAGGATTATAGCCTAACGTTGTGCAAGCGGGGACCAGGTGTTCAGGAGATGATATCATGCCTCTTGACTCCTTGAGAGGGAGCGGGTCATGGATATTAATAGAACGAGTGGAAAATTTTCACTGTAAGACAAAGAAGCGTGACTCGGAAATCCAGCTTAGCTTGCAGGAAAACGGCAACAGCGCCGATGTGCCAGAAGAAGAATAATTAAATTTAACCCATTTGCGAGAATAAAAATAAGTAAATAAATACTGTACTGTGAATAATTTCGGATTAGAGATTTGTGTGTAAAGAAAAACCTTGTAATAATTGCATAGGAAAGAACTGCAAACGCAGTATACGTCATCGGGGATTCACTGATACCAGAGGAGTGGGGAATTAAAAAATGAACAGCAACACCCACGCAGCTGAAGACTATAAATTAATTAATATCTCCGAAATGCACGATCGATTCTTATGCGCAATGAGATTATTTGACGTTTGGAAGACGAGCTTTCTGGAGATATAATTTGTATAATTGTACGACAATTAGTTCAAAAGTTGGTCACGAAAAGGACTAGGATTTTATCTTTTTGTGATTAAAGAGTATAAAACTCCTGGCCTCACCAAGCCAATCATGCAGTTTCCGATAGCCCAGGGGGGCGTCACGCTGGATCAGTACATGCAGTTATCAAACGGCCTGAGGGCGCGTCACTGTGCTTCATCAGACACCGAATTCCGATAGTCCGTGAGGGGGCGTCACGCTGAAACACACCGAAGACAGTATACCAGCTTTCCTTGAGGGGAAAAACGCTGTATCACATCGCATAGAAAATATCCGACAGCCACGGGCGTCGCGGTATCAATAACTCGCGTGCCTCCGTAAAGGAGTTGCAAAGAAGTATTATTACAGTATCGCCGTGTTGAAAAATTAGGAAAATCCTAGTTACAGGATTTAGGTCCGACAGTATACAATTTACAGTGAAAAGTTCATAAAATACAGTCAAAGCAGGCTGCGAACTTAGGACTCAGGGCGATAGGTCTTTAAGTAAACGACCAAAAATATCATAACGTACGGAAGTACTGGAACAGCGAGATAAACATTTTATCAAATTTAAAGAACCCGAGTAGGGACAGAGAAAATAAGGTTCGTAAGTATTCTAGAAGATTAGAAGTACGAGAACCGAATAAGCGAAGAAGAAAGGAAACTATAGACATTGTGTCAAGAAAGCAGACGAATTATTCAAAAGCACTAAGACGCAAGAAGTATTAGTTGCTAAAAATCCATAGGTCACCGATAAATTATCGAGGGGACCGTGAACAGAACAGACTTTCGCTAAGATCAATAAATAGGGTCTAAAAGGAGAGCCGTTCGTGTCAGAGAAATAGCAGATCGTCAAGAACGGGATTCGAAGGAGTGCTATTGCAGGGAGGAAGTAGATGATTCGAGACTTTCATATTCAGAGAGGATAGGAAGCCGACATTACTAAATTTCACCCTTGGAGACGGGAGATCAAGAGGTCACGTGTGATAGGCTTAAATAGCGGCCTAGTGATCAAAATTTGTGAAGTGTAAATATATCAAGATTTGTGTTAAAAGTAATATATTTTCAGTGTTTTTATTGTGTGTTCTAAACGGATACACCAGTGTATTTAAAATGTTATTAGTGTTAAATGTATACGTGTTAAATATGTGTCAAGATATGTCTGTACATGCAATGAATTTTTACACGATGGAGTAATTTAAAAAAAGTGGGCCAAAAATGACACATCGCACGAGGAGAAGGGTCAAGAAACGACCTTAAACATGTGAGTAAAGATTTTCATTATGTTTGGTGTCGGGGAAATGATTGTGTACAAATCCACCGGAGTTTTTGAGTAAAAGGGATGTTTCTAAATAACTAAATACAGAATAAGAACGCGGTCTGAACAAAAATAGAATTTTGAGAAATTATAAATAATTATGTGAAAGAATAAATCATGTAGAGGAAATGTATGAATAAAATGTCAGTGTATTTGACGAATGTTATAAAAGCAAGCGTATTAATAATAATAATAATAATATACAGGAAATATAAATAAAGATTAAACTGAATGATATGAAAATAAGAGCGTTGGAGCCTTAATAGAAGTATAAGACATGATATTAATGCATGTTATTTAAAATAGAGCAATTATTGTCAAAGGAAAGGATTAATATAAAAATTGAGATATGTATCAATTGTTAATATGGAATTTATCAGTTCTTTGGAAGACGCTAGGCTTAAAAATAATGTATAGCGCAATGGAGCGCAATTAAAATAAAATGTCACGCTAGGAATGCGTAAAAGTTTAAAAGTACTTGGTAAATTACTTATGAAGGGTAGTTGATTGCAGTGAATTGAGATATGTTGTAAGTCCTCCAATAGTGACATAGATCACGAGGCCATGTGTGTGTTATTATGTAAAAGGGAGCAAATGTATGGTATTATGAGCGTAGGTCATGTAGGCTACGGCTGACCCTAAATCGCATTTTGTATAAGTCCTCCAATGTGGAAATGGTTCCCGAGTCATGTTAAGAGATTCGAACCTAGAATCCTCTTGTTGTTGAAGCCCCTAATTATTCGTCGTAAAATGTGTATTACTCTTCCCAATCAATGAGGACCCTTTATAATTAATAAATGCCAAGGTTACGAAAGTGGTTTATGAGCCAAATAATATTGTTGAAAGTGAAAAGAGAAGTTAAATGCCAGGTCTCTCCATAGAACTGAAAGAAAGGAAGATTTGTTTTAAAAGCATTGAGAAGAGCTCCAACCGTAGACTAGACTGGAAGTCACCCCCCCCCCCCCCAGTCATAAATCTCGCTCCAGTATAACGGTCTGACTCTAATAGCAGGAGGGTTGGGTGAAGGCCGTCTGTAAGAAGGAATGAATACACCGGGAGTGTTTAACGTTGTTAATGACCCGGGCTTTGAACCGAGGTCCTTGTAGATGAAATTATCGCTTGCAAGTTCAGATCGTAGTTTTCTTATGTGATAATGGTCTTATAAGACAAATAAAATAAATAACAATCCCTATTGTAAGGTTGTATGGAAGTAGGATTCCACGAGTTAAATGAAGGTAACTAGGTTCCGGGAGTAATCATAGTTTTTTACTTTGTCAAGTAATCTTTATAACTCTGGAGTACACAGGTATTTTCCCGATCACTATGGTGAATTTGTAAAAACTTGAGAGGGATGATAAATGCTGAAAACATGTGAAGTGCCCAAATATTTAAGTAAAGAATTAACATGTACTTTAAATGTAATTATATATTTGTTTTGATGATAAGAAAATATAAAAATAGTATTTGAGGTGTACAAGAAGAATGACACCATTATTATTGGAAAATATCGAGCCAAAGGAGCTCGTAGTTATATGGAACTTTAAGATAGATACTTTATGGAAGTAAAAATAATTATGAATTGTTGGTTTTAAAGGAAACCATGTGTTTTAATATAATATTTGTTTAGTTCTTATATTATTCCTTGTTCACTTGGAACAAGTAGAAGATTTTGGTCAGTAGTTTAATTGTTTTATTGTTTGTAGCGCCATAATTTTGGTTAATTAAATGTTTTTGAAATAGGATTTGATTTTGTTGTTATTTTTGCAAGTGTATCCTCTATTTAATCCAAAATGTGTAAGTCACAGAGTGGGAGAACATACTACAACACCGAAATCCCGAATTGAGCAATGCTGGCATACTGTGATTTGCATATTTCTTGCTGAAAGGGCACAATAGGAAAGAATTAAGTCAGCCTTCTGTTTAAGCCAGAAACCCCTTGTACTTGTAGTGCGAGCAGATGAGAAAGGCATTAAGTCAATGACTTGCTGCCTTTCAGCGCCGTATTCCGTACTTAATGTTGGCCGCACTGCAAGATTCCCGCGTGTTACAGTGCTATTCTAAATTACATTTGTACAGGGTTAAGATGGTTTTTATATTACAAATCCATTTTAAAATAAAAAATCATGTGAAATATTCATTCTGGATGGCTTTATGCCACACTATTCTGACCTCGGAGCTAAATGGTATTAAGTCACGTTTCCAAAACTGATTTGAAAGATATGTTTATTAAATTGAAAAAAATCCACAGCCTGTTTCCAGTCTCCGACCGGGTCAGGGAATGGAATGAATGAAGCCCCCATCTAGCGGTGAGGATATGAACTGTGCCGGTTGCCGAGGCCTGACGCACTCCTCTGGGGCAATGATTAAATGAATGACAGATGAAATGAAATGATAGTGGCGAGTGTTGCTGGAATGAAATTTTGCAAGGAAAACCGGAGTATCCGGAGAAAAACCTGTCTGCCTCCTTTAGTCCAGCACAGATCTCACATGGAGTGACCGGGATTTGAACCACGAACCCAGCGGTGAGAGGCCGGCGTGCTGCCGCCTAAGCCACGGAGGCTTATGTTTATTGTATGTATGTCTACCCCTTATTATTCCCGTTTTTCCAACGGGGTCGGGGATGAGATGCGATGGAAGTCTTTGTGACGATGGTTTTTACGGCCGGATGCCCTTCCTGACGCCAACCTCATGAGAGGAGTTAATGAGAGATGAAATGAATGATGGTGAATGAAACTGGGCAAGGATGTAGAAGGAAGCGGCCATGGCCTGTCAGAAGGTACCGTCCCAGCATTTTCCTGGTGTTGAAAATGGGAAACCAAGGAAAACCATTTCAAGGACGGCCGACGGGGGGGGGGCTCGAACCCACGCGTCTACCGAGTCAGCAGAGAGCTTGGTCCCATGACCTAATGCTGTGCTTTAGCCAGCGTAGCCATGACTGTCGGTGGAGGCTTATGTTTATTAAATTAAAATTGATATTCCGCTAACACAAATATATCCTGAATAGATGCTTCACAACATAGGTGACTAATATAGTGTGTTTGTTAAGTTTTGTTCTGTCAATGACGTTATTTCTTTCTCCTGAAAAGTAGTGAAAACTGACTTAATGCTTTTTAGCTCCGACTGATTCAATTTCGTCATCACATCACAATTATACAGGTTATCACACAAAATCTACACACACACAAGTACACGGGGCTAAACGACCACGATGACCAAGCCCCTCAAATGAAATAACAACAACGAGAACATAACTCCGGTGCTTGAAGATAGCTTGATTGCACTTTGCTCTTCACGTGGCTTGTTGACTAAGCCTGCTGCACCAACGATGTGTTCTTTAACCTTACAGAGTCATTAAGACAACACCACAGTGAGTTATAAAACAAACTCGTGGACACGAGTGATAACGCTACAAATTGTCCCATGCTAGAGCGGATCAAGTTCAGAAAGCCCTTTATCTCAAGTGTGACCCCCTGGTAGTTCATGTGGAGAGTACCTGACCTCCAGATGCTCGCTCTTCAACTGATAATTCCATCTCAATTAATGCCACAACGCATTAGTGGAGCCATATGGCATATGCCACTTTTGTTCCTAACCCTAGACGAGCAAGTTGGGGTGCGGGCCCAACACACAGTATTTTTATTCTGGGATATTTTGAAGTTTGTAGCATTGAATTATTTTATCTCCCCTGACTTTATTTGTCTCGCTATACTCTGTTTTACCAATAATGAACGCTGACAGCTGTCAAAGCTAGCATGTGGGGAAATGCTGCGTTGCCACTGAGCCAGATCATGACTCATAACATTCCAAGAGGCTTGCAGGAAGACACAAATACCGGGGAAGTTAGCCCCCCTGCCTGGCGCTCTAATGACCGTGACAATTCAAGGCACAGTAGAACACTGCGCCAAACCATGTGCTCACTGCTGTGTCTGCACACATTGCAACACTGCTCGCTGTTGCTATGGAGACCGTTACCCCTCTCGTCACCACTCCTCGCCTCACCCTTCAAGCGGATGACTGCTTTCACCGATCATCTTTTGTAAATCAGAGTAGCCTATAGCAGGTAGTCAGTGCCACTGTGACCTTTGGTCTGCGTATTCATCAAACGACAAAAATGATGATGTTATTAGATTTTATGTAGGTCTATTGGTTACTTCACAAACAACCTTCAAACTCGAGTGCACGTAATATTTTGGTCGAAAGTAAGAGCTTACTTTTTTATAGCAGCATATAAATGACGTTACTGGCCTAGCATGCATAGATGAACACACAGCACGCAACTAAGAGCTTGCGTTCTTATAGCAAAGTATAGATGAAGCTACTGATGAACAAACATTGGTTGCCATGGTTACTGTGCTGTCGGGCCCAAAACACATCCATGATAAGACTACAAGCATGCTTGTGCAGGATGTGTCAAATGATGGACTCACTTGACAGCACAGTCTGTCTCCTAGATCTAATATTTCCCGCAAGGTTTGTCCTGGATCAGTAAACTGAGATCACCCGCAGAGAGTATCAAATGAACCCAGCCGCTCCGAACCACGTGTGAGTGATATTTATTACAAGTTTTCATCTCAAATTACTGTTCATCACCATTACAGTTGATTCTCCACCTAGGGGCAGCGTCTCTATTAAGACAACCACCCGCCGTAAAAGGATAATCTATTACGAGACATCGTTAGGGCACACGCGAGAAGATTGCTTGGGCGAGTTGAGGCCTTTATTCTCCTACGTACGAGCTGGGTGTCTGGAATAGCATGTGAGAACGATGTAATGTCAAAGTAAGCCTTTCAAAATCAGCGGTAGTGAACATGAACATCTGAACATATAAACATGAAGGTCTGGGTTCGATTTACAGTTTTGTAATAGTACATTATGCAATTATGGCAATAATTAAGACACGAGTATGTTTATAAAACGAGCGAAGGAGATTTACATTTCCATACGAGTGTCTTAATTACCATTATAGGCGAGTTGCATACACCTGTTTATGTTCGACGATAATTATAACTACTTTATGTTCGAACATAAATATTCATAAATATCTGGGGGATTCAGTTACTTCAGTTAGTGAACAGGGCGCGCTGACTGAACAGAGCGTATGCGTGGGTCAAAGCACTTCGAAAGCAGAGACCATTTACTTTGCTTGGTAATGCTACTGTTTACAGCCTGCATGATGACTAGTGCCATGGCCGGCTCTACGGAAGGCCGCGGCGTTCGACCTTGCAACGCTGCACTTCTCTGAACTGGGATGGCCATAGCAGCCGGCCAGCTGTTGATGCGTGTGCTTCGCCACGAAAACAAATTGAAATAACGAAATAATATTTGTTCTTTTCAACATTAAAGTAAAAGGATTGTCAAGAGTGAGTAGGGCTTACATGGAGGAACAAAAACAATTTGCTTTCAATATTTATTTGACATTTGCGAAATATACAACAGGTTGGCCTCTAACAAAGAATAGCAAGTTTTCTGTGATTACTATGGCAAGTTACCCGTTCATTCCTCAACTTCTTGTAATTATTTAACAAAATGTTACTCATTGTTAAGACAATACTTGTGACTACATCCACAGGTACAAGTTTTCTCGGCAGTTTCTGACAATTCAATATCTGATAAAATACCGAGTAGACTAAGATTTTGAATTACTTGGCGTTGATTGTTACATTTACATTTTTTAAAATTGTTCCTCAAACTTATCAGAAATTAGTGCCTGCGTAATTCCAACAACATGTTTACACACTGATAAAATAAAATCTGCAGGAACTGTAAGTCCGCCGCTATTTATTTGATTGAAGTAGCTGTCATTTATATTTTCTTTATTTCTAAGCAAAGCCAAACATTATTCACATTTTATTCTTGAACATCGCTTGAACGATATGTAACCACAGGCATATATAAAACCCGACTCATCGAATTGTATGTTTTCAGTGTACTTGTCTTCTAAAATACTGTAAAAGGTATCGTCAACAGTAGCTGAAGAAAGGCTGCTTGTTGTACTTTCTCCTGAATTTGTATCGCAAGAGGATATTATCATTTCTTTCGAAAAAGTAACTGCTCCATACCTGGCTGAATGAAGGCAAAGCACGCTCTTCAACCTTATTTTCAATTCGGCCTCCATTACCTGAGTAACTGATATATTATAGTTGCCGCCTGTTAGTTGGCGGTACTGCCCATACCTGGATTCTAATTGGTCACTCTGAAATTTGCCAGTTAACACATAAGAGGGGTTCACATTCTGTAGAGCATAAATAATAATCTCACGTAATACATAGGTTGTTACATACAAAGCGTTGTAAGTTTCATTGATTAAATAACTCTTTTTTGAGGAATCATTTTCATCGTTCTTTTTCCACGTGGACAACCATTGGAGGAATGCCATTAGGAAAGCCAACCATTTGTCTTCGGGATTTTTGAAAGGCATTTGAAGACTCTTACGTTTAACAACATGGGTGAGAGGCCACTTAATATTAACAATGGACCACCACATTAGGATTACTCTGACAAAAAAGCAGTACCTTTATAACAATACTTGTTTAGAGCAGAAAATGTAGATTCGTGAAACACGTTTGTAACCAAAGAAACCCTTTGGCATTCAAGTGAATTTGGATAAACACTTTTAAATGTTAACTATGGTGCAGACTTAATCAGTAAATCGGATTCTTTTTGTAGATCGCTCTTATGTCACTAAATGATGCTTGAGTTACCTCTTTAAAATCAGGGTTACGGTCATCTGAACTTAAAACATTTGAAAATGAGTCTAAATCTTCCCATACAGGAATAATAAATGATTTATCAATGCCACTTAAATTCAGCCAATTATTTCGTATATTTTTTAATACATGGACACTGTCATATAAAACAAAGGTTTTTAGGGGGTTTCCATCAATATGGAACCAGTAATTACTATCAGAATGTTTGGTTAGTTCTTTGACCATAGCACGATTCACACCATTATTATCAGCTATGATAGACAGAATATTTAGGCCACAATCCTATATTTGCCTGATAACATCTTTTGCAATATCAGCTAGTTGCAAACCCGTTAATTGTTTCACTGGAACTAATTTAACAGCCTCTTTCAAATTTCCAAAATCAGAACTAACGATAAAGGCCAGAACTGTCTTCGCTAAATCGACAGATTCATTTGTAGCAACACCAAATAATTGCCCATTTTTTAATCTAAAGATTGTTTGACATGTATTTCATCAATCTGTAAATTTACAACCCATTCTAAATTTGATAAATCTTTCAAAATGTGACTTAGAAAGTTACTGTTCTCTTCATCAGCTTTCGGGGATGTGGCGAAGGAAGTTGTTAATTTTTGTAAAACTCAGGGATGAGGTAGGGATAAAATATGGTTAAATCTAATTGCGTTATAACACTTCGTAGACTGCATATAAATGAGGAATGCATTTAGAGTTGTAGTGACGTTATATCTAGGTTTCTTTAAAAAAGTAAGTGTAAACTGATCTTGCAGAAACATTAACTTTTTAACAGAATGTCTGAAGTTTCGTTTCCCTGGTTTTCAAGGTCAGTTTTTAGGTTATCTATTAAATTATTAATCTGGACGACTAGTGAACTTACAGAACTTCCAGGTAAGAAAAAGTCGTGACAAAATTCTATTGCTTGGAACAACTGACTCCACTTACTTAATAATGAATTTCGAAATATTACAGAGCCAGAATGAAGAACAACAGCGTTAGGAATTACACCTCCATTGATATGAATTTCGACAGTAAAATCAATGTTTACCCTTATACTTGACCTCATTTTAGGTATGCTTGACACATCTAATTTATACAAAATACAATAGTTTTCACTAGTACTTACAGACCAGTCTGTTTTATGCTCCACCAATTTATTTTGTGTATCACAAACAAAGGACTCGAAAGTCGTAATTTTGTTGACTTCCTCAGCAAGGGTCTTCTCACATTCCTCTGCAGACTTTTTCCGTTCTTTTTCTTCTTCTCTTCTTTCTTCTGTAGATTTCCTTATCTTGGAGGAGCACTTACTCAAATACGATGGTAAGTTTGGGAATACCTTTGGAACCGCACGAGGTAACAATACAGGCTTCTTCCGTGTGAATTCCTTATTATTCCCATCACCATCCTTGTATTTTTCAACATAACTTACGTCTTCAGGAAGAGAGCGTTTAATACATACGAAGGAATATTTCGTAGGTACCCAATCGGCTCGAAGAATAGCACGTTCCCATATGGCTTTCAATTGTGGATTTTTTAGGAAACCCAAATACTGTCACAAATCCGTCAGTTTTTATCGATGAACGATAATTAGACTTACAATTCGGCACAACACAAGTCTTTGGCATTGTAGCTAGCCACTATACAGTAATAATCAATGGTATAATTTCATTTACATAGAGTATTTTTAAGAAAACACGAGCGCTTGACACATTTTCCATGTAACTCAGTGGGGGCTCGGCAGAGCAGACTGGCCATTCAAGGCAGGGTTGCCAATTTTCGCTAGCCGCGGCCTTCCGTAGAGCCGGCCATGCTAGTGCCGTCCAACTCTAGCATTCACTAATATTGTCACCGAAGTCGTTTGAAAGCAATGTGCTGTGTAGAAATTGGAGTTGGGGATATTAAGGTACAGTGCTATGTCTTGTCTCATATTCGCCAGTTTATTTACGCGAACATATGGAACGGTGCACTTTCCATGTCGGTAATTGATATCGAAGGATGCTGTGTTGCTAACTTCTGGACGTAGATTCATACATTTCTTGCATATGTCGTAGTATTTTCTTGTTATCGTAAAGGTTCGTGCTGATTTTGTCTTTGTGTTTGGGATTGTAACTACAATGGTTGATCCGATATCCAATTTGAACTTTCAAATCATGTAATTCATGTCCGACAGGTTGGAATTTGAGCGCATGCGCGAAGCTATCCTTACCTAATTGGTCAATGAATGAGCTCTGATTGCCTGGCGAAACTGTAACATAATGAAGAATAGTACTATAATGACCCTCAATATGATACAGTTTTCTGACATATAATATTTACATTTCGACATCTTCGAACATAAAAAAATTAAGACATGCTGTTTTTTTTAATGTGTATCATCTTTCCACTCGGTATCTGTATATTTCTGTGGGGGTGCTTTTGTAAAATGAAACGGAAATGGATGGGACGGAAACAATGAAACGGAAATGGAAGGGACGGAAACAATGAAACGGAAATGGATGGGACGGAAACAATGAAACGGAAATGGATGGGACGGAAAAAATGAGCGCGCGTGGTGGCGGACATTGATACCAAGACGTACTGTCTGCCATGTGGCTATGTGGAATGTATATCGCATACGGTTTACTTCAAGGTTTGGAGGCCCCTTTAAAGATATTCCTACAATAAGTCATCTTCAAATTGTCGTTCTATGGTGTGAATATATTCATTATATCATATTTGCTGAAAACAATTACGATTTACTAAATTTTCATACTTTTGCTGTATTCTTATTTAATGTAAGCACTCGTGGTACTGTTGGCCATGTGGCTATGTGGAATGTATATCGCATACAAAATTACTTCAAGGCCCCATTAAAGATATTGTTCCTACAGTAAATCATCTTCAAGTTGTTGTTGTTTAGCGTGAAAATATTCATTATATCATATTTGCTGAAAACCAGTCAAGATTTGGCACTGCAGTTTTACAAGTAGTTATTTCAATGACCAACAGAGTTCACTGTTCTTCTGGCAGACACATAGTCGGCCATGTGGCTATGTGGAATGTACATCGCATAGGATTTACTTCAAGGTTTGGAGGCCCCATTAACGATATTCCTACAATAAATTATCTTCAAACTGTCGTTCTTTGGTATGAACATATTCATTATATCACATTTGCTGAAAACAATTATGATATATTAAATCTTCATACTTTTGATATATTCTTATTTAATGTAAGCACTCGAGGTACTGTCGGTCATGTGGCTATGTGGAATCTATATCGCATACAAAATTACTTCGAGGCCCCATTAAAGATATTCTTCCTACAGTAAATCATCTTTAAGTTGTCGTTGTTTGGTGTGAAAATATTCATTATATCATATTTGCTGAAAACTGGTCAGGATTTGGCACTGCAGTTTTTTTCTTTCTTTTCTTTTCTTTTCTTTTCTTTTCTTAGTCGTTTACCCTCCAGGTTGGTGGTACCCACGGACTCAGTGAGGGAACTCACCACTACCGCCTCTACGGGCAGTGTCCTAGAGCTGGGAACATCTAATCGGAGTGGATACAACTGGTGAGGTGTGATTGGCACCTCGCCCAGGCGGCCTCACCTGCAAAGCGAACAGGGGCCTCGTGAGGGAAGGTAATGGATGGGCAGGATGGATAGACAAGGAGGAGGGAAGGAGGCGGCCGTGGCCTTGAAGAAGGTACCATCCCGGCATTTGCCCGAAGACGAAGTGGGAAACCACGGAAAACCACTTCGAGGATGGCTGAGGTGGGAATCGAACCCCCTCTACTCATTTGGAACACCCGAGGCTGAGTAGACCCCGTTCCAGTCCTCATACCACTTTTCAAATTTCGTGGCAGAGCCGGGAATCGAACCCAGGACCTCCGGGGCGGCAGCTAACCATGCTGACCGCTACGCTACGGAGGCGACCACTGCAGTTTTACAAGTAGTTTTTTCAATGACCAACAGAGTTCACTGTTAACAAGGGATAACATGTCACATGTTACACATCATTTGCGACTACTGCAAGGCTCGTAATTTTTTATATTATTACCTTTTGATATTGTTTAGAAAAACATTTTAAAGGAGGAAAACACTAGAAAACATGAATCAGTTGTGGAAAAGCATGGTAGTAGATCGCAACAAGCAGGCATGCCTTGGAATACTACACCAAGTCTTGTAACAGCATCACCATTGTTTCATTGTCACGTGATGATAAGCCCTCAATCTCTTTAACACTGTCTTCAATATCACTGTTCGGTTTGTCCGAATCCTTTGAGATCGTAGCCCGATATTTAACGGTTTACATCGTACATCAGCTGATACTGTCAATCTCAAGTTCGTATCTCACCAATCCTGAAAAATGAAGTGAAATGATTCACGTATCCATTTCCGGTTTCAGTTGTCCTTCATTACAACAAACACATGTCGAAAATCATGTCCTCCAATCGTAACACATAAATATAACTGAGTTTTGCATAGGGATGTCTTGTTTGGAATTATTCCTTGAATCTTAATTCCGGACACAGGAATTTCTTCTAACTTCTCAGTGAATTTCCAAAGAACATACAATTTCTCACTTATGAGACATAGCATTGCACCAGTATCAATTAAAGTATCGACAGGCTTGCCGAATACTTCGCATGATATAATTGGCAATCTAATCCTCGTTCCCTATTCTTTACGTTAATGATTATTTTGTATCAGGTCATCATCCTCAGCTTACCACTTAATGATTCAGGAAGTGAAAGTTGTAATTATCCTATCTGCTATTGGATATTTGACGTGGTTTTTTTTCCATTGCTCTTGGATTGATGTAACCCTGACGTACCAGGTTCACTCTGTTTCAGCTGCTCCATGAACTGTTTATTCTCTTGGTGTCTCTCCTCCAAGTTTTTCCTCGTTTCCTGTTTGAACTCTTCATTGGATTGTCGCGGATTTTCGTTTCTTGGGTAGAAGTCATTATTCCTTCCAAAGTACCTTCTCTCTTGGTATATTCCTTGGTTTCCTCTTGGTCTTCCCCCAACGACTTCTTTATTGTTCGTGCCATCAGGTCTCGTATATGGTTTGTTCTCATATGACCTATAGTTGTTTTGGTTCCATCTTCTTCTCTCTGAATCCACCCTCGGAGTTTTCTCTTCTCGATGATCTCTTTGATTCCGTTTTGAGTCTCCAGTTTAAGTGCATCTTTGACTTCACTGATGACTGTTGTATTTATCTCAGTTGTCAACTCTTTGACTACACCATCCTGAATTTCTCCAACAACAAGTTCCTGGAATTACTCTGTCAAACGTTGTATGACGTTATTTGCCATATCACTATTCTCTTTGTGGACACGAATTTCCAGATTTATAATATCCTCTCCTAATTTTCTGAAACCTCGATCGATCCTATCAGCTACTGACAGATTTTTGTCGGCATCGCAAAATTTATCCTCCATCTTACTCGTGTTAAAAGCTAATGAAGTTTCGAGTTCATAAGTTTTCTCAAATAGTTTAGACATTTTATTTTCTAAAGAAGTGGAATGTTCTTTGATTGTACTTTCTAACGAAGTAGAATTTTCTTTGAGTTTATTTTCTAAAGAGGCTCCTTACGAATCTGAATTCTCTCTCATCTTAGCTTTTAAATTTCCTGAATTTTCCTCTAATTTAGTTTCAAAAGAAGTTTTTAACGAATCAGTTAATCTAATCTCCATAGAATCAGAATTTTCTTTTAATTTGTTATCTAAAGAATTTTCAAGATTTACCTTTAAAGAAGTGGTCAATCTATTTTCTAGAGCATTTGAGTTTTCTCTTAATTTTCCCCTTAAAGTTTCAGAATTTTCTTTAAGTTTGACCTCCATTTTGTTAGTTTTCTCTATAATTTCTGCCATTTGCAGTCACGGGGAGTAATTCGAGCAAAAAGATTTCTTAGGCCCCTTAAAAGAGTTATCATCAAGACAATAGTATCCCTCTGTATAAGGGCGATGGTGTTGGTGGAGTATATTGAGGTTATCAGCTGCAATAAGCGTCGGCGAGCTGCTTATAAATTGCAGTCACGGGGAGTAATTCGTGCAAAAAGATTTCTTAGGCCCCTTAAAAGAGTTATCATCATGACAATAGTATTCCTCTGTATAAGGGCGATGGTGTTGGTGGAGTATATTGAGGTTATCAGCTGCAATAAGCGTCGGCGATCTGCTTATAAATTGCAGTCACGGGGTGTAATTAGTGGAAAAAGATTTCTTAGGCCCCTTAAAAGAGTTATCATCATGACAATAGTATGCCTCTGTATAAGGGCGATGGTGTTGGTGGAGTATATTGAGGTTATCAGCTGCAATAAGCGTTGGCGATCTGCTTATAAATTGCAGTCACGGGGAGTAATTAGTGCAAAAATATTTCTTAGGCTCCTTAAAACAGTTATCATCATGACAATAGTATCCCTCTGTATAAGGGCGATGGTGTTGGTGGAGTATATTGAGGTTATCAGCTGCAATAAGCGTTGGCGATCTGCTTATAAATTGCAGTCACGGGGTGTAATTAGTGCAAAAAGATTTCTTAGGCCCCTTAAAACAGTTCTCATCATGACAATAGTATGCCTCTGTATAAGGGCGATGGTGTTGGGGCACTATATTGAGGTTATCAGCTGCAATAAGCGTTGGCGAGCTGCTTATAAATTGCAGTCACGGGGAGTAATTAGTGCAAAAATATTTCTTAGGCTCCTTAAAACAGTTATCATCATGACAATAGTATCCCTCTGTATAAGGGCGATGGTGTTGGTGGAGTATATTGAGGTTATCAGCTGCAATAAGCGTTGGCGATCTGCTTATAAATTGCAGTCACGGGGTGTAATTAGTGCAAAAAGATTTCTTAGGCCCCTTAAAAGAGTTATCATCATGACAATAGTATCCCTCTGTATAAGGGCGATGGTGTTGGTGGACTATATTGAGGTTATCAGCTGCAATAAGCGCTGGCGATCTGCTTATAAATTGCAGTCACGGGGAGTAATTAGTGCAAAAAGATTTCTTAGGCCCCTTAAAACAGTTATCATCATGACAATAGTATCCCTCTGTATAAGGGCGATGGTGTTGGTGGACTATACTGAGGTTATCAGCTGCAATAAGCGTTGGCGATCTGCTTATAAATTGCAGTCACGGGGTGTAATTAGTGCAAAAAGATTTCTTAGGCCCCTTAAAACAGTTATCATCATGACAATAGTATCCCTCTGTATAAGGGCGATGGTGTTGGTGGAGTATATTGAGGTTATCAGCTGCAATAAGCGTTGGCGATCTGCTTATAAATTGCAGTCACGGGGTGTAATTAGTGGAAAAAGATTTCTTAGGCCCCTTAAAAGAGTTATCATCAAGACAATAGTATGCCTCTGTATAAGGGCGATGGTGTTGGTGGACTATATTGAGGTTATCAGCTGCAATAAGCGTTGGCGATCTGCTTATAAATTGCAGTCACGGGGTGTAATTAGTGCAAAAAAGATTTCTTAGGCCCCTTAAACCAGTTATCATCATGACAATAGTATCCCTCTGTATAAGGGCGATGGTGTTGGTGGACTATATTGAGGTTATCAGCTGCAATAAGCGTTGGCGAGCTGCTTATAAATTGCAGTCACGGGGTGTAATTAGTGGAAAAAGATTTCTTAGGCCCCTTAAAACAGTTATCATCATGACAATAGTATCCCTCTGTATAAGGGCGATGGTGTTGGTGGAGTATATTGAGGTTATCAGCTGCAATAAGCGTTGGCGATCTGCTTATAAATTGCAGTCACGGGGAGTAATTAGTGCAAAAAGATTTCTTAGGCCACTTAAAACAGTTATCATCACGACAATAGTATCCCTCTGTATAAGGGCGATGGTGTTGGTGCAGTATACTGAGGTTATCAACTGCAATAAGCGTTGGCGAGCTGCTTATAAATTGCTGTCACGAGGAGTAATTAGTGCAAAAAGATTTCTGAGGCCCCTTAAAACAGTTATCATCATGACAATAGTATCCCTCTGTATAAGGGCGATGGTGTTGGTGGAGTATACTGAGGTTATCAACTGCAATAAGCGTTGGCGATCTGCTTATAAATTGCTGTCACGAGGAGTAATTAGTGCAAAAAGATTTCTTAGGCCCCTTAAAACAGTTATCATCACGACAATAGTATCCCTCTGTATAAGGGCGATGGTGTTGGTGGACTATATTGAGGTTATCAGCTGCAATAAGCGTTGGCGATCTGCTTATAAATTGCAGTCACGGGATGTAATTAGTGGAAAAAGATTTCTTAGGCCCCTTAAAACAGTTATCATCATGACAATAGTATTCCTCTGTATAAGGGCGATGGTGTTGGTGCACTGTATTGAGGTTATCAACGGCAATAAGCGTTGGCGAGCTGCTTATAAATTGCAGTCACGGGGTGTAATTAGTGGAAAAAGATTTCTTAGGCCCCTTAAAACAGTTATCATCATGACAATAGTATGCCTCTGTATAAGGGCGATGGTGTAGGTGGACTATATTGAGGTTATCAGCTGCAATAAGCGTTGGCGAGCTGCTTATAAATTGCAGTCACGGGGAGTAATTAGTGCAAAAAGATTTCTTAGGCCCCTTAAAAGAGTTATCATCATGACAATAGTATCCCTCTGTATAAGGGCGATGGTGTTGGTGGAGTATACTGAGGTTATCAGCTGCAATAAGCGTTGGCGATCTGCTTATAAATTGCAGTCACGGGGAGTAATTAGTGCAAAAAGATTTCTTAGGCCCCTTAAAACAGTTATCATCATGACAATAGTATGCCTCTGTATAAGGGCGATGGTGTTGGTGCAGTATACTGAGGTTATCAACTGCAATAAGCGTTGGCGAGCTGCTTATAAATTGCTGTCACGAGGAGTAATTAGTGCAAAAAGATTTCTGAGGCCCCTTAAAACAGTTATCATCATGACAATAGTATGCCTCTGTATAAGGGCGATGGTGTTGGTGGAGTATATTGAGGTTATCAGCTGCAATAAGCGTTGGCGATCTGCTTATAAATTGCAGTCACGGGGTGTAATTAGTGCAAAAAGATTTCTGAGGCCCCTTAAAACAGTTATCGTCATGACAATAGTATGCCTCTGTATAAGGGCGATGGTGTTGGTGGAGTATATTGAGGTTATCAGCTGCAATAAGCGTTGGCGAGCTGCTTATAAATTGCAGTCACGGGGTGTAATTAGTGCAAAAAGATTTCTTAGGCCCCTTAAAACAGTTATCATCATGACAATAGTATGCCTCTGTATAAGGGCGAAGGTGTTGGTGGAGTATATTGAGGTTATCAGCTGCAATAAGCGTTGGCGATCTGCATATAAATTGCTGTCACGAGGAGTAATTAGTGCAAAAAGATTTCTGAGGCCCCTTAAAACAGTTATCATCATGACAATAGTATGCCTCTGTATAAGGGCGATGGTGTTGGTGGAGTATATTGAGGTTATCAGCTGCAATAAGTTTGGCGATCTGCTTATAAATTGCTGTCACGAGGAGTAATTAGTGCAAAAAGATTTCTGAGGCCCCTTAAAACAGTTATCATCATGACAATAGTATGCCTCTGTATAAGGGCGATGGTGTTGGTGGAGTATATTGAGGTTATCAGCTGCAATAAGCGTTGGCGAGCTGCTTATAAATTGCAGTCACGGGGAGTAATTAGTGCAAAAAAGATTTCTTAGGCCCCTTAAAACAGTTATCATCACGACAATAGTATCCCTCTGTATAAGGGCGATGGTGTTTGTGGAGTATATTGAGGTTATCAGCTGCAATAAGCGTTGGCGATCTGCTTATAAATTGCAGTCACGGGGTGTAATTAGTGCAAAAAGATTTCTTAGGCCCCTTAAAACAGTTCTCATCATGACAATAGTATGCCTCTGTATAAGGGCGATGGTGTTGGGGCACTAAATTGAGGTTATCAGCTGCAATAAGCGTTGGCGATCTGCTTATAAATTGCAGTCACGGGGTGTGATTAGTGCAAAAAGATTTCTTAGGCCCCTTAAAACAGTTATCATCATGACAATAGTATCCCTCTGTATAAGGGCGATGGTGTTGGGGCACTATATTGAGGTTATCAGCTGCAATAAGCGTTGGCGATCTGCTTATAAATTGCAGTCACGGGGAGTAATTAGTGCAAAAAGATTTCTTAGGCCCCTTAAAACAGTTATCATCATGACAATAGTATCCCTCTGTATAAGGGCGATGGTGTTGGGGCACTATATTGAGGTTATCAGCTGCAATAAGCGTTGGCGATCTGCTTATAAATTGCAGTCACGGGGAGTAATTAGTGCAAAAAGATTTCTTAGGCCCCTTAAAACAGTTATCATCATGACAATAGTATCCCTCTGTATAAGGGCGATGGTGTTGGGGCACTATATTGAGGTTATCAGCTGCAATAAGCGTTGGCGATCTGCTTATAAATTGCAGTCACGGGGTGTGATTAGTGCAAAAAGATTTCTTAGGCCCCTTAAAACAGTTATCATCATGACAATAGTACCCCTATGTATAAGGGCGATGGTGTTGGTGGAGTATATTGAGGTTATCAGCTGCAATAAGCGTTGGCGATCTGCTTATAAATTGCAGTCACGGGGAGTAATTAGTGGAAAAAGATTTCTTAGGCCTCTTAAAACAGTTATCATCATGACAATAGTATCCCTCTGTATAAGGGCGATGGTGTTGGGGCACTATATTGAGGTTATCAGCTGCAATAAGCGTTGGCGATCTGCTTATAAATTGCAGTCACGGGGTGTGATTAGTGCAAAAAGATTTCTTAGGCCCCTTAAAACAGTTATCATCATGACAATAGTATGCCTCTGTATAAGGGCGATGGTGTTGGTGGAGTATATTGAGGTTATCAGCTGCAATAAGCGTTGGCGAGCTGCTTATAAATTGCAGTCACGAGGAGTAATTAGTGCAAAAAGATTTCTTAGGCCCCTTAAAACAGTTATCATCAAGACAATAGTATCCCTCTGTATAAGGGCGATGGTGTTGGGGCACTATATTGAGGTTATCAGCTGCAATAAGCGTTGGCGAGCTGCTTATAAATTGCAGTCACGGGGTGTAATTAGTGCAAAAAGATTTCTTAGGCCCCTTAAAAGAGTTATCATCATGACAATAGTATCCCTCTGTATAAGGGCGATGGTGTTGGTGGAGTATATTGAGGTTATCAGCTGCAATAAGCGTTGGCGAGCTGCTTATAAATTGCAGTCACCGGGTGTAATTAGTTGAAAAAGATTTCTTAGGCCCCTTAAAACAGTTATCATCATGACAATAGTATCCCTCTGTATAAGGGCGATGGTGTTGGGGCACTATATTGAGGTTATCAGCTGCAATAAGCGTTGGCGAGCTGCTTATAAATTGCAGTCACGGGGTGTAATTAGTGGAAAAAGATTTCTTAGGCCCCTTAAAACAGTTATCATCATGACAATAGTATGCCTCTGTATAAGGCGATGGTGTTGGTGGAGTATATTGAGGTTATCAACTGCAATAAGCGTTGGCGAGCTGCTTATAAATTGCAGTCACGGGGAGTAATTAGTGCAAAAAGATTTCTTAGGCCCCTTAAAACAGTTATCATCATGACAATAGTATGCCTCTGTATAAGGGCGATGGTGTTGGGGCACTATATTGAGGTTATCAACTGCAATAAGCGTTGGCGATCTGCTTATAAATTGCAGTCACGGGGTGTAATTAGTGCAAAAAGATTTCTGAGGCCCCTTAAAACAGTTATCATCATGACAATAGTATGCCTCTGTATAAGGGCGATGGTGTTGGTGGAGTATATTGAGGTTATCAGCTGCAATAAGCGTTGGCGATCTGCTTATAAATTGCTGTCACGAGGAGTAATTAGTGCAAAAAGATTTCTGAGGCCCCTTAAAACAGTTATCATCATGACAATAGTATGCCTCTGTATAAGGGCGATGGTGTTGGTGGAGTATATTGAGGTTATCAGCTGCAATAAGCGTTGGCGAGCTGCTTATAAATTGCAGTCACGGGGAGTAATTAGTGCAAAAAAGATTTCTTAGGCCCCTTAAAACAGTTATCATCACGACAATAGTATCCCTCTGTATAAGGGCGATGGTGTTGGTGGAGTATATTGAGGTTATCAGCTGCAATAAGCGTTGGCGATCTGCTTATAAATTGCTGTCACGGGGTGTAATTAATGCAAAAAAAATTTCTTAGGCCCCTTAAAACAGTTCTCATCATGACAATAGTATGCCTCTGTATAAGGGCGATGGTGTTGGGGCACTATATTGAGGTTATCAGCTGCAATAAGCGTTGGCGATCTGCTTATAAATTGCAGTCACGGGGTGTGATTAGTCCAAAAGGTTTCTTAGGCCCCTTAAAACAGTTATCATCATGACAATAGTATCCCTCTGTATAAGGGCGATGGTGTTGGGGCACTATATTGAGGTTATCAGCTGCAATAAGCGTTGGCGATCTGCTTATAAATTTCAGTCACGGGGAGTAATTAGTGCAAAAAGATTTCTTAGGCCCCTTAAAACAGTTATCATCATGACAATAGTATCCCTCTGTATAAGGGCGATGGTGTTGGGGCACTATATTGAGGTTATCAGCTGCAATAAGCGTTGGCGATCTGCTTATAAATTGCAGTCACGGGGTGTGATTAGTGAAAAAAGATTTCTTAGGCCCCTTAAAACAGTTATCATCATGACAATAGTATCCCTATGTATAAGGGCGATGGTGTTGGTGGAGTATATTGAGGTTATCAGCTGCAATAAGCGTTGGCGATCTGCTTATAAATTGCAGTCACGGGGAGTAATTAGTGGAAAAAGATTTCTTAGGCCCCTTAAAACAGTTATCATCATGACAATAGTATCCCTCTGTATAAGGGCGATGGTGTTGGTGCAGTATACTGAGGTTATCAGCTGCAATAAGCGTTGGCGATCTGCTTATAAATTGCTGTCACGGGGTGTAATTAGTGCAAAAAGATTTCTTAGGCCCCTTAAAACAGTTATCATCATGACAATAGTATCCCTCTGTATAAGGGCGATGGTGTTGGGGCACTATATTGAGGTTATCAGCTGCAATAAGCGTTGGCGATCTGCTTATAAATTGCAGTCACGGGGTGTGATTAGTGCAAAAAGTTTTCTTAGGCCCCTTAAAACAGTTATCATCATGACAATAGTATCCCTCTGTATAAGGGCGATGGTGTTGGGGCACTATATTGAGGTTATCAGCTGCAAAAAGCGTTGGCGATCTGCTTATAAATTGCAGTCACGGGGTGTGATTAGTGCAAAAGATTTCTTAGGCCCCTTAAAAGAGTTATCATCATGACAATAGTATGCCTCTGTATAAGGGCGATGGTGTTGGTGGAGTATATTGAGGTTATCAGCTGCAATAAGCGTTGGCGATCTGCTTATAAATTGCTGTCACGAGGAGTAATTAGTGCAAAAAGATTTCTGAGGCCCCTTAAAACAGTTATCATCATGACAATAGTATGCCTCTGTATAAGGGCGATGGTGTTGGTGGAGTATATTGAGGTTATCAGCTGCAATAAGCGTTGGCGATCTGCTTATAAATTGCTGTCACGAGGAGTAATTAGTGCAAAAAGATTTCTGAGGCCCCTTAAAACAGTTATCATCATGACAATAGTATGCCTCTGTATAAGGGCGATGGTGTTGGGGCACTATATTGAGGTTATCAGCTGCAATAAGCGTTGGCGAGCTGCTTATAAATTGCAGTCACGGGGAGTAATTAGTGCAAAAAAGATTTCTTAGGCCCCTTAAAACAGTTATCATCACGACAATAGTATCCCTCTGTATAAGGGCGATGGTGTTGGTGGAGTATATTGAGGTTATCAGCTGCAATAAGCGTTGGCGATCTGCTTATAAATTGCAGTCACGGGGAGTAATTAGTGCAAAAAGATTTCTTAGGCCCCTTAAAAGAGTTATCATCATGACAATAGTATCCCTCTGTATAAGGGCGATGGTGTTGGTGGAGTATACTGAGGTTATCAGCTGCAATAAGCGTTGGCGATCTGCTTATAAATTGCAGTCACGGGGAGTAATTAGTGCAAAAAGATTTCTTAGGCCCCTTAAAACAGTTATCATCATGACAATAGTATGCCTCTGTATAAGGGCGATGGTGTTGGTGCAGTATACTGAGGTTATCAACTGCAATAAGCGTTGGCGAACTGCTTATAAATTGCTGTCACGAGGAGTAATTAGTGCAAAAAGATTTCTGAGGCCCCTTAAAACAGTTATCATCATGACAATAGTATGCCTCTGTATAAGGGCGATGGTGTTGGTGGAGTATATTGAGGTTATCAGCTGCAATAAGCGTTGGCGAGCTGCTTATAAATTGCAGTCACGGGGTGTAATTAGTGCAAAAAGATTTCTTAGGCCCCTTAAAAGAGTTATCATCATGACAATAGTATCCCTCTGTATAAGGGCGATGGTGTTGGTGGAGTATATTGAGGTTATCAGCTGCAATAAGCGTTGGCGAGCTGCTTATAAATTGCAGTCACGGGGTGTAATTAGTGGAAAAAGATTTCTTAGGCCCCTTAAAACAGTTATCATCATGACAATAGTATCCCTCTGTATAAGGGCGATGGTGTTGGGGCACTATATTGAGGTTATCAGCTGCAATAAGCGTTGGCGAGCTGCTTATAAATTGCAGTCACGGGGTGTAATTAGTGGAAAAAGATTTCTTAGGCCCCTTAAAACAGTTATCATCATGACAATAGTATGCCTCTGTATAAGGGCGATGGTGTTGGTGGAGTATATTGAGGTTATCAGCTGCAATAAGCGTTGGCGAGCTGCTTATAAATTGCAGTCACGAGGAGTAATTAGTGCAAAAAGATTTCTTAGGCCCCTTAAAACAGTTATCATCAAGACAATAGTATCCCTCTGTATAAGGGCGATGGTGTTGGGGCACTATATTGAGGTTATCAGCTGCAATAAGCGTTGGCGAGCTGCTTATAAATTGCAGTCACGGGGTGTAATTAGTGCAAACAGATTTCTTAGGCCCCTTAAAAGAGTTATCATCATGACAATAGTATCCCTCTGTATAAGGGCGATGGTGTTGGTGGAGTATATTGAGGTTATCAGCTGCAATAAGCGTTGGCGATCTGCTTATAAATTGCTGTCACGAGGAGTAATTAGTGCAAAAAGATTTCTGAGGCCCCTTAAAACAGTTATCATCATGACAATAGTATGCCTCTGTATAAGGGCGATGGTGTTGGTGGAGTATATTGAGGTTATCAACTGCAATAAGCGTTGGCGAGCTGCTTATAAATTGCAGTCACGGGGAGTAATTAGTGCAAAAAGATTTCTTAGGCCCCTTAAAGCAGTTATCATCATGACAATAGTATCCCTCTGTATAAGGGCGATGGTGTTGGGGCACTATATTGAGGTTATCAGCTGCAATAAGCGTTGGCGAGCTGCTTATAAATTGCAGTCACGGGGTGTAATTAGTGGAAAAAGATTTCTTAGGCCCCTTAAAACAGTTATCATCATGACAATAGTATGCCTCTGTATAAGGGCGATGGTGTTGGTGGAGTATATTGAGGTTATCAACTGCAATAAGCGTTGGCGAGCTGCTTATAAATTGCAGTCACGGGGAGTAATTAGTGCAAAAAGATTTCTTAGGCCCCTTAAAGCAGTTATCATCATGACAATAGTATGCCTCTGTATAAGGGCGATGGTGTTGGGGCACTATATTGAGGTTATCAACTGCAATAAGCGTTGGCGATCTGCTTATAAATTGCAGTCACGGGGAGTAATTAGTGCAAAAAGATTTCTTAGGCCCCTTAAAACAGTTATCATCATGACAATAGTATGCCTCTGTATAAGGGCGATGGTGTTGGTGGAGTATATTGAGGTTATCAGCTACAATAAGCGTTGGCGATCTGCTTATAAATTGCAGTCACGGGGAGTAATTAGTGCAAAAAGATTTCTTAGGCCCCTTAAAACAGTTATCATCATGACAATAGTATGCCTCTGTATAAGGGCGATGGTGTTGGGGCACTATATTGAGGTTATCAGCTGCAATAAGCGTTGGCGAGCTGCTTATAAATTGCAGTCACGGGGAGTAATTAGTGCAAAAAAGATTTCTTAAGCCCCTTAAAACAGTTATCGTCATGACAATAGTATGCCTCTGTATAAGGGCGATGGTGTTGGCGCAGTATACTGAGGTTATCAACTGCAATAAGCGTTGGCGAGTTGCTTATAAATTGCAGTCAAGGGGAGTAATTAGTGCAAAAAAGATTTCTTAAGCCCCTTAAAACAGTTATCGTCATGACAATAGTATGCCTCTGTATAAGGGCGATGGTGTTGGCGCAGTATACTGAGGTTATCAACTGCAATATGCGTTGGCGAGCTGCTTATAAATTGCAGTCACGGGGTGTAATTAGTGGAAAAAGATTTCTTAGGCCCCTTAAAACAGTTATCATCATGACAATAGTATCCCTCTGTATAAGGGCGATGGTGTTGGGGCACTATATTGAGGTTATCAGCTGCAATAAGCGTTGGCGAGCTGCTTATAAATTGCAGTCACGGGGTGTAATTAGTGGAAAAAGATTTCTTAGGCCCCTTAAAACAGTTATCATCATGACAATAGTATCCCTCTGTATAAGGGCGATGGTGTTGGTGGACTATATTGAGGTTATCAGCTGCAATAAGCGTTGGCGAGCTGCTTATAAATTGCAGTCACGGGGTGTAATTAGTGGAAAAAGATTTCTTAGGCCCCTTAAAACAGTTATCATCATGACAATAGTATGCCTCTGTATAAGGGCGATGGTGTTGGGGCACTATATTGAGGTTATCAGCTGCAATGAGCGTTGGCGAGCTGCTTATAAATTGCAGTCACGGGGTGTAATTAGTGGAAAAAGATTTCTTAGGCCCCTTAAAACAGTTATCATCATGACAATAGTATGCCTCTGTATAAGGGCGATGGTGTTGGCGCAGTATACTGAGGTTATCAACAGCAATAAGCGTTGGTGCTTTCAAATTTACTTTCATTTATTCCGATCCTTATCCTTGAGCACTCCAGTTCTGTAAAACAAATAAATCCACCGGGCGAAGCCGGGCACTACTGCTAGTTTATTAATCTCATGTATTTTTTCAGGATTAGGGAACCACCAATTACAATTGGGTACAAACGTGGTGGCCGACTGAAAAACATTAACTTTCTATGGTATTATTATTATTATTCTCTGGAGGTAACACGCCATTGCTAGTGGCAAAAATAGTCAGCAGATAAAACAATGAAAGTTGCAGCTTTCAACAAAATACTGTAATGAGTGCTTTATCTTAAGTTTCACGTGTACGAATTTCTCACTGACGCTTACCATTTACCACTCCCCTTTCGATATATTTCATTGAGGTTTCTCTGCAATTATTTCGTTGCTAGCTTAGAATTTGTTTACTTCAAAACTGTTTGTATCTACTGCTGTAGATTAAATAACGTCCCATGGTTCCAGATTTAATCAACGGACCACGAAATGAAACTTGTCAAAAGACAGACGACATCCATTATGTTCTGTTGGCCGCAGTGAAGGAATATCGTCCATCAGCCATTTGATAGCCGGTCTTCATATTATGCGGAAGTTCATTAATTCCTGGGAGCACTTTCGAGATGTAAGCTATTCAATAGGCATTCCTCGTGCTCGAACACAAAGGCCAGCGTGGCCCGGCAGGGCCATATAAACAGCGAGAGGAGGAGTAGTAGAAGAAGAAGAAGTTTAAGAGCAGCTAAGGGTTGAAGAGGGTGGACTTGACGCAATCGATCTGCCTCACCTCCTGCGTCCTGCGTCCCGTAACGTCCTGGCCCGTCGTATGCGTGCAGCATCACCGCACCAGCCAAGATTTAAGTCAAACCACTCCGAGGCTACAATATCTTGCCTTTCCAAACAATGTAACTCACTCTGAACTGGCCAGCCAAGATTTAAGACCAATCTCTCTGAAACATGACCCCAGCCGAGAGAACGAAACTGTGCAGTCAAGATTTAACTTAAACCTCTCTAACACACAGCCCAGTTTGAGCAAATGCCTTATACCTGTAGACAATAGAGAATGTTAAGTCGAGATTTTTAAAATATATACAAAGAATTGGAAATATGGCTCCCATAAGATTAGTCTACGAGTTAGCAAAGGAAATCTTCTTCATCGAAGACCTCAGACTGAAAGTCTTTGCCAGCTACAAGATCCTCTACTGATTTTTTGGAGTCTAGAAAAGCAAAGAGATAGATCCATACTTTTATATCACTGATGCCATGATGGACAGAACGAGAATCAAGTTCAAAGACACATAATAACGAGACGGATTCCATCATAAGATATGCTCCAACTGATCATTCCATAGTCCGAATAACAATTGTGTTTGTATTTTATGCAACGAAAGGTGTACCAGGTACCATATTACGACGTGCCGCAAAAGACTACACTCATTAAGTGATTATAGTAAAAATTAATGCCCATTCGGGCGATCCTTTTTCCTTTATTGTGTTTTCAGATAGGATGTACAGTTTTTGTTTCAATAAAGGAAATATTTAATCATTAATAAGGGGGGAAACCTTGCACCCTGTTAAGTACCCCCACCATACATGAACCCTTTATATAGGGTCGTGCGTTTAGCGTAGCCAATCAGAATAGTAAAAACAAGATGTTCAGTAAAGAACATATAGCCTACTTTCTCCTAAATGTATGAGTATAGTTATAACTCGTTGTTATTATCAAAGAGTATAATAGAACTATTCTTTGTTGAAGGCCATAGAAACGATTTTCCTCTACCAAACGCCACAATCTAGATAAAAACTGCTACCATCATTGAAGAAAGAAAGATAAGAAGTATCTCAAGAATGTTATGGATCTGGAGACATAATCGACCGGACTGGCTGCGTGGCTCGGCGGTAACGTTCTCGCTTGCTGGGCCCTAGGTTGCAGGTTCGTATCCTGGCGCAGTCAGCTGGCATTTGAGGGTGCACAAATGCGAGGGAGCCGTGTCAGTACATTTACTGGCACGTTAAAGATCCCCTTCGGGCCAAAATTCCGGCACCCCGGTGTCTCTAAAATCAGCAGTAGTTAAAAGGGATGTAAAACCAATAACATTATTATTATTATTACGACCTGCCGTGGGCAACATCCAACTTTGAGTTGAGGCATGTCTTTACACGTCTGGTTGTGCATGGCTTTCACAACCCTAATTGAATTAACAAATCTTTCCATGACCCTACAGAGACGTGTGTATACAAACTATGTGGATATTTTCGATATTATAATCCTAACAGAGCGAGTGCATTCTAGCGGCCAGAAGAAGAAACTTTTCAATAAAATCTGGAAGTTACCTTTTTGGCAGCTAGATGTCTCGAGTAAATCTGCTGGCGAATTATGTTTTAATTAAATATATATTTTACAGCATAATGTGCACAATATAATGCTTAATAACATTTTCAAGTAACGCAAAATAGGCTGTTACAAACCCTTTAAAATAAAAAGTTAAAATGTATCGTAGTATCATCTTGTCATTCTTCAAATTCGATGCGCATAGAATGATAATGGTATAGTAATCAATGGATCCCCACGTAGACTAGTCGTGACATCTATTGGTGAAATATCGAACAATATAATCCTAACAGAGCGAGTGCATTCTAGCGGCCAGAAGAAGAAACTTTTCAATAAAATCTGGAAGTTACCTTTTTGGCAGCTAGATGTCCCGAGTAAATCTGCTGGCGAATTATGTTTTAATTAAATATATATTTTACACCATAATGTGCACAATATAACGCTTAATTTTAAAACATCTGAGTCATTACAAAACAATAAACATATAACATTTCAAGCAAAAAACCTAGCTCTGATCGGGTTTGAACCATCGGCATTTGAGCGATAGTCTAACGCTCTACCACTGAGCTAATTGTGTCAACGAATATCGTCCTATTTAAAATGACTTACATAGAACTTGTTAGCAAATAATGATTTATACTAAACGATTTCATCACTGGAGTATATTATTTACATATAAAGCATTTCATACAAAGTTTATTTATTTTTTATCAGTACGCTATATTGCATGGAATACTCAAATTAGTGAAATATAAGTCCGGCACAAGATATCCGCTGCCATCTTGTCTTATTACTGAATCAGTTCAGCTTTTTAAAATCACGTCTGCACTATAGTATTACAAAATAAACTTTTAATTTCGAACGTGCCTCTTCCTTTAGAACAGTTAAAACGATTCTCGGCTCGATAATCGGAACTGGTGGGTCCCATGATATGGATTATAAAGTTTGCATAATTCGCACGGCCGCCATCCTGAAATGGTATGGTGGACGACCTTGTAATTTGGTCACAAGACGCATCCTATACGAAGGTATGTTGTTACCAAATTTGGTAGAGATCGGATGATTTGGTTAGTCGTTATTTGATTTTACGTTTTGAACGTTTGAGTGGCCGCCATTCAGTTTTAGTAAAGATGGCGGCGATATAAAACATGACACTGAGGTGTCCTTTGCTAGTGCTACCTTTGTACCAAATTTCGTTCAATTTGCATTCACCGTGTTCGAATTGATAGGGGGGGACAGACATTCAGAGTACACACACTCACACACACACATACACACACACACACACACACACACACACACACACAGACTCACACACACACATACACACACACACACAGACTCACACACACACATACACACACACAGACAGACACACTTTTTTCGCCCTGTGTTGATCTCATAAGTCTACTTTCATTTTTTGCAAAAATCGAAAGTAGGCTAAAAATAGATCGTTAGAAAAAAAGTGACAGTCAGTCTGAAAGACTAGACCTTGTATCATTTTAAATGCTACAAATGCTGAAAAATGCTAGAAGGGCTGGAGGCTTCTCGCTTCGCTCGAAGCCAAAGACTCTTGACAGGTTAGAAAATTATCTGCATAATACTTATCTTGCTTATCTTGTTCCAAATTACTCGCGAACAGCAAGTGCAAACCAAGGCCTAAGCAAGGTTAAGCGCGCGGGATGCCGTCACGCTCACCAGAGCACCTGGGGACGTGCCCCTTCCATCCAGTCTAAAAACACTTATAGTGGGCGATGTATTGAAGATAGAGATATGCTCTCGCGGACGTTTTTATAGAATTTTTCATACTGACCAATTCTTACGCTCATAGTATATTGATATTTTTAGCGGTTTGCCCAGCGTAAGCTTAAGAAATGCACGGACGCCAAGTTTGTTTTTGACTTATTCACTAAAATCGTTACTGCTTGGCTTCCTTTGATCATACATTAGTACATTATGCAACGAGCCTATAATGGCTATAATTAAGACACGAGTGTCTTTATAAAACGAGCGTATGCGAGTTTTATAATTTCCATACGAGTGTCTTAATTACCATTATAGGCGAGATGCATACGACTGTTTATGTTCGACGATAATTATAACTTTATTATATGTTTTAACATAAATATCTGTGGGATTCAGTTAATTCAGTTATTAGTGAACAAGGCCGCTGGCTTTGGTGACTGAACAGAGCGCATGCGTGGTCATGGCACTCCGGAAGCAGAGACCATTCACTTTGCTTGACAACACAGAAATATGTTGGATTTTAAGCGCATGCGCGAAGGTATCCTTATCTAATTGGCCACACAACTGTTTCTTGAGTTCTGATTGGTGGGAGAAACTGTTTCATAATGCAAAATAGTGTTATAATGAGCCTCATTATGAAACAGTTTTCCGACACATAATGTTTACATTTCGACATCGTCGAACATAAAAATAATTTTCTACCGAATCTTTCCTAGAGATATCCTTTACAGAATGGTGAAAACCGCATCAAAATATATCCAGTGGTTCTCGAGATTACCCGTGACATCCAAGAATCGGGGATTTTTGTCTTATACTAACGAAGTAGAGATTGTCGGGGAACACATGCACCAAGGAGTACTATGACGTCAAACACCTCAGTTCATCTGGGTACATCGTCCCGTCACCGTAACGTAACGCCAGACCCCAGCGTAACGACGAAGTCGACAAGATCATTTAAAATGATAAAATTCGAGCGTGTCAGATTAAGGCAAGGTGAGTTATTTACATGCAGATAAGTGT
This sequence comes from Meconema thalassinum, assembly GCA_946902985.2. Taxonomy (NCBI): domain Eukaryota; kingdom Metazoa; phylum Arthropoda; class Insecta; order Orthoptera; family Tettigoniidae; genus Meconema; species Meconema thalassinum. Next base: position 151,474,798 of record OX336396.1, read on the forward strand.
GCATTTCAGTAATCTGACGATTTGCGCGTGACACAAGGAAATAGGGGAGTCACATAGTTGCAAAAGAAAACGACACCTGGACATTCTCGAGTGCGGTTAATTTTGTTTTATTTTGAAGGAAATCAATCAAGGTTCACGGGAATAATACCAAGGTAGGTATAATCTGCCGATTTCCACAAGCCGAAGTAGTTAAAATCATCAATAAAGTGTGGTGCGTGCAGCTGCTGAGAACTATATAGGCTATTTCCCAATCCGCGCCTCTCGTCCCTTCTCAATCTTTCTCTTTTCTTTCTCTTTTTTTCATTACACCATTTTCTTCTACAGGGAGATTCTTTTGCTGGAGCGGGGCCGGCGGAAGGCTGCCGGGCGCGCGCGCCTTCCGTCAGCCAAGCGAGCTCGGTCCGCGGATTGTGCACAGGTGGAAACCGTAACAAAGTACATTAATTAATGGTAAATGCACCAGCAAATCATGATTAAAGAACTTACCTTTTCACAGAAGATGCTGAGAGTGTTCTCCTTCAACTGACAGACAGGCATTGTACCGTGTCAATAAATTAGCGTTTACACCCTGTAGTTCCCTTCAGTTGTGAGGGATATCTGCTGCCGTATATTGTTCTCCAGCTCCACTAGAGTACTGGTAATTGATCTGTACACTTTGAATTTTAAATTACCCAACAATTAAACATCAAATGAGCTTAGGTGAGTGCTTCGATTAATTACAGTAAACACTCAGGGGGGTACAGGAGTAGCTACATAATGTAACGATGTAACTTCCAAAGTTACTGTCTGTCAGCTGAAGGAGAACATTCTCAGCATCTTCTGTGAAATGGTATGTTCTAACCTTTATCTGGTGGCGACGTGAGGTCATCCAGATTACCAAGAAATAAAAAGAAATCTGTGCTTCTTTAATTAAATCTTGCAGGAAGCTGATATGTTACCTTCTTATCTGTACGCTGACACTTCACACCCACGTTGATGAAAGTGGAGTGACTGACTTTAATGACCCTGGTTAGCTCGCCTCCGCGCAACCCTGCGGCCCAAACAGGTTTGACTGTCGGGAGACGCGCCCGGCAGTTGGCCGCTGGCCCCGCTCCAGAAAAAGAATCAATGTAGATATATATTTAGCCTACTTTCGATTTTTGCAAAAAATGAAAGGAGACTTATGAGATCAACGCAGGGCGAAAAAAGTGTGTCTGTCTGTGTGTGTGTGTGTATGTGTGTGTGAGAGTCTGTGAGTGTGTGTACTCTGAATGTCTGTCCCCCCCTATTAATTCGAACACGGTGAACGAGAATTGAACGAAATTTGGTACAAAGGTAGCACTAGTAAAGGACACCTCAGTGTCATGTTTTATATCGCCGCCATCTTGACGGAAACGTAATGCCGGCCACACAAATGTTCAAAGCTTAAATCAAATTACGACTAACCTAATCATCCGATCTCTACCAAATTTTGCAACAAGATACCTTTATGGGGGGAGCATCCTTTGACCAAACTAATTGGTCATCAGCCTAATAGTTTGAGGATGGCGGCCATCTTAGTGTGAAAATCGATTCCCCCTATTACGTCGAACACGGTGAAACCGAATGGAACGAAATTTGGTACAGAGGTAGTACTAGCAAAGGGCACCTCAGTGTCATGTTTTATATCGCCGCCATCTTGACGGAAACGTAATGGCGGCCACACAAATGTTAAAAGCTTAAATCAAATTACGACTAACCTAATCATCCGATCTCTACTAAATTTTTCAACAACATACCTTTATGGAGGGAGCTTCCTTTAACCAATCTAATAGGTCATTAGCCTAATAGTTTGCGGATGGCGGCTATCTTTGTGTCGAAATCGATTCCCCCTATTAATTCGAACACGGTCAAACCGAATGGAACGAAATTTGGTACAGAGGTAGCACTAGTAAAGAGCACCTCAGTGTCATGCTGTATATCGCCGCCATCTTTACGGAAACGTAATGGCGGCCACACAAATGTTCAAAGCTTAAATCAAATTACGACCAACCTAATAATCTAGAGTCTACCAAATTTTGCAACAACATATCTTTATGTGGGAAGCATGTTCTGACCAAACTGTAAGATCATCAGCCCAATAGTTTGCAGATGGTGGCCAAGTATGTGTGCATATCGATTCCCCTATCAATTCAAACACGGTGAAACCGAATTGAACGAAATTTGGTACAGAGCTAGCAATAGCAAAGGGCACCTCAGTGTCATGTTTATACCGCCGCCATCTTGACGGAAACGATATGACGGCCACCCAAATGTTAAAAGCTTTAATCAAATTACGACCATCCTAATAATTTGATCTCTACCAGATTTTGCAACAGCATGCCTTTTTGTGGAAAGCATCTCATGACTGACTACAAGGTCATCAGCCCAATAGTTTGCAAATAACGGCCATGTATGTGTGCAAATCCATTCCCCATATCAATTCAAACACGGTGAAACCGAATTGAATGATTTTTTTTACAGAGGTAGCACTAGCAAAGGGCACCTCATATTCATGTTTAATATCCCTATACCACGTTGTTTTTCAACAAGCTACTACAACCAACATTCAATTATACTCCTTGAAAAGGACAAAGAGTTCTAACAATACCCATGCATTTAGGAGAAAGTAGGCTATATGTTCTTTACTGAACATCTTGTTTTATTATATACAAGCTGTACCCGGCATGCGTTGCAATGCCAACCAAAGAAAGTGTTGGCGTTGAAATTCTGTTTCTTGAAGTGCTTTTGGATACACAACATGTTAACTGCCTCTAAGCTATCGTAAAATGGATTTTCAAATTTAGAACCATTCGTGGAAGCGTGCACAACAACTTTCAAAAGTTTCATCGCTGTCACTCATTTGTTGAATCTACTCGTACGCTACCTGTTGTGAAATGGATTTACTAAGTCGAAACCCTTCCCTGGCGTGTACACAATAACTCATCAATGATTTATCGCAATCGGATGAATTGTATATGCACGTATACGGTGTTTTGTTTAAACGATTCGTGTGCTGTCACTCATTTTTTGAATCTACTCGTGCGCTACCTATTGAGAAATGTATTACTAAGTCGAAGCCCTTCCCTGGCGTGTACACAATAACTCATCAAGGTTTCATCGCAATCGAAGAATGTTATATGAACGCAATAGGGGATTTTGTTGAAACGCTTCGCGCGTCGTCACCCATTTGTTGCATCTACTCTTGCGCTACTTATTGTGAAATGGATTTACTAAGTCCCATTCCCTGGCGGGTACAAAATAACTGATCAATGTTTCATCGCAATCGGATGAATAGTATATGAACGCATACCTGATTTTGTTTAAACGATTCAAGCTCCGTCACTCATTTGTTGAATCTACTCGTGCGCTACCTACTGTAAAATGTATTTACTAAGTTAGAAACCGTCACGCAAGTGTCCACAACACCTCACCCAAGTTTCATCGCTATCGGACTAATGGGATATGAAGACATAGGGGACTGTATTGAAACGCTCCGCATGTCGTCGTTCATTTGTCGAATCTACTCGTGTGCTACCTATTGTGAAATGTACTTACTAAGCCAGAAACCTTCCTTGGAGTGTCCACCATATTTCACCCAAGTTTCACCGCTAACGGCAGAATGGTATATGACCTTATACGGGACGTTGTTGAAACGCTTCGCGCGTCGTCCCTCATTTGTTGAATCAACTTGTGCGCTGCATATTGTATAGTGGATTTACTAAGCCAGAAATTTTCCATGACGTGTACACAACATCTCACCCAAGTTTCATAGCTACGGACGAATGGTACATGAATGCATACGGGACTTGGTTGAAACGCTTCGCGTGTCGTCGCTCATTTGATGATTCTACTCTGCGCTACATATTGTAATATGGATGTACTCAGCCAGAAACCTTCCCTGGAGTGTACACAACATCTCACCCAAGTTTCATCGTAATCGGATGAATGGTATGTGAACGTATACGGGACGTTGTCGAAACGCTTCGCGCGTAGTCACTCATTTGTTGAATATAAACGTGCGCTTCGTATTGTAAAATGGATTTACTTAGCCAGAAACCTTTCCTGGAGTGTACACAACAATTCACCAAACATTTATCACTATCAGACGACTGGTATATGACTTTATACGGGACTTTGTTGAAACGCTTCGCGTGTCATCGCTCATTTGTTGAATCTACTGGTGCAATACCTATTGTAAAATGTATGTACTAAGCCAGAAACCTTCCCTGGAGTGTACACAACATCTCACCCAAGTTTCATCGCTATCGGATGAATGGTATATGAAATTATATGGAACTTTGTTGAAACGCTTCGTGCGTCGTTGCTCATTTGTTGATTCTACTCGTGCTCTACCTATTTTTAATGGGATTTACTAAGCTAGAAACCTTCCCTGGAGTGCACACAAAATCTCAGCCTAGTTTCATCGCTATCGGACGAATGGTATATGAACGCAAACGTGACTTTGTTGAAATGCTTCGCGCGTCGTAGCTCATTTGTTGAATCTACTCGTGCGCTGCCTATTGTAAAGTGGATGTACTAAGCCAAAAAATTTCCCTGCAGTGTACACAACATTTTACGCAAGTTTCATAGCTATCGGACGAATGGTATAAGAATGCATACGGGACTTTGTTGAAACGCATTGCGAGTCGTCGCTCATTTGTTGAATCTACTTGTGCGCTATCTACTGTGAAATGTATTCACTAATTTTGAAACCTTCACGTAAGTGTACACAACATCTCACCCAAGTTTCATCACTATCGGACGAATGGTATATGAACACATACGGGACTTTGTTGAAATGCTTCGCGCATCGTCGCTCATTTGTTGGATCTACGCGTGCGCTACCAATTGTAAAATGGATTTACTAAGTCAGAAACCTTCCTTGGAGTGTACTCAACATCTCAGCCATGTTTCATCGCAAACGGACGAATGGTATATGAACGCATAGGAGACATACAGACATACCCACAGACAAACTATCATGTTACATTGATTGTTATTAGTTATTATATATTACTAGTTGACCCGGCAGACGTTGTCCTGCCAATCTAAGGAAGTGTTGGCGTTGAAATTCTGTTTCTTGAAGTGCTTTTGGATACACAACATGTTAACTGCCTCTAAGCTATCGTAAAATGGATTTTCTAATTTAGAACCATTCGTGGAAGCGTTCACAACAACTTTCAAAAGTTTCATCGCTGTCACTCATTTGTTGAATCTACTCGTACGCTACCTGTTGTGAAATGGATTTACTAAGTCGAAACCCTTCCCTGGCGTGTACACAATAACTCATCAATGATTCATCGCAATCGGATGAATTGTATATGCACGTATACGGGGTTTTGTTTAAACGATTCGTGCGCTGTCACTCATTTGTTGAATCTACTCGTGCGCTACCTATTGAGAAATGTATTACTAAGTCGAAGCCCTTCCCTGGCGTGTACACAATAACTCATCAAGGTTTCATCGCAATCGAAGAATGTTATATGAACGCAATAGGGGATTTTGTTTAAACGCTTCGCGCGTCGTCACTCATTTGTTGCATCTACTCTTGCGCTACTTATTGTGAAATGGATTTACTAAGTCCCCTTCCCTGGCGGGTACACAATAACTGATCAATGTTTCATCGCAATCGGATGAATAGTATATGAACGCATTCCTGAATTTTTTTAAACGATTCGCGCTCCGTCACTCATTTGTTGAATCTACTCGTGCGCTACCTACTGTAAAATGTATTTACTAAGTTAGAAACCGTCACCTAAGTGTCCACAACATCTCACCCAAGTTTCATCGCTATCGGACTAATGGGATATGAAGACATAGGGGACTGTATTGAAACGCTCCGCATGTCGTCGTTCATTTGTCGAATCTACTCGTGTGCTACCTACTGTGAAATGTATTTACTAAGCCAGAAACCTTCCTTGGAGTGTCCACCATATTTCACCCAAGTTTCACCGCTAACGGCAGAATGGTATATGACCTTATACGGGACGTTGTTGAAACGCTTCGCGCGTCGTCCCTCATTTGTTGAATCAACTTGTGCGCTATGCATACGGGACTTTGTTGAAACGCATTGCGTGTCGTCACTCATTTGTTGAATCTACTTGTGCGCTATCTACTGTAAAATGTATTCACTAATTTTGAAACCTTCACGTAAGTGTACACAACATCTCACCCAAGTTTCATCGCTATCGGACGAATGGTATATGAACACATACGGGACTTTGTTGAAATGCTTCGCGCATCGTCGCTCATTTGTTGAATCTACGCGTGCGCTACCTATTGTAAAATGGCTTTACTAAGTCAGAAACCTTCCTTGGAGTGTACTCAACATCTCACCCAAGTTTCATCGCAATCGGACGAATGGTATATGAACGCATAGGAGACATACATACCCACAGACAGACAAACTATCACGTAACATTGATTTTTATATATATAGATTTTCTGTTAATTGTATTTATTACATTCAGTAAATATAAAATTAAAACCTTCAGATTCCTCCACATAATTGTCAGATTATGGGGTCAGCACGACAAGGACATCAAGCTGAACTGTATGTATATTAATCTGACGCGCCCGAGTATTTCAATGACACGATTTTTTTTTTTCATTTACAAAAATCGTCTATGAATTTTGGTTGCGTCCAAATCGTCAGTCTTTTGAATAGGAGTCCTTTTAGGGTTTACTTAACATCCCTTCTGAATATCTGACGCGCTCGAATATCCCCCCCCCCGCATTTTCAACCCCTTCGTACGGCAACCCCCATCATGCAAACCGGCAGATTAATATTCCTCCGTTATCAGAAACACGTGGGGCGCATACACTATTAATATCTGAAGCGCCCAAATATTTCCTTGTGACAATTATTTTTTCACAGTTTTGAAAATCTGTACACACTTCCCCCACCAATGAAAGGGCGTACATCATCCGGCTCCGTGGCTAAATGGTTAGTGCGCTAGGCTTTTGCCCACCGTGTCCCGGGTTCGATTCCTGGCCGGGCCGTCAGGGATTTTAATCTCTCGGGGTTAATTCCCGTGGCTCGGGGACTGGGTGTATGTGCCGTCTTCATCATCACCTCGTCCTCATTACGACGCGCAGGTCGCCCAAGGGCGTCAATAAGAAAGACCTACACTCGGCCTCTCAGGAGACCTCACGATCTTTTCATATAACCTTCTTTTCCTTTTAGCATCTAATCTTCACAATCCAAAAGGTCCCCACGACGCTCGAGTAAATCCCCATTTAGCCTCTTGGGCTCCCCTACCATTACTGTTAACCGCTTATCCCATTGTATTACATGAATAATTTGTCGCCTAGTATTATTGTAGGGCTACCTTCTACTTAAATACAAGATTTCACGCCAATCGCTCCACTAATTTTGACACCAACCCATAACAAGCAGGCACACAGAAAAAATAAACTAAGGGTATTTCGGTCATTATACGAGGGTGGACCCAAAAGAAACCTGACTGAAGGCGCGCTAGCATTCGTGGACGTACTAGAGAGTTCTCCCACCTTCACGAAACAACTGCCCAGACGGTCATGTGACCGTTTGATCCTAGTGTTGTTTTTCTCTTACTGTTCACGAGTTCCGCCTGCGAAGTCAGAATAAAAATAAAGCGCCAGGGATTGTCTTAACAGAACTGCCAAGCCCTGAGAGAAACTATTCGTTCTGCATTGTCGAGGGTTACTTTAGTTTTACAGGTTACGTAGGGTCTACCAGTGTCGACTGCTGATTTTTATAATGTGTAGGACGTAAATAGTAGGTTGGCTCAGGCAAGAAAAGCATTTCTACAGAAAAGGAATCTGTTGACATCGAATATAGATTTAGGTATTAGAAAGTCATTTTTGAAAGCCTTTGTCTGGAACGTGGCAGTCTATGGAAGTGAAACTTGGGCTATTGGTGCAGCAGAAAAGAGGAGAATTGAAGCGTTGGAAATGTGGTGTTACAGGAGAATGATGAAGATCAGATGGGCAGATAGGGTTACAAACGGAGAGATGTTTCTGGCGACTGCTTATGAAGAGAAGAGATAGGTTGGTAGGACACATATAAGACACGCAGGAATAGCAAGCTTAGTTGTGGAATGAAGGGTCGAGGACAAGAACTGTAGGGGTAGACCAAGGTTAGAATATGTTAAACAGATTGCCTCGAATGCAGGGTGTGGTAGCTATGTAGAGATGAAACGATTAGTTCAGGACAGGAAGGCATTGAGTGCTGCATCAAACCAGTCAAAAGACTGAACACTCAAACACACAGGACTTAAGATAATGAGTATAGCTGGACTAAATTGAGATATGAGACTCGGTCTAATAATTATTATTCAGTCGCACAGTACTATTACGGGCACATTACACAATATAATACAATCGAATACCACTACAAAAATGTGCACACGCTGAAAACAGACTATCAATTCTGACCGCGTGAAACCGTAACAAACAAGGCCATAGTGTTGGTTTAAATTCAACCAATAGCGAGACTTGACGATCTCAGTCGAGTTCCTCAGAGTGCCATTATACAGACCAACCCTGCCCGCTTACCCCTCAAGGGCTCCCATACATTTCTAAATCTATTGTATGTATAAACACAAGCTTTGAGGATGCAAGGCTTCCTTGTTCAGCTTTCTACTCCGAGCGGTGAAATGTAGAACTTGTTACGAGTAGCCTACTGCAAGTGACAGTAAGACAGAGCTTATCGAAAGGGCGCGCAATGTAGCCCCAAAAACTATTTTATAAAATATTTAATTTAATTGTTTAAACAGTTACAGCTGAGAGCTGACTGTAGGATGATCCTCACGTCCTACATGGAGGAATCACCATGTTACGTACAGTACGAAATACATTTTCAATAACTGATCAGACGGGCCGGATGAAAGCGGTCAGCGGCCCACGTGCCGGCTGTTGCACATGATTGGTCTAAGATAATAATAATAATAATAATAATAATAATAATAATATCGTATGGCCTCGGTGCCGGGTGCAAACTTTGTTATTTGACACCCAGAGGGTAGCTTGCATGTCGAATTTCCTCGTTCCTTGAATCACTATGAAAGTCAAGGAGTTAGATATCTAAGCTCCTTGAACACTATTGCGCTTTCTAGTAGAGAAATGAAGAACTTTGTGTTGGCGGAAGCTCCCGAGATTAATTTTGCCATTATGAACACGGCCTACTGAATTCAAATGGTTTTTTTGACATGCCAACATCGTATGACATGCATATCGTATTTTTTCCGCCTTTCAAAAAAAATCACTTATCACGGCCAGGAGCGAACCTGCAATCTTGGGGGTTAGTAGACCGACACGCTATCCACTCACCCACCGTGGCAAGATAATACCTGGGAGCTACAACAGTTTAAGTACCTTTAAGCATACCTTTCAAAATTATATGAAAATAAACACAGCAAATAATTTTAAAACGTTACAAGAACCCATATCTTGCTACCAGAATAAAATAGACACTTAATTGTATTTCTTTTAACGATTTTACCCTCCAGGTTGGTGAAACCCGCAGACTCAGCGAGGGAACTCACCACTACCGCCTCTACGGGCAGTGTCCTAGAGCTGGGAACATCTGGTCGGAGTGGATACAACTGAGGAGGTGTGATCAGCACCTCACCCAGGCGGCCTCACCTGCAAAGTGAACAGGGGCCTTATGAGGGATGGGAAAGGAGGGGAAGATTCGGATAAATAGGCAAGGAAACGGGAAGGAGGCGGCCGTGGCCTTACAGTAGGTTCCATCCCGGTATTTGCCTGAAGACGAACTGGGGAAACCACGGAAAACCACTTCGAGGATGGCTGAGGTGGGAATCGAAACCCCTCTACTCCTTTGGGCCACCCGAGGCTGAGTAGACCCCGTTCCAGTCCTCATACCACTTTTGAAATTTCGTGGCAGAGTCGGGAATTGAACCAAGGGCCTCCGGGGCGGCAGCTAACCACGCTGAACACTACGCTACGGAGGCGACCTTAATTGTATTTCCCAGCAATAAACGATATGTTATGAACATGAAACATAAAAATCAGCTTAATTGCTTTATTAACTAATGAGAAAGAGATACAAACATATTATGTCAATGTTTTCAAAAAATGTTTCCCCTAATTATCCATGATTATTTCATTTAAAAATTATCTGTTCAGCTTGTGGTAATGAAAGTTAAAGAAAAGCTATGTTAAGGATGTTTCGTCTCTCGGAAATATCAAGAAATTACCTTCAACAATTTTGAAGATACAAGAGAAAGTACGAATGGTTGCATTTTGCGGTGATAGTACACTTCTTGATTATCTTAAAAATTATCTAATGCGTTTAGTTGGTGTTTAAACACCGCTGCATGGTTATGCGCGTTAAATCGCTCACCACGACCACGATTGGAAGCTGCAGCAAATCCAGATATCGGAGGTTCGAATCCCAGCTCTGACTGCAGCTTTCCTGAGTATTGTTATTTTAGACTTCCTGCAGGCAAATGGTGGAATGGTACTGAACTCGAATTCAGCCCTGCTTAAGACTTTGACTGAGCCGAGGTTCGAACCGACTTGTGAACCATGGGAGAGAAAAATTGGAAATTTGGAATTCAAACAATTTAATATTTATATATGCATTTTGGGAAGTGAATGATGCATAATGAAACTATTTTGGAAAATTTTGGAGCATTTTATGGATTTATTATTTGGAAATATTCCGGTGAATGAGATTTTAACTAAGGAAGAGTCACATCATTCGAGGCTGGAAATTGAACGAGGCGTCATGTTAGCAAGCAGAAAACCAGTTTTGGTTGGTCAAGGCGACAAGAAAAAATTATGCATACGACCCGTTGATAAGAGGCTAGATCCAGGAGCTTCTATCACGATATTTCAACAGCCAATCAGAATGAGGCACATAAATTTTGTGGGAATCGCTTTTATATAAATTTGGCGTATATAAAGCGATATGAACACTTCTACAGGTGTAGAATACAATATGGAATTTACTTGGTTAAATAGAAGTATAAAATATTGGCTAGAAGGGAAACTATGAGTATATTTCTATTAAAATGCATCCGTGCGAGGCTAGCAGAGCAGGCTAGTTTTTGCACGCGCGCCATCGCAGAGAGGGAAGCCAGGACTCAGCTTCTTGAAGCGAGCGGACGTTTTCAGTCACGCGTCCTGCAGAGCATTACCGTGATAAAGAAGTCCGGACGACAGACGAAGTAAGACCGTTTGGAGATCAACCATTCGCCGAGGAAGAACTACGAGAAGCCGGTGAAATATAAATGCACTAGCTACAGAAGAGAAAAGCATTTATTCAGTATCACAATCATCAGAAGAAGACTTCGCTACAATAGCACTATTCTTCAGCGAAGCGATAAACAGCAGCATTGCTTACTACAGCTATATTTTTGCAGCATTCAACATTCTACAGTACAACATTACAGTCAAGATGACCGTAATAAACCTGAGTCAGGGAGGACAAATTTATTCAACTATTATTGAGAAGATTATAATGAGCAACTAAACAAATGGAAGGAGGTTAGTCTATACCATGGATTGGAGATTCAGAGTGATCTAGAAGACCGGGAATCGATAAATCTACAACTGCTTAACAAGATGCAGTATTCTGAGATGACTTCCAATACTACAAGTGAGATGTCCATTACCACCGGAAAGAGATATCAACCCAGGACATTCAGATCTACATTGATGATGACGATCTGCTACACGAGAAGAAGAAGATGGACGCATGCAGTCGTTTGGACCAAGAGATCCAGATACCAGGTCGCTGACCGTGAAAAGAGAAGACTTGCCGTTAGCCGAGAAGGACGAGCTGTCTCGCAGGTGTTCGCAGCACGATCCAGACCGGGGAGCGATCATATGGTTGGCACACGCTTGGCAGGAACCCGTTTCCAACGCAGACGACTCGCACCAGCAGTTCGAGCCGAACATCGAGCTCATCTAATGAAGGTATTCACGACACCAGAAGCCATTAGAAAGGTAGAAAAACTGAATGCTCTAAGATCTGTAGTTTTGCAGTAGTATTTGTTGTTATTGAGGGGTGACCAACTTCATTGTAGATATTCTTATCTTTTTCCTATGTTGATTGTAGCTAAATTTTGGAGATTTACTGTAATTCTTTGATACGTCTACGTGTGTCGTTTCAGACGTAATTTCATTCATTTTTGACCTTAGATATTTCGTTTCTTATATTTTATGCTCACTTTTGAACGAAACTCGTTTTATAAGGGAATGCTTCGACAGTAATATATTTCGAAGGGAATGCTTCGATGGTAATATATTTCATTGGAAATACTTTCCAATAGTTCCAATACTTTGAACGTTAAGATTGTTATTGATAGTTACAAATGCGTAACAGCGACAGAATACATTTGTATAATTATAATGCATTATTATAAAGGAAAGCATTATTGTAAAATGCTGTAACATTGTTTAACAGAATATAACTGAAACACTTATTTAAAACAATATGGAAGTTATAAAATTCCAATTGCGGAATACAATTTATTTGACAATGATATAGTCATGGTCTATTGTTATTATGAAAGTACACTATAAAATAGGATCATGTTAGTGACAATTGAGGTCAAATGATGCCTATAGTTATTAACAATTTCATTGGAAACATTGTTAAACTGAAATGACAGCTGACAGGAGATTTGTTAGTCTACCTGAGGTCTTGTATGTTTTAAAACAAGCTTAAATATGAATAATTTCATTCATTTAAATGTACACCAGATGCGTGAGGATATATATTTATATTTATTAACTAGTAAAGACGAGCGAACTACGAGTAAGTAGTGTTTATATTTGGTAACGTGGTGAAACAGTCTATTATGGAACTAAGTGAACGAAAAGCGCTATTGAAAGAAATAAGAAATACTGTGTGAGGTGAATCGTAGTGAACAAACATGTAATTGTTGTTAAAAATGCACGAGGTTAAATAATTTAGAGGAGAGATGTGGTTAGGAGTGCACTCTGAACGGTAGTATACAATTGCGTATTTACCTAGTAAAGACACTGATTCTTCTACAAGTTTGTAGCAAGATGGGTTTCTTAATGAAGTAATGCCGTGCGGAGTAATGAAGATTGTTGGTAATAATGAAAAGAAGGAAGTATGTTATGTTTGGAGCGTAGAAGACGCTATTTATGAATATTGTTCACCGTATTACGAGAGAAGGAAACGTATTGCCATATGGAGCAACGAATTGTTACAGTATGTGTAAAAAGCACTGACATAAGGGTTAATATTTGTATTTTTCATGTCAGAGAGTATCAGTATAATATCCGCGAAGTATATTTTGAGGTTTTTAAGTAGTTTTGCATCGCTCTTTATCTTATTGTATTTTATTCATTGACACGACTTATTCTAAGCTATATTTAACTTCAGTGTTCGATATACAAGCTTTACTTATTACGACAAGTTACCCGAGATACCTGAAAATGTATTGTTGTGCGAAACATTGTTCATAGAAATGTTTTCTTAAAACAGAGACACTAGAGGACTGTCAGATCGCGACTGATAGTGCGAATAGTATTTTTAATACCGTGTTAAACATGGAAAGGTGTATATAATGTATATATTTCAACTATATTTAATTAATATTATTATTATTATCTTATATTCACATTTTACGCACGCATGTGTATAATTCAGGGTTTTTATATTGTTAACTTAATTTTTTATGCTTGAACAGCTGATGCTGATCAGACTGCTTCAGTGACAGAGTCACAGGGTGATTATTAAATGCGTAAACATTTTATTAATTTCTTAAATAATTACATTTTTGTAATGACATTGTTTATGAACATTTATAGCACAGATAGAAGGACTATCTGACGTATGATTTATTTTATTTTAACTTGCTTTATTTCTATTGGTGATAGGGAGTTTATTGTTTGTAATTTTTTGTAATAAATCCCAGGCACAATTTTTTTGTTTGCCTGTTCGTTTTTTATAAATCTGATCACCTTTTCATTTTGCAATCGACATGCAATAATAATGCGAATTAGTTACTAGAATCCACGTAGTCTCAACTTTCACCGTTCACGCCCGAGATCCGAGATTCTCGTTCTACCATCATGTTATGGGTATTTTATTTCTAGTATATGTGTAACTATTCAGTAGTGTTGTTGCATGGCCGGTATGTATCGAGAGTTTCCTAGTCATTATCCTAGTAGGGTAGTGTTGGTTTATCTGGCTGGGTATCGACCTCCCTATAATCCTTTTCCATCTCAGCGGATATAGGCTATGACTATGCAGAATTCGGGTGCAGTACCTTATTTCAAGTCCTGGGGCACTTGCCCTATCCCCTACCCTAATAATTACAGCTACGCATACACTACCACAGTCACCACAGGAACACAGGTTATCAGAAAATTTTTAGATACGCACACAATTACACGGGGCTGATGATCAAATGTATACAAATCCCCCAATACTAATTGACAACAAGTAGTAGTGTGTGAAAATGTTATTACACTATTAGGGTAAGATATTCGGTTGTCATTGGGTGAGTTGTTATCGGGTGGGTTTGGAATTTTGACTGATAACCTGTATTATTGTGATGGCTGCATTAGTGTGTGTACTTGCAATTCAGGTGAGGATTGGGAAGTATGCGGTAATGGCCTCGAACTAGTAACCATATCGACATTCACCTGGAGTAGAAGTGGGAAACCACAGAAATACACTTCCAGGATGGCTGGGGTGGGAATCGAACACACTTTTTCTCAATTTTACCTCCACGAGGTTGAGTGTACCCCGTACCAGCCCTCAGACTAGAATGTAATTTCTTGGAAGAGCCGGAAACGAACCCGGAACTCCGGGACGATAGCCAAGAATGTTAACCGCTACACCACGATGTGGTCGAAGTATACAGGTACGTGCCTCTGAATTTGAATTAAGATATCATCCCGAGATTTTCCTAGAGAGAGTGTGGTAAACCCGAGGCAAAACCACACTCAGGATGGCCGCGTTCAAACCACCAATGTCCAGAATTGTTGTCACAATTGTACAGTTATGGTGCGCATTAACGCGCATGGCTACGTCTCAGGGTTAGGATTGATCTTCGTCGGGATTCTCAAGCACCCCTGTTAGCACATACAGTAATTATTCCAAGTGCAGAATCCATAACCGACTGAACGGAATATATTAAGGTTATTTGAAATTCTTATCGTTACCATTAAACTCATCTTCAACATCCCTTGTTTGCAATTCCAATTTTTAGCGCACCTATTTAAAAGCGAAGCCAAGAGAGACGAGGCAAAAATCCATAATCTACCACACAGCGGACGGAACTCATTAAATCAGCGATTATAGCGATGTTTATTTCGCTCTGTCCGGAGGGTTAAGTCCCCTCCAAAGTAATCCAGGTATAAATAAGTAATTAAATAAAATTTACAGCAGATTCAGACTAATTATCACCAGCCATAAACGTACACAGCTGCGGAGGGGAGTATTATCTTGGGTCCAGCTCATCGGTACACGCTGGAGGATATGGGGAGGAACTCGTTTAGCTGACCAATGTTTACGTAGCAAAATGTTTGCTAAAGGTTTATATGGAAATTTTATTTGGACAGGATGTATCAGAATGTAATTAAATTCAGGTGATTCAATGTTATTTCTGCTGTGGAAAGGGAAGAACAAGGTTAGTTTAATTGGTGTTAGACAATTTGCATTAATCTGCTGAGTGAGCAATGGATATCAGATGGTGAAATGGAAGGAGTCAATTAAAACGTATATGGTAGTGCTTGCATGCCAACTTAAGTCAAATTTTGTATGGATTATTGGCTTACTTCAGCCCCTTGTTGTCGCGCTAAGTGGTAACATTGATGCAATGTTCGGCTTCAAAACTAAAGATCACCAGTTCGATGCTCACTCATTTGGACGGCTTTTTAACGAGGTTTAAAAGGATGAAATGTAGACACTGAAACCACTCCAGGTCAAAGAAAATTATTACTATAATCGTTTCAGTCTTCTATAGACCACGTTATTTCAACTGCCTTCTCCCTAGTTCTTTCACATTGGCCCAAGGTTCGCGCATTCTTCTTCGGTGAGTTCTTTTCGTTCTTCGGTCCACTTTTTGCTGGTTTTCAATATGGGTTTTGGCTGAAAACTCTGTATTTTCCTAAGTTTCTTCTTCAAAGAGTCACGTTCCAAGATGTCCTCATGTGATACCCCAGTTCTTGTAGGTCTTTTTCCACCTCTGTAAACCAGATCCCTTTGGTTTTCTTTCCCACAAAGTAGGCACAGATTCAATTGGACAATCTTCCGGAGCTCATTCGTGTTAAATGGCCATAAAAGAGAGTCTTCTTTTGCGTATGGTATCCGTTATTTTCTCCACATGTAGATAAATTTCATCGTTGTGTCGTCTTGTATACTCTCCTCGTTCCTTGACCGGGCCCAAGATCGTTCTCAAAATCTTCCTCTCTTTGGCTTACAGTTGTTCTGCCAGGCATTTCTTCTTAATCGCCAGGCATTCTGATTATTATTCTCTTATTATTCTTGTGGACGGTGGGTCCAAAATAGACAGTCTATTCAAGAGCATATTGAGGTGCTCTTGACAACATTGTTGTGGTAATGCTACAGAATGAAGAAAATTGGAAGCTGGTAACAAGTTTTGTAGAAAATATCCTCCAAAAATGAAGAGAGCTCTGGATCGCCACTGAAGATAATTCACTACGGAAGAGTGCTCTACGGACAAAGATAAAATGGCTCTAGCTTGAAGTAATGTGATAAACGGTTCCAGGCTATTGTCCAGAAGTAACGGAGGAGGGGAGTTTTAGTCGAAAGTCTGCCACTCAGGAGCCAGACATACCATGCGTAAATGCATTTCTTCCCCAAAAGTTAAGATATACAGTAGTCTACATATAACACAGTGCTGGTAATTCACGACATAACTATACGGGCTTCCGGGAAACAAAGTATAGTTACTGAAACAGCAACTTCTAAGCTGGAAAGTCGAAATCGCTACCTATGAACTTCCGGACAATTCGGGCTGTTGAGAGAACTACTGCCTTGTGCATTAGTTTGTACAGTTGAGTATCCATATCCAGTTCTTTAAGGCCTTGGAGCAAGGTAATTGGGATCACGCCCGTACTTGAGACAAGGATAGGTATGGTCTTTACCCGTTCTACATGCCATTGACTTTTCATTGAGCCGACCAATTCTCTATATTCTATTATTATTATTATTATTATTATTATTATTATTATTATTATTATTATTATTTTCGTTTCGGTCATCTAGAGACCACGATCCAATTTCAATGTTTTGTCCTTTACTGTTCCTTCTTCTTCCTCCAGTATTCCTTCATCATCTCACTATGTTTCCTCTTCCTTTCCTAGGACCATTTCGAGCCGGTTTTTATTCCCTTCCTCCCTTGGAATCCTTCCATTTTTAGCACTTTATGCCTAAAAATATCTCTCTGTGGTGTATCTTCTTCTCTGATATTGTCTCTTTCCAAATCCTTTTCGACTTCTTGTACCCAGGTTGTTGTTGACTTCTTGTTCCACAGGAATGTGAAGATCTTGCTGTCATCTATCCTGTACAAATGTCAAAATAATAGCAATCCCATCTTCCGTATTGTTTCTGATATGTTTTCTATTTTTCAATAAATTTCATCACTACTTCTTAATTTCCAGAATTCTGCAGTTTTTAAAGGACTGAGTATTTTGCGTATAATTCTTCTTTGTACTACTTCTAATGTATCCAACTTTTAGTTCAGTACGAGACATTCACTCGCATACAGGCATTCTATTATTATTATTATTATTATTATTATTGTTTATTTTTTTGGCATCATTCTCATAGCAAATACCCTGCTACATTTTCAGTTACAGCCTAGTTCGGCCTTAGCAAGGAACGATCTGTATTGAAATACAATGTTTGTAAATTACACTGTACAGGAGTTATGTTTGTAGCTTAACGTGCGGGCTTAGCTCGTTTTGTTTGTTAAGCTAAGGTCCTTTCGGATTCTTTACGCGCTCAGTAGGCCTAGTATCGTATTCAATAGAAATGCAGAAGTCCAATTTGGAATACTACTTGACATTTATTCTGTTAGAACATATCTATAGTTTGTTACAGGAGCCGTGAGGATTGTTAAAAGTCACGACATCGTGACTTGACGACTTAAAGAATAAGAGTTGATTTTCTTCTAAAACAAGATGTTCAGTAAAGAACATATAGCCTACTTTCTCCTCCTTTTCAAGGAGTATAATTGAATGTTGGTTGTAGTAGCTTGTTGAAATACAATGTGCTATACGGATATTAAACATGAATATGATCTGCCCTTTGCTAGTGCTACCTCTGTAAAAAAAAAGTTTGAATTGATGTGGGGAATCGATTTGCACACATACATGGCCGCTATCTGCAAACTATTGGGCTGTTTCCCACAAAAAGCTATGTTGTTGCAAAATTTGGTAGAGATCAAATGATTAGGTTGGTAGTAATTTGATTTAAGTTTTTAACATTTGGGTGGCAGCCATTCCGTTTCCGTCAAGATAGTGGCGATATAAAACATGACATTGAGGCGACATTTGCTAGTGCTACCTCTGTACCAAATTTCGTTCAATTCGGTTTTACCGTGTTTGAATTGATAGGGGGAATCGATTTGCACACATACATGGCCGCCATATAAAAGCTATTGGGCTGATGACCTTGTAGCTTGATCAAAGAACGCTTCTCACATTAAGGTATGATGCTGCAAAATGTGGTAGAGATCAGGTGATTAGGTTGGTCGTAATTTGATTTAAGCTTTTTACATTTGGGTGGCCACCATTACGTTTCCGTCAAGATGGCGGCAATATAAAACATGACACTGAGGTGCCCTTTGCTTGTGCTACCTCTGTACCACATTTCGTTCAATTAGGTTTCACCACGTTTGAAATGATAGGAAGAATATATTTGCACACATACATGGCCGCCATCCGCAAATTATTGGGTTAATGACCTGGTATTTTGTTCAAAAGATCTTTATACATAAAGGTATAATGTTGAAAAATTTCGTAGAGATCAGATGATCAGGTTGGTCGTAATTTGATTCAAGCTTTTAACATTTGGGTGCCCGCCATTACGTTTTCGTCAAGATGGCGGCAATATAAAACATGACACTGAGGTGCCCTTTGCTTGTGCTACCTCTGTACCACATTTCGTTCAATTCGGGTTTACCATGTTTGAATAGATAGGGGGAATCAATTTGCACTCATGCATGGCCGCCATCCGCAAAGTATTCGGCTGATGACCTTGTAGTTTGGTCAAGAGATTCTTCATACATAAAGATATGTTGCAAAATGTGGTAGAGATCAGATTATCAGGTTGGTCGTAATTTGATTTAAGCTTTTAACATTTGAGTGCCCGCCATTACGTTTTCGTCAAGATGGCGGCGATATAAAACATGACACTGAGGTGCCCTTTGCTTGTGCTACCTCTGTACCACATTCCGTTCAATTCGGTTTCAACATGTTTGAATAGATAGGGGGAATCAATTTACACACATACATGGCCGCCATCCGCAAAGTATTGGGCTGATGACTTTGTAGTTTGGTCAAGAGATTCTTCATACATAAAGGTATAATATTGCAAAATATGGTAGAGATCAGATTATGAGGTTGGTGGTAATTTGATTTAAGCTTTTAACATTTGGGTGGCCGCCATTACGTTTTCGTCAAGATGGCGGAGATATAAAACATGACACTGAGGTGTTCTTTGCTAGTGCTACCTCTGTACCAAATTTCGTTCAATTCTGTTTCACCGTGTTTGAATTGATAGGGGGAATCGATTTGCACACATACATGGCCGCCATTCGCAAAGTATTTGGCTGATGATCTTGTTGTTTGGTCAAAATATGCCTCCCACGTAAAGGTATGTTGTTGCAAAATTTGGTAGAGATCGGATGATTAAATTAGTCGTAATTTGATTTAAGCTTTGAACATTTAGGTGGCCGCCATTACGTTTCCGTCAAGATGGCGGTGATATAAAACATGACACTGAGGTGCCCTTTGCCAGTTCTACCTCTGTACCAAATTTCGTTCAATTCGGTTTCACAGTGTTCGAATTGATAGGGGGGGACTGACATTCAGAGTACACAAACTCACACACTCACACACTCACACACACACACACACATAGAGACAGACACACAATTTTTGGCCCTGTGTAGATCTCATAAGTCTACTATCATATTTTGCAAAAATCGAAAGTAGGCTAACTAGATCTTAAATAACATTCTTATACGGGCGTGTTTGACCTCAATATACTCGAGAACACCCGTAGCTCAACAAATCAGATTCCAGTATTCTACTGTGATCATAATAATGCTTAAGGCATTTGAGGAGCTTGTTTCCAAAACTGAATATCTCAAAAAAACAAGATGTTCAGTAAAGAACATATAGCCTACTTTCTCCTAAATGTATGAGTATAGTTATAACTCGTTGTTATTATCAAAGAGTATAACAGAACTATTCTTTGTTGAAGACCTTAGAAACGATTTACCTCTACCAAACGCCACGACCTAGATAAAAACTGCTACCATCATTGAAGAAAGAAAGAAAGAAAGAAAGAAAGATAAGAAGTATATCAAGAATGTTATGGATCTGGAGACATAATCGACCGGACTGGCGGCGTGGCTCAGCGGTAACGTTCTCGCTTGCTGGGCCCTAGGTTGCAGGTTCGTATCCTGGCGCAGTCAGCTGGCATTTGAGGGTGCACAAATGCGAGGGAGCCGTGTCAGTACATTTACTGGCACGTTAAAGATCCCCTTCGGGCCAAAATTCCGGCACCCCGGTGTCTCTAAAAGCAGCAGTAGTTAAAAGGGATGTAAAACCAATAACATTATTATTATTATTATTACGACCTGCCGTGGGCAACATCCAACTTTGAGTTGAGGCATGTCTTTACACGTCTGGTTGTGCATGGCTTTCACAACCCTAATTGAATTAACAAATCTTTCCATGACCCTACAGAGACGTGTGTATACAAACTATGTGGATATTTTCGATAATATAATCCTAACAGAGCGAGTGCATTCTAGCGGCCAGAATAAGAAACTTTTCAATAAAATCTGGAAGTTACCTTTTTGGCAGCTAGATGTCTCGAGTAAATCTGCTGGCGAATTATGTTTTAATTAAATATATATTTTACACCATAATGTAGACAATATAACGCTTAATAACATTTTCAAGTAACGGAAAATAGGCTGTTACAAACCCTTTAAAATAAAAAGTTAAAATGTATCGTAGTATCAACTTGTCATTCTTCAAATTCGATGCGCATAGAATGATAATGGTATAGTAATCAATGGATCCCCACGTAGACTAGTTGGGACATCTAGTGGTGAAATATCGAACAATATAATCCTAACAGAGCGAGTGCATTCTAGCGGCCAGAAGAAGAAACTTTTCAATAAAATCTGGAAGTTACCTTTTTGGCAGCTAGATGTCTCGAGTAAATCTGCTGGCGAATTATGTTTTAATTAAATATATATTTTACACCATAATTTGCACAATATAACGCTTAATTTTAAAACATCTGAGTCATTACAAAACAATAAACATATAACATTTCAAGCAAAAAAAACTAGCTCTGATCGGGTTTGAACCATAGGAATCTGAGCGACAGGCTATCGCTCTACCACTGAGCTAATTGTGTCAACGAATATCGTTCTATTTAAAATGACTTACATAGAACTTGTTAGCAAATAATGATTTATACTAAACGATTTCATCACTGGAGTATATTATTTATATATAAAGCATTTCATACAAAGTTTATTTATTTTTTATCAGTACGCTATATTGCATTCAATACTCAAATTAGTGAAATATAAGTCAGGCACAAGATATCCGCTGCCATCTTGTCTTATTAATGAATCAGCTGAGCTTTTTAAAATCACGTCTGCACTATAGTATTACAAAATAAACTTTTAATTCCGTACGTGCCTCTTCCTTTAGAACAGTTAAAACGATTCTCGGCTCGATAATCGGAACTGGTGGGTCCCATGATATGGATTATAAAGTTTGCATAATTCGCACGGCCGCCATCCTGAAATGGTATGGCGGACGACCTTGTAGTTTGGTCACAAGACGCATCCTATACGAAGGTATGTTGTTACCAAATTTGGTAGAGATTGGATGATTTGGTTAGTCGTTATTTGATTTTACGTTTTGAACGTTTGAGTGGCCGCCATTCAGTTTTAGTAAAGATGGCGGCGATATAAAACATGACATGCTACCTTTGTACCAAATTTCGTTCAATTCGCATTCACCGTGTTCGAATTGATAGGGGGGGACAGACATTCAGAGTACACACACTCACACACACACACACAGACTCACACACACACATACACACACACAGACTCACACACACACATACACACACACAGACAGACACACTTTTTTTCGCCCTGTGTTGATCTCATAAGTCTACTTTCATTTTTTGCAAAAATCGAAAGTAGGCTAAAAAGTTTTATGGCTTATTCGGTAGCATTTGCCTCAGCTGCGTTGGATGGTAAAATATGTTTTGATCAAATGTTAATATTTCCCATTGATAAGACTGTGAGAAAACATGCAACTGAATATATTCATCACTTATAATATTTTGCACCAGAATTCAATATAGGCCTATCCACGCTCTTAAATACACAGCAATGTATTTTTTTTCTTTCGAAACTGAATATATCCATATATTTATGCTTTTTTAATTTCTCACTTTCTTTTTATGTTGCTTTCATTGTGTTACGATAGATAGCAGCACTACAACCTTCAGATCAATATGGCCATTTTGTGACATACTTAATTTGATTGAACTAAATGAATATATTTTTTTAATTATGGCATTTAATTGCTAATTGTACTCATTAATATTATGTTCAAAATAAATATCACGAATTAGGATAATTATTTGAGATTATGTGAAATATCATGCTTTCCACAGCTAAATACAACCATTTCTTTTTCAAAACTAAATATTCATTTTGTTCAATACTCAATATATCCAATCTTCTTCTATCGTTATTTTTTAGCCTACTTTTCACATTTTGCAAAAATGAGGAAAAAGTAGACTTATGAGATCGATACGGGAAAATGTGTGTCTGTCTGTCTGGCTGGCTGGCTGGCTGGCTGGCTGTGCGTGTGTCCCCTCTATCAACTCCTAAACGGCTGCAGCAATCAAAACCAAATTTAGTATGAGTAAAGATGTGCACCGGAATATCTCACGTCCATATTTGAAAATGATGTCAGTGCTACCAACTGCTGAAAAAACCCACTAGAAATTTGAGCTCCATGTTGGATATCTTGCAAGGTATGCATGGGAGCTATTCCAAAATTGGCACACATGCAGATAATACTATTTCAGTTTAATTTCCAGGAGGCCAACAAATACAGTGTTACCAAAATAATTTTAAGCCTTCCGATAGGTCCAATGTTTAAATGCATATAACTTCTACACTATTAATTGGATTTCAACCAAATTTTGAATGTAATATCTGTACATAAACATATATGACTGAGCGTATTCTTAAGAGCCAACAGGGCTGCCAACTGTTAATAATTGCTCTCTCTCTATTTTTTTTAAATCCAAATACCAATATATCAGAAAGTATGCAAGCCAACAGCTTTCAACTATTCACACGTATATTCTGACATTTTAGATTAATTTGGAGTAACTTATATACGTCAGTTCTACCAACATAATTATAAGCCTGCTGATAGTACCAATTTTTAAATACATGTAATTATACTATTAGTTGGATTTCAACCAAATTTCGTATGTGCTATGTGTACCATAACAGATATGACTATAAGTATTGTTAAGAGCAATCCGGGCTGCCAACTGTTAATAAATGCTGTTTTTTTTTTTTTACCCTAATATCAATATACCAGAAAGTATGCAAGCCAACAGCTCTATACTTTGCACACGTATAGCACCTGACATTCTAGATTAATTTGGAGTAATTAATATAAGGCAGTGCTTCCAACATGATTCTATGCCTGCTGATATGTCCAATTTTAAAATACATGTAACTTCTATACTAACAAATGGATTTCATCCAAAATTGGCACAACAAGATTATTTCTGACCAGCACACGCATGGTATTGTTGGCAACATGCTTTTACGCGTGCTGATAGATCCAGTGATTAACTGCATGTAACGTCCATTGGACTTCAACCAAATTTTGTATTCTGTACCTTAAGAGATGGAACTAAGAATATATTCAGTCACCAGGGCTGCCAACTGTAGTGCTCTATTAGGCTACATTATACCAGGTATATTTTGATCTATAATTTTGTCATTATTCTAGATAGGTTCATATACTGTAGAATAATCATTGGCATGAAAAGTAGGCTGTATAGTTCTTCACGGAACTTCTTGTTAATATATAATTTGGTGGACTTTTGGTGATAGAACGTTGCCCTTTCTAGCTATCATTCAAACTATATATTACTCCATTTTGATAATCCTCTCTGAAGATATATGTTTTTCCTCTCTTCTGTAAAATTTATGATTGTGGAGATATTCAGTTTCGAAAACAAGCTCCAGATTTACATTTAAAAAACATGTTTTCGAACATTCTTTCCATAATTACTTATTTTGTTCAACTTGTGGTGATAAATTTCATAGGAAATCTGATGTTTAAAAGACTCTTGAAAATATCAAGAAACTACCTTCAAACCTTAAAGATACAAGAGAAAGTATGAATGGTTGCATTTTGCGGTGATTGTACACTTCTTGATTACCGTAAAAGTGGTTTACAGGTCTCGAAAAGTGAAAATATAAGAGTACAAGCCATTATAAGTGATAAAACACCACTCCTACCTGCGTGGATAAACCCGCGGATATCCGCAAAATGTTTTCGCCATGCGGATGTAGTTTGAATGGCTGTGCGGATAGCGGATAAGCTGCGGATAATGTTTAAGTAAATTTGCGGATAGTTTTTAGAATACAATGTTGAACTGGATTTTTTTAAATAATTTTATTTAATGCAAAGGTCTACGTCTTTCACGTTTCTTGTTATTTCCCTACTTGCTTTCACTTGGATTGTATGAGAATAACAGAGAAGTAAGAGAAGCCAGTCACGGAAATACCCTCAATTAGTGTTGACTTATCCCCCCCCCCCCAAAATTGTTTTATACCTGCGCTTGCTTACGCGCGTATATCCGACGACTATGTAAGTGTTATAATTAGCCACTCACTGTTTCATTTGCCGTTACTCAGAGGGACAAAACTCAGTCAATATTGTCTTGCGTTTCACACATAGCTAGTCTCCTCAAATGTCTAAAGGTGTTGCTTTAATACTTTATGCTTTATCTAATATATTGAAAATATTATTGTAATGCCAGCGGATTCGGATATAAGTCGTGCAGATGCGGGGCGGATTTGAATAACAGTCGTGCGGATGCGGGGCGGATGCGGATAACGTTTTGCTCTTTAATGGAATTTGTCTTAGTTTAAAAGAATCCCCTAGGGACATCAATTAAGACTCTTTGCAGTTTATAACCTGTTACTACAGCGCATTAGAGAACCTGGTAACCACTGATATCCATAGCAGATGTGCCTTATCTCGTGATGTGAGACTAAACAGGCCGGCTTCTCCGTTTGTTATTGTACCACTGCTTCCGGCACATAATTCATGTCAAGGGCGTAAAGCAAACTTGTTTGCCAGAGGAGATTCATACTGTAATGGCAGCTCCAAGAGATTTCACGGGTAATTTGATCATAGTTACCCAATAGTAGACACAGCTGTTCTCCATTATATAGCAAGTTTCGCAAGACGACGGCTTGTGGCAATTTCACGGAAGGCATCAAAGTTCATCAACCACTCTTTATCCCCTATGTAACATACTCCTTAAGGGGCGTGGTGGCCTCTAACTAAGGTGGACCGGGTTCGATTCCCGGTCAATGCATGTGAGATTTTTGAAATGAAATGCCATGTCCTGTGGTTCAGATTCCAGGTAAGAAGGAGGTCCCGTGGCTCATGATCGCATGATTAACGGTCTCATAAAACTAAAAGCTTCCTTCCTTTTAACATACTCCTTATGTACTGTAGGTACAGTTTTATTACTGCATCTTCTAGAAGTACATACAGTAATTCTATGGCCTGCATATATAAAAATCCAACAAGGCGACCATCCGAAATATTTAGACGGTTCTCAATACCTACTGATCTATGAGAGCAATCAAACTGAAATTTTGTGTGTTGATAAGGGCTATGCACATATGTCAACCTATGGGACTTTCAATAACCTGGTTAGCACAAATCCAACATGGCGGCGACGCAAAATTTAAATATTCAAATTGACGTTTCTCGTGATATAACCACCCGAGCGCAGTGGAACTTGTACGGTAAATGCTTATACAAATTTTAATCCACTGGTAACAAATTCATTTCAATTGTTTTCAAGATGGCGGCTGTGCGAAATTTTAAAATCTCGTTTTTATTTCTTGTAACCTTATAATGCGATAGAAGTTCGAATAATACACCTAAGCAATAATCTTCATGTAATACTGCATAGCTCTATGGCCTACAAATATAAAAATATAACATGGCGCCCATACGAAAAATTTAGACTGTTCACAATATCTACGAATCTATTACAGCAATCAAACTGAAATTTTGTATGTTGATAGAGGCGAGTAACATAAGTAGGATATATGAAAATAGGCCATATAGTTCTTCCCGGAACTACTTGTTCAAATTTTGGCCTTGTTTTGAGTTGCCCTTCACCGTTTCCCTCATATCTCCCGTGTTTATTGGAATGGTTCAATGTTTATTTTTTTAAGTGCGCGTTATACCTCCAGCTACAAGTTATCGACATACAGTATCTGTTAATTGATTTATATTATTTCTTCTTCTTTCAGGACAAACTTAAACAAACTTTTAAAGTTTTATGGAAAGACTAAATAAAGCCACACAGGTTTCAATGAGATTCATTTTATAGCTGGAGGTCCAACACGCACTTAAGAAAAAGAAAAGTCAAAACATTTCTTTAACAAAAATGAGAAATAGGAGAGAAACGGCGAAGAACTGGCCAAATCAAAGCAACTATTGAAAATTGGATAACAAATAGCTAAGTTAACAATATTTGAAATTTAGAAGTTTGCTTTTAATAACAAGATACCTGTGTTTTCTTGGAAATGCGTATAATTGTTGTACGAGATTTATGACAGGCACGGTTGTAAAAGAAACGTTATTATTGGTTTGGCTCTTTAAGGTGTATGTGTCCCCTTAAGAGGAAATCATCCGGAAGGAATGGTCACCCTAAAACTACCTTGTGAGATATGAGCATGATAATTGTTTTTTAAGGGGTCTAACATCTAGCTTATCGGTTCCTTACGGTTTGGGTGACAGTGAAAGATGAGAATGCAATGAAAACTACAGACTTACATACTAGAAGAAGAAATGGTAAACAAATAAAGGATAAGGCAAATAAAGGACAGGAAGAAAAGAAATGCCCTCAATCCTCGAAGAATGAGGATTGGGGGACTTGGAAAGAAGGAGAGACATGAAAGGCAGATAGAAAAGGGGAAAGAGGAGAGGGTCCGCCCCAGAGGCAATGGAAAAATGGGTGGGGGAACAGGTCCCAGCTCAGGAATCCCTCAGCCGAGAGCCCTTGGAGGTGTAGCACTATCGAGGGTGCACCAGAAGTGTTGGGGCTACATACACCCTGCCTCCTTGAGGACCTTGAGCAGAAGGCAGGAGATAACATGAAGAGAAGAGGTCTGATCCCTCGAAGAATGAGGGATCAGAAAAGATGAGAGAAGGGCCAATTAAGGGCGGGAAAGGAAGAGACTCCCTAGGCCTCGGTTACTCTAACCGTCGGGGTCGGAAGAGAACAAGAGTTGACCAAGAGAGGTCGACAGGAAATAAGACTGAAAGGAGCCCGGCATAAGTAAGTGGAAGCAATGCCGGACTCAGCTGGGATCCCGCGGTCACCAACCCACGTCCTACTAGATGTGAGTCCCTGGGCGGTCTTGTGAGATAAAACAATACACTAAATTAGGGTGAATACCCTAAAAGTGGAAACACTGCACATACCTTAGAAATCTAACGATTCTCTTCGTTTAGTTCTCAGTTCCGACCAACTGTACTTCACGTGTTGGTCAATGATGGGCCACCTGAAAGTTATAGTTTCTGAGCAAAGTCAATAGTCTGCCATAATCACTGTTCTAATGCAAATTAAACAAGATGTTACTGCCAAGGACTGACATGACGTTGATGTTACTCTCGTTCCGGTTCATCGATCATCTGATTGCTCATGCGGAAGGCTGGATTTTTATCTCTCCCCAGTACAAGGCTACACCTGTTCTGAGCTACATTCCTCCACCCCTTCTCCTGGTCAAAACATACCACAAGATACTCTAAAATCAGGATCTCCCTATTCATGCTGATATACCTGCTGCTTGTCTACCCAGACTTCGCTCAAGGCACAGCTACGCGACTTATCAATAAGAACTTTGACTTACAAGGGACCCTACAGCAATCGGATTTTATAACTTTTAGTAAAGATGTTACCGAGTTCGAGCAGGGTGCATTGTTCACCCGGTAAGGTTCTGATCCAGTAATCGCCGGGATGCTAGTTCGAGTCTCACTTCGGGTTCTATTTTTTTCTTTCAATTCATATATTACTAATGTGATTGAAATATAAAAATCACCAAGTCCGTAGTAATTCACTGATATGTAATTATAAATTCCAATGAAAAAACGCACTTCTCATTTCTAATTATATCCTATTTGAAATTGCGAATAAGCGACAAAAATAATATCCAGGAATAATATTCACACCTTGTAGATTAATAAAAAATATATAATTAGAAGAATAAATTAATGTAAACAATGGAATGAGTAAAATTGAATATGATGAAATATTTGAATATGGTGGTTTCTTCGAGATCTGTCAATATTATTTCGAATAACAGTTCTGCGTGTATCGTTTGCCTTTGTCACGTTTTTCTACCTGCGAAGTAGGCACAGATGCTCAAGCACAAAGGATTTGTGGGTACTCCAGGATGGATGGAAGGGATACATACCACGTCATTCGCAAGGGATGCCTGTTCGAAGTAGCATTTGACCGTTGGTTTCCAGAGAAGCAGATAGTGTTTCTTGGCGTGGTGGGTGATTTCTTCTAACTTACGATAAAGACGATCATAATGTCGGGCGTGGAGGACGACAATCCGCCTGATGATGATTTATATATTTCAATCACATTAGGAGTATATGAATTGAAAGAAAAAATAGCACCCGAAGTGAGACTCGAACTAGCATACCGGCGATTACTGGGCCCGAACGTTACCAGTTTTTTTTTTTTTTTAGCTCTCTACAGAATTACAGAATTTTTAGATATAATAAATACCATACCATTACATCACAAGAAAATCCAGATAGTGTCCATATATATCGTACAATTGTCCACATTCACTAAGCTTCCAAAGCTCTTTCTGCAGGTGATACCTGAGATCCAGGAACGAGAAATGTTGCTCATTGTCCATCACGAAGTGTACATATTGGCCCATTGTCCACACAATGGCAGTCTGTTTAATTTGGGGGAAGGCGGTCACCGACAAACGAATCAACTTCCTGTCATCAAGGTCATCCGTGGGCACATTTAATAGTTGACATACTTTTCCCTTACACCACAGCCACGTGGAGGCAACTCACGTGCATGATGTGAAGCGGTGTATCGCCGTATCAGTTTGACCACATATAGTACACCATGGGTAAGCTTCAAGACGGATGGTATATCGCCGTAGAGCCGTTGGGATGAGATCGTTGAGGAAGATAAAAACCTGGGAGTGTACAGCAGAAGAAATGGTCATAGCCCCAAAATTTTTCCAAACAGTGGGCCAATGGACGTAGAGGGTGGTGGCCTCGATTCGCGGTTTGGAGTGAACCACTTGCCGCAACATGTTATAAATACTTTTCGTCGTTGGAACAGTCCCTGAAGGCATTTGGCGAACAGTTTCCAGAAGGTGCTGTTGATGGTCCCTAAATATCTTCGGCAAAGCTCTATCACAACCACGGGCTGTGTTTCGAATATCTTTGTATAGCGCTTTAGTAAAAGTGTCCTGTTGGGAAAGGATGATGATATCGTTCTTGCAGAGGAGTGCAAGGCATTTCATGCCATGAGCTGTTAGCCCTAGCCCGCCTTGCCGGGATGGGAGATACAACTGTCCCCGTTGTACTCGAAACAGAAATCCTTGCCATATAAACCAACCTGTATATTTTGACAATTGGCTCTCAAACATTTTGGGAAGTGGGAAAAGTTGTGCGACATACCATATTTTAGAGAGCGCAAACACGTTGAGGACCATGACCCGTTGCACTATATTGAGGTTTCTTTGACCAAATTGGATCAGCACTCCCCTAACTTTGGCAATGACCTTAGTCCAGTTTGCTTGCACTGTGTCCAGAAGCGATTGCTTCCAGGTAATGCCAAGAATTTTCACCTCATTTACTATCCGGAACCAGGGTTGTTGGGTAATCACTGAGTTAGTATTGAGCGGAAGCAAAGCAGTTTTCTGGGGGTTCGATTGTGTTCCAGAGGCGATATGGTAGAGCTGAAGGACGCTATCGATGTGGGAGATGTCTTCATTATTGCGGATCAATATGGATACGTCATCAGCATAGGCGCACATGCCAAAAACATGTGTGGACAGTTTGTAACCCTGTAGCTTCACCTGGGTAGTCCGAATGAACGGTTCAAGGCCAATGACAAAAAGTAGCATGGAAAGGGGACATCCTTGCCTAACTGATCGTTGTATTGGAATCAGAGGGGAAAGAAAACCGTTGACGAGCACTCGAGACGTAGCATTACAATTTATCATACGAATGTAGTCAATAAGGATTGCAGGAAATTCAAAGTGCTGCAAGACCATGTACAAGTATTCATGACTGATGCGGTCGAAAGCTTTATCAAGATCTAAGGTGAGAAAACTCATTGGCTCAGTGGGGAGCATTTCGGCTTTTAGGTGTAGGTCCCCGTAGTATCGCTAAGTTTGTTAACAGAGTTCTTCCAGGAATACTGCAACATTGTTCATCACCAATGATATCATGTAGAACAGTCTTCAATCGGCATGCAAGTACTTTGGTAAGGACTTTATAATCACTGCAGAGCAGAGTAACTGGTCGGAAGTCACCAACTGCCATGGGAGAGGATGTTTTTGGTATGAGGACTATGGTACCCTCGTGATGTGATTGACAAAGAGCACGACGTTGGAGAATGGTACGCAAGACGTGACAAAATTATTTGCCAATGAGAGGCCAGAAGTGTTAATACAGTCCATATGGCAGTCCATCAATGCCAGGTGAGCGGTTATTTGGGAGGTGCTTAACCACAGAGTGAATCTCTTCATCCGTAATATCCGCGCTGAGCAGAGTTTTGTTGTCCGGAGATAGTTGGGTACTGCAAGATGAAAGCAATAGCGTCACCTGCTGTGGATCAATTGGAGCCTTAGCGTAGAACCGTTGATAAAATAATGATATTTCACTATGTATAGCATCAGGGGAGGTGACGACACTTCCAGTACTGGTGCGGAGGCGGTGGATATATTTACGTTGCCGCTCACTTTGTCCTTTGGCGATATGGTATACACTTGCACTTTCGTCCGTGAGCACTGTACGATCTTTTAAAGCCACGTTTATATGAGCGAGCGTTCGTTGCTGTAGAGACAGGAGCTTGGTTTTAACTTCCCGAATCTGGTCATACATACGCTCCCCAGCATCAGATCTTTGCTGGAGCTGGCGAAGAACTCGATAGTAAAATTCAACTGTATCCCGTCTTTCCCGACCTCGTTGGTAGGATATGTTCTTAAAGACGCGGCGGATCCCTGGTTTAACTAAAATATCCCACCAGTCTGCACAGTCGCGAAAGTTGCATTTTTGTTGGACCCATCGAGTCCAGTGTTGTCTGAAAATATCTTGGCATTCCTCCTCCAGTAACAGCGAGCAATTCAGTTTCCAATAACCTCTTCCTATGTGAAATATGGGATGGGGGTAAGAGATTGTACATACGACTGCATGATGGTTAGTGAAACTGGCAGGTATCACTTCATATCGTCTAGGCTGGATAAGTTCCTGGGAAAAGTAGATGCGGTCAATTCGTGATGAGGAGTTGTGACTTATACAGGTGTAATGGGGCAGGGGCACCCTTAAACTATCCACAGCATCAATGAGGTGTAGGGAGGTAAGGAGGGTCCTGAGAGCCGGGTTGACACCTTGGTATGGACTAGTGGAATCCTCTTGGCGTTGAATACAATTGAAATCCCCTGCAAGAATAAGTTTTTCCTTAACGTCGTGCAGATGAGGCAGTATACTCTGTTGAAAGAACATTTTCCGTTCCACACGTTTATTGGACCCGGATGGGGCATATACATTTATCAGGGTGGTATTGTTTATGTGTCCAGATATTATGCGTCCTGATGGATGACATAGCACACCTTTGAGTGGGATATCATGTCTTATGAGGAATCCGGTCCCTCTATTCGTAGAACCGGTATTGATGTATTGTTTGTAGAAGGCAGATATGGGAAGACAGGGTATAGCAACTTCTTGAATGAAAGCAATGTCAATGTCTGCATCTCGAAGGAATCTCTCCAACAGTTGAAATTTCAGAGGGCATTCTATTACATTGATATTCACAGTGGCCACAGTGAGAAATTGCGCCATTAAGAGAAGTATAAAAGCTGTGCTAGACATACTGGAAGGTGGACTCGAGAAAGAAAAAAAAGACACGGGTGAGAAATATACTGGTGCACCATGTCAAATTAGGTTGAGATAGTTCCTTATGACTGCCATTCATAGGCCGGCTGTCAGCGTTTGAGAGCGTTCGTGGGTCCCTAGATGACGTAGAATGAAGATTTTGTTTCTTTTTCACAGCTGCGGGAACGTTTGTAGAACCAGTTTGATTCTTCGGGGCTGGTACGGCAATCGAGGCATTTGTTTTAATCTTCTTAGATACGTTCTCAGATCCCCGATCAACCTGCTTAGGTGAGTCGGTAGGTACCAGAGAAGGTGGGGTCAGTGAAGGCAAAATTTCTGTGGCAGCCTGTAATGACGGCAGAGTTGGTTCTAAGGCTGCTATACAGGTTGCCGATAGCACAGGGGCACTCTGTGGCTCGCTGATCTGGTCAGTGCAAGGTTCGTGTTCTGCGTCATGTGTGTCCGAGGCCACTTCTGCTGGTGTCCCAGCTGACTGATCCATAAGCGTGTTTTCATGTGACGTTTGCTGTGACACAACATCCGAGTATTGGACACGTCGTTGTTGTGTAGGAGTTATACCGAGGGGAATCATTTTCTTTGGGCAGTTGATACGTAGATGTATGTTAGCATTGCAAATTAAACAGGTCTGTTTCTGTCCATTATACGATATATAGCCAGAATGGCCACCAAAAGTCTCAGTGGAGGGGATATCTTGTTTGATTTCCATATTGACTGCACGTATTCCATTATACACCGGGAACTGATAAGCAGAAGACCATTGTTCTTTCCTGACGTCACTCACAGTGCCATATTTCGACAGGACGGATTTGAAAATTTCAGGGGGAACTTCGAGTGGAACATTAAATATACGCACTGTGGAAAAATTTGAATCCGCTGTGGAGAGCTTAACATTAGTCATTTCGCCTGAGTCATACTGAAATTTAATAGGAGCTGCAAAAGAATTTAGCAATTTCTGATAAGTAGATATGCTGATTACCTTGATGTACATGGTTCTTTCTTGCGCATTTAACTGGATGGCTTCTACTTGGTCGACAGTCAACCGGAGGGTATCGCTAATCCAGCGGTGAATTTCTCATGGTGTGGGGCGAGAACTCTGCCTGTCCCATTGACAGCGTACGGTGTTTTTCCTCTGGTATCTGGACATGATTTTCAGCGGGGTTTTCTGGGTTTCTGGTTTTGTTGTCCTATCTGGAACACTACCTGAAAAAGTATTGTCCGAATGACACACGGAAGGTCAGTACACTCGTGGAACTATCGGAAGCACCGGTATTAGGAAACGTACACTCTTCCAATGCGGTCACACAGCGCGCACACACGCACCTCACTCTGCCACGACTAGTGACCAACTACCACTGAGCCTCAAAGTGGGACTGCTGAGCCACGCGTCCTGCTCGAACTCGGTAATATCTTTACTGGATATGAAGCGCTCGGAAAACTTCGAAATCGATTTTCTCGAGAATTTATGAATATAGCATTGAACGGATTTGGGAAATTGTTGTTCGAGGTCTGAACTTTGCGTACTCGAAGCGGGGAAAATTACAAAAATCCGATTGCCGTAGGGTCCCCTTGTTAGTCCAGCAGTGGTCTCATGATTGGAAGATTTTTGCTCCACAGGAGTGCCGAGACAATCCATCTGTCACATCTAAAGTACCTGGCTTTGATCTTCCTCGTCGGATATGGTCAGGACCAATTCTGGTGTTTGTGCGGACTCTTTGTTCAAGTGGAATGGGTTATCCTCTCCCAAGTGCGACTGTGGAGCCGATAGACAAACGGTGAAGCACATCATTCAGGACTGTCCTCTAAGAGCCTATGGTGGTAACATATTGGATTTTTTCTCAGTGACTCCTGCATCAGTGGACTATATTTTGAATTTAGATGTTAAATTATGATACTATCTGTTCTCTCTTCTTTTAATTAAGATTATGATGTATTATTTAGCGGTTAGCATGGTTAGCTGCCGCCCCGGAGGTCCTGGGTTCGATTCCCGGCTCTGCCACGAAATTTGAAGAGTGGTACGAGGACTGGAATAGGGTCTACTCAGCCTCGGGTGGCCCAAATGAGTAGAGGGGGTTCGATTCCCCCTCAGCCATCCTCGAAGTGGTTTTCCGTGGTTTCCCACTTCGTCTTCGGGCAAATACCGGGATGGTACCTTCTTCAAGGCCACGGCCGCCTCCTTCCCTCTTCCTTGCCTATCCATCCTCACCATCCCTTACCTTCCCTCATGAGGCCCCTGTTCGCTTTGCAGGTGAGGCCGCCTGGACGAGGTGCCAATCCCACCTCACCAGTTGTATCCCTTCCGATTCGATGTTCCCAGCTCTAGGACACTGCCCGTAGAGGCGGTAGTGGTGAGTTCCCTCACTGAGTCCGTGGGTTCCACCAACCTGGAGGGTAAACGACTAAAAAAAAAGTATTATTATGTATTATGAAGTAAGTGTGTGCCATACCATACGATAAATAAATAAATAAATAAATAAATACAAGGCTACATTTGACCGTGAACGAGATTATCGCTACTATTACTGAGGGGCGAAATCACAGAATGTAAATAAGAAAGGTTTTCTAACGTTTGATTGCTACGCCATCCCCTTTGAGTAGCTCACAACCTGACGTAGTTTGACAAAATGAGGCCACCCGCTGAATCCAGGTTGGTTGGTTCCTTTGTTTAGGGGCTGCGACAACGCGGTCACTTAGCCCCATGTACTTGGTTGTGTGTAGAATCTGTCTAATAACGGGCGTTAATTGTGATGGCTGTATTAGTGTGTGTTATCTTAATTCAGGTAAGGACTGCCGACGATCAACTTCAAGTAATTCCTACTTTTGCTACCGTCAACGTCACTTTTCTGTGAACTTGGCTACTATATGCCACCGTAACTGGCACATGGAACGTTGGAACATAATAGAGCGCTAATAAATTCTAAACTAAAAATTTAGCTTCACACAATTGTAGTTAGTGGAAGGTTCTTTTGCATGCCATAAATCTATGACTTAGTCTTTACTCCGAAGGAAGGCATACTGAGGGAGTTTTAACGATCTTAAAAAATCCGACGACTTCAGCCGGGTTTGAACCCACGATCTTGGGTATAGAAGGTCAGCATGCTACCAACTACACCACCGAAGCCGCCAACCCACTGAATCTTCTATTGCTTCCTTTCACTCATGCTGGACTCATATTTCATCTTTCTTGTCAACCACTCTTGGTCAATCCTGGTTTCTCTCTCACCCAACCCACAGGGGATCACAACTAGATGTTGTTGTTGGTTCATGTGGGGGGGCTTCTTGGATGTATGCGTGGAATTATGTCTGATAACCTGTGTTAATGTGATGGCTGAATTAGTTTGTGTATTTGTAATTTAGGTAACGATTGGGAGGCCGAGGTTGTAAGTTAGGAACCATCCCGGCATTTGCCTGGAGCAGAAGTGGGAAACCACGGAAAAGGTGGGAATCGACCCCACGTATTATCAGGCTGAGTCTATCTCGTTGTAGCCCTGAGATCAGAATTAATTTCCTTGGCAGGAATCAAACCTGGACCTCAGGGGTGACAGCAAAGCCGCTACACCACGAGGTGGTTGATTGGCAACCAGGAGAATCCCAGCTGGGTCCAGCATGGCTTCCACTTATTTGGGCCGGGCTCCTCCTTTCCTATCGACCTCCCTTGGTCAACGCTTGTTCTCTTCCGACCCCGGCGGTATTAGGGTATGCCAGGTCTAGATCAGAATTCGGAAGGCAAATGGGGCCTTTGTACAATAAATGGTATCCTAGTTAGTTAGTTAGTTATTGTTGTTTTAAGGGGCGGAACTACGAGGTCATCTGCCCCCAAGAAAATGTATCTTGTTTGGCGAAATAAGAATATGTCAAGAAAAAACAAAATGCGCCTGTTTAATACCAAAATAAAGTCAGTTTTTTGTATGGCTGTGAAACTTGGAAGTCCACAAAGTTAATAACAAATATATTAGGCCTACAAGTCTTCATTAACCGGTGTCTCCAGAAAATTACAAATGTGAGATGGTCAGAGGTGATCTCTAATGAAGAACTATGGAAGACAACAAACCGGCAGCCGATAAGCATTCAGATCAATGAGAGGAAGTTGGGGTGGATAGGGCACACATTAAGAAAACCTCACGGAGCTATTGAGAGGTCGGCGATGGATTGGAATCCTTAAGAAAACCTCACGGAGCTATTGAGAGGTCGGCGATGGATTGGAATCCGAAAGGTGCAAGGAGACGTGGTCGCCCCAGAAAGACTTGGAGGAGAACTGCAGAAGAGGAAGCCTTGGAAGCGGGGAAAACCTGTAATAAAGTGAAGCGGTTGGCCTTAAATAGAACCAGATGGAGATCAATTATTGCTGCCCTACGCACCACTTAGGTGCAACAGGAAATAAGTCCAGTAAGTCAAGGTCTAGGGCATCTTTGGGGGGTAGATGACGTAGATGTTTCATGTTATCTTCAGATTTCTTTACGACGCCCTAGAGGATCCAGGATGTATGTAGCCCTAACCATGTATGGTACGCCCTTAAGGAAGGGCTCACGGCTGATAGGTCGGGAGTTGGCGACTCCCAAGGGATCCCTGAACTGGGTGCATTTTTTCCCCTTTACCAGTGACTTTGGAGTGGACCATCTCCTCTTCCCATTTCCTATCTGCCTTTCATGGCTCTGCCTCCATCCAGGTCCTTCAATCCTCATTCTTCGAAGGCCGAGGGCGTCACTCTTCCCTGCCTTTTATTTTCTTAATTCTTTCTTTTCAATTTATTTTAACATATTTTTGGTCCATTTTTTTCTTTGTTTTCTCGTGTAGCCTATACGTTGGTTGGTGGTTGGTTGGCTTCTCAGTTTAGGGGCTAAGACAACGCGGTCATGTAGCTCTGTGTACTTAGGGTGTGTGTAGAATCTGTCTGATAACCACGGGGGGCGTGGTGGCTCAGCGGTCTAGCTGTATGCCTCTCACCAAGGCGGTCCGGGCTCGATTCCCGGTCAATGCATGTGAGATTTTTGAAGTGAAATGTCATGTCCTGTGGTTCGGATTCCACGTAAAAAGGAGGTCCCGTGACTCATGATCTACAGATTAACGGTCACGTTAAACTACAAGCTTCCTTTTTGTCTGATAACCGGTGTTAATTGTAATGGCTGTATTAGTGTGTGTTATCTGTTTTTAATTCAAGTAAGGACTGCAGACATTCAATTTTCAATTAGTTCCTACTTTTGCTACCAAATGCCACCGTCAACGACAACTAGTTCTGAACTTGGTTACTAGATGCCACCGCAGTTGGCTTCTGGCGACGAACGTTGGAACCCAAGGGCTTTAGTCAAATCTAACCTATAATTTAGCTTCACACAAGTGTAATTAGTGGAAGGTTCTTTTCGTTCTATAAATGTATGACATGGGACCGCCGGGTTTACTTCCCTTCCGAAGGAAGGCATACTGAGGGATATTTAACGCTCTTTAAAAAATCCGACGACTTCGGCCGGGTTTGAACCCGCGACCTTGGGCATAGATGCTAAGCATGCTACCAGCTACGCCACCGAAGCCGCTAGTCCTATAAGTTGGATATAAGTCTGTAGTTACCATTTAGTTATAGTTTTTATTCTAACATAATTGTCATTATTACTCAACGTAATGGGGACTGATGACCTAGACGTTTCTCCCCTTAAAACAATAATCACTACTATCACTTATGATCCTGATATTAAGGGTATTCGAGGCCCAGGGAACCATTATTCTCACGGCGTTCATTGCACGTTTCTTTTATTTTCCCGAAAGATTTCCTTTGTACCAAAGAAGGCAAGAAACAACAACAACTAATATCTTCACGAGGCTGATTTTACCATCATATCATGATTAAGGTCTTCCTGGGCAGAGCCGAGAAATGAACTCAGAATGTCTGCGTGGATTTACCGCTCAACCGCATCCATCGCTGGCGGGTTGATTGTATGAGATGCGAAGTGTGGTACACGTGTACTCATCCATGTGCGATGTCCACAAGCGGGACTGCGAGCGACCCATCACAAGATCGATATTCATTAGGCAGTGTTTGCCCTCGGTAATCCGCGATGATGCCCAACACCACCAGAGGGAGTACGCTTCATTAAACACCGGGCAGAACAGCTGTTGTCTCGGTCAACCAAACTTCTCGGCATAGGATTACTCGGTATCGAATGTAGGTAAGCATTTCACTCGGTCAACTTAGTAATGAGGGGCATAGAGCGGTTTGTGGTGTAGTGCTTAGCGTAATCAGCTGCCGTACTGGAGGCTCTGGCTAGATTTCCAGCTCAGCAAATAAATTAATTTTTGTATTTGAAGTTCCGGAACTATTAAAAGGAAAGTAATGGTTCCTCGTCAGTTCAGGGGTTGCGACAACGCGGTCATGTAGCAAAAGAAGTGATCGAGACCGTTGGTTGGTTGGTTGGCTCCTCAGTATAGGGGCTGCGACAACGCGGTCATGTAGCCCCGTGTACCTTGGGTGTGTGTGGAATCTGTCTGATAACCGGTGTTAATTGTGATGGCTCTATTAATGTGTGTTATTTGTAATTCAGGTGAGGACTGCAAACATTCACTTTGCAAACATTCACTTTTCAAGTAGTTCCTACTTTTGCTACCAAATGCTACCGTCAACGACAACTAGTTGTGAACTCGGTTACTAGATGCCACCGCAGTCGCCTCCTGACAACGAACGTTGGAACTTAAGAGCGTTAGTCAACTGCCATAAACCTGTGATATGGGCCCACCGGCTTTACTTCCCATCCGAAGGAAGGCACTCTGAGCGATTTTTAACGCTCTTAAAAATCCGGCGACTTCAGTCGGGTTTGAACCCGCAATCTTGGGTATAGACGCTCAGCATGCTACCGACTACGCCACCGAAGCCACCATCGAGACCATTAATCTCGCGATCATGAGACACAGGACGTAATATTTGAGGAGTGCCGAAAAAAAAAACAGAAGAGTTTTTTGATGTTGTTGGTAATTTTAGGGGCTGCGACATCGTTGTCATGGGTCCCGTGTACTTGGGTGTGTGTGGAATTTGTGTGATAACCTGCGGTATCGTCATGGCTGTGTGCATTTCTACAGCCTGTTCCGATTCAACACGGAACTGTAGAATATGTTGCCTACCCACCCGCAATCGGCTTGAAATCTGCTTGCAGCGCGCTAGCGACGGGGCTGAGTTCGATACCACTGATAGCCGCCTTCTTATGCAGCATTGCAAAGTATTTTGCTCTTTCAAAATATATTTACACAGGCTTCACAATATGTTTGAACGATTTCTGTTTCAGAACTTGTTATTTTACGCTTCTGTTAATGGCTTTTGCAGAGCATTTCTATGAAATAAAATTTTATTTTACAACGTAGTTTACTAAAACACAATACATTTTAGTGTTGTATTTTATTTACAACACATTTTTTTACCCAATACCACAAAACGAGATACAATTTGGAAATGATTAGTTACAAAATTGTAATCAGTCTTCGATGCGACTAAAAAAGTCAATTTATCACAGACGTTACATCTACTACAAATGGACATTTACATAAGGTGTTCGAAGTGGCGTCCATCATTTTCCAAGCAGAGGGCTACACGTTGCATGAAGTTCTCTCTTGCGTTCGACAACCTGAGGAGTAATTTCCGCAAAGGCTTCGATAATGACGAGCTCCATTTCTTAGGGTGTTATTAGTCATCTTAAAAATACTCTCGACCTGACGCAGCCCCAAATGAAGAAATCCAGGACTTTGCAATGCTGCATAAGAAGGCGGCAATCAGTGAAATCGAACTCAGCTCCGTCGCTAGCGCGCTGCGAGCAGATTTCAAGCCGATTGCGGGTTGGTAGACAACCCATTTTACAGTTCCGTGTTGAATCGGAAAAGGCTGTACAATAGGGATGTGACTGGGAATGAGGCAGCTGTGGCCTTAAGTTAAGAACCATACCAGCATTTGCCTGGAGTAGAAGGGGAAACCACGGAAAACCACTTCCAGGGTGGTTGAGGTGGGAATCGAACCCGCCTCTTCTCCGTTTTGCCTCATGAGTAGGGACCGTATTTTTTGGTAATAGCGATACGCGCGAAATATTTTCATATCTCCTTTCTTGCCTATATATAACCTTGTAGATACTTAAAGTAGCGTATATTAGCAAAATGAAGTCGCGAAAAATCACGAAATCTGATTTATTGCGCGAATTGCACAAATAATCACGAAATATACTATACTTGGTATGAAAATGCTAAATATCATCGAAAAAGCTCTCCAATACACGTTTAAATGATCTGAGACATTGACCGTTGTGGTTTCCTTCTCATTCGATTGATAGTGCTGCATATTCTCTACACAAAAGCCCACAAAGCCGGAAGTATGTGTATTCAGTTCCGCCATCTCTAAGGCTATCGATGAAAATCGATATCTGCTATCGATTACATCAAATGGAGTTGTGGTCGTAGATACATCAAAGCGAGTTTGCGACTGATAAAACTATCAGCAAACATATAGCATTTAAGTATAAAAAAGCCGAAAATTAAAGTCACAACAGTTTTCTCGAGGGCCGAGGAATACAACAGTGAGGGGTTATAAGTATTTGACGCTGCAAGAAAGGTTCTAATGTGTAAATACTTCAATATTCCTATTCAGTGGGAACGAAAAGACACGTGCGATAAACAAGGAAGGAAGATTGTAGTTTAACGTGACCGTTAATTTCGCGATCATGAGCCACGGGACCTCCTTTTTACGTGGAATCCGAACCATAGGACATGGCAATTCACTTCGAAAATCTCACATGCATTGACCGGGAATCGAACCCGGTCCGCCTTGGTGAGAGGCGACAGCTTGGCCGCTGAGCCACCACGCCCCTTATGTGCGATAAACACTGCAGGGATTCAGCAACGCATATAAAAAGAGGAAGAAAGAAGGAAATGAACATAATTCCAAGCCTAATCTGTTAGATTTACCCCAAACTATAAGGAAGATTTCAGAAGAAACATCGATTATTATGACAATTTAATTTGCGAAATACCTACCGAAATAGCGTCAGTTTTAACAGCGAAATCAACGGTTTTATTTCACCAAATAATTGTACCCCGTCCCAGCCCTCATGCGAGAATTAACATGCCATGGTAGATCCGGGAGTCAAATACGGACTTCTAGGGTGAGAGTCAAAAACGGTAGCAACTACACCATCAAAACATTTATTACAAAACTAGCAACCCGGTATCTTTGATGGTTTACCCAGCTTAAGCTTAAAGGGTGCATGGACGGCAGGTCCCAGACGCAATTCAGAAAATCCGAGGTGAACAGCAAAACTACAAACACATATAGTCTTCTCTGAAGTCTTAACGTGACACGACTCCACAGTTAGATGCTGGCCGAAGCTGGGGTGATAGGTTCGTTTACTAGCTCGTAAACTCACTCAGAAGCTAGTAATTTGTAAGGTGCGTTCAAAAAGTAACGAGCCTAAGGCATAATTACAGAAATCAGTTCCTGTATGTTAGAAGTATTGGCCCTGGCTGTTGAGGCACTTGTCTCACTGTGACACGAGGCGGTGAATGGCTGTCTCATAAAATTCCCTGGGCTGCGATATGAACCAGTTCCGCATGTACAGCTGGACGTCGCCGTCCGAGGTGAATCGTTGGCCACGCAGAGCCCTTTTCAGGGGACCAAACATGGCGTAATCACAGGGAGAGAGGTCTGGACTGTATGGAGGGTGGCCGAGAACCTCCCATTTGAATTTCTGCAGGAGTGCCGCGACTGTGTTGGCCGTATGAGGTCGCGCATTGTCGTGGAGCGACCACGGCGGCTATGGCGTTCACTGTCACTCGGTGGTCCTGGGTAATGAGTGGATCAACCAGCTGGACGTTGTCATCGGTAATGCAGGGGGTGCCCCAGACCAGGCATCATTAGCTAACGACACCCGTCCTTCCCTGAAGCGCTTGCGCCACGCCTTGACCCTTGCATGGGGCATGCAGTGTTCGCCGTACACTTGTGACATTCGGCGATGAATGCCCGTTCCCCTTACTCCTTCCGCTGTCAGAAACCGAACAACACCTCTTTGCTCTTCGGTTGACGCCTCCATGTCACTGTTTGCAATGCGACTGGCAGCGTTGGACGATTAATGCATGCGGCTTCTCGCTTTGCATCGTCACATGACGTGCACACGTGCCCTCTAGCGAGGGGCTGTGACCTTCCACACTCTGGTCGGAACCACACCTCGTTACACACGCCGCGATTAGCCGATGTCATCACTGGCTTGAGCATTCCAGCCTCCAGCTCGTTACTTTTTGAACGCACCTTATAAATTTCCACTGAATGGAGATTGTCGGTAGAAATTAAAACGTAAAAACGCTTATACTGTAGTGGGCGATGTATTCAAGATAGAGATATGCTGTCCCGAACTTTTTTGTAGAACTCTTCATGCTGAACAAATTATTCTTACACTCATAGTATATAGATATTTTAACGGTTTACCCAAAGTAAGATTAAAAGGCGCATGGACGGCCAGGGTTTCTTTGACTCTATTCACTAAAATCGTTACAGTTCAGCTTCCTTTGGTCTTAAATGAATGTTTTTCTACACAACCCTTCCTCGAGAAATCCTTTACAGAATGGTGAAAACAGCATCAAAATCCATCCAGTGGTTCTCGAGATTATCCGCTACATCCAAGAATCGAGGACATTGTTTTACACTATGTAGAGATATATTAAAAACTGGTAACTTTGTGGAATTGTAAGGTAGATTTAGAGGCTGTTGATATAAAATGGTTGTAGATCTAATTAAAATTAATAATTTACACAACACTGCCTCCAGAACCCCCAGCGCGTGAATGTACGAGTAGAAAAAGTGGTCTTATCGGTTTTTATTCCGACGCACTTCATTTCAGTTCGAAAACCTCACTTTCATTGATGGAGAATCGAACCCGGCCCCCCTTGGTTAGAGGGAAGCAGCTTGACCACTGCATCACCACGACCCCCCCTCTCTGGAACCACATTATATGGCCTTAATGTAAGAGTTGTTGTTGTTGTTTCATTTAAGAGCCTAGAACATCGTGCTGATTTAGCCCCATGTACTTGTGTGTGTGTGTAGACACCCAGAAATGTAGTAGCCTAAACATAGTTATGGAAGGAAGGGTCGAGGACAAGAACTGTAGGGGTAGACCAAGGTTAGAATATGTTTAACAGATTGCCTTGGATGTAAGGTGTGGTAGCTATGTAGAGATAAAACGATTAGCTCAGGACAAGGAGGCATGGATAGCTGCATCAAACCAGTCAAAAGACTGAAGACTCAAACTAACAATGACCAAGAGTTGAAGTCAAGACGTACTTACGAAACAATGAGGTGCAATCGTCTAAGACAATAATAATAACAATATATATATATTCGCGTATGGCTTTTAAGTACCGGGAGTGTCCGAGGACATGTTCGGCTCACCTGAGTTTGTAGCTGCTTCTATGCGGACACCCATGGGGTGAGCTACAAGTACCGTCAGGTGTGGACTGTTGTCTTGTGATAATATGTGTTATTGTGGTGTCTGCAGTAGTGAGTGAATCTGTAATTCAGGTGAGGATTGGGAATGAGGCGGCCTTGGCCTAAGTAAGGAACCGTCCCGGTATTTGCCTGGAGTAGAAGCTGGAAAACGAAGAAAACCTCTTCCAGGATGTCTGAGGTAGGAATCCAAGCTATTCCTTTTCAGTCTAGCCTCACGAGGCCCAATGTGACCCATTCCAATCCTCAAACCAGAATTAAATTTCCTGGCAGAGCCGCGAATCGAACCCAGTTACTTCAGGGTCTGAGTCTCAAAACGTATCCCGAGACCACAAAAGGCGGTAGTGTACAAATGCATAGGGCTGAATGTGTGGCTTAGTTTAAAGAAGCGCTCGCCTCTTGTGCCTAATACCCGGTTTAGACGTTCCGATCGCCATCCCGATTAGACCCTGGTAAGTTGAGACGCCTAAACGCAACAACATTACAATATCACGATTAAATTTCCCTCCACCAGGATCAGCCCGACCCTGTTCATTGTGATCGTCGGTGTGTTCTATCCACCTGCTGTGTGAGTGAAGTAGATAGTTGGTT
Organism: Meconema thalassinum; assembly: GCA_946902985.2. Taxonomy (NCBI): domain Eukaryota; kingdom Metazoa; phylum Arthropoda; class Insecta; order Orthoptera; family Tettigoniidae; genus Meconema; species Meconema thalassinum. The sequence goes on from OX336396.1 coordinate 151,519,532, forward strand.
CCTCAGTTTAGGGACTGCAACAACGTGGTCAAGTAGTCCCGTGTACTTTGGGTGTGTGTAGAATCTGTCTGATAACCGGTGTTAATTGTGATGGCTGTATTAGTGTGTGTTATCTGCTTTCAATTCAAGTAAGGACTGAAGACATTCGATTTTTCAAGTAGTTCCAACTTTTGCTACCAAACGCCACCGTCAACGACCAACTAGTTCTGAACTTTGTTACTAGATGCCACTGCAGGCGGCTCCTGGCGATAAATTTTGAAACCTAAGAGCGTTAGTCAAATATAACCTATAATTTAGCTTCACACAAGTGTAATTAGTGGAAGGTTATTTATCATGCCATAAATCTATGACATGGGACCGCCGGCTTTACTTCCCCTCCGAAGGAAGGCATACTGAGGTATTTTTAACGCTCTTAAAAATCGACGAATTCAGCCGGGTTTGTTAGTGAAGTAGGCAGTGGAAATGATGGCCATTTTGGATTTTCTTGTGTTTTGAAAGCGAGATGTATTTAATGTTGGCCATAATGGTTGTATTTGTGTTGGTTGATAACAGATATATGAAGATTGAGAGACACAAAAAGATGGAAGGAGAATAAACATACTGAACCCGCTGAGCTATGGTTCATGTGATATTTTTTTTATGACAGAGCATTTACGATGGGATGTTGTACTTTTGAACACACCCAGGAAGCCACGTGAAGCTGAGAGATCACGCGATACTTTGAAGTAGCGGTGAATCGCACTTTTGACTTTGGTGTAAACTGCCAATTATCTGAGGTCTTATTAATTATTTTTATCTTTCCTACGAGACTCAGAATATTCCATTTCGTCATGCTGCATTATTAAAACATTTTGGAGAATGTTTATTTTACTTTAGGTAAGGTAATACCCTTGCAGATACGCAAAAAGGAACGTAAGTAGTCGCTCAACGTTTTCGTTTTGACGACCTACTTTCTAGAGACACCCAGTACCGGAGCACTGCGTCTTGAGAATCCGCCTTGTGTAGGCGTGGAATTACATTTGTCCTACGAGACGTAGAAGAATATCCGCTGTTTAGCGTTAAAAGTGATTATAAGGTGCCATCGAGCAAGCAAATACTAATATCCACTGTCGATGAAGTCCAGTGAATTAAATAAGAAGCTTGGAAAATAATTATTGGCAAGTATAGTGTATTGCACAACATTGCTGTGACATCACATATTACCCACGCGTATGTGGAGGGCAGATGCCTAGTGGAAATATACAGGTAATAGTGTTACAATTATCCTGAATAAGTGTGATTATAATTGTATGAGATATTTAAATTGCCAAAGTGGAAATTTCATCTTTGAAACGTCGTATAATTCACGGATGCTGCGTGATACAAAAGTAGCGTCACTAGCACGTGCAGCATTATAAAATAGTGTTAGCTCACATGCTAATCCACATCTGCAAGGTTAAGGCTGTGTCGTATTTTATAATTGAAGCCTATAATAGTCACGACGGACATTATAATTTTGGAAGTGAGAGGATGAATAATCACGCAACTTATTTCGCTACCCACGTGATTGGACTTTTCTTCACCATGGTTGAAGCAGTCACCATGGGCTAATACCATCCCGGTATGGGGGGGGTGACGTTTCTACAGGAACCAGCATGATGGTGGAACTTCCAGAACGATGAACGAGAGGGAAGGAGCCAAAATGCCATTTCCAGGCATATCCACGAAGATGTCGACAGGGACAAATCGAACCCTGGTCTTTGGGGGAGTCCAGATGGGAATCCTGATGAGGAGGATACCGATCCAGAGAGCCAGAGAGGTTTATGTACAACCCTTGTTGTGGAATAGAGAGCTGAGTGAGAGCTCCTCCATTTCGTGAGTTTTTGTCACACCCCTTCTTTGTTCTAGTTTCTGGTGGTATAGTAGTTTTAATGTAGTTTGTGAATCAACCACACTCAGTGTCAGCCATTTTTCTAGGTAGGGATGTAACTAGATTAGTTAGATGTCATTTATTTCAGTTTAGAGTGAGACACCCTTGGGGTCAGACATTTTGGTCAGCCCTGGTGCAGCTTGGTGAACGTCGTGGAACGTCAATGCCTACCTTTTTGCTGAACCTGATCGTAGTCATTTTGAGGCTATTTTGTTCAACCCTACTTGGGGTAATTTTCAAGTCTTTGCTGACTGTAGTTATGGCAATCAGATGCCTTGGTTATTAATTGACTGCATTCTTCGCAGCCATCCTTTGTTACACCCCTGACTGTCGTTAGAACGGTCGTATCATTTAGGTAGTCGACAGTAACTACCAGTTTGTAAATGCATTATATTTCATTTTGAATAAGCTCAGAAGCTATTCTTGGTCATGTTTGAACCTAACAACTAGAAGGAATGTTTCGTTGCCTAGCATCGAACGCGGTTCCCAACGTATCATTAAGCAGATCTAGTGTGTGAAACTGTGCCACATTTATCATATTTTTCTTGTGTCGTGTGAGACACGTTTTTATTTGATGTTCTAGCAACTACTGAGTTGCATTTTTAAAGCAAAGAGCTTCAGTTATTGTAAGTTTACTTTCATTTAGACGTCTTTGGTAGAAAGACGGAAGTGTATTACTATACTCAGATTTATAGCGTGCATTTGATACACGGACTCTGTAGAGATCCGTAACCTATGGTAAAGTTTTTTTTATGAACCGGCCAAGTGCAGGTTTTGTATTGATTAAATCGCCGGCCTTGAATAAACTGGTTATGTAACCCAGTGACCTAGAGCACGCCTGCTTCATTGTGAGACAAAACTACTATAGACGAGGACAGAGTACAATTTGTATTCGCTTTTCCTTTCATTGCTATTTTGCTTATGGAAATCAGTTTCCACTCTTGTATTTGATCACTTGTTTTATGGATCGGTTTTTGTTAGTTTAACGCTCTGTTGCGTGTATTGTCGTATGACAGGTACAGTTATGTAAGGTTTTCTATAGGATGGTGAAGTCTACCCTGTTATAGCAGGATGTTATTGTATGCTTTGTCCGGGGATGATCCCGTTGACCAGATGTTGATGGAAGGTAACTGTTGTACAGGCCTATCCCAGAGTTATTGAACGCGAGCTTAGCGCCGCTGGTAACCCGTGTTATTGTGTGTCCGAGTTGTTATACTCGTTGATTATATTCCGACTGTTGAGTCGAGGCTTTTTGGTGGAGAATGATCTCAGTTGGAGACACTCCGTGCCCAGGCTATTGTCAATGTTATTCGCCATAAACCTACGATAAACCTATAAACCGACATTCTAATAATAAAACGCATAATTGTTGTAAAACAAGCCTAACTAACGATTCTTTCTATCTAACTTTGTTCTTTGCATTCTGGAACTGTTGACATAGCCGTGCAGTTGAAGATAATTTCCTTGTGAGGAAATGACTAGGACAGTTGACATTTTTGTAGCGACCTGAAGCATGTGCGAACCTAGAGTTCGTAGCTTGTGGAGCTCAGGCCATGCGATGTCAGACGTGGTCTCAACTGCGCATTCGTCACCGTAACTATACACATTAGATGACTATGGTTTACAAAGAGTAAACCAAGGTGTAGGCAGGAATTTATAATAAAACTACTGTGTCTATTTCGTTATTAATTTATGATGTCAAGTGTATTAAACCCTACATGTTACTTTATTGTGTGCTGTTAGCACATAGTTATTAAGCATAATTAAATTGTTTGTTTTTCATGGCTGTACACTTAGCTTTTGGATGTAATTGTTTTCTTTTACGGACGTCATCGCCGTAAATTTTGTTAATTGATAGGACTTAGCTAGTTGAATTAATGTTAAATTTAAATGTCGAAATGGTACCATCCTAACCTAGATTTGTTTTGCTACCCTGTTAAATGTAAATTCAGATATTAGCTTGATCTTGTAACTTGAACTAGGGACTTGCGTCGTACCATATTCCTAGCGTTGCTGTTGTTGCTTTATCATTGTGAGTTAGATCTTTCGCGAGGGTTTTCAGTAACTTCTCAGGTAGGGGACCTGTTCTTTATCTTTGTTTATTTATTAATTTGCGGACTAGCCGATTATAACCCTCCGAACTAGGCTAGGGGCTTGTGAATTTCAATAAATTTTCACGGTGTTTTACATGAGTCTGGATGTTTATTTTCTCAGTCTAGTTTTAAGGTGAACCTTTCCTTAGGCGGTCTATGACCATCGTCACCATGTACCACGATCCCTGTGGACTACGGACTCTCGTGCCGCTTTAGCCTTTATGGAAGGTCACCTGATCCTCACGGTACTTTTTATTCGATTTATGTGTCGTTAGTTGAGTCATCGTGGTTGTTGACATCAACTAAACGGTCGCAATACCAGTATTTAAACACGGCCGCTTCCTTCCACATCCTTGCCCAGTTTCATTCATCTTCATCCATTCCATCTCTCATCCCGACGCGCAGGTCGCCCACGGGCGTTGACTAGAAAGACCTGCACTCGGCCTCTCAGGAGGCTACACGACAAAAAAAAAAAAAAAAAAAAACACGAACAAATTTCTAGCGTTGGGGAAAGTCGTTGTAGACATAAATTTGCTGTCATAGACGTATAAGGGATTCCAATAAGACCAAATGATCTGGAAGAGTGCATACATATTTTTAAATGTTGTTTTTTCCACACCAATAGTGGGACTTCCCTACACATCTCCTCAGGATTTGTATAAAATTAAAAATATACATTAGCACGTTGAATTCTGTAAAAAAAAACAAAAAAAAAACTGAAATACTTCAAAACTGAAAGGAAACTAACTACTGTACATTTCTGCTACAACACTTGGAATTCAAAAGTTGGCAGAACTTAGCGATGTCATGCTATTTTACTCGATTATCCTGTTGTTTGTTGATGAGACGTCTTAGCACGTTCCAATGAGAAATGCCAGATCAGAGGTAATCGAGACCGGGTCGTCTAAACGGGCTATGTTGTTTGAGTCTTCAGGCTTTTGACTGGTTTGATGCAGCTCTCCACGCTCCCTGCCTTGAGCTAATCGTTTCATCTCTACATAGCTACCACACCCTACATCCGAGGCAATCTGTTTAAACATATTCTAACCTTGGTCTACCCCTAAAGTTCTCGTCCTCGACCTTTCCTTCCATAACTGAGCTTGCTATTCCTGGGTGTCTTAGTATGTGTCCTACCAACCTATCTCTTCTCTTCATTAGCAGTCGCCAGAAACATCTCTCCTCTCCCTCTCGTCTTAATACCTCTTCGTTAGTAACCCTATCTACCCATCTGATCTTCATCATTCTCCTGTAACACCACATTTCAAACGCTTCAATTGTCCTCTTTTTTGCTATACCAATAGTCCAAGTTTCACTTCCATAGAGTGCGACGCTCCAGACAAAGGCTTTCAAAAATGACTTCCTAATGCCTACATCTATACTCGATGTCAACAGTTTCCTTTTCTGTAGAAATACTTTCCTTGCCTGAGCCAACCTAATTTTTACATCCTCTTTGCTTCGTCCATCACTGGTTATTTTGCTTCCTAAGTAACAGAGGTCTCCTACTTCCTTCAGGTTTTCACCTGCCAATTTGATGTCCATAGAGGTCTCTGATTTATTTCGGCTGCATTTCAATATTTGTGTTCTCCATGTACTAATTTTCAGCATGAATTCTTTCCTCTCTCCTCCTCACGGGGTACAAAGTTACAGAATAAATCCCCGGGTCAGAATCGGTAGGCATTGGAGGTATGCTAAATGTGTGACAAGTTGAGTTGGTTGATTTAATGATATCCCACTAGGAAACAAGATGTTCAGTAAAGAACATATAGCCTACTTTCTCCTAAATGTATGAGTATAGTTATAACTCGTTGTTATTATCAAAGAGTATAATAGAACTATTCTTTGTTGAAGGCCATAGAAACGATTTACCTCTACCAAACGCCACAATCTAGATAAAAACTACTACCATCATTGAAGAAAGAAAGATAAGAAGTATATCAAGAATGTTATGGATCTGGAGACATAATCGACCGGACTGGCTGCGTGGCTCAGCGGTAACGTTCTCGCTTGCTGGGCCCTAGGTTGCAGGTTCGTATCCTGGCGCAGTCAGCTGGCATTTGAGGGTGCACAAATGCGAGGGAGCCGTGTCAGTACATTTACTGGCACGTTAAAGATCCCCTTCGGGCCAAAATTCCGGCACCCCGGTGTCTCTAAAAGCAGCAGTAGTTAAAAGGGATGTAAAACCAATAACATTATTATTATTATTATTATTATTATTATTATTATTATTATTATTGTTTTAATGTGCTAAACGGTTCCAGGCTAGTGTTCAGAAGTAAAGGGGGAGTTTTAGTCGGTAGTCTGCTACTTAGTAGCAGGAGCCCGACACTCTGTGCGTAAATGCATTTCTTCCCCTAAAAAAAAGAAGTTATTATTATTATTATTATTATTATTATTATTATTATTATTATTATTATTATTATTATTATTATTATTATTACATATACGACCTGCCGTGGGCAACATCCAACTTTGAGTTGAGGCATGTCTTTACACGTCTGGTTGTGCTGGGCTTTCACAACCCCAATTAAAAAATAGGAAGGAAGATTGTAGTTTTACGTGGCCGTGAATCTTGTGATTATGAGCCACGGGACCTCCTTTTTACGTGGAATCCGAACCACAGGACATGGCATTTCACTTCGAAAATCTCACATGCATTGACCGGGAATCGAAAACCCTAATTGAATTAACAAATCTTTCCATGACCCTACAGAGACGTGTGTATACAAACTATGTGGATATTTTCGATTGCTATTTGCCTGAAATAAAAGTAGTAATTAATACCTGAACTAACACCAACGGCTTGAACTCAGTTACTATGTGAAATCGTTTTGTTCTTTACTTCAAATAACATTTTCAAGTAACGCAAAATAGGCTGTTACAAACCCTTTAAAATAAAAAGTAAAAATGTATCGTAGTATCATCTTGTCATTCTTCAAATTCGATGCGCATAGAATGCCAATGGTATAATAATCAATGGAGCCCCACGTCGACTAGTCGTGACATCTAGTGGTGAAATATCGAACAATATAATCCTAACAGAGCGAGTGCATTCTAGCGGCCAGAAGAAGAAACTTTTCAATAAAATCTGGAAGTTAATAAGTATGTCGGCGTGTAGTTACCTTTTTGGCAGCTAGATGTCTCGAGTAAATCTGCTGGCGAATTATGTTTTAATTAAATATATATTTTACACCATAATATGCACAATATAACGCTTAATTTTAAAACATCTGAGTCATTACAAAACAATAAACATATAACATTTCAAACAAAAAATCTAGCTCTGATCGGGTTTGAACCATAGGCATTTGAGCAATAGGCTAACGCTCTACCACTGAGCTAATTGTGTCAACGAATATCGTTCTATATAAAATGACTTACATAGAACTTGTTAGCAAATAATGATATATACTAAACGATTTCATCACTGGAGTATATTATTTATATATAAAGCATTTCATACAAAGTTTATTTATTTTGTATCAGTACGCTATATTGCATGCAATACTCAAATTAGTGAAATATAAGTCAGGCACAAGATATCCGCTGCCATCTTGTCTTATTACTGAATCAGCTTAGCTTTTTAAAATCACGTCTGCACTATAGTATTACAAAATAAACTTTTAATTTCGAACGTGCCTCTTCCTTTAGAACAGTTAAAACGATTCTCGGCTCGATAATCGGAACTGGTGGGTCCCATGATATGGATTATAAAGTTTGCATAATTCGCACGGCCGCCATCCTGAAATGGTATGGCGGACGACGTTGTAGTTTGGTCACAAGACGCATCCTATATGAAGGTATGTTGTTACCAAATTTGGTAGAGATCGGATGATTTGGTTAGTCGTTATTTGATTTTACGTTTTGAACGTTTGAGTGGCCGCCATTCAGTTTTAGTAAAGATGGCGGCGATATAAACCATGACACTGAGGTGTCCTTTGCTAGTGCTACCTTTGTACCAAATTTCGTTCAATTCGCATTCACCGTGTTCGAATTGATAGGAGGGGACAGACATTCAGAGTACACACACTCACACACACACACCGACACACACACACACAGACTCACACACACACACACATACACACACAAACTCACACACACACATACACACACACAGACAGACACACTTTTTTCGCCCTGTGTTGATCTCATAAGTCTACTTTCATTTTTTGCAAAAATCGAAAGTAGGCTAAAAATGACGAGCCTTACAATAGTCGCATATGATGTGTAACATCTGACATAGAAGAAACCTCACGTGAAATTGTTGATACACCGGTATTTTATAGTATTATTGGCACAAATATTAATCTGTTGTAAAATGGAGTGTTTTACAGATATTGTAGTTTATAATACGGAACTCATTTTATTAGATGATTTGTAGATTCCACCAGCACTAGCCTAAATAACGAATACGATATGGATCAACTAGATTAAGAGACGCGACACCCTCATAACCTTAAATTCCTTATAAACAGGTCCTCTTGATTCACAGACCTGTACCAATTTTGCAAATCGGTACATGTTCATCTTATCTTCGAGACGCAGCTGGAGCTCCAGGTCTGGGCAGATTCTCACGAGAAAATACACCAGCCCCCTTCTGAGAATTCCATTCACCAAATTGGCACCTGGGTACTGCTGAAATGAGATCGCCTAGCCCCTTCCGACATGATTTGTGCCCTTGTGTGTGCTGTCACCTCAAGGTTTATAATAAATGGAAAAGAGGGATAAGTCAAGCTTTGATCCGTGAACTTTTGAAAGGTGAACAATTCCTGTCAGCTGCATTCGCCAAGTTTTTATTCTGAGAAAGATCTTACAAAGGACATTCTGTAACACCTCGACTCCTAGAAGGTTTCTACGCAGTAACCTGTATGGGGTGATATTCTATAGTACCCACTCAAGACCTTGAACCCTGGCTTTTGTGCAACTAGTCGCAGTTGGTGCTACTGGAGGTTTGTGGTGGGGATAGGCTGATATACAAGGGTGGAATCGGTGACTCAAAAGAACAGTACGGGCAGAACAGTACGAGAGGAACAGGGTGTGAGGAAGGTTGCTGACAGAAAGACTCTTGAGCACTTGCCTCCGGGGAAAACGTGTGTGCAGTTTTCCCCGGAGGGTTCGAAGACGGCAGGTGGTACTATCATGATTTAATTACTAAGGGGCATAACCAAGGACAATCAATACAAACTTTGACTGCTAAATTTTGTAACGTCATTTTAAGGCCATGTGGCGATGGACCGTATTTCGAGCGGACTGACATTATTATTTTTAGTATGTAATATTTTGGAAGGGTTGGTACGATTTGTGTGGCACCTTTATATGTAATTACCGCGGAGTGGATTATTATTATCTTATTTCCGGTTAGCTGGATGGGACCCTCGTGGTTTTAACTTTGGTCAGAAAGGCTGGTGAAGACGTTAAATCCGAAGCAGGCTTTCGGACCGCCTTAGTCGTATTAAACGGCTCTTAAATTACTTATGTAACCTTGTTTTGGAAGTGGCACAGAGTCTAACTTCATGTTATTATTCCATTAGTTTTGGCGTCAGGGGAATCATTCCTGATAAATTCGTTTCTATCACAAATGTAGGTGTGTCAAAACTTGCCAAACGGGTAACTGTCTGGTTTGTTTAAATTAAGTTATTCATTTGTGTTTAATTAGATCATATTTGTCAGTTAGTTAATTAAGTGGTGGAAGGTTTATCTTGTAATTTGTTTGATCTTAATGTTCAATACATGTTAGCTTATTTTGATTTGTCATGTTATTTATTGCGTGAAGTCACTAGGAAGATTATTCCCCTTTTCATTCTTCATCTTTGGCAGGGTCAATTTAATACGGCCTGCTGAGGTACGCATCCAGCGTTCCACTCAACAAGCTGGTCTTGACATTGGTTTCGTCCCGCCTGGTCCCTTTTCCTAAATCAAATTGGGGATGTTCTTGAAAACCTAGCAAATCGGAACATTCACTCCTAGGTTTTATTTGCTGTGGACTCAGCTGGCCTAGCGAGTAATTAAATTAGCCCTTTCATGTGTTTTTTTTATTATTAATTCTGGGTGTGGTAATGTCATGTGATCATTTATTTTGATATGCTATTATTATTATTATCATTTTGGCCTATAAACAGGGTAAGGAGGGATGGGGCTAACCGTTACAATGGTAGTATGAGCATGGTTTTGCTCTGTGATCTTGCCATTAGTAAACAATCCTTCCTATTGACTGATTGCAGTAATTAATTAAAATTAAATTCAGTAACTTAATTAATGTAGATTGGGCCCTCCATACTACTAATCTTTTCTCCAATAGGTAGGCTAGTAATTAGAGCAGAACCTAATACATGTTGTGATTTGATTTCATGTAAAATAACCGCTGTGTACACCGAAGACCAAATGAACAATTCTGTCGTCAGCTGTTAAGACGAGCAGATAGCCGAAAGTGGCGATCACGTGCGCTGGACGAAATCAGGACTGACGGGAGAGTAATGGCCGTGCTGCGTTGCCAGATTGACGAGTAGACCGGCTGAAGGAATTTCACACGTGGTGAGTTTTGATATGCTGTTTGTATGGTTTTGGGGTGGTTGTAAATTCATTCTGTTCTTGTAGGAACTAGTCCAGCTCAATTTTACTGCACCTGTGTTAAATCTACACCTCGGGAAGTGTTGTTTTGACTAAATTGTGTCACGTGTTTGAAATAATAAAATGTTTGTCTGGTTGGAAGTAGTGTTGGTAAAATTTAAATTAGTGACGTTTTAAATTCTCTTGAAAATAGGCTGAAATTGATAAACTTGTATTTCCAGTAAGAATAACTTAGTGTCTGTTTTGATGTGCGTTTAGTACACGCCTGTTGAATCACGTAGTGATTTTGAACCATCATGGCAGACGTCTGTGACAAGTTATTATTTTATACAACTGATGTCAGTGAAAATGTGAATTGCGTGTGTGGATTTATCATCAGCAGGTTCTTTGGGGTAAATCTGTAATTATTCTTAATAATTGTTAGTGATGTAAGGCTGAAATTCTGCAATTTGCTGTGCGTAATACGTGTGAGGTATAATTGGTAGTGATCAGCTGTTCATTAGGCCAAACATTTCATGGTTTGTTGTCATTTCTTTAGCTGGGGGTTAATTATTTCGCTGTTGGTAGTTCTGTCAAATTAAATTGGACCGTGAGGGTATTAAAATTTGGTATTGTCAACTTATTCTGCGTTAAATTAATTCTGGAAAATGGTCGAATTGCTGTCTATATGTACGTTCGGTAATCGTGTTTTGAATGATGTTAAGTGTCGAATTGCGTGTGTGGTAATTCAGTATAAATGAATCAGGTGAGTGTTTATGTATGATTGGTTGATGTTTAAGTTTGCTTAGTAATTGGGGGGAGAGTAAATAGTCTTGTTGTGACATGGGGATTTTAAGGTTAGATTGTCATCTAAATTGGTCAAGTATTAAATGGCTTTAATATTCAGTATATTAGTGTGTGTTCGTTGAGTGACTTACTAAGTGGGATGTTTCTGGGAGGCAGTCACCTTCACGTCGCGTCTCATTTAGGGTGTAAATAAATATTTTCCCCCGATTCGTGTCTTTCGTTTTAGGACGTTTTCCTACGATGTAAGGAGAACTGTGATTTCAGGGCTACAACTACGGGTTGTTTTATCAGGTCCTTACGTGAGTTGATACTCCGTTGGCGTTATAGTGTCTTGACGATCCGAATACTAACATACTGATGTAAATGGGGAATTTAGAGTTGGTCAGGGAAGGGAGCACGTATGTCTGGTGGAGGTATGAATGTATTTCTGTGGTTGATTGTGTTCAGGATGAAAGAGTGTGTGTGATGCGATTTTTATTGCTGCCCTGACTAGGAATCGAACTGGTGTTCTTGGGTGGTCAAAATTGTATTTATTTTCTTCTGTAATCTTTCAGTTTTTTTTAATCCTGCTGATTGAATGAAAGTCATGTGTGAATGAATTGATGTAGGTTGCAATTTGAATTTGGGTGGGAGTAATTGAGGCCTAATTGCCAGTAACGTAAGATGGATTATTATTAATTTTATATTAGTTGTATTAGTTGCATTTTGAAAATGGACCTATTATGCAGATGTGCTTCGTATGGGGATCTACTGTCAGGAGTCCATTTAATTTGGGGTGTGAGTACCATCTTGATTGGGCCCGGGCAGGGTGTATATAGTATTTGCCCGAGTCGAGTGACTATAGGTATGGGACTTCGTTATCTCGGTGATAGGCGAATTTCTTTTTGGGGTATTTAGAGGCCACTCGTCCAGTTTGTATGGAGAGTCGAGCCACAATTGTTGAGCTGTCGGTAAGTGTTTCTATACCATAGGGTATTTTGTGTTCATGATATCTGTACGATTGCTAATTTGCATAATTGAATGTAATGGGTTATTGTAGTGGGTGGTAAAATCTTATAATGAGATGTTTGAGAAGGATGTGTGATGGATGATGGATGAATGTTAGGAACTGGAGTCCTGTGTTCGAGTTCCAGTGATGAAGTTGCTAGCTCTGGGAATACTTGTTGATTTTTGGTATTTAAAAAAAAAAAATATTTGGTAGTTCGGTTGGTGAAAGTTTTCCTTTAGGGAGATATCCTGCGGTGGCATGCTGAGCTGTCGTTGTATGTCAGCTGCTGTGTTCACTAGTCTGATTTTGAGATTTTTGAGAGGTTGCAATGCTTCGTTTGCGATGGCATTGAAATAGGCTGGTTCGTTAGTTATTAATAACTTGCAGTTTCTTGCTGTTAGGCGGCTAGGTTTTTCTATTGTGGTCGCATTTCTGAAGGGTTGTAGGTTCGTGAGATTTCATGTAGACTCCCGTTAGCTTGGGTGTGTTCACTTCACAATCAGCTGTTGTAGGCGTTCATGCATATTTTGATATTTTGATTCCGGAGTTTTCACTTGAGGGTGCTTCAGTGCATTAGTCGGTTAGTTATTTATAGCTTGCAGCCTTGATCTGTTAGACCGCTGGCGTTTCTGTTGTAGTTTCAACTCTGAAAGGTTCTGGGTTCATTAAAATTTCGTGTAGCCCCATCATTTTGGGTGTGTATGAGTTTGGCTGTTGCCACCGGATGTTCTGATCGATTGTGAGCCTTAGTGACAGTCAGTGTCCTGGGTAGTTACGGGAGTAATCATCTTTGGTGGTAAATAAATTTAAATTCTCTGAGTAATAGAGTGTTGATAGCTTGGCAGTTTTTTTAGTGCGAGGTTCCAATGTGGTTAGGTGCGAGCTGGATTTATGGGCTTATTTTGAAGATTTTAATTGCTTCGTGCCTTTTGAGATGTAACATCTGTCACTTCTGTGATTTGTAATTCTGAATAAATTAGTTTTGATATTCTGGGAGAGATTTTATTGGCGTTAGCATTTGGTGAGATACAGACACGTGTTGTTAGTCAAGGAGGTTGTGAATTTTGAGATTTTAAGTAGCTTCGTGAAGTTAATGTTTTAAGAACGTTTTGATGACAGTGGTGAGTTGAAGCATCATGGGTTCGATTTGAGTGTGGTCATAAAGTGTCACCCGGTATTTGGATGGTAAATATTAATGGTAGGTGACACACGTTGTTAGTTGGAGAAGTCTGTAGTCTGTGGTAACGCCACGTAGAGAAATTTTCGGGGTTGTGATTGTCTGTGTTGTGTGATTGGAAGGTGAACCACGTGCACTTGGGTGTGTGTGACGCTTAGTGGGTGCCCTACCTTGTGTCGAATGTGTATTTATGTTTTGGTAATGTGTTGTACTGTCATCTTCTGAGGCGGCCATGCCTTTGTAGGGGAAGATGTTAATTACCCTCTGTGGGGTCGTGTGTTGACCGGAGGGGGAGCTCAGGTACCGAGCTGATTTTGTCGTGATGGCCAGGGTTTGGTGGCGCAAGTGTGATGTTCCTCCCGGTGTCAAAAGGGAGAGGACCTGTCATGTGAAGGACAGGGCGGTGTTTGTTTGTGTAGTGTGTGAATGACAGTGCATACTGTTTTAATAATTCACGTCAGGTTATGAACTGCAGTCCTCGTGCTGTTTTCCTGGTTCGCTAGTTGTCCTATGGAATTTAGGGTTATTTATGTTTTGTGTTGTCGCCGGGAACAAGTGCCCGTAGGCAGTTATGGAGTGGGAGCGTTGTGTTGTCGCCGGGAACAGTGCCCGTTGGCAGTTATGGAGTGGGAGAAATATCGGGGTGACAGCCCGATGGAATTTAGGGTTATTTATGTTTTGTGTTGTCACCGGGAACAGTGCCCGTTGGCAGATATGGAGTGGGAGAAATATCGGGGTGACAGCCCGATGGAATTAAGGGCATTCTTATTATTAAAGTGTGAATGTGTGTGTGTGAATTATGTGGGTGACGTGGTTTTTCCTTATTTTGTTTGTCTTGCTGCTAGTGTGCTTGCGTGATAGGATGTTGTGGTCTCTGTTCCTCCTGTCCTTGGAGGCCACTGAGGGCAGTGTGGGTCAGGAACATGTAAAATTGAGCAAGACATGTAATTTGTGTTTGTGTGCATATCAAAACGAGCTCTGTGTGATGCCTTCAGTGCGGTAGGTAATTTTGTAATGTATTAACTTGAGCGGTGCCACGGGCGGTATAGTAAATGTAGTTCTGATGGAATGCCCCGTGCGGCATGTTAATGTAATTGTCATTGTGAATTTTGGAAATAGTTACGTGCTGTCCTGATTTCGTATAGTCGCAGAAAAATGGTCCTTCGGTTTTGTTAAAGTAAATTCATTTTGAAAAATTGTTTAAAATTTTTGGTGGGCAAGTTTGTAGGTGCCTTTGATTTGCATATTCTAAAGAAAAATTCTGGGTTCTGTACACCTTAGTTAAATTTTAGTTATTCTTGCTAAGTATTTTAGTGAACTTTCAATTAAGCTTGTTAACGTCAGTCATATCGTATATTTGGTTGCCCCTTTCGTGTGATTTTAATACTTCAGTGGACCTTTAATTATGCCCTGAACACTATCTCCTTGCGTAGAACCTTGTTTGAAGCCTCAAGTATCCCTTGTGACATGAAGGACTCTTAAGTGAACTTCGATGGCACACTAATGCTTCGAGTGATGTTTTTTTTTATCCTTCCTGGGATAACTTCAGCTGTTATGGGCTGGTTGGCTGGCCTGGAACGATTGTTCCCTCTAAGGGAACTGTATTTGGACCATACGCTGCTGTTCTGATGTGTGTTTCAGTGGTCACTATGTGGGACGTGTGCCACCAATCTGGGCCCAGTTTGGAGGTACCATCTAGGTCCCATGGCATCTTTCTACCCGAAGAGATCTACTTCAAGGTCCGCTGGCGGGGATTGGAGTAGCCTCTTCAGCTGCCAAGAGACCAGCTGGACACCATCACCCTGTTCATCATCCCCCCATCGTCTTCCTTTGGAGGAGGAGGATGTACCAATTTTGCAAATCGGTACATGTTCATCTTATCTTCGAGACGCAGCTGGAGCTCCAGGTCTGGGCAGATTCTCACGAGAAAATACACCAGCCCCCTTCTGAGAATTCCATTCACCAAATTGGCACCTGGGTACTGCTGAAATGAGATCGCCTAGCCCCTTCCGACATGATTTGTGCCCTTGTGTGTGCTGTCACCTCAAGGTTTATAATAAATGGAAAAGAGGGATAAGTCAAGCTTTGATCCGTGAACTTTTGAAAGGTGAACAATTCCTGTCAGCTGCATTCGCCAAGTTTTTATTCTGAGAAAGATCTTACAAAGGACATTCTGTAACACCTCGACTCCTAGAAGGTTTCTACGCAGTAACCTGTATGGGGTGATATTCTATAGTACCCACTCAAGACCTTGAACCCTGGCTTTTGTGCAACTAGTCGCAGTTGGTGCTACTGGAGGTTTGTGGTGGGGATAGGCTGATATACAAGGGTGGAATCGGTGACTCAAAAGAACAGTACGGGCAGAACAGTACGAGAGGAACAGGGTGTGAGGAAGGTTGCTGACAGAAAGACTCTTGAGCACTTGCCTCCGGGGAAAACGTGTGTGCAGTTTTCCCCGGAGGGTTCGAAGACGGCAGGTGGTACTATCATGATTTAATTACTAAGGGGCATAACCAAGGACAATCAATACAAACTTTGACTGCTAAATTTTGTAACGTCATTTTAAGGCCATGTGGCGATGGACCGTATTTCGAGCGGACTGACATTATTATTTTTAGTATGTAATATTTTGGAAGGGTTGGTACGATTTGTGTGGCACCTTTATATGTAATTACCGCGGAGTGGATTATTATTATCTTATTTCCGGTTAGCTGGATGGGACCCTCGTGGTTTTAACTTTGGTCAGAAAGGCTGGTGAAGACGTTAAATCCGAAGCAGGCTTTCGGACCGCCTTAGTCGTATTAAACGGCTCTTAAATTACTTATGTAACCTTGTTTTGGAAGTGGCACAGAGTCTAACTTCATGTTATTATTCCATTAGTTTTGGCGTCAGGGGAATCATTCCTGATAAATTCGTTTCTATCACAAATGTAGGTGTGTCAAAACTTGCCAAACGGGTAACTGTCTGGTTTGTTTAAATTAAGTTATTCATTTGTGTTTAATTAGATCATATTTGTCAGTTAGTTAATTAAGTGGTGGAAGGTTTATCTTGTAATTTGTTTGATCTTAATGTTCAATACATGTTAGCTTATTTTGATTTGTCATGTTATTTATTGCGTGAAGTCACTAGGAAGATTATTCCCCTTTTCATTCTTCATCTTTGGCAGGGTCAATTTAATACGGCCTGCTGAGGTACGCATCCAGCGTTCCACTCAACAAGCTGGTCTTGACATTGGTTTCGTCCCGCCTGGTCCCTTTTCCTAAATCAAATTGGGGATGTTCTTGAAAACCTAGCAAATCGGAACATTCACTCCTAGGTTTTATTTGCTGTGGACTCAGCTGGCCTAGCGAGTAATTAAATTAGCCCTTTCATGTGTTTTTTTTATTATTAATTCTGGGTGTGGTAATGTCATGTGATCATTTATTTTGATATGCTATTATTATTATTATTATCATTTTGGCCTATAAACAGGGTAAGGAGGGATGGGGCTAACCGTTACAACACAGACCAACCCGTAATTTCATATGGATTCTGTTAAAATGAGTCATATTGATATGATAAATATCATTTAACATTATAATCTGGTAGCAAAAATATCTACCCCGCCCAGGATTCGAACCCAAGATCTCTAGATTCACAGTCATACGCAATACCCCCACGGCTATTTCGACTACGCAAATATTGTGCACAAGATGGTGACTTATTTCCACGTTCCAATAATACTGCATTACGGAATTAAGATTCATTTATATTTTGCTTGTTTCGATAATGTTCCTGAGTGACATTGAGTTTGAAATGCCTTATGCCAATGCAATGCTGACTACTTACAATGTTTGATATAAAGGCATTTTACCATTTAAATACAGATACGAAGACTTCGAACATGTACCATGTCATTTGTTTAAATCACTTGACACCAGAGTTCGCATGAGCGTTTTCCGTTCAGTATGTCATATACATTCCACATGGCCGAGAGTGCGTCATGGTATCAATTTTCGACACCGCGCGCTGATTGTTTCTCTTACCACTGCCAGCTGGATCGATCGATCGAGTTGGCAGTGCGTCTTATACTTTCGTTCGATCCACCACTGCCAGCTAGGGCACACTTCCATTCGATCGATCGAACGGCCAGAGCATACTTCCGTTGTCCACCACTGCCAGCTAATACACTTGCGGTTGATCGATCGAGCGGGCAGTGCATACTTCCGTTGTCCTCCACTACCAGCTAGTACACTTCCGTTTGATCGATGGAGCGGGCAGTGCATACTTCCGTTTGATCCACCACTGCCAGCTCGATCGTTCCGATCCACTTCCGTCTCCAATTTTCAAAATCACTCCCACAAAACTATCCACCAACCGAGCGGAAAGATGTTACACATCAAAAACCCCACAACAACAACATCAAGAGACATTCCGCTTCAACAGCCATCTAACAAATCAATCTGAATTGTTGGGCAACCTATGCTAAGATTTGATTGATTTGGTCTTGTTGTCGTCACCAAATGTGACATCATAGCTCTTTTAGAAGCCGATTGCCTACATCGTACTCTTTGGAGAGCCGGGGAGTTTTCCGACCTCCTTCATCTGGAATCAAACCCACGATATTGGGACCAGGAGTTGTACACCATTTGAAGGGTCCACGTAGGATACAAGTTATACGTCTCTTAATAGAATGTTTAGATAGAAGTGTTCTCCGATTTGGAAGGAAGGATGAAATGGAAGGAAGAGTGAAAGGAAGCGTGAAAGGAAGTGTGGAAGAAATGGAAGGAAGGGTGGAAGGAATGGAAGTAAGGGTGGAAGGAATGAAAGGAATGAAAGGAAGGGTGGAAGGAATGGAAGGATGGGTGGAAGGAATGGAGGGAATGGAAGGAAGTGTGGAAGGAATGGAAGGAAGGGTGGAAGGAATGGAAGGAATGAAAGGAAGGGTGGAAGGAGTGGAAGAAAGGGTGGAAAGAATGAAAGGAAGGAAGGGTGGAAGGAATGGCAGGAAGGGCGGAAGGAATGAAAGGAAGGAAGGGTGGAAGGAATGGCAGGAAGGGTGGAAGGAATGGAAGGAATGGAATGAAGGGTGGAAGGAATGGAAGGAAGGGTGGAAGGAATGGAACGAAGGGTGGAAGTAATGGAAGGAATGAAAGGAAGGGTGGAAGGAAGTGTGGAAGGAATGGAAGGATGGGTGGAAGGAATGGAAGGAAGGGTAGAAGGAATGGAACGAAGGGTGGAAGTAATGGAAATAATGAAAGGAAGGTGGAAGGAATGGAAGGATGGGTTGAAGGAAGGGTGGAAGTAATGGAAGGAATGAAATGAAGGGTGGAAAGAATGGAAGGAATGAAAGGAAGGGTGGAAGGAACGGAAGGAAGGATGGAAGGCATGGAACAAAGGGTGGAAGTAATGGAACGAAGGGTGGAAGTAATTGAAGGAATGAAAGGAAGGTGGAAGGAATGGAACGAAGGGTTGAAGGAATGAAAGGAATGGAAGGAAGGGTGGAAGTAATGGAAGGAATGGAAGGAAGGGTGGAAGGAACGGAAGGAAGGATGGTAGGCATGGAACGAAGGGTGGAAGTAATGGAACGAAAGGTGGAAGTAATGGAAGGAATGAAATGAAGGGTGGAAAGAATGGAAGGATGGGTGGAAGGAATGGAACGAAGGGTGGAAGTAATGGAAGGAATGAAAGGAAGGGTGGAAGGAATGAAACGAAGGGTGGAAGTAATGGAAGGAATGAAAGGAAGGGTGGGAGGAATGGAAGGAATCGAAGGAAGGATGGAAGGAATGAAAGGAAGGAAGGAATAGAAGGAATGGTGTATGAAAGTATGAAAGGGTGGAAGGGGGGAAGGAAGGAGGGAAGGATGGATCACATGTTCATAAACCACGGGGACTCCTTTTTACGTATAATACGAACCACCAGACGTGACTTCAATTTGGATGTAATAGTTCTTTATTTGAATTTCGTTCTGACCCTGCAACGAACATTTCCCCGAGAACCAATATAAGACCTTCAAAAAAATGTAGAAAATGATGAAGGCCTGCTTATCATTCCAAACATGACAAACTGTATCCTTCGAGATGCAGCCTTGAGTGATCAGGAGATGGAGGAGAGGCAGAAAGAAGACTGTACTCCTTATGTCTACCACTTACTATCTCCACTTCTACAGGGTATAGAATGAGCTGTTATATGTTTATTTTTAATTTTTCTTGGACGTTGTCTTTCCTGACGCCAAACTCATTAACGCATGACATGTGTTAGCATTAACTGAAATGCTCCAATATCGTATATTCAAATCTTGGTACATGTTTCAATATCCCATGATATTTCTTCAGCGTTTTTTATCCACATAACGTCCCCATAATTCAAGGCCTGGAATTTTCTTTCTCAATATGGCCGATATAAATATCAGCAAATATTCCAGAAGTTGGGGAACCCATTCCTAATCCATCAGTTTATTTGTACATTTTGTTGTTAAATGAATGGAAAAAAAAATGTGTAAAGTGAAATTTAAAAGTGTTATCAATTTCTACTTTGCTTAATTTGCTGTGATGTATTACATTGTTTTATATTAATAGTTATGAATTTGGGGGAAGTTATGTGGACGATAAACGCTGAAGAAGGTATCATCGTGTATCAAAACATGTACTAACATATGAATATAATTTTTTATTGATTGGCGGAGCGTTTTAATTAATTATCTACTAATCAATATGGTAGTTTTCTTACATTTCCCTAAAATAGGTTATGAACATTCCCAAATGGGAATATGATGTTAATTTCCGTTGGATCAGATAAATTATCAATTAATATGATAAAATTGGTCCGCCCAGATCAAACATAAAATACCAACTGACGAGTCCAACGGCACACTGGGTTGAAACGCTGGCATTTTATGTTTGATCTGGCTGGATCAATTTTATCATATTAATTGATAATTTATCTGATCAAACGGAAATTTACATCATATTCCCATTTGGGAATGTTCATAACCTATTTGGATTGCCAAGGTAAGGTTTTTGTTTTATGAAAGGGAGCTTGACTTCCGTAGCACATTGGCATCACTCGTGACGTCGATACTACTCGTATTTTGTGTCTTGTGATGGCCTTCTCAGTATGTGCTAGCCATGCGTATTGGTGAGGTGTGTCTGTACCAACTGACAAGCCCAACGGCACACTGGGGCGAAACACTGGCATTTTATGTTTGATCTGGCCGGACCAATTTTATCATATTAATAGATAATTTCCCTAAAATGGTAAATGTTTTTGATTTGTGAGATATTTCTTAGCTGACCTGCATAGACCTACGAACCATCTTGTGTGACCGAGAACTAGCAGGCAATTCAACAGTCTATTGCATTCAGTTTCCCATACTTCAACAATTTTTCCGACTTTAGTTTAAATTTGAAAATCGTAAGCCACTAATAGAGTATAATATTATTATGATATAATATTATAACATCTAACGGACAGTTTAAACCAGTTTAAGCGGAACTGGTGGGTCATAAGTTACCGATTATAATACTTGAATGATTCACACGGCCACTATCTTAAAATGGTACGAATGATAACCTTGCAGTATGGATGCAAGACACGCCCCATATAAAGGTATGTTTATACCAAATTTGGTAGAGATCCAATAATTACTTAAGTCGTAATTTGATTTAAGCTTTGAGCTTTTGGATGGTCGCCATTTTGTTTTGCTTAAGATGGCGGTGGTAGCCTATAAAACATGACACTGAGGTGTCTTTTGCTAGTGCTACCTCTGTACCAAATTTCATTCACTTCAGTTCCGTCGTGTTTGAATTGGTAGGGGGACTGACACACACACACAGTAACGTGAGCATGATTAGAAGGTGTCTTCCTGATTGCGGTCATTCCAGATTGCGTTCACCTAATTAGCAGTCCAGATTGCGGTCACATTAATTTTAGGGAAGAACTATAAACATTCCAGCGTCCAGATTGCGATCACTTTTCTTGGGAGACCGGTCCTTGGTTCTTGGCTCTTCCCGACTGAACCATACCTTCCGTAAGTTTTGTGGATAACAAGGGGAAACTGATATTTTACTACCTAACCAAAGAACACAGTTCAGTGTTCAGTTGAACACACACTTCGCTTCAAATCTGGAATGTTAATAAACCTAAAACTTCAAATGTTTGCTTTTGTGTGTAGGAGGGGGCGGGGACAAACATTGATTACAAAGGGGATTTAGAATCAAACGCAAAGCAAATTACCTTTACGAGACGAAATTTTCGAGGTAATGAAACGTATGTTTTTCACGATACACAGTACCTATTATAACAAGAAGTTCCGTGACGAACTAAAGAGCCTACTTTTCTTAAAATTTAAGATTCATGCCAATGATTAATCGATATGGATCTATCTAGAATAATGACCAAATTAAGTTGGTAATATCGAAATTTCTAATTAGTTCGAAATACTGTATACCTGGCATAATGTAGCCTAATAGAGAACTACAGTTGGCAGCCCTGGTGACTGAATATATTCTTAGTTCCATCTCTTAAGGTACAGAATACAAAATTTGGTTGGAGTCCAATGAATAGCATGGACGTTACATGCAGTTAAACATTGGATCTAACAGCGCGCGTAAAATCATGTTGGCAACAGTGTCATTCATGTATTGGTCAGAAATAATCTGAAATAATATGATCTATTGTTGTGCCAATTTTGAATGAAATCCATTAGTTAGTATAGAAGTTACATGAATTTTAAAATTGGACCTATCAGCAGGCTTAGAATCATGTTGGCAGCACTGACGTATATTAGTTACTCCAAAGTAATCTAGAATGCCAGGTACTATACGTGTGCAAAGTTTAGAGCTATTGGCTTGCATTCTTTCTGATATATTGATATTAGGGTAACAAAAATAGAGACAGCATTTATTACCAGTTGGCAGCCCTGGTTGCTCTTATGAATATGCACAGTCATAGCTGTTATGGTACACACAGCACATACAAATTTTGGTTGAAATCCAAATGATAGTATAGAAGCTACATGTATTTAAAGTTGGACATCTCAGCAGGCTTAGAATCATGTTGGTAGCACTGACGTATATAAGTTACTCCAAATTAATACAGAATGTCAGGTACTATACGTGTGCATAGTTTAAAGTTGTCGGCTTGCATACTTTCTGATATATTGGTATTTGGAAAAAATAAATTGAGAGCATTTATTAACAGTTAGCAGCCCTGGTGGATCTTAGCAATACGCTCTGTTATATCTGTTTATGAACACATAGCACATACGAAATTTGGTTGAAATCCAATTGATAGTGTAGAAGCTATATGCATTTAAATATTGGACCTATCAGTAGGCTTATAATCATTTTGGCAACACTGCCATGTATGGCCTTCTGGAAATTAAACTGCAATATTATTATCTATATGTGTGCCGATTTTGAAATAGCTCCCATTCATACCTTCCAAGATATCCAACATGGAGCTCAAATTTCAATTGCGATTTGTCAGCAGTTGGTAGCACTGACATCATTTTCAAATAAGGCCGTGAGATATTCATGTATAGATCTTTACTCCTACCCAATTTTATTTCGTTTGCTCCAGCCGTTTAGGAGTTGATAGGGGGACACACACACACAGCCAGACAGGCAGAAGGACAGACAGACAGACAGACAGACAGAAGGACAGACAGACAGACACACATTTTCCCGGATCGATCTCATAAGACTACTTTTTCCTCATTGCAAAATGTGAAAAGTAGGCTAAAAATAGATATCTCGCGCCTCAAATGGGAGAGGAGGGGCAGAAATTAAAAAGTATACCCTGTAAGTATAACATTTCCCGTTACAAAAATTTTGTTGAAAGTGAAGGTCGTTTATTCCAATCCTGAAACGTTTCTATTCTTAAGACTGAAAATGTAATAATCATTGCTTTACGAGGTGCTATCAGATTGGGAGGGGACTTGATTTTTTAAGCGAAGTTTTATGGGGTGTGCTCAGCTGAACACTAAACTCTATTCTTTGGTTAGGTAGTGAAATATCAGTTTGCCCTTGTTATCAACAAAACTTACGGAAGGTATGAGTCAGTCGGGAAGAACCAAGAACCAAGGACCAGTCTCCCAATAAAAGTGATCGCAATCTAGACACTGGAATGTTTATAGTTCTTCCCTAAAATGAAAGTGTCCGCAATCTGGACTGCTAATGAGGTGAACGCAATCTAGAATGACCACAATCAGGACACAACCGATTAGAATGGAGCATAGCCTACTAATATAAATGATATGCAATGATATAGGCTACATTTAGTAAAAAAATAGTTTATAATGAATGCATTCGCTAAATAAATGGATCTTAAAAGTTATAGGCAGTTAGTAAACTGGAGTAAAGATTCAAGGAGAAATAATTTCAACTCTGAGATTTGCTGATGACATTGTGATCTTAGCTGATACACCAGAGGATTTGATTGAGCTTTTAAATGATATGGATTCTGTCTTGAGGAAAGAATTCATGATGAAAATTGAAAAATATAAAACAAAAATATTGGAATACAGCCGAAAGAAATCAGAAACCCCAATGGACGTCGAATTGGCAGGTGGAAAGCTAAAGAAAGTAGGAGACTTTTGTTACTTAGGAAGCAAAACAACCAGTGATGCACGAAGCAAAGACGATATAAAAAGTAGATTAGCACAGGCAAGGAAAGCATTTCTACAGAAATAGGAATCTCTTGGCATCAAATATAGATTTAGGTATTAGGAAGTCATTTTTGAAAGCCTTTGTCTGGAGCGTGGCGCTCTATGGAAGTGAAACTTGGACTGTTGGTATAGTAGGAAAGAGGAGAATTGAAGTGTTTGAAACGTGGTGTTATAGTAAAATGATGAAGATCAGATGGGTGATAGGGTTAC
The DNA here is from genome assembly GCA_946902985.2 of Meconema thalassinum. Taxonomy (NCBI): domain Eukaryota; kingdom Metazoa; phylum Arthropoda; class Insecta; order Orthoptera; family Tettigoniidae; genus Meconema; species Meconema thalassinum. The sequence goes on from OX336396.1 coordinate 151,543,910, forward strand.
AAACGAAGAGGTTTTAAGACGAGTGGGAGAGAAGAGATGTTTCTGACGACTGCTAATGAAGAGAAGAGATAGGTTGGTAGGACACATTCTAAGACACCCAGGAATAGCAAAGTTAGTTATGGAAGAAAGGGTCGAGGATAAGAACTGTAGGGGTAGACCAAGGTTAAAATATGTTCAACAGATTGTCTCGGGTGTAAGGTGTGGTAGCTACCTAGTATGTAGAGATGAAACGATTAGCTCAGGACAGGGAAGCATGGAGGGCAGCATCAAACCAGTCTAAAGACTGAAGACTCAAATAACAAGTAAACCGGAAATATTCAATAGATTTCTTAGAATTCTCATTCTGTTGGCCCATACAATGTCCGAGTATTGTTCATTATCCTCCAGTATATCTTTACCGGAATACATTCGGTATCATTAATGGAAAAAGTGAGTCGTTAATATCGCATTAAGTCGTACATTCCCTGCATAAATGAAACTTTTGGAGTGCTCGTAATTTTCTTACAATTTAGTTCCGAAGCAAACCACTGGGAATGTTACCTGAATTATTGAATACCCTCCTTCCTATAAACGAGGAGATATTTCAAGAAATTGAAACTGCACACAACCCTTGGAAAAAATAAGTTTCGGCTTTTAATGTTGAAATATTACTTGCAGCGTTGGGGCATGGAACTCATTTAGGTGCACGGAGCATTAAGGGGACTTTATTGGAAGGGATGCCGCACCGACACCATCGCTTTCGTGTTGTATAGACTATTCGCATATGTTGCAATGTTCATATAAACAGCATTAAGGAGTTTTGGCGCGTTCCAAATTACTAACTGAAATGAAAATCCACAGCCTGCTTCCAGTCTCCGACCGGGTCAGGAATGGAATGAATGAAGCCCCCATCTAGCGGCGAGGATATGAACTGTGCCGGCTGCCGAGGCCTGACGCACTCCTCTGGGGCAATGATTAAATGAATGACAGATGAAATGAAATGATAGTGGAGAGTGTTGCTGGAATGAAATTTTGACAGGGAAAACCGGAGTACCCGGAGAAAAACCTGTCTGCCTCCGTTTTGTCCAGCACAGATCTCACATGGAGTGACCGGGATTTGAACCACGGACCCAGCGGTGAGAGGCTGGCGTGCTGCCGCCTAAGCCACGGAGGCTTCTCCAAATTACTAACTAACACATTTTATTGGTGTTTCAATACTCACTTTTATTACTCGTATAAAATGAGATAAAATATTGTACACCTGAGAGATATAGGCTTGTAAATAACTTAATTTCATCCGTAGAAAGTGATATTTACATAAATGAATGAAGTTCGAAATTACTTTGTTTGATCAACGCTGTAAGACTTCCCCTCACGTCAGGCTCCTGGGAAATTAAACCCTGGTGGAGAAACTAAATTGACTGGGGTCGTCCCTCTCCACAGAGTTCACGGCTATTGAATATTGCTGTCGATCGGACGTGAATAGTTGAATTTATTTATTCATTTATTTAGCGTATGGCTTTTAGTGCCGGAAGTGTCCGAGGGCATGTTCGGCTCACCAGAGTTTGTAGCTGCTTCTATGTGGACGCCCCTGGGGTGAGCTACGAGTACCGTCGTGTGTGGATGATATGAAATGAATGAAGTTGAATGAAACTGGACACGTTCAATTTCAAGTAGTTCCAACTTTGACTACCAGACGTCGACTCCCAGCGGCGAACGTTGGAACTTGATAGAGCGTTTCTAGCCAAATAACCAACAAATTTTGCTTCACACAACCAATTGTAGTGATAGTTTTTTTCCATGCCATAAATCTATGGCATGGGCCCGCGGGCTTTACTTCCCTCCGACGGAATGCATACTGAAGGATTTTAACGCTCTTAAAAATCCGACGACTTCGGCCGGGTTTGAACCCGTGATCTTGGGCATAGCAGTTCAGCATGATACCGACTACGCCACCGAAGCGTTGAAGTTATTGAACGACGTGGACAGTGGTAGAGTGTTCGTCTCATGGTCCCAAGATCACGGGCCAGGAAGTTGTCTCGTAAAAGATCTCTCGTATCCTATTTGCTAATTACAGGGCAAAATTAACAAAATCTCTACCACAGGTTGCCCAGTACTGTGCCCAACTCTAGGAATGGGTATTCCAAGTTTCAGACACCTAGATATCAAGGGAAAGGCTGTAGCCGCTTTTGAAAGTTCAGATATTTGAATATCGCGCTACATTGCTTCGAGAAGCATTTAGAAGAATTTTACCGATAGTTGGATGTCAAGTGACGTAGCGAGTAATAGCAGAGGTGGAGGCTATTTATTGATTAAATAGTTAACCATGGAGTAGAGACTTGAGACTGGGATCAGATTACTGGCACGGCCAAATGAAAGAGAATGCAATTAGTATCAAGTAAATCGGACCAGGGATTCAAGAGATATGAGGATTTCTAGATATCAGGTGATGACGCGTGACCCTGACCGTTTTGAATAAAAGCCAGCTGGAACAGGCATGGTTAGCTCATTCTAACACAAGCACTTGGCAAGCAAGTTGCGTCTACGCTGAGCCAAGGCACATGGTTGCCGAATCTACGCAGAAGTTCTTTTCAAATCGTGATAGTCACGAGAAGTGCTGCGCAAACGAGTTGGAACTTAGTAAGTTTCTGGTGAGGAGAATCACTGAGGTGATTGTTTTTCTACAGACATTGGTGGAAATATTTATATTTCTAAAAGGACATATGCTAGACTTTGTCTAGAAAATAGTATTTTGTCACAGTCCAGTAGTAACTTAATACTTGGATGTTTAAATCCATTTCAAGTCAGTTTTTCATTTTTGTAACTAGTTAACCACTTCGATCTGTCAGTACACTGAAGACTAGTCTATAACGGTGGCGTTCATTAGTCTACGCAAGGGAAACTGCAAGTTGTCTAGCGCATGGCAGATGGTGATATACAAACCATGCCCAGGGAACGATCTTCAGAACAGCCGTTAATTGCTTAGACTGTCAGTGTTTTTCTTGTACTGATGAGATTACAGTGAGTTATGTTACAACTGACATATCTAAGAAGAGATCACTTAGATCTGACCCTATTTCAACAAACTGTTATGGCTTTGATAGAAGCCCATATTAAAATGGAACCACAGTTTATTCAAACGTCAAAAGATACTACCACTATGTCTGACTAGACGATTTGTGGGTCTACAATGGCGGCCGATACAAGGATTATACGTGCTTGTCCGATAGGGCATGTTTATGGATAAATCTGGTATAGACCAGGTTTACTACACTTCAAGACCATCAAGAAATGTAAGCCACATTTGAATTATATTATGCCTAGCTAATTGGAACAAACTATTTTTTCTGCAGATGACCAACACATTTTTTTCATCGTATTTAAAGCTTGCAATGATTTACGCAAGACTTATTAGAGTTATTCTGAGCATTTTCAGCACTCAGAACAGTTTAGGATCGATGACCGAGCATTTCGAGCATTTATTTGAATTTTTCATATTTTAAGGAAACCACGGAAAACCCCCGATGTAACTGTAAAAGTTAAATTTATTTTTGTTGAGGAATGGATATTTTTTCCATATTCGAAGGTTCGAACATGTGGATTCTCACATAATGAGATGATAATCAAACACATTTAAAATGATATAAATAATAATAATAATCCACTAATAATAATAATAATAATTTTCATAATTTTTCTAAATAATTCTTGGATATTATATTTTCTAATAATCATATGTATTGAGAAAGAGCCTATGAAGTAGTTTAATCATTTCTAGTTTGGAACAGGAGATTTTCCGAAGGAGAGTGGTTAGCGCAAGCCCGCATTCAACCAACATGTCAGTTCTGGTTGAACAGTTGATATTTGCAATGAGCAAAGTATATTTTTCATATAACACGGAGAGGCATGAAACGGGAAGCAAATGATATTTGTATCAAATAGGATATTTTTGTATTTATATAAAATCATGACGTAAATACACTCGAAAGTGAAATAAAGATTTTCATAAGTATGGTAAATTCACGGGTTGAACTGAATGGTAAAATAAAATAAACTTGTCAGTTTATTAATCTTCCAGTGTTGATAACAAGCAGAGGCTTGATTTATTGTATAAATTTTGGGAAGATAATTTATATGTGTGGAGTAGTTGAAATGCCATTCCCAGGTGCGCATGTTAAGTCGCAGGAATGAAGGTTTTTTCGAGCATCAATCAAATAGCAGGTTCGATGGCTCAGGTTTATAGTAGGAGTATTGGAGCCACACATTTCGTCGGATGAATGACCCGAAGGTTATTTCTTGAAACCATCAGTTCTTATTTCAACCTTGTTTACGAATTCCATTTAGACTTTGATTTTGCTAGAACCCGGATTTGTCATGATAGTAGTTTATTCTTCTTCAGAGGAAGACCTTTGCCGTTGTTGTTGTAATATTGTGTTCTTACACAAATAATAGAATGGGCCACTGCCAATTAAAAATAATTCTTTAACCACGAATAATTTGAAGGATATTTTCAATCCTAGTGCCATGAACTAAATGAATTCATTATAAAACTACAATTCTAATTTCCGCATTCTGTCGAAGAATTGCAAGTTGTGAAAGTTGCTAAAAATGGCCATGAATACAAATATTTTGATAATAATGATTCCAAGTGGGAAATCTAATAGTTGAATGGTTCAACCATTTATTGATCAAGTTGATGATTCAGAAATCATATATTTTGTTAGGAACTTGAAGTTCATAATCGAGTCACTTCTCGAATGTTTAATGTCAGAAGAACGATTAATTGTTGTTGTGCTTCGCACAGTTCTTCGATGCTATGCTCAATGGTCAAATACTTTTCAAATGTTATTAATATGTGTTAATAATTTGTGTTGCTTCGATGATAATAATATTTTCGACGATATATTTTTGAAAACTGGAAAACAAGTGAAAGTCTAAAGAATTCTATAAACATTTATTCTACGAGTGTTAATATCATGTAAATAGTCAAACAGTGATCTACGTTATTTCCAGTATGGACAATTAACTTTGAACTGGAATTAAGTATTAATAATTTTGGAACACAGTCCACAGGACTATTAATCGGACTTGTGTTTCCAAAAAGATTGTCAAATGTGTTTGGGAAATTTCTGTATATTGTGTGTAAATAAGTGTGTGGATCGCCACACGTGGATGATGCTGCTTTGAGCATCTTTGCAGTCAGATTTTAACTTTAAAATAAACTGAGATAATTTTACCAGATGTGTTTCTCCCAATTAAATCTCCTTCTATCCTTATTGTTGCACTGAGCCAAAAATCAGCAAAGCATTTTTCTTAATTTGATGTCGTTTTTGCGATTTGCTTTAACCCATCTGGCGCTCCGGGATATTTTGACTCTCGTGCTGACTGATTATTGGTAAAATGCATATGTGGTCGTGCGGACTCCGGTCTAAACGGGCACAGTACTGTTTCTGATTTTCTGCCAGATGGCAGTGAAAAGTGGAACGTCGAAACTGGGGAAATGTTCACCACGATGACTTCAACTCAAAAGGTAGCTGAGGTCATGTGATCACTATTATTATTATTATTATTATTATTATTATTATTATTATTAACAATAATGAAACGATTTCGGCCTACTACAAATCACGTAAATATACACATCAAAAACGTTTTGCATATACTTACCAGATCGAGCGGAGGTGGTAGCCTACAAAACTTCCTCCAGGAGTCCGCCATTGCACGTATGGAATAACCTGCGATGTCACCGGGCATGAACCGTATCGAATATGTCTGGCATATGCTGAAGCGTGCTATTGCTCAGTGTCCACGCCCTCCCATAACCCGCCAAGAGATCACGGAGGCCACCGTCAAAGAGTGGGATCGCCTGCCTCAAATGGACCTGGACTCCTTGATATGGGGTATTCCACGGCGAGTAAGAGCCCTGCACGCCCGCGGTGGCCATGTTCCTTATTGAAACGTCACAGGATGGCAAGATTACAACACGTATAAGCCCCTGTTTAACAGGCCAAATAACTTCCGGGTTGCAATTTTCTTTTCACACATGAATAATGTGTGCAGGATTTGTCAGAATGCCGTCTCTTTCGTAATAACCTCGCCCACAATCACACATACCCTCTGAATCATGGCAAACTACTGTAGTGTTATGCAAAACATTTTTTGATGTGTATAGCTTATTATGAGAGAGAGAGAGACACAGACATACACGCACACGCACACACACACACACACACACTCACAAGTACTGTAGGCTACACAGCCCTGAAATTAGTTCCGAAGCAAACTATTATTTATATGTATTTATATATTTATTTACATATTTATTTATATTTGTATATTATGCCCAATCCTCTAAAACATCAAAGCATCAATGAGTAGCCTAGAATCAAACTGCACTTCCTCCAAAATTATCGAAAATGAGGTTATTGTATGTTTCAATGCGAAATTGTCTGAAGAATATAATAAACTGGTCGGTTGGTGTCAAACAGCACTATATCCATGTTAAAATAGGTAAGAAAGTCACCGCTTGGAGACGAAGTTAGCGCCAGCCAATGGCAGCCTCCCATTTGTCGCCATAGATTTGGTATCAAGGTACTCATCTGTCAAGAAGGTTAGTTCGGACACCAAAATTTATGACGTTAAGGAGTCCATGAAAGGTGTTGTAAAAAAAATTACATCTTAATTACAATGGTTTGAAAATCCACTTATTCACCTTATTTTTTGTAATGGTCTGCATTTTTCAGTAAAATAGATATGTATTACGTCTAAAATGCCTTATTTCATCTTGTAAATGTGATATATTCTTAAATTACATTTTATATTGACACCTGAGAGCACATTATCCATGACCTAGAGACAAAGTGCACTTTCTCCAACATTAAATCTCCTTAAATATTCAGGTAGGTCAATAAAATCGGGTTTTATGTATTGCAAATTTGTTCCGTAAGTCAAATCTTTAATATACACTCATCAGTCACTAGCCTCCGTGGCTTAGGCGGCAGCACGCCGGCCTCTCGCCGCTGGGTCCGTGGTTCAAATCCCGGTCACTCCATGTGAGATCTGTGCTGGACAAAACGGAGGCAGTCAGGTTTTTCTCCGGGTACTCCAGTTTTCCCTGTCAAAATTTCATTCCAGCAACACTCTCCACTATCATTTCATTTCAACTGTCATTCATTTAAGCATTGCCCCAGATGAGTGCGTCAGGCCTCAGCAGCCGGCACAGTTCATATCCTTGCCGCTAGATGGGGGCTTCATTCATTCCATTCCTGACCCGGTCGGAGACTGGAATCAGTCTGTGGATTTTCATTCATTCATCAGTTTCACTAATTAACTTTGAGTTCAGCGGAATCAGTTTTTGGGCTCTACTGAATAATCATGTTTTTGGAGAAAGTGCGGTTTGATTCTAGGCTACTCAAATACACTAAACTGGCCGAGACAAATTATTTCTCTAGTATCCTTTGTACACTAAATCTTGCTCATGAAACACCTCATATTTCACAGCGATCTACCTGTGTTCAACAGCACGTAAGTTGCGTGCAATATATTCATCCCGCCGGTACCTCCTTGACTTGTTTACGATAGCTGTTGATCTCTACTTATGAAACACCCTGTATTTGACTCTGACGACAATAACAATACTGTATTATAAAGTGTTCCCCCTTGTCAACAGCACCTGAGTTGCGTGTACTGTAGTTGTCTCCACTCCCCTGTACGTCCTTGATTTGTTTACTGACTCTACACGAGTGTCTGGAGGGTTGCGTATCGGCAGGCTTGCGTGATTCAATTAGTGGCGACACACAGCTTTCCAAAAGGGCGTCGGCATCTTAGGGGAGGATAATAAGGACCACTTGATTAACAAAGACACCTCAGCTATTTCCAGGCAATGCTTTAACACTTCATATCCTTGCCTAGATACAAGGCTGTATCAAAAGAATCAGAGTGGCAGATGACTTCACTGATCTGCACCTTAAAACACAAACATTATCATCATCATCATCATCATCATCATAAGATCAAGGCATTTTTGCATCAAAAAGTTAGTTAGTAATTGTTGGTTTAAGGAACAATAATGACTAATTAACTAACTAGCCAACTAACTTCTTTCTGATGCTAAAATGCCTTGAACTTATGATTTATAGAATTACTCATCAGACCCTTCTTTGTAGCCACAAAATGAACAAACAGAAATCGAAGTTCATACTTTGATGAATTTTGCCTACTAGCCCAAATTCGGCTTATCCAGATAAAATAGGGGGTAGCCCGAAAATAATCACAATAACAGACAACAGAACTACCACCCTCGTGGTGCAGTGACTATGATTGTTTGCTGTCAACCTAGAAGTCGGTGATCGATTTCCGGTTTTGCCTTGCAGTTTAATTCTGGTCTGAGGGCTTAATCGGGTTATATTGAGCCTCGTGAGGCACACCTGAGAAGAGGTGAATTCAACTTTTCTAGTTTTCCCGTGATTTTCCACTTCCACTGCAGGCAAATGTCGTGATGGTTTCTAACTTAATGGCACGGCCATCTCCTCCCTAATAAAAAAAAGTAGTTCCGTGAAGAACTATACAGCCTATTTTCATATATCCTACTCATGTTAATTGCTCCTATCAACATACAAAATTTCAGTTTGAAGGTTGTGATAGATTCGTAGATATTGAGAACCGTCTAAATATTTCAGATGGTCGCCATGCTGGCCGTAGAGTTATGTACCATTAAAGGAAAATTATTGCGTAGGTTCATTATTCAAACTTTCACTTCGATTGCATGATTACGACCCAAGAAATAAAAACTTAATTTTAATATTTCGCACAGCCGCCATCTTGAGATTATGTAAACAATTGAACTAAATTATATGCCAGTGCATTACAATATGTATAATCATTTACTGCACCATATTTCACTGAGCACAGAGAGTTAAATTACGAGAAAATCTATTAAAATGTTTCAACTACGCTTGGCCGCCATGTTCGTTTTGTACTTTACAGGTGTTTGAAAGTTACATAGATAAACTTATAGCAGTGCCCTTTCTCGCCGTACAAGATTTCAGGGTGATGTCTGTAATAGTTTCGGAGATATAGAATGCCAGTGACATATTTCGCACAGCCGGCATTTTGAGGTTATGTAAAAAAATTGAACTAAATTAGACGGCAGTGCATTACAATGTGTATAAACATTTGCTGTACCATGTTCCATTACGATTGGATGGTTAAATCGCGAGAAAAGTCTATTTAAAAGTCTCAAATTTGCTTGGCCGCCATGTTGGTTTTGTAGTTACCAGGTTTTTTAAAGTCTCATAGGTGAACTTCAAGTAGTGCCCTTTATCACTCTACACACTTTCAGGGTGATATCGGTAATAGTTTAGGAGATACTGAATGCTAGTGAAATATTTCGCACAGCCGACATGTTGGATTGGTGAGACACAATAAAATTTGAAGGGCACGGTCGGGGTCGGCCAGAATGGTGCTATGATCTTACTGAGTTTCACTGAAATCGCTCCAGCCGTTTAGACGTTATTAGGGGGAGACACACATACACCATCACACACACACTCACACACACGGACAAAAGGTGATCTCATAAGCCTTTTTTTTTCATAGAATGAAAATAGGCTAAAAAGGAATTAAATATAAATAAATGAATGTATGAATGAATAAACAAATATTCAGATTAACAAATAATTAAAAAACAAATAGCCCCAAACATTTCTGATGCCCACAACTTGAATTACTTCAAGAACAAGCAGCGAAAATCGGTTTACGAACTTCTTTCGACAAAACGAAATTTTTTATGGATATTAAAACTGCTCGGAATACAGTCCACATTGGTAATTGTAAGGCCTCCCGAGTGAAAGACTTGAATTTATTAGGTGAATGGATCAAAGAAACTGGTAACGAAAGAAAATCTACAGAAGCAAGACTACAGAAAATGGAAACTGCCTTCCATTTGACAAAACAAGTTTATAACAAAAAAGATTATAAAACAGTAGTCTTACCTGCAGCCCTTTATGCAGCAGAGACACTCTACGCTTTTCAAAACTCGTAGCGTTTTTCAAAACTCGTAGCACTTTTCAAATATTGTAACGCTTTTCAAAATTCGTAACGCTTTTCAGAACTCGTAACGCTTTTCAAAACTCGTAAAGCTTAACAAAACTCGTAACGCTTTACAAAATTCGTAACGTTTTTCCAAACTAGTAACAACATAAAACACTGAGAAATCAATTAGAGATTAAGCAACGCAAAATGATGCGACCAATTTTGGGACCAAGAATCAAAGACGGAATTTACCTCACAAAACCTAATGCTGACGTCTGTTTGAAAATTACTGAAAATATGACAGGCACAATTCGTATGAGAAGGATCCAATTCATGGGACATTTGGACAGAAGTTTTTGCAATGAAAAGTCAACACGATCCAATTGGTACAAACAGGTGGAAAAGGACTTGGCTGAATTAGGTTTTCCCAATCTCAAGGATCGAGAGGAAATTGGGAAAATCACTCATACACGGGGTTCTGAGGGAGAAGAGAGAAGATCTACCAGACACGTCTGGTCGCAGCAATGAAGACTCGCTCAATCGTTGCGCATGAAGAGTTATTGGGTAAACATCAAGGCCAATAAGTGATGATTCCGCGTGGTCCTAGGAGACCCATTCACTCAGAAGAAAAATAAATAAATAAATAAACAAATAAATAAAAGAACAAACAAACAAATCAAGTATAAATTAATTAATTAATTAATATGTAAAAATAAATAAATAAATAAATACAAATAAATAATAATGATAAAACAGGAATATAAACAATGAAATAAACAAATAAGTAAAATAAATAAGCATATAAACAAATAAGCAAATAAATAAACAAATAAATGAATTAATAAGTCAACAAATAAATAAACAAATGAAATTTAGATAAATAAATACTTATAAATAACAATAATAATAATAATAATAATAATAATAATAATAATAATAATAAGTAAACAAGCAAGCATACAAACAATTAAATAAATAAATAAATAAAACAAATAAACAAATAAATAAATTAATTAATTAATTAACAAATAAAGAAAGAAACATATAAATAATTAAACATATAAACAAATAAATAAAAACTAAAAAATAAAAATAAACAACCAAATAAATAAATAAACAAAAATTTTAAATACAAATCAATAAACAACAGATAAACAAATAATAAGATAAACAACTAATCAGATGAACAGATAATCAGATAAACAAATAAATAATAGTTAAATAGATACAGTACATTACTTAATTAATAAATGCCGCTTTCTGCGTCTCAGGGTATGAATTGGGACTCCAGCAACAAAGGTCCTGGGGTTCGATTTGCAGCTCTGTCAAGAAATTGAACTCAGGTCTGAGGGCTGGAACGGAATACACTCAGCCTCATAAGGCAGAACTAAGAAGAGGTGGTTATCGATTCCCTACTGAGACATTCTAGAATAATTGGTTTCCATGCTGGTATGGTTCCTAACTCAATTCTACGACCTGCTCCTTGCCAATCCTAGTCTCAATTACAAATACATACTCTATTGCAGACAACACAAAAGCGTAGGTTATCAGACAAAATCCTACATAGGGTGAAATGATCATGACATCACATACCCTTACATGAATTAACGACAGCTCAAAGAATAATCAGGTCATTATTGATCTGAAATAATTCCACTGCATCATACTTACAGACAGGTTTACGAACAGTGTAAACAGATCAGAGAGAAATAAAGCCGTGTGTGTGGTGTTGAGTTAATCCTCTTAAGTCTCGCGTGCGGTCCGGGTGTGGCCAATGGATTCTGCATTGAACGTGATGCGAGTCAACTCTGCCGCAATCGGGAATGTGCTAGACCGCATGCTATTGGTTATTTCCTTATCACTAGGACTAGGATTTTGGTGAAATTGCAACATTTTCTAGTAAGCCAGAGACCTTGTTCTTTGGGTATTTACATGTTTAGTGAGAAATTAAGGGGGATTTTATGGGGACAACTTTGCCACATCGCCATTTTAGGAATGTTTGACCAATAAATAACCTTTTGGCATTTTAAGTAATGTTTTCCACTTTTGGCCCAATACTAAAGGGCGCCAGGGAATGTTCTCCGCAGTGCCTACAAGCTGCTGCCAGAGATTATGTCACCAGTTACGTTGACAGCACGGCTTGCAACCATTCTGATTGCAAGGCTCAGCTCTTTTGGGTTTGTTAGGTAAGAAAATGGCGCTTGCTGGGAGGGCAGTTTGCATCTCTGTGTGGCATGGCAGGTGGCCTTGCCAATGAAGTTAAATGTTTTGTATATTCTTTTTGATGCTGTTTTGTTTTTATATGTATCTTTGACTTCTTGTTGTGGGTCCATACTGGATTATTTTGTATTAGAGTATCTGTCCGTTTTATCTTTGGAGATTGTAGGAAGCCATGTTAGTATCTGTTGAGATGGTTAGATGAGAAAAAGAAATATGATGGGTTTGGATTATAAAAGTGGATTGCTTATAGATAAAGAAAAAGCTGTATAGTGAGAACTATTACTGAATTAAATGAATACCTGTGTTCCTATGGTGAGGTGCAGGTTCATTTATGTCTTAATTGATGGTGATCTGAGTAATTAACGGTTAATAGAGGAATGTCCATCATATATATCAGGTATATGTACTATATGTCTGCCCTGTTGTTAAAATAAAATATCCCTTGCGAGTATAATCAACCACTACCCCGATAAGGAGAGAACGTACGGTCACAGGCTGTCGCTTATATCATAACAAACAGTCCGGGCAGGGACACCAAGAGCCCGCCGATGAGCCTAGCTTGGTGTCCTAGGCGAAACCCCACACAAGACACGGCACAAACCTAGAAGAATTGCTGAGTAGTAAACTTTATACTCACCACAGCCATTCATAACATACTGTTGCACTCTTCCAATAATCTAACTATACACACTGACGAGTTCAACAGCCCACAGCCCACACATGTGGCCTTCACCCTATCAAGGACACCGTGCTGCCAACTAAACTGATGACGCAACCTCTCTCAGCTGCACGTAGTCACTGCGGAGAACATTTCCTGGCGCCCTGAATTTATGGCATTTTTCCACTATTGGCCCCATACGCCACTTATGTGTTATTTATTGTACTTATCCTCTTCCCGCCTAATGAGTCACTTTTCCACTTTTGGCATAATACTACAGGGGATGTCTCATAAGTAGGGCTCGGATCGATATGCTCGATAAAATCTCCAGATATGCTCGAAAACCAGGCGTTTTATGCTCGATAGATATGTTCAAAAAACCATTATATGCTCGATAGATATGCTCGAAAACCCCTTTATATACGGTTAAATATGCAGAATATGCTCGAAAAACACCGTTAAAAACTATAGAAAGGAAAGTGAAACGAAAAAGACAATAACATACCTTTATATACGAGCTTTATTTTCTAATTGTATGTATGATGATACACTGCAATATACTCGCATTCCAGTTTTTCAAGTATATATAAGAAAAGTTATCTTATAAAAGTTGCAGTTTAAAAGTTCATTTACAAAATGTTCAGAATTAGGCGAGTCATTGAGGTAGATCTACATTGGTCTGTACAACAACATTGTTTTCTATGTTTTCAGCTTTGAATGATTTTCTTAAATAAATAAAAGTTTCAATGACGAAAGCGACCTCACTAAAGTTTAAAAACCTGCGGTTCTATTATTCGCACCAGATGGGCTTTTCAATAATTTTATTATTTCTGTTTTCGAACCTTATGGATGGTCAGGGCCCGAATCCGGGGTGGGTAATTCGAAGAAAAGCAAACTATTCGGACGAAAACCATAAGAATATGCATTTATATGCTTCTATTCTGAAAACCGCGGTTTATGCATTTATATGCTCGATAAATTTCAATTCTGTTGGTCCCAGAGAGGTGAAAATACCACCGAAAGGCTTTTTTCAATGTGTACTATTCAGGGGGAAAATATGTAAATATGCTCGAATCCGAGCCCTACTCATAAGTAATGTCGTTCTTTTAAGAAAAGTTTATATGGAAAGGTTACTGACAAATTAAACTATTCTTCAAACTATAGACCTTCAGATTCTGTGGTCTTGAACCATATTTCAGCGAGGTTTCTTATCCCGTGACGGTACCAGTCTCTGGGTTTTGATGCGAAGAATTCAGCGAGACCCACTTCCACAGCTTCAATGTTTTCGAAATTTCTTCCAAGCAAGAAATGGGCCATGGATCGGAAAATATAGTAATCTGAAGGTGCAAGATCAGGGCTGTATGCTCGATGTGGTAGCAGTTCAACTCCTCCCAATTCCTGAATTTTTGCCATGGTTGTTCGTGCAGTATGAGGTCTCTCATTGTCCTGCTGCAAGAGAACTCTATTTCGGTTAACTGATGCTGGGTATCTCTGTCTCAAAATTTATTGAACTCGTTCCAGTTGTTGAGAATAAAGATCCACATTGACTGCACACCCGGTTGGATCAAACTCCCAGTGAATAACTCCTTCAAAATTCCACCAGACACACATCACTTTGGGGCCAAACCGATCCATTTAACGATGATTTTGACAGGTTGACGGGGACTGAGGCACTGTTTTGAGGCGTCAGCGTTGCGTCATCACGTGACAATTCTCCTGATAAATTTATCATCGATGGGGTTACCGATAAGCTACGTTGAGCCTGTTCAGGGGTACATATCTACAGCTTCTGTTTGATTTTCCAAGGCGATGTATAGTATATTTTGATGCACCAAGTTCTTCTGACTGCCTACGAGTACTTCTTTGCGGATTTTCTTCCAAACCTCTGCGTGTATTCTCAATATCCCATAGTTTAGATATTCCAGAATGCGGTAAGTCTGTGGTGTTTTCTTCTCCAGTGTTGAAACGTTGGAATCATCGATGTGCCACACGCTCGCTAAAGACACCTTCTCCTTCCACTTCACATATTCTTCGAGCCGCGGCAGCAGCTTTGTAATCTTGTTTCCTGTAGTGCTTCAGAAGGACCCTAACCTCCAACTTTGTAAGTTCCATTTGTGGTTGCGTATCACCAACTGACGTCTAATAATAATATCGTATGGCGTCGGTGCCGGGTTCAAGCTTTATTATTTGACACCCAGAGGGTAGCTTGCATGTCGAATTTCGTTGTTCCTTGAGCAGTATGAAAGTCAAGGAGGTTAGATATCTAAGCTTTGAACACTATAGCTCTTTCTAGTAGAGAAATGAGGAACTTTGTGTTGGCGGAAACTCCCGAAGTTAATTTTGCCACTATGAACACAGCCTACTGAATTCAAATGGGTTCTTTAACATGCCAACATCGTATGACATGCAAGTCGTAATTTTTGTCGCTTTTCAAAAATCTCTTTTTGTGGCTTTTCAAAAATCACTTACCACGGCCAGGAGCGAACCTGAAAGCTTGGGGTTAGTAGACCGACACGTTAACCACTCACCCACCGTGCCAAGCTAACTGGCGACTGATACATTCTCGCAATATACGCAATTCTAGTCATGGCCTCCTGTAAATAGAATTGGCGAACCAAAGAAAACCAATTCTATCTTATTAAACACCAAACTTTAAAAACGACATTACTTATGAGACATTTTAATATTTATAGCATTTTTTCCACTTTTCACCCCATAAGCCACTTTCTTGGCTTTGTGTTTATCCTCTTAATACCCGGGAGAGATTTTGAAAAGTCCAGTAGGATATATGAAAATAGGCTATTTAGTTCTTCACGGAACTACAGGTTTTATATCACCTCAATCATCCCTGGAGCTAGCATCAGAAAAATACAGCTCATGCTTGAAACATTTTACCAGTCTAGCGAGCACATGATTCATATCAAAGCTACATCAGAATGCTATTACAAACTAGAAGTGAACCAGGTGAATCGGAAAGAGAAAGAGCGCGATTGCGTCAGGACGCAGCCAACTATAATGTTAACAGTACAGCACACTGCAGTTGTCGGGCCAGTGAATAGCTGTTGCTAAAAATGTGCAAGTAACAAAGGAAAACATGGAGCTGTCAACGGAGAGTACCCAATGCACCGGGATATGAATCCAAGCATTATATCATAATGGATGAGTATAAACGGGTACAGGATATAACGGATGATTAACGAAAAGTTATATACATAATATTCTATAAAAATCTTCATGTGAACTTCCCTTGCGCTCAGAACTAGCAGGACGTGGGTTGGCGACCTCGGGATCCCAACAGAGCACGGCATTGCTTCCTTTTACGAGGGAAGTTCCGAAAAAAAAAATGTTTTTCCCAGGGACCCTTTATTGCCAAACTGACACACACGACGGCATCATGAATTATACACCTTGCACCAATTTTTCGACATAGTCGACACCGACATTGTATTAAGAATGAGTATACATGTTTCGCACCAACGATGGATGCTTCATCAGCAATCAGAAAACAATCATAAAATATCATTAACTTAAATGGAGGAAATAAATTAAAGTCACCTATGAATTTACAGAAAGAACTCATAAACTCTTAATATTCGTAGGAAAAATAATAGTATCTACTAGCTTCTGCTAGCCTCCTGTCTTTTATCTTTCCTGTTGACCTCACTTGGACAACGCTTGTCCTCTTCTACCCCGTACTAGGGTATCGTTGACCTAGTGTGTGTGTTTTATTGGCCTAGATTTTCCTTTTTTGATACCATCACTTCTATTTCATGGTATTCCCTGTGTACCAAAATATGCCCTAAAAGAGGCAGGACGTCTGTAGCCCCACTACCCATGGTGCACCTTGGAATTAACCGTATGTATGTTTGAGTCTTCAGTCTTTTGACTGGTTTGATGCAGCTCTCCATACCTCCCTGTACTCATCTAATCGTTTCACCTCTACAGAGCTACCACACCTTACATCCGAGGCAATCTGCTTAACATATTCTAACCTTGGTCTACCTTTACAGTTCTTATCCTCAACCCTTCCTTTCATAACTAAGTATACTATTCCTGAGTGTCTTAATATGTATCCTACCAACCTATCTCTTGTCTGCATTAGCAGTCGCCAGAAACATCTCTCCTCTCCCACTCATCTTAATATATTTTCATTTGTTACTCTATCTACCCATCTGATCTTCATCATTCTCCTGTAACACCACATTTCAAACGCTTCCATTCTCCTCTTTTCTACTGAGCCAACAGTCCTAGTTTCACTTCCATAGAGTGCCACGTATCAGACAAAGGCT
The DNA here is from genome assembly GCA_946902985.2 of Meconema thalassinum. Lineage (NCBI taxonomy): Eukaryota > Metazoa > Arthropoda > Insecta > Orthoptera > Tettigoniidae > Meconema > Meconema thalassinum. Next base: position 151,561,088 of record OX336396.1, read on the forward strand.
TTCAAAAATGTCTTCCTAATACCTAAATCTATATTTGCTTTGTTTGTCCGAGCCAACTTATCCTCTTTGCTTCGTCCATCATTGGTTATTTTGGTTCCTAAGTAGGAGAAGTCTCCTACTCCGATGTCAATAGCGGTTTCTGATTTCTTTCCGTTGCATCCCATTATTTTTGTTTTACAGTACATTTATTGATTTTCATCATAAAGCATTAAGCGTAGGTATGCGAAGACCATTCCTTTCATTATTTCAATGTTTGAAAATATCAACGTAAGCAATGAGTAAAGCCCTGTGCGGATGCGGATATCCGCGTTTTTTTTTTTGCCATGTGGATATAGTTTGTATGGCTGTTCGGATAGTGGATACGCTGCGGATAATGTTTGGAGAAAATTTGTGGATAGTTTTAGAATACAAACCGAACTTGTCTAATATCATTATTAGAACCTGGATGTTTATGACATAGGCCTACTGTATCATATTTTTCCGCAGCGCAATGATTTTTTGGTTGGTTGGTTCTTAAGTTTAGGGGCTGCGACAACGGGGTCATGTAGCCCCGTGTACTTTGGGTGTGTGTAGAATCTGTCCGATAACCGGTGTTAATTGTGATGACTGTATTAGTGTGTGTTATCTGTTTTTTTAATTTTAAGTACTGCAACTTAGAATTTTTCAAATAGTTCCTACTTTTGCCGCCAAGCGCCGCCGTCAACGACCACTAGGCCAAGTTCAGTCGGCTCTTGGCAACGAACGTAGAAACCTAAGAGCGTTGTTTGCATTCCTAACCTATCCAATTTAGCTTCACACAGGTGCAATTAGTGGAAGGTTCTTTAACATGCCATACATCTATGACATGGGACCGCCGGCTTTACTTCCCCTCCGAAGGAAGGCATCCCTAAGACAAAATAATATAAGATGATGATTTAAGCTAATCTTATTCAAATTATGTCATTAATGCATAATTAACAGTCCGAGCAGGAAAGGGTTGCAATTCGGGCTGTAAAACATTCATTTTAAGCATGGCACATACAGTAACATACACAGCCTAGGGAACGACTTTGTCATTAAATGTCTAATTGAAAATATTATTGTAACGCGAGTAGATTCGGATAACAAACGTGCGAATGCGGAAAAAAAGTCGTGTGGATGCGGGGCGGATGTGGATAAGAGTTGTGCGGACGCGGAGCGGATGCCGATAACAGTTGCGCGGATGTGGGGCGGATGCGGGTAACAGTTGTGTGGATGCGGATACGTGTTGTGCGGATGCGGGGCGGATGCCGATAACAGTTGTGCGGATACGGGGCGGATGCAGATAAGAGTTGTGCGGATGTGGGGCGGATGCGGATAACGTTTTCTTTATCCGCGCAGGGCTCTAGCCATAAGGGAGCCAGACACCTCACTCGGGATATGTGATCTATGTGTGCCATATATGTGTAGTGTTGTTTATGGTACTGCACTAAGAATAGGAAGTCCCTCGGCTGCTGCCACTCTCTCTCCCAACTCGGCTACACTCGGGGTTTGAGGCAGGGGAAGGATTAAAGTGTTCACTCGTATTATTTATTCACCGGATATTAGGGCTAAATGCTCTGGTGGCAATATTTACAACTAGTACATTGTTTGTGGGATTTAAAATAGCGAGGGAATATGTCCATTTCTGACCAAGAGAATTCAAGCCGATTACAGTCATCATCATCTTCATTTCTCCTTTTCCAGTTGACACTGGGTGGGGACAAATATGGTTCCTCTCCACTTTGTTCTGTCGTTCCACCATTCCTCTTCCGACACAGTGTTCCAATCCAGGTTCCGCATCCAACGCATTCTTGGTCTTCCTCGCCCTCTCTTACCTGTCATCCGTCGTTCCAGTGCTCGTCTTGGTAGCCTTACTTCATTCCTCCGTTTGACATGTCCAAACCATGTCAATCTGTTTTGCTCCAGTTTGTCATTTAGTTTCTCTACTCCCAGTTCTTTGCGTATATCTTCATTTCTCACTCTGTCCCTCCTCGTATTCTGGACCATACTTCTCAGGAATCTCAACTCTGCTGCTTGTACTCTGCTCCCAACCCTCTTAGTCATTGTCCAAGTTTCTGCTGCATATGTCATTATAGGAACATAATATGCTTTGTACATAACTTCTTTAGCCTTAATTGGTATATCCTTGTTCCATACTAGTCCCCGAAGCTGTTGGTAGAAAGCACTCTCGAGTTGTATTCTTCTGCTAATTTCCAAATCTAGTCTTCCATATTCAGTCAGTTCACTTCCCAAGTATTTGAAGTGTTTCACCACTTCCAATTCCTTATCTCCTACTTTGATTACTCCTTTTCCTTCTTTCTTATCTCTACTCATCACCACTGTTTTACTCTTCTCCACATTTATCTTCAATCCCCATTGCTCAATCTTTTCATTTATTACGTCTAACTGTTCTTGTACCTCCATCTCATCCTCGCCCCAGATTACAGTGCAGAAGAAAAATTCGAAAATTTCTGTACACACTAATCAATTTTTAATCAAATAAATACCAAATATCAGTCAATTTACGGTTCCTTATGGTAATAAATAAATAAAACGCACAAATTGAGCAAAAATTACAGATCACAGTGTGATAACAAGTGGCCCACACTGCTCTCGTATAAAATTCTATGATTGATTTGGGAAGTTCCTTTGCAATTGACAACGTGATATCGTTCGCATTAATTGTCACACGCAATTGCCATCTGGATCGTGGAAGGACTTGACTTTGCATATCCTGTGGTGATATCCATGCACTGCCAGCACGTCACAAAATGTCATTACTACCTGTTTAAGTACGTAAAATGGGTGATTTCCTCTGTTATGCCTTTGTTAACTTGCTTTAAAAACGTCACATTTTCCCCAAATTTGTTGCTACAAAAATGAATCATTACGACTAACATCACTCTTCGTCTTTGTACAATAAATTCCCGTTTGTAGTTCAGTACTGTAATGTTCACACTTGTAGATGAACTATGCTAAATTTATGTTCGTCTCAAGACCTACAAGAAGCTTGAGCCTTTATTCTAAGCCGCTCCAGATTTATGCTGTTTAAAAGTATTCACAGAAAAGATACACAAAACATTACGAGATCCTATAAGGCTTCGTGAAAATATCAGACTCCCTAGTGAAAATGAAAATCCATAGTCTGCTTCCAGTCGACTGACCGGGTCAGGGAATGGAATTAATGAAGCCCCAATCTAGCGGCGAGGATGTGAACTGTGCCGGCTGCCGAAGCCTGTCGCAGTCCCCTGGTGAAATGATTAAATGAATGGCAGATGAAATGAAATGATAGTGGAGAGTGTTGCTGGAATGAAATTGTGACAGGGAAAACAGGAGTACCCGGAGAAAACCCTGTCTGCCTCCACTTTGTCCAGCACAAATCTCGCATGGATACTCCGTAGTATTAGTGTAATATGTAGGGCTCGGATTTTTAGGGAAAAAATATGTTTTTATATAAACACATATTTTAAGATATTTTTTTCTATAAATACATAAATTCCTGCTGTTCGCTTATTAGCACAAACAGATACATAATATTTATATATTTTTTAAATCAGTATGATATATCTTTCAGTTTATTGAAATTTTGTTCCGTGTTACTTCAACGGGGAAGAACCTGTGAGCCTATGTCAGCTAGCAACTATGTAAGTCTTATCTTGTCACCCCATGCCACTCACTGTGGAAGCCGGGAATTTCCTTGCCCACAGCCATATTGCACCACATGCTAGACTTCCCTCCCCCAGCTACCTGGAACCAGTGTCACTCACATGCAGTTCACTTCTGGCGCAGTGAAGTGTAAGGCAGTACTACGATGCCTAAAGTAAAAACAACTACAAGTTATCGTCTGTTGCAGAATTTAAAGATAATTTTACTTCTGTTCTGCCAACCATATGGGAAAGCAATCAAGGCTGAACAGTGATTTCAAGTTAAACAACACCTCAAAGGCAAGAAACATATTGCCGCAGTTTCGCGCCTTCAGAATAAGTGTTTCGCGATAATCGTAGGTCATTTGTGATGGACAACCTGAAGATGTATCTCGTCGTGTATTGTAATGATTCAGCAGTCAGTGAGACATAGAATAAATTGCATTCGTGAGTACTGCATATTGTTCATATTCACATTAATAAACTAAATTATAATTAAATATTTTTACCTTTTTATCACATATTTCAGGTATTTTTAATACGTAAAAAATAAATATTTTCCCGATTATTAGCACCTAAAAATCCGAGCCCTAGTACTAGGCTATGTCTCACAGCGCTACCGTCCTCCGATGTCAGTGCCTGTGCTTCCTAGCAGTAATTGCAGCTCCTGGAAGTGCACCAGCTGTCTGGGTGCGGGCATGTATGATCCAATAGGCGCGGAATGTCTCGGTCAGTGCCGTAACGAGAAGAGGGGGGAGTGACCGCGCATCCCTCATCTCATCTGAAGCTCAAGAATTATCGCTCATCATTCACTTGTAAGAACAAGGTTAGTGACCTCACATTCCTTTTCAAGGTCTATCTTACAAACATTTTACATTTCCAAATCATCTTTTCTTCTCAATTTTCCGACACTATGTAGACCAGGATGGTCAAGTGTGGGCTATTTACATTTAAATGTGACAGCGCAGCGTTTGGACGTCTGAGAAAAGGGTATTTTTAGTGGCTTCGGTGGCGTAGTTGGTAGCATGCTGAGCTTCTATGCCCAAGATAGCGGGTTCAAACCCAGCCGAAGCCGTCGGATTTTTTAAGAGCGTTAAAAATCCCTCAGTATGCCTTCCTTCGGAGGGGAAGTAAAGCCGGCGGTCCCATGTCATAGATTTATGAAATGTTAAAGAACTTTCCAATAATTACACCTGTGTGAAACTAAATTGTATAGGTTAAGAATGTAAACAACGCTCTTAGGTTTCTACGTTCGTTGCCAAGAGCCGACTGCGCTGGCCTCTAGTAGTTAAGTTCTGAACTAGGCCTAGTAGTCGTTGACGGTGGCGTTTGTTGGCAAAAGTAGGAACTATTTGAAAAATTCAATCTTGCAGTCCATACTTGAATTTAAAAAAAAACAGATACACACACTAATACAGTCATCACAATTAACACCGGTTATCAGACAGATTCTACACACACCCAAAGTACACGGGGCTACATGACCGCGTTGTCGCAGCCCCTAAACTAAGGAACCAACCAAACCAACCAAAAAGGGTATTTGATCTTTTTACTGAGCTGTCTAAAACAATGCTGAAGTACATAGAAACTCCGGACGGGTCACCCCGTCTTCAAATATGTCATTTTTATTTTGCATCTTTTTGCATTTTTTGCTATTTTTCCATTTTAAGAGCATTTTCTTAATTTTGGTAGAATTTTGTTTGTCTTATTTTAGAGAAATCTGCCTTTTAAGGTCATCTTTTTCTAAGTTAGTTATGTCACAGCTTTATATGAGGGAGTTACGTCTCTCAGAGCAGCTGATACAAGATAATTTAAAATATTGAAATATTGATTCCATTTCCTTAATCAACCTAGTGGAAACTAGTCTTAGCAACAATCGTGGCGAAATTGCTGCGGTTATTGCATCAAAACTGAAAAATGTGCTGGACAAAAACACCGTGTATAAAACATTATGCAAAATTTCAGACACTATTTCTGGTGAAAACTACTACATGGATGGGATTGAGGAGGATTTAGCGGCAAACGACCTTCCTCTCTTCAAGTACGCTCCGATCACATCAGTTGATGTTGAACGCAGCTTTTCGAGATATAAAAACTTGTTGGCTGATAACCGCAGATCATTTACATTTGACAACTTCTGAATGCAGTACAACTCAGACTAAAGTTAACATAAACCTTTTGTTAAGTGCTAGAAATCTATTTTGATTGACTTTCCAGTTTGAGCTTAAGATGTCATTTTTGAAATATTGGTGAGTTTATTATTAAAAGATCATTTTCTACATTGTATAGTGCATTTTGCGAATTTTTAGGACATTTACTGTATTACAGTCATTATTGAAAATGTTAAGTGCATCTTTTAAACTTTTTTACGGCTTCAACATCCGGGCTCTATTGATAACCATGACTTCCAGCTGCATGTGTACCAAGCTGTTGTAATACCATCTGTGCTGTGTAGTTGCGAAACCTGGACTACCTACAGAAGGCACAAGTACCGGCAGTTAGCTCTGCACTTCCCCACCCCACTCTCCCGGTACACCATAATAACTAGGACTCGGATTTTTAGGTAAATAATAGTACATTATGCAACGAGCCTATAATGGCTATAATTAAGACACGAGTATTTTTTATAAAACGAGCGTATGCGAGTTTTATAATTTCCAAACGAGTGTCTTAATTACCATTATAGGCGAGTTGCATACGACTGTTTATGTTCGACGATAATTATAATTTTATTATGTGTTTTAACATAAATATTCATAAATATCTGTTGAGAGTCAGCCACAAGAATTTTGCTATCGGAGAGCGAGACATCTCTCTGTCTTTCAAGATCTTTGAACGACCGACGCATGCGCTCTGTGTGCTTTCAATGCCATATGCAAGCCATATGTTTACCTCTGCCGTCCCTCAGTAATATTGTCACCGGAGTCGTTTGAATGCGCTGTGTAGAAATTAGTGTTGGTGATTTTAAGGTACAGTGCTATTTCTTGTTTCATATTCGCCAGTTTAGTTACGCGAACATATGGACGGTGCGTATTCCATGTCGGTAATTTATTATAGTTCGATGTTGTGTTTATGTCCGACATGTTGGATTTTGAGCGCATGCGTGAAGGTATCGTTACCTAATTGGTCAATGAACGAGCTCTGATTGGCTGGAGAAACTGTATCATAATGAAAATAAGTGTTATAATGACCATCATTATGACACCGTTTTCTGACACATAATAGTGAGGGTCGAACATAAATATTTTTTTATGTAAATACATATTTTAAACATTTTGTCTATAAATACATAACTTCCTGCTTTTCACTTATTAATTTATAAAAAGTCATAATATTTATATTTTTTAAATCAGCATGCTAGATACTCCAGTTTATTGCATGTTTGTTCTGTGTTACTTCAACGGGGAATAACCTGCGAGCTATCTAATCTTCATGCAGAGCGTATGTAGGCTTGCAACTGTGTTATTCTTAACTTGTCGCCCCGTGCCACTCACTGTAGAAGCCGAAGATTTCCTTGTCCATTGCCATATTCCACCACGTGTTAGACCTTTCCCCCAGCTACCTGGAACCAGTGTCACTCACATGCTGTTCAATTCTGGTACTGTGAAGTGTAAGACAGGCCTACGATGCCTAAAGTAAAAACAACTACAAGTTATCGTTAGAGCCCTGCGCGGATAGACAAAACGTTATCCGCATCCGCCCCGCATCCGCACGACTGTTATCCGCATCCGCCCCGCATCCGCACGACTGTTATCCGCATCCGCCCCGCATCCGCACGACTGTTATCCGCATCCTCCCCGCATCCGCACGACTGTTATCCGCATCCGCCCCGCATCCGCACGAGTGTTATCCGCATCCGCCCCGCATCCACGCGATTTTTACCCACACGTTTGTTATCCGAATCTACTGGCATTACAATAATATTTTCATTGTGTTGCTTTATTTTATACTATCTTTTAGACATTTGAGCAGCAAGTCGAACCCTTAGGCTATGTACTGTACAGTATGGCATGTGCTATGTCTAAAAATGAATGTTACACAGCCAGAATTGCAACCCTTTTCAGTTCGGAGTGTTGATTATCCTTAATGGCATAATTTGAATGGGATTAGCGTAAATCATCATCTTACATTTGTCATGAAAAACCATAACGGTAAAATATCCGGGCCCTAATAAGGGAGAGTGGGGGAATTGTGCGCACTTAAGCCAGAATCGGTCTTGTGATGATGAAATAATAGATAACACAACTGTAGTTATGAATAATGGAGCCTTAGTAACTCTATATTCGATGTGCAGAAACAAATTTAATTCAAAAATAAATTTGGTGGACTATAATTCGAAATCTCGCAAATATGCATTTGCGCACGATTACCCACCCCGCAGGGCAATCATGCGCATGGGTTGGGAAATTGTGCGCACGGGATGAGTGTTGGAAAGCCATACTAATACAATGTCAATTGGCAGAAACTTGCACTGTGCATTAACATTAGAGTATTGCAATGCTTTTTACAAAAGTATAACAATGCAATGAACTAAAATTCTGCAGTTTTGGATATTAGAATAAAATATCTTCGTTTCGTCAGCATTAAAGGAGGCAATCCAATTTAGGCTTGTTCCTTCAGGTTGTCTCAACGTTAATGCAGGATATCTCTTCAAGAACTCATACAACCTATATTTCCCTGTTAGACTTTTAACTTTATGGAAATTATGGGGAATCTTATTCTCCTCTGCAAACTTGAACTCGAACCGTCTGACAAGCTTTGTGGGCGTTAAGCCATAAAATAATTTTGCCAATGTCAAAAGGTATTCGGATAATTATGACTCCATTTCGTTGGTAAAACAGCTATACGGACTTGACGAGGTGGAGCAAGACCATTTTGCAGCAACTGCTTTGGTAGGATTGACTGGGGAAAGTTGAAACCTCTCCCCACTTCCCTTATTTTCCTCCCATCATCCCTAATTGCACGTCGAGATTTCTGCACATTTTCTGCTGGGTAGGAGTTTTTCTCCGTTTTCCGCGTATAATTTCTTGGCATCTGGAGAACAAACACGAAATATTATGCCATTAATGTCGCATTGTATTTGTAGTCTATTTGTAGTACTTGTACAGTAAAGTCTCGCGAACTCGGCCTCGTGTGGACCGAAGGGAGGCCGAGTTCACGAAAATGCCCGGTTATCGGGAAATGTGTTAAAAATAAAGCAATAAGCGGTTTGTTTTGGTTTAAAAGTAATGCAATTCAGTACATGTATTTGTTTTTAACAGAAACACAAGTGTTAGAACGATTAAGCCACTGCAATTGCAGTACTTGAATATATAGTACAGTACTGTACTAATGTGCTGCATAAAAATCAAGGAAAACAATTACTGTAAATTACTAAAGAAACTTAGAAAAACTAGGTCTACAAATTATTTTTATAATTTAGGCCTATGTACAAAACAATTCCCGTAGGCAAATAGTCTTTTCAATTAATGAAAATTACCATTTACGTTTTTGCAAAAATGTAAATAGGCTAATGTTCTTTTGCTTTTCGCTTTGAAACCTGAAGACGGCGAAGAATGCGCAATCAAATAAATACAACGCTCTGCGCGAAAACCGTTTGTATACATCTTACTGCCAACAGTTTGTGCATTTACAGTACTGTACAGTACAGTACCTGTATTTATCAGGTCGTCGTTACTCTTCTTACTGTGTACTGTAGGTCAACGTGCTTCGCGTCGATAATTCCATTGATGGAGAAGACGAAAAAAAACCCAACATAATAACGCTCTGTGCGGAAACACAAAAACAAACAAAGAACATGATTTTTTTTCTCCTGTCAGGGTGGCCGAGAAATCCGGAGTGCCGGGTTACCGAGTGCCGAGTTTGCGAGACTCTACTGTATCATATATGATCTGCGCACCATACACCACGCTGCTTTTAAAACGTAACTCACTGAATCCCGGTAAACGAATCTATTATATTGACAAAACAAGAAACACATGCAAAACCATTGTACACACTGGCATTTAAAACTACATTTAATCTTTAATAATTGAATCACAACTGTAGGCTTACCTTCTTATTTGCTGGCTGCAGAAAATAACATGCAACGTGGTAAGTTTCTTCATCCAAGCCTCCGGTTATCACATAGCGACTGGCATCATGCTGACTGTCCCTATCTGATAGGTACGATGACAGCTTTATACTCCGTGAGCTGCCTGAATAGGATTGACATTTCGCCGGAAATTCCACGTCAGTCATCACCCCTCAGCGCCTTGACCAATCGATGTTCGCATAGTTGATGTCATAATTCTCTGCGTTGCAATATTACAGCCCACGTGCTTCAGTGCCTGGTCAGCCGAATCTCTGGCTTGTACAGTTTGGCAATCTCGTTCTCAGACCACATGGCGGGATGAGAACTGTCAATCCTATTCTGGCAGCTCACAGAGTATAGGGTAGCAGTGAACTGAGTTGCTAGTTGTACTACCAACACGAAAAACATCGGTGCGCACGATTACCCGCTGCGCACAATTACGCAACTTCCCCATGATATTCAACAAGTTCGGATTGTATTCTAAAAACTATCCGCAAATTTACTCCAAATATTATCCGCAGCTTATCCGCTATCCGCACAGCCATGCAAAGTATATCCGCATGGCGAAAAATGTTGCGGATATCCGCGGGTTTATCCGCGGATATCCGCAACCGCGCAGGGCTTTAGTTATCGTCTGCAGCAGTATATTGCAGAATTTAAGGATAATTTTACTTCTGATGGGGGCGTTCTGTTCTGCCAACAATGTGGGAAAGGAATCACGGCTGAACAGCGATCTCAAGTTACTCAACACCTTGAGGGCAAGAAACATATTGCCGCAGTTTCACGCCTTCAGAAGAAGTGTTTCGCGATAATCGTCGGTCATTTGTGATGGACAACCTGAAGATGTAGGCTATCTCCTTGTGTATTGTAATGCTTCAGCAGTCAGTGAGACATAGCATAAATTGCTTTCGTGAATACTGCATATTGTTTATATTGTCATTAATATACTAAATTATAATTAAATATTTTTGCATTTTTGTCACATATTTCAGAAATATTAAATACATAAAAATTATTTTTTTCCAGATTCTTAGCACCTAAAAATCCAAGCCCTAATAATAACAATAACCCCTGGCACTACAGCCCATGAAGGGCCTGGGCCTACCAAGCGACCGCTATCCAGCCATTTGGCCTGCAGATATTGGGGTGACACGTGGTCGGCGCATCGGGTCCCCTCGGCCGTTATTCTGTACCATCAGCGTTGCATCAGGAGTATTCTCGGAGTTAAGTGGCTAGACCGACGCACTAATATCAGTGTCATGGAGGAAGCTTATACTACCAACATTGAGGCTATAATATTAAAACATCAGCTTCGATGGCCAGGACATATTGTTTGCATGCCTGAATCACGTCTCCCAAAACAAATATTTTACTTCCAGTTGAAGGTCGCACAGAGAAAGCAGGGAGGGCAACAGAAACGCTTCAAAGATGTTTTGAAATCCGATTTAACCAAATGTCAAATCGACATGGACAAATGGGAGACTACGATATCAAATCATCAAGCCTCGTCCCCCAATGTCCCTTATGTTTCGAACAACATAGGCGAAGACGAGAAACTGATAAGTACAATGCGAGGAATTATTATTATTAGTATTATTATTAATGGGTTACTTTTAGGACACGTAGAAAGTTGTTCTAAGTCGATATACTGTAGCCTATAAGGGTACAATACTTCGCTTCATTGATGGATTATTTTGTTTCGGGAGGCGCCTGTTTGAATTGTATTTCCTTGAAACAAGTACTTATGCAGTGAGGGCCCTCCCTATAGAACGGAGCTTTGCAGAGGCCGTGACGTGGCTAGGTCGCAATGACTCACCGTCCGATTTATAGCATGCACTAATTATAACAGTGGGTCGGGACGCCCAGGATGCTATCACACCATTTATTACATACGCAGGTGGCAAGATACCTTAGTTGTGATAATTACGACTGGTTGTGAAGTACTGTAGCCTACCTCGTATCCCGTGAACATGGTTAGGTATAGAACAAAACATCGAATTTTCCTAGTGGAAACTTATCTTCTGAGGAATAAGTTTGCAGTAAATGTGTTCGTAATTTTTAGCGCCGTGCGATTTTTACTTGTAGGGGAACCTCAAACAAAAGTTATACAGAAACATTCCGCGTACTCTGGAGACTCTCGAGAATGAAATAACTGCACTGATACGAAATATCAGTGAGGATAAATTACAGCAAATGTACCAAAACTTCCTACGTCGATGCAAAGTGTGTTTAGAAAATGGAGGACAGCATTTCCAGCAACTACTCTAAGTTCATGTAAGTAATGACTAGGGCTCGGATCGATGTGCTCGATAAAATCCACAGATATGCTCGAAAACCATGTGTTTTATGCTCGATAGATATGCTCGAAAAACTATTATATGCGGTTAAATATGCAGAATATGCTCGAAAAACACCGTTAAAAACTATAGAAAGGAAAGTGAAACGAAAAAAACAATAACATACCTTTATATAAGAGCTTTATTTTCTAATTGTATGTATGATACACTGCAATATACTCGCATTCAAGTTTTTCAAGTATACATAAGAGAAGTTTTCTTAGAAAAGTTGCAGTTTTAAAGTTCATTTACAAAATGTTCAGAATTAGGCGAGTCAATGAAGTAGATCTGCATTGGTCTGCACAACAAGACTTTTTTTCTGTTTTAGTTTTGAATGATTTTCTTAAATCAGGCAATACAAGTTTCAATGACGAGAATGACCTCACTAAAATTTAATGACCTGCGGTTCTATTATTCGCACCAGATAGGCTTTTCATTAATTATTTCTGTTTTCGAAACTTAAGGATGGTCAGGGACCAAATTCAGGGGGGGGGGATTTTAAGAAAAACAAACTATTTAGACGAAAACCACAAGAATATGCCTTTATATGCTTCTATTCTGAAAACCGCGGTTTTATGTATTTATATGCTCGATAAATTTCCATTCTGTTGGTCCCAGAGAGGTGAAAATACCACCGAGAGACTTCTTTCAATGTGTACTATTCATGAAAAAATATGCTCGAATCCGAGCCCTAGTAATGATGATTGTTAAATACGTTTTAGGGACAGATAACCTCGTAGTTCCGCCCCTTAAAACAACAATAACTAACTAACTAACTCACTTTATTAGAAAAGTCTGACGACCTCTTTGAGTAGGTAATGAGAAAGCTTCACCACAAAGCAATCCCTGTTCTACTCATGGTTCGTAAAACTCAAATGTCAATTTTTAAACCGATATGGTAATCAGAGTCTTGTTCCTGCCGAACAAGACTAACTAACACCATATGTAAACAGAAGAGGGGGGATCCAACACAATTACCATATTACACTTTACGCAAATACAATGTAAATAACATCAACCAACCCCACGAAATACATAACGAAATTCTAATTGCAGAGCAGGGCAATTTAATATTAATTGAATATTAATTAAATTACATTATATTGAGGTGATTATTAGTATTATTTATCACAAAAACAATAACAATAATAACAACAACAAAAATAACCTAAACACCCAAAAAATAAAAATAAAAACCAGAAACAAGAAAAACAAGAAAAAGAAAACAAGAAAAACAAAAACAAAAACTAGATGACCTTTGTGAGAAGTGTCGCATGTGTTAAGCCACCCGCCCGGCTTCACTGCTACGCGAGCTTGACGCGACACAGTTCTGGCAGGGTCTATTGTCATTTTTTAGCCTATTTTCAATTTTGAAAAAATAGGCTTATGAGATCACCTTTTGTCCGTGTGTGTGTGCGTGTGTGTGTGTGTGATTCGTGTGTGTGTCCCCCCCCCCCTAATAAAATCTAAACGGCAGTAGTGATTTCAATGAAACTCGGAAAGTTCATAGCACTATTCCCGGCGACCTCGACCGTGCCCTTCAAATTTTGTTACGACTCACCAATCCAACATGGCGGCTGTGCGAAATATTTTACCAGCATTCAATATCTCCGAAACTATTACCGATATTACCCTGACATTTTCTATGGTGATAGAGGGAACTACTATAAGTTCACTTATGTGACTTTTGAAAACCTGGTAACTACAAAACGAACATGGCGGCCAAGCGAATTCGCGACTTTTAAATAGACGTTTCTTGCGATTTGACCAACCAAACGCAATGAAACTTGGTACAGTATATGTTTATATACATTGTAATGCACCGACATCTAACTTCGTTCAATTGTTTACATAATCACAAGATGGTGGATGTGCGAAATATTTCACCGGCATTCTATATCTCTGAAACTATTAGCGGTATCTCCCTAAAATTTTGTACTGAGATAAAGGGCACTACTGGAAGTCCATCTATAAGATTTTCAAAAACCGGTTAACTACAGAACGAACATGGCGGCCAAGCGAATTAAAAATTTTAATAGACCTTTCTCGCGATTTAATGTTCCAAGCGCACTGAAACCTGGTACAGGAAATATTTATACACATTGTAATCCACTGGTATCTAATTTAGTTCAATTGTTTATATAACCTCAAGATGGCGGTAGTGCGAATTTTAAAATTAAGTTTTTATTTCTTGTGATGTAGTCATGCGATCGAAGTGAAAGTTTGAATAATTAACCTACGCAATAATTTTCCTTTCATGGTACATGACTCTATGGCCTATACATTTAACAATCCAACATGGCGACCATCCGAAATATTTAGACGATACTGAATATCTACGAATCTATTTTAGCAATCAAACTGCATTTTTTAATGTTCATAGGGGCTATGAACTTAAGTTCACCTATAGGACTTTAAATAACCTGGTGATCACAAATCCAACATGGCGGTGACGCGAATTATAAATATTCACATGGACGTTTCTCGCAATTTAACCATCCGCGTGCAGTGAAACTTGGTACAGTAAATCTTTATCCGAATGTTAATCCACTGGCATCTAATTTATTTCAATTGTTTCCATAACCTCAAGATGGCAGCTGTGAAAATTTTTTAAATCTCCTTGTTTTTTCTTGTGTCCTAATTATGCGATTGAAGTTTGAATACTACACGTTTCACAATAATCTGCATGTAACAGTACATAACTCTAGGACCTACATATATAAAATCCAACATGGCGACCATCCGAAATATTTAGTCGGTTCTCAATATCTACGAATCTATTACAGCAATCAAACTGAAATTGTGTATGTTAAATAGTGGCAATTAATGGGATGAGTGCGCCCCATGTGTACAGACTACCCGCCTGGCCCTAGTGCTATGCGAGCTGTACGTGACACAGTTCTGTAGGGGCTATCATCTTGTTTATTTGTTTAAAAGCACTTTATAAACAAATAAATATATTTCCATTGACTTTTCAAGAAATGCAAGATTCATCCTGTACTATTGAGACGATTTGGAAGATTTTGGTACAAACCATACCTTCTGACTCCCTCTAGTTCAGGAGCTTGAGTTTTGTGAAACGTACACCTTAGCGTATTATATAATAAGATATGAATGAAAATCCACAGCCTGCTTCCAGTCTCCGACCGGGTCATGAATGGAATGAATGAAGCCCCCATCTAGCGGCGAGGATATGAATTGTGCCGGCCGCCGAGGCCTGACGCACTCCTCTGGGGCAATGAATAAATGAATGACATATGAAATGAAATGATAGTGGTGAGTGTTGCTGGAATGAAATTTTGACATGGAAAACCGGAGTACCCGGAGAAAAACCTGTCTGCCTCCGTTTATAATAAGATATACATAATTATATTATTATTATTATATGGCGTGTGGTTTCCAAAGATGTCTGGTGCAAGACTTGCGAGTTGACACCCATGGTTAACCTGAGTATCGTGACGAGAAAGGTGTGTCGACGAAGACGTCACCAACACCCAGTTTGCAAACTAATAAGGGAATTAACCGTAGGATGTTAAAAATCCCTTGGCTTAGTTGGGAACAGGGCCTGAGTCCTATCGAGCAAAAAATTACCATGTCTGAACTTCTAAATTTTCTTCCCGAGGCTAGTGAACCCCGAATCAGTCCTCAAACCCTAATTATTGTGGTAAGGTGAAGTACCGAGGACCACCTGGAAGAGACAGGGAGCTGGCTGGAGTGAGCAACACACGGGGAGAGACGAATGAATTGTCTGGGGACAGAACACGTTGGGGAAATTTTGTCGAGGTCCTGTGTTTCGATTAAAGAAGTTAATACTCTAATTGCTTTGTGAAAAATTATCACACGTATTCCTCTAAAAATGTAAATTGCTTTTATTAAGAAAAAAACTCAAACAACTTATTGTCCAGAAAGAAACAAAATCCATAAGCTATTTCAATAACTAACCAATAATGACTAAATATAAACATTTAACATTCAGTATCAGCCGGAAAATCTTTCAGAGAATTAGTGACAAAACCACATCAATTCCTAATTTAATTGTTTTGATTTGTTTCCAACATTTGTGGTTTAAATGTACCTTTTATAAACGATTAAAAGAAAGACATTTAATTCAAGTTCCTCCGGTACACTGACAAATTATTAATATCGGATCATGGATATGTTTTTCAGATTTAGATGGCATACTAGTTGCCTTGGTAACCATATAGGAGGCCTAGATGGCCTTTACACTTCAGATTTTGATGATTAATACTTGTTGCCTTGGTAACCATATAGGGGGCCTAGATGGCCTTTATAGCCTACTTCAGATTTTGATGATGAATGCTTGTTGCCTTGGTAACCATATAGGAGGCTTAGATGGCCTTTTTAGCCTACTTCAGATTTTGATGATGAATACTTGTTGCCTTGGTAACCATATAGGAGGCCTAGATGGCCTTTTTAGCCTACTTCAGATTTTGATGATGAATACTTGTTGCCTTGGTAACCATATAGGAGGCCTATATGGCCTTTACACATCAGATTTTGATGATGAATGCTTGTTGCCTTGGTAACCATACAGGAGGCCTAGATGGCCTTTATAGCCTACTTCAGATTTTGATGATGAATGCTTGTTGCCTTGGTAACCATATAGGAGGCCTAGATGGCCTTTTTAGCCTACTTCAGATTTTGATGATGAATACTTGTTGCCTTGGTAACCATATAGGAGGCCTATATGGCCTTTACCCATCAGATTTTGATGATGAATACTTGTTGCCTTGGTAACCATATAGGAGGCCTATATGACCTTTATAGCCTACTTCAGATTTTGATGATGAATACTTGTTGCCTTGGTAACCATATAGGAGGCCTAGATGGCCTTTATAGCCTACTTCAGATTTTGATGATGAATACTTGTTGCCTTGGTAACCATATAGGAGGCCTAGATGGCCTTAAAACCCCTACACACTATCATACCAGACCAGACCAGCAGACGGTCGGAAAAAGTAGCTGATGGGCGGGCAGTTCGATAGTGTGTAGGCCTGTCTGACGACCAATTCGGTCTGCGCAGACCGTCTGACGGTCTGGCTGGAAAACCTTCAGACCACCAGACTGCCCCTCGCCTGTCTGGTCTGGTCTGATAGTGTGTAGCGCTGTCTGGCCGACTGGCGGACATGGTGGCGATAGTTGCCCTCCTAATAGCTAAGATCATGTCATCGGGCTTGTCACAGTTCGAGTAAACTATTATTTTAACTCACCTAAGAGCATACAAGATATCACAAGACGAGACTAGGTACCGAAGAAATATGCATCAATAATTTAGTCCTACCTGAATTAATTTATCTATATAGTGCTGACCTTGAATTATAGGTTTCTTCGTCTTCACCCAATGGGCAGCTACAATAGTCTCACTCTTTTTGTGGTTGAATAAGAAGCTTTTAGGCGAGTTATCAGGATTTGTATTTGAGTTCAGTAATTATAGGTAAATATTATTAGCAAGAAATCACAGATTCCGAAGTAGGAGAGAAGAAAGTACCCGGTTACTTCCCAGCACATGAAGAGCATTTGTGTACACAATCGGAATGAGAATAGTTGCCTGAAATAATCAAACCAACGCCGTATAGATACAGCTCAATTAAGACCTCTCATGGAATTGTCTGAAATCTCGGGTAAAACATCACGCCGAATTAGTTAATTAAAACACGCAAAGACGTCGTCGTGTGGATATCTGAACATAATTACTGTATTTAGATTACTACACACAAGGGACACAATAATACGTTACCATTGAACCTATTAAACGTTCGCTTTTACCGTTTGGAATAGTTGTACGTTGGAAATAGTTGATTTAGTAAAGTAGATAGGCAAGCACCATCTCCCTCTTACAGAATTATCGCGGCACACCATCTCGCAATATAAGTACATAATTGGCAAGGTACCCATAACACTTTATTACACACATCATAATTAAAAATAACTTGCAAGATGTAAGAATCACAAAATTATGAATAATGACGGAACACAATGAGTTCACTGTTTGGCACAGAGGAAACATCTTCCTTAACCAATAAAACAGAAGTTCACTGTTAGTATACAAGGCAGTGTAGATCATCTGAAGACTAGTAAGGATTTATGGAGGCATATGTTGCTGAGCGTTCAAGATAACGTCAACGGTTTGGTCTAGCCGTAGATGCTCTTTGCGTTTTCCCTTTACGTACCTACTTACTGTAAGTTCGACACTACTGACGTGTACTGAGCTATTATTATATTGTCACTGACTAGCAAATCATTGCTGTGTATATTCTTGAAACACTTCTATTGCTGCTTTAGTATTAGGTACCGGGACTTCAACATCTCCAGTAAATGACACAATGCCATCGGTCGACCGAACAATCATCGCACAAACGAACTACTCCATAATAGGCGTATTATCAAATATTCACATACGATTGCAGTACATTAACGCGAACTGGACTTTACAGACATACTGAAGACACTACAATTTACAGATGAACGATAGTTTATCCCAACTTGCATCAAACGAAGCTAATCAAAGCTAATATTGTAACCCAGCATCGAATGTAAACAAACAATATGTCGGGCTGCTGCATACGCCATTTTCAAACTTTCGATACCTGCATTAAGGTCTGAGTATTGTAGTTGGCCTTGATACAACTGAGGTCTGGAGGTCTGGTATGATGTTGTGTATGCAAAACCGTCCCCCGACCTAGCAACTTGCCCGTCCACGTCTGCTGGTCTGGTCTGGTCTGGTCTGATAGTGTGTAGCAGCCTTTACACATCAGATTTTGATGATGAATACTTGTTGCCTTGGTAACCATACAGGAGGCCTATATGACCTGCATACTTCAGGTTTTGATGATGAATACTTGTTGCCTTGGTAACCATATAGGAGGCCTATATGACCTGCATACTTCAGGTTTTGATGATGAATACTTGTTGCCTTGGTAACCATATAGGAGGCCTAGATGGCCTGCATACTTCAGGTTTTGATGATGAATACGTGTTGCCTTGGTAACCATACAGGAGGCCTATATGACCTGCATACTTCAGGTTTTGATGATGAATACTTGTTGCCTTGGTAACCATACAGGAGGCCTATATGACCTGCATACTTCAGGTTTTGATGATGAATACTTGTTGCCTTGGTAACCATATAGGAGGCCTATATGACCAGCATACTTCAGGTTTTGATGATGAATACTTGTTGCCTTGGTAACCATATAGGAGGCCTAGATGGCCTGCATACTTCAGGTTTTGATGATGAATACGTGTTGCCTTGGTAACCATATAGGAGGCCTATATGACCTGCATACTTCAGGTTTTGATGATGAATACTTGTTGCCTTGGTAACCATATAGGAGGCCTATATGACCTGCATACTTCAGGTTTTGATGATGAATACTTGTTGCCTTGGTAACCATATAGGAGGCCTATATGACCTGCATACTTCAGGTTTTGATGATGAATACGTGTTGCCTTGGTAACCACATAGGAGGCCTATATGACCTGCATACTTCAGGTTTTGATGATGAATACTTGTTGCCTTGGTAACCATATAGGAGGCCTATATGACCTGCATACTTCAGGTTTTGATGTTGAATACTTGTTGCCTTGGTAACCATATAGGAGGCCTATATGATCTGCATACTTCAGGTTTTGATGAATACTTGTTGCCTTGGTAACCATATAGGAGGCCTATATGACCTGCATACTTCAGGTTTTGATGATGAATACTTGTTGTCTTGGTAACCATATAGGAGGCCTATATGACCTGCATACTTCAGGTTTTGATGATGAATACCCGTTGCCTTGGTAACCATATAGGAGGCCTATATGACCTGCATACTTCAGATTTTGATGATGAATACTTGTTGCCTTGGTAACCATATAGGAGGCCTATATGACCTGCATACTTCAGATTTAGACGATGAATACCCGTTGCCTTGGTAACCATATAGGATACTTGGATGCCGTTTACACTTGAGATTTATATGATGAATACCTGGTTGGTTGGTTGGTTCCTTAGTTTAGGGGCTGCGATAACGCGGTCATGTAGCCCCGTGTACTTTGGGTGTGTGTAGGATATGTCTGATAACCGGTGTTAATTGTGATGACTGTATTAGTGTGTGTATCTGTTTTAATTCAAGTAAGGACTGCAGACATTCAATTTTTCCAAGTAGTTCCTACTTTCGCCGCCAAACGCCACCGTCAACGACCAACTAGTTCAGAACTTAGTTACCAGATGCCACCGCTGTCGGCTCTTGACGACGAACGTAGGAACCTAAGAACGTTAGTCAAATGTTTAACCTATGCATAATTTAGCTTCACACAGGTGTAATTAGTGGAAAGTTCTTTAACATGCCATAATCTATGACGTGAGACCGCAGGCGTTATTCCCCTCTAAAGGAAGACATACTGAGGAATTTTTAACGTTCTTAAAAAATCCGACGACTTCGGCCGGGTTTGAACCCACGCATAGAAGCTCAGCATGCTACCAACTACGCCACCGAAGTCGCTGATGAATACCTGTTGCCAGTGGTGGCCGGTAATAAGGTTGCAGTGTTGCACAACGACCGGACTTCTTTAAGAAAAACAATTAATACCGTAATAATATTTTAGTAATAAACGCTGTACGTTTTCTTTCATATGTATAGGAATTCGTATTTTTAGCCTACTTTCGATTTTTGCAAAAAATGAAAGTAGACTTATGAGATCAACACAGGGCGAAAAAAGTGTGTCTGTCTGTGTGTGTGTATGCGTGTGTGTGAGTCTGTGTGTGTGTGTGAGAGTCTGTGTGTGTGTGTGACTGTGTGTGTGTGAGTGTGTGTACTCTGAATGTCTGTCCCCACCCCCTATCAATTCGAACACGGTGAAACCGAATTGAACTAAATTTGGTACAGAGGTAGCACTAGTAAAGGACACCTCAGTGTCATACTTTATATCGCCGCCATCTTGACCAAAACAGAATGGCGGCCACTCAAATGTTCAAAACGTAAAATCAAATTACGGCTAAACTAATCATCCGATCTCTACCAAATTTGGTGACAACATACCTTTATATAGGACGCGTCTTTCACCCAAAATTCAAGGTCATCGGCTATGCCATTTTAGGATGGCGGCCGTGTGAATTATGCAACCATTTTAATAAATAGCTTAAGATCCACCAATTCCGATTATCGAGCCTAGGGGGGTTTAAGCTATCCTGAAGGTCGTGATCCGTTATTTATTATAATTTAATATTATAATATTATACAGTATGAGTGGCTTAAAAGAGCTGAGCCGTTTGTGTCACACGACAAGATGGCAGCTGTCCTCATGTGCCTGTCTTATATTTCAGTAGTTTTAGTATGTTGTATGTGATATACCGTACTGATACAATAATATAAACTTTGTATGAAATGATCTTTAATGAAGATGTACTGCAGTGAAGAAATCGTTTATTTAAAGTCATTATTTGCCAACAGTTTGTATCTAATATGTCCGTTAAGAACACCTGACGTCATGGATACGGTTAGCTCAGGGCTAGCATGTTAGTCTGACACGCAGTTGACTGGGGATCGAATACTGCTACAGTTAGGTTTGTTTTTTTCTTGAATTCTTTTACAAATGATGTGCACAAGCTTTTCCCACAGATACTGAATAAAATGTCATTTAGCTCAAAGGAGAGGATAAAGTATACACTCGTATATTAATAAAATCACAGTCCCAGCATCGCACATAAACAGAAGACATTAGAAAAAGGAGAATAGAAGAACTAGACACACGTTGTCATTAACCACAGCCTTCTTAATGCCTCTGTACGGTGCTGTCCTCTTGTGGGTTATGTGGGTAATATTGTTCCAAACATAACGCTGTGTAAATGCCTGAGCTGGCCTCCTGAAGTATGGCAATTTTGTAATACTGGTAGTTCAACTATTAGCCACGATCGCGCTCCGAATACCTTTAAACACTGCCAGCTGGATCGCCTCCCTCTTGGCTACTTTAAACTGCCTACTCATTCAACACCCATAGAACACTGCCATCGTATTACATTACGATGGCAGTGCATAGGCGTACAAGATAAAGATTAATTCACTGATTGGTCGCAGCACCACCTACTGTGATTGGGGCGGAAGATGATTGGGGCGGAAGATTCTTAATTTTGCAGGCTGGCTTAATATAGAGATTAACGGACGTGAATGCATTACAATAAGTTAGTAGTTTTGTTATTCAATCATCATAAAGTATATAATATTGATCTTGACACTTACTGGCTTATTATCAATATAAAAGAAAACAAACAATACATTGTGGTTGGGGTGATTGTTTTAGGGATGAGGACAAAGAGTCATAAATATACCCATACATTTAGGAGAAAGTAGGCTATATGTTCTTTGCTGAACATCTTGTTTTCTTTAATAATTCAGGAAATCTTATAGCAAGTTACTGTGAATTGTCTGAGAAAGCAAACCGCGCCAACCGTCTAGGAGAGCTCGTCCGTTTGGTCTTTGCCAGCCCGGAGCACTGACCAGATCTCAATAGTGAAGGGCGTGGCGGAGATGCTAGACCGAGTAACTCCTATCCCAAGAGTTAACTCGGCGGGTTGTTGCCTGCTGATTGCAGCAAGGGAGCCGAGGCGGGGACGAAGATATCCGTGATGCTCCGTCAACTGCCGATACCATATTATGTCTTGCAATGTAATTTGCGCATACTTGTGACACTCGCGGTTCGTTCTCGCCCTCGTATATCTCTTACGTTGTTTCGTTCTTGTGAAGTTTTTCATGTAGGCTAACTTACTGCTCGAGTCCAAGCTGCGTGAACCTGAGAGGAATGTGGATCGCGGACGGCGATGAGAGACGTGGAGGATTCCCGGTCCGTGCGTAGTAACAGAATCAAATACATTGATCGATGATTCACTCATTCGCAACACCACAGTGGTTTAAGCAACGGCCCAATGTTAGCAGTATAGGAATAGACAGGAATTTCAGATAACACGTATAATCCATTTAATCCGATGACATTGGGATGTTCTATGAATTGCGGCATTCGTGATGAATGAGGTACATTCGTTTTACGGCGCAATTGAATACATTTTGCTCTAATATCAAGCAGTCTTTTACCCTACCAACTAACCCCCCCCCCCCCCCGGTCCCCCTATCCCCTCCCTCCCCCTTCCCCCTTAATGAAAACAGTGCAACGTCCAGAACAATCATCCGGCAGCCGCCACTGCCTGTTGCCTTGGTAAGTATAAGGAGGCCTAGATGACCGTCACATGTTTAGGTCAAACAGGGTCTTTATAGTTGCTTGGCAAGGACATTCTCGCCCACGCGCTCCGCCAGTGACGGCTCAGTTGCCGACTACCACGCGCGCGTATGTACGGCAGAACACGGTGCTTAAAATCAATATCATGCATTTTTACTCACCATGCTTACAGTAGATGCTGAAAATGTTCCCCATCCGCTGCCAACATAATCGGCATTTACTTATGAAATTTCCAGTTAATTTAGCTTCAGAAAGGAAATAACGACTTTTATGTCTATTTTTATCGTTTACTGAACCTGAACGTTTGAATCTCTTATAGCCAGTTATTTTATTGTGATTGTGGATAGTGCTGTAATGCCTTATGTGAAATATTCGTTACATGAACAATACGTACAATACGTACATAAAGTGCAGGAAATCGTGCGCTAGAACCAGACAAAAGTTTCGAGTGAAATTTCCAGGGAGACCCATTCCTATAAATCGGACAATAAAACAACTGGATAATTTGAGATTCAAACGTACAGGTACAGTAAACAATAAAAAATAGAATGTCGTTATTTCCTTACTGAAACCGGATTAACAAGAAATTCCATAAGGAGTTGCCGGTTATATTTGGCATCGGATGGGGCACATTTTCAGCATCTACTGTAAGCATAGTGAGTAAAAATGCATGATCCTGATTTTATGCACCGTATTCTGCCGTACATACGCACGCGCGGCAGTCGGCAACTGAGGCGTCACTGGCGGACCACGTGAGCGAGAATGTCCTTGCCAAGCAAATATAAAGACCCTGTATTACGCTATTTTTTTATTTCCATGTTAAGAAATCAGTAATGCATTTAGTTTGAATGGTTACCTGACAGCTCCAGAATTAATTTATCTGCTAAAATAATAGGCATTAGCATATCATTCTAGTAATAAGACCATGACTGTACTTGCCTTGACCTCCGCATCACTATAGCACATGTCTGTACCATTGTTGTTGTTGTTTGAGTCTTCAGTATTTTGACTGGTTTGATGCAGCTCTCCCTGCCTCCCTGTCCTGAGCTAATCGTTTCATCTCTCCATAGCTACCACATCCTACATTCGAGGCAATCTGTTCAACATATTCTAACCTTGGTCTACCCCTAAACTTCTTGTCCTCGACCCTTCCTTCCATAACTAAGCTTGCTATTCCTTGGTGTCTTAGTATGTGTCCTACCAACCTATCTCTTCTCTTCATTAGTAGTCGCCAGAAACATCTCTCCTCTCCCACTCGTCTTAAAACCTCTTCGTTTGTAACCCTATCTTCCCATCAGATCTTCATCATTCTCCTAAAGCACCACATTTCAAACGCTTCAACCCTCCTTTTTTCTGCTGCACCTATAGTCCAAGTTTCACTTCCATAGAGCGCCACGCTCCAGGCAAAGGCTTTCAAAAATGACTTCCTAATATCTAAATCTATATTCGATGTCTACAGATTCCATTTTGTAGAAATGCTTTCCTTGTCTGAGCCAACCTATTTTTAGCCTACTTTCATTTTTTGCAAAAAATGAAAGTAGACGTATGAGATCTACACAAGGCCAAAAATTGTGTGTCTATCTGTGTGTGTGTGTGTGTGTGTGTGTGTGTGTGTGAGAGTGTGTGTACTCTGAATGTCTGCCCCCCCCCCTATTAATTCAAACACGGTGAAACCGAATTGAACGAAATTTGGTACAGAG
Source organism: Meconema thalassinum (assembly GCA_946902985.2). Lineage (NCBI taxonomy): Eukaryota > Metazoa > Arthropoda > Insecta > Orthoptera > Tettigoniidae > Meconema > Meconema thalassinum. Next base: position 151,586,076 of record OX336396.1, read on the forward strand.
GTAGAACTAGCAAAGGGCACCTCAGTGTCATGTTTTATATCGCCGCCATTTTGACGGAAACGTAATGGCGGCCACCCAAATGTTCAATGCTTAAATCAAATTACGACTAACTTAATCATCCGATCTCTACCAAATTTTGCACCAACATAAATTAATCTGGCGAGTGTCTTTTGACTAAACTACAAGGTCATCAACCCAATAGTTTGCATATGGCGGCCATGTATGTGTGCAAATCGATTCCCTCCATCAATTCAAACACGGTGAACCCGAATTGAACGAAATTTCGTACAGAGGTAGCACTAGCAAATGGCACTCCAGTGTTATGTTTTATATCGCCGCCATCTTGACGAAAATGTAATGGCGGCCACCCAAATGTTAAAAGCTTGAATCAAATTTCGACCAACCTAATCATCTGATCTCTACTAAATTTTTCAACACTATACCTTAATGTATGAAGAATATTTTGAACAAACTACAAGGTCATCAGCACACTAATTTTCAGATGGCGGTCATGTATGTGTGCAAATCGATTCCCTCTGTCTATTCAAACACGGAGAAACCGAATAGAACAAAGTTTGGTACAGAGGTAGCACTAGTAAAGGGAACCTCAAGTGTCATGTTTTATATTGCCGCCATCTTGACGGAAACGTAATGGTGGCCACCCAAATGTTAAAATCTTAAATCAAATTACGACCGTCCTAATAATCTGATCTCTACCAAATTTTGCAACAACATACCTTTATGTATGAAGAATCCTTTGACTACAAGATCATCAGCCAAAAGGTTTGCAGATGGCGGCCATGTTTGTGTGCAAATCGATTCCCCCTATCAATTCAAACACAGTGAAACCGAATTGAATGAAATTTGGTACAGAGGTAGCACTAGCAGAGGACACTCCAGTGTCATGTTCTATATCGCTGCCATCTTGACGAAAACGTAATGGCGGCCACCCAAATGTTAAAAGCTTGAATCAAATTACGACCAAACTAATCATCTGATCTCTACCAAATTTTGCAACATTATACATTTATGTATAAAGAATCTTTTGACCAAACTACAAGGTCATCAGCACAATAATTTGCAGATGGCGGCCGTGTATGTGTGCAAATCGATTCTCCCTATCAATTCAAACACGGTAAAACCGAATTCAACGATTTCGGTACAGAGGTAGCACTAGCTAAGGGCACCTCAGTGTCATGCTTCATATCGCCACCATATTGACTGAAACGGATTGGCGGCCACCCAAATGTAAAAAGCTTAAATCAAATTACGACCAACCTAATTATCTGATCTATACCAAATTTTTCAACAACATACCTTTCTGTGGGAAGCATCTTTTGACTGAACTACATGGTCCTCAGCCCAATAGTTTGCAGAAAGCGGCCATGTGTTTGTGCAAATCGATTCCCCATATCAATTAAAACACGGTGAAACCTAATTGAATTAATTTTTTTACAGAGGTAGCACTAGCAAAGGGCACCTCATATTCAAGTTTAATATCCGTATAGCACGTTGTATTTCAACAAGCTACTACATCCAACATACAATTATACTCCTTGAAAAGGACAAAGTGTTATCACAATGCCCATGCATTTAGAAGAAAGTAAGCTATATGTTCTTTACTGAACATCTTGTTTATATCCTCTTCGTTTCGTCCAGCACATATCATTCTAACATACTGCTAAGTAAGATGATTCATGCCCCTCAATGAAGTGGCAAACACACCTCACATTTCTCAACGTATTAAGAGGCGGAGAAAGATTTGAATGCATAATCACCATCATCAGGCGTATGACAGTCCACGCACACACCAGATGGCAGCTAGAACTGTCTGAGAACGAAGTCGTGAGGCTTAATCCTTCCATGGTGAGTTTGCGGTGACATAAACCCTCTCAGAAAGCGCTCTCGCACGTAGCTAGCCATTCACTTTTATGGGCCATCTAAACAATATGGGATATGCTAAGCTTATGGTTACTGCTCTTATACCGAGAAGAAATCAGACGAGAAAACTAAAAATAGTATTAACGTAAGGAGAAGGGGGAAGTGTGTGATATCAACTGCACAGGCTGCCTTAGTCAAACAAGAAGCTGCATAATATCAGCATACTATTTCTCCTTTACTCTCTAGAATTACATGGAAATGCTTAACAATTTATTCATAGTGTCGTTTACAAGTTGGCGTCGGTTCCACGATCAATAATAATAATAATATTAATAATAATAATAATAATAATAATAATAATAATAATAATAATAATAATAATAATAATAATAATAAATCATACCGAAATCGCTGAGAAGCCAACGTCGATAAACTGTGACTCCAACATAATCTGCATACCAGTATACAGAAAGCAATTATTTTAGAAGGAAGGGAGATTTTAGTTTTACGTGACTGTTAATCAGGCGATCTTGAGCTACGGGACCACCTTTTTACGTGGAATCCGAACCACAAGACATGGCATTTTATTTCGAAAATCTCAGATGCATTACGGGAATCGAACCCGGCCCAGCTTGGTGAAAGGCCAACAGCTTGACCGCTGCGACACTCCCTCGCAATAATTTTAGAAACCTGCTCCATAGCTCGTTCTTTCCTCAACTTACCAGCATAGAGAACTCCACTCCATCGTACAACAATTGCAAGAAAATCTCTTGATTCAGTAACAATACTGCAAGATAATCTCTTGATTCAGTAACAATACTGCAAGATAACCTCTTGATTCAGTAACAATACTGCAAGATAATCTCTTGATTCAGTAACAATACTGCAAGATAATCTCTTGGTTCAGTGACAATACTGCAAGATGAACTCTTGATTCAGTAACAATACTGCAAGATGAACTCTTGATTCAGTAACAATACTGCAAGATAATCACTTGATTCAGTAACAATACTGCAAGATAATCTCTTGATTCAGTGACAATACTGCAAGATGAACTCTTGATTCAGTAACAATACTGCAAGATGATCTCTTGGTTCAGTAACAATACAGCAAGATGAACTCTTGATTCAGTAACAATACTGCAAGATGATCTCTTGATTCAGTAACAATACTGCAAGATAATCTCTTGATTCAGTGACAATACTGCAAGATGAACTCTTGATTCAGTAACAATACTGCAAGATGATCTCTTGGTTCAGTAACAATACTGCAAGATGAACTCTTGATTCAGTGACAATACTGCAAGATGAACTCTTGATTCAGTAACAATACTGCAAGATGAACTCTTGATTCAGTAACAATACTGCAAGATGATCTCTTGGTTCAGTAACAATAATGCAAGATAATCTCTTGATTCAGTGACAATACTGCAAGATGAACTCTTGATTCAGTAACAATACTGCAAGATAATCTCTTGATTCAGTGACAATACTGCAAGATGATCTCTTGATTCAGTAACAATACTGCAAGATAATCTCTTGATTCAGTAACAATACTGCAAGATAATCTCTTGATTCAGTAACAATACTGCAAGATGATCTCTTGATTCAGTAACAATACTGCAAGATGATCTCTTGATTCAGTAACAATACTGCAAGATGATCTCTTGGTTCAGTAACAATACTGCAAGATGAACTCTTGATTCAGTAACAATACTGCAAGATAATCTCTTGATTCAGTAACAATACTGCAAGATAATCTCTTGATTCAGTAACAATACTGCAAGATAATCTCTTGATTCAGTAACAATACTGCAGGATGATCTCTTGATTCAGTGACAATACTGCAAGATGAACTCTTGATTCAGTAACAGTACTGCAAGATGATCTCTTGGTTCAGTAACAATACTGTAAGATAATCTCTTGATTCAGTAACAATACTGCAAGATAATCTCTTGATTCAGTAACAATACTGCAGGATGATCTCTTGATTCAGTGACAATACTGCAAGATGAACTCTTGATTCAGTAACAGTACTGCAAGATGATCTCTTGATTCAGTGACAATACTGCAAGATGATCTCTTGATTCAGTAACAATACTGCAAGATAATCTCTTGATTCAGTAACAATACTGCAAGATAATCTCTTGATTCAGTAACAATACTGCAAGATGATCTCTTGATTCAGTAACAATACTGCAAGATGATCTCTTGATTCAGTAACAATACTGCAAGATGATCTCTTGGTTCAGTAACAATACTGCAAGATGAACTCTTGATTCAGTAACAATACTGCAAGATAATCTCTTGATTCAGTAACAATACTGCAAGATGAACTCTTGATTCAGTAACAATACTGCAAGATAATCTCTTGATTCAGTGACAATACTGCAAGATGAACTCTTGATTCAGTAACAATACTGCAAGATGATCTCTTGATTCAGTGACAATACTGCAAGATGAACTCTTGATTCAGTAACAATACTGCAAGATAATCTCTTGATTCAGTAACAATACTGCAAGATAATCTCTTGATTCAGTAACAATACTGCAGGATGATCTCTTGATTCAGTGACAATACTGCAAGATGAACTCTTGATTCAGTAACAGTACTGCAAGATGATCTCTTGGTTCAGTAACAATACTGTAAGATAATCTCTTGATTCAGTAACAATACTGCAAGATAATCTCTTGATTCAGTAACAATACTGCAAGATAATCTCTTGATTCAGTAACAATACTGCAAGATAATCTCTTGATTCAGTAACAATACTGCAAGATAATCTCTTGATTCAGTAACAATACTGCAAGATGAACTCTTGATTCAGTAACAATACTGCAAGATAATCTCTTGATTCAGTAACAATACTGCAAGATAATCTCTTGATTCAGTAACAATACTGCAAGATAATCTCTTGATTCAGTAACAATACTGCAAGATAATCTCTTGATTCAGTAACAATACTGCAAGATAATCTCTTGATTCAGTGACAATACTGCAAGATGAACTCTTGATTCAGTAACAATACTGCAAGATGAACTCTTGATTCAGTAACAATACTGCAAGATGATCTCTTGGTTCAGTAACAATACTGCAAGATAATCTCTTGATTCAGTAACAATACTGCAAGATAATCTCTTGATTCCGTAACAATACTGCAAGATAATCTCTTGATTCAGTGACAATACTGCAAGATGAACTCTTGATTCAGTAACAATACTGCAAGATGAACTCTTGATTCAGTAACAATACTGCAAGATAATCTCTTGATTCAGTAACAATACTGCAAGATAATCCCTTGATTCAGTAACAATACTGCAAGATGATCTCTTGATTCAGTAACAATACTGCAAGATAATCTCTTGATTCAGTAACAATACTGCAAGATGAACTCTTGGTTCAGTAACAATACTGCAAGATGAACTCTTGATTCAGTAACAATACTGCAAGATAATCTCTTGATTCAGTAACAATACTGCAAGATAATCTCTTGATTCAGTAACAATACTGCATGATGAACTCTTGATTCAGTAACAATACTGCAAGATAATCTCTTGATTCAGTAACAATACTGCAAGATAATCTCTTGATTCAGTAACAATACTGCAAGATAATCTCTTGATTCAGTAACAATACTGCAAGATAATCTCTTGATTCAGTAACAATACTGCAAGATGAACTCTTGATTCAGTAACAATACTGCAAGATGAACTCTTGGTTCAGTAACAATACTGCAAGATAATCTCTTGATTCAGTAACAATACTGCAAGATGAACTCTTGATTCAGTAACAATACTGCAAGATAATCTCTTGATTCAGTAACAATACTGCAAGATGATCTCTTGATTCAGTAACAATACTGCAAGATAATCTCTTGATTCAGTAACAATACTGCAAGATAATCTCTTGATTCAGTAACAATACTGCAAGATGATCTCTTGATTCAGTAACAATACGGCAAGATGATCTCTTGATTCAGTAACAATACTGCACGATGATCTCTTGGTTCAGTAACAATACTGCAAGATGAACTATTGATTCAGTAACAATACTGCAAGATAATCTCTTGATTCAGTGACAATACTGCAAGATGAACTCTTGATTCAGTAACAATACTGCAAGATGATCTCTTGGTTCAGTAACAATACTGCAAGATAATCTCTTGATTCAGTAACAATACTGCAAGATAATCTCTTGATTCAGTAACAATACTGCAAGATAATCTCTTGATTCAGTAACAATACTGCAAGATAATCTCTTGATTCAGTAACAATACCGCAAGATAATCTCTTGATTCAGTAACAATACTGCAAGATGATCTCTTGATTCAGTAACAATACTGCAAGATAATCTCTTGATTCAGTAACAATACTGCAAGATGATCTCTTGATTCAGTAACAATACTGCAAGATAATCTCTTGATTCAGTAACAATACTGCAAGATAATCTCTTGATTCAGTAACAATACTGCAAGATGATCTCTTGATTCAGTAACAATACGGCAAGATGATCTCTTGATTCAGTAACAATACTGCACGATGATCTCTTGGTTCAGTAACAATACTGCAAGATGAACTATTGATTCAGTAACAATACTGCAAGATAATCTCTTGATTCAGTGACAATACTGCAAGATGAACTCTTGATTCAGTAACAATACTGCAAGATGATCTCTTGGTTCAGTAACAATACTGCAAGATAATCTCTTGATTCAGTAACAATACTGCAAGATAATCTCTTGATTCAGTAACAATACTGCAAGATAATCTCTTGATTCAGTAACAATACTGCAAGATAATCTCTTGATTCAGTAACAATACTGCAAGATAATCTCTTGATTCAGTAACAATACTGCAAGATGATCTCTTGATTCAGTAACAATACTGCAAGATAATCTCTTGATTCAGTAACAATACTGCAAGATAATCTCTTGATTCAGTAACAATACAGCAAGATAATCTCTTGATTCAGTAACAATACTGCAAGATGAACTCTTGATTCAGTAACAATACTGCAAGATAATCTCTTGGTTCAGTAACAATACTGCAAGATGATCTCTTGATTCAGTAACAATACTGCAAGATAATCTCTTAATTCAGTAACAATACTGCAAGATAATCTCTTGATTCAGTAACTATACTGCAAGATAATCTCTTGATTCAGTGACAATACTGCAAGATGATCTCTTGATTCAGTGACAATACTGCAAGATGAACTCTTGATTCAGTAACAATACCGCAAGATAATCCCTTGATTCAGTAACAATACTGCAAGATAATCTCTTGATTCAGTGACAATACTGCAAGATGATCTCTTGATTCAGTGACAATACTGCAAGATGAACTCTTGATTCAGTAACAATACTGCAAGATAATCTCTTGATTCATTGAGAATACTGCAAGATGAACTCTTGATTCAGTAACAATACTGCAAGATGATCTCTTGATTCAGTGACAATACTGCAAGATGAACTCTTGATTCAGTAACAATACTGCAAGATGAACTCTTGATTCAGTAACAATACTGCAAGATGATCTCTTGGTTCAGTAACAATACTGCAAGATAATCTCTTGATTCAGTAACAATACTGCAAGATGAACTCTTGGTTCAGTAACAATACTGCAAGATAATCTCTTGATTCAGTAACAATACTGCAAGATAATCTCTTGATTCAGTAACAATACTGCAAGATAATCTCTTGATTCAGTAACAATACTGCAGGATGATCTCTTGATTCAGTGACAATACTGCAAGATGAACTCTTGATTCAGTAAAAATACTGCAAGATGATCTCATAGTTCAGTAACAATACTGCAAGATAATCTCTTGATTCAGTAACAATACTGCAAGATAATCTCTTGATTCAGTAACAATACTGCAAGATAATCTCTTGATTCAGTAACAATACTGCAAGATAATCTCTTGATTCAGTAACAATACTGCAAGATAATCTCTTGATTCAGTGACAATACTGCAAGATGAACTCTTGATTCAGTAACAATACTGCAAGATGAACTCTTGATTCAGTAACAATACTGCAAGATGATCTCTTGGATCAGTAACAATACTGCAAGATAATCTCTTGATTCAGTAACAATACTGCAAGATAATCTCTTGATTCCGTAACAATACTGCAAGATAATCTCTTGATTCAGTGACAATACTGCAAGATGAACTCTTGATTCAGTAACAATACTGCAAGATGAACTCTTGATTCAGTAACAATACTGCAAGATAATCTCTTGATTCAGTAACAATACTGCAAGATAATCCCTTGATTCAGTAACAATACTGCAAGATGATCTCTTGATTCAGTAACAATACTGCAAGATAATCTCTTGATTCAGTAACAATACTGCAAGATGAACTCTTGGTTCAGTAACAATACTGCAAGATGAACTCTTGATTCAGTAACAATACTGCAAGATAATCTCTTGATTCAGTAACAATACTGCAAGATAATCTCTTGATTCAGTAACAATACTGCATGATGAACTCTTGATTCAGTAACAATACTGCAAGATAATCTCTTGATTCAGTAACAATACTGCAAGATAATCTCTTGATTCAGTAACAATACTGCAAGATAATCTCTTGATTCAGTAACAATACTGCAAGATAATCTCTTGATTCATTAACAATACTGCAAGATGAACTCTTGATTCAGTAACAATACTGCAAGATGAACTCTTGGTTCAGTAACAATACTGCAAGATAATCTCTTGATTCAGTAACAATACTGCAAGATGAACTCTTGATTCAGTAACAATACTGCAAGATAATCTCTTGATTCAGTAACAATACTGCAAGATGATCTCTTGATTCAGTAACAATACTGCAAGATAATCTCTTGATTCAGTAACAATACTGCAAGATAATCTCTTGATTCAGTAACAATACTGCAAGATCATCTCTTGATTCAGTAACAATACGGCAAGATGATCTCTTGATTCAGTAACAATACTGCACGATGATCTCTTGGTTCAGTAACAATACTGCAAGATGAACTATTGATTCAGTAACAATACTGCAAGATAATCTCTTGATTCAGTGACAATATTGCAAGATGAACTCTTGATTCAGTAACAATACTGCAAGATGATCTCTTGGTTCAGTAACAATACTGCAAGATAATCTCTTGATTCAGTAACAATACTGCAAGATAATCTCTTGATTCAGTAACAATACTGCAAGATAATCTCTTGATTCAGTAACAATACTGCAAGATAATCTCTTGATTCAGTAACAATACTGCAAGATAATCTCTTGATTCAGTAACAATACTGCAAGATGATCTCTTGATTCAGTAACAATACTGCAAGATAATCTCTTGATTCAGTAACAATACTGCAAGATAATCTCTTGATTCAGTAACAATACAGCAAGATAATCTCTTGATTCAGTAACAATACTGCAAGATGAACTCTTGATTCAGTAACAATACTGCAAGATAATCTCTTGGTTCAGTAACAATACTGCAAGATGAACTCTTGATTCAGTAACAATACTGCAAGATAATCTCTTGGTTCAGTAACAATACAGCAAGATAATCTCTTGATTCAGTAACAATACTGCAAGATGAACTCTTGATTCAGTAACAATACTGCAAGATAATCTCTTGGTTCAGTAACAATACTGCAAGATGATCTCTCGATTCAGTAACAATACTGCAAGATAATCTCTTAATTCAGTAACAATACTGCAAGATAATCTCTTGATTCAGTAACAATACTGCAAGATAATCTCTTGATTCAGTGACAATACTGCAAGATGATCTCTTTATTCAGTGACAATACTGCAAGATGAACTCTTGATTCAGTAACAATACTGCAAGATAATCTCTTGATTCAGTAACAATACTGCAAGATAATCTCTTGATTCAGTGACAATACTGCAAGATGATCTCTTGATTCAGTGACAATACTGCAAGATGAACTCTTGATTCAGTAACAATACTGCAAGATAATCTCTTGATTCAGTGACAATACTGCAAGATGAACTCTTGATTCAGTAACAATACTGCAAGATGATCTCTTGATTCAGTGACAATACTGCAAGATGAACTCTTGATTCAGTAACAATACTGCAAGATAATCTCTTGATTCAGTAACAATACTGCAAGATAATCTCTTGATTCAGTAACAATACTGCAGGATGATCTCTTGATTCAGTGACAATACTGCAAGATGAACTCTTGATTCAGTAACAATACTGCAAGATGATCTCTTGGTTCAGTAACAATACTGCAAGATAATCTCTTGATTCAGTAACAATACTGCAAGATAATCACTTGATTCAGTAACAATACTGCAAGATAATATCTTGATTCAGTAACAATACTGCAAGATGATCTCTTGATTCAGTAACAATACTGCAAGATAATCTCTTGATTCAGTAACAATACTGCAAGATGAACTCTTGGTTCAGTAACAATACTGCAAGATGAACTCTTGATTCAGTAACAATACTGCAAGATAATCTCTTGATTCAGTAACAATACTGCAAGATAAACTCTTGATTCAGTAACAATACTGCAAGATAATCTCTTGATTCAGTAACAATACTGCAAGATAATCTCTTGATTCAGTAACAATACTGCAAGATAATCTCTTGATTCAGTAACAATACTGCAAGAAAATCTCTTGATTCAGTGACAATACTGCAAGATGAACTCTTGATTCAGTAACAATACTGCAAGATGAACTCTTGATTCAGTAACAATACTGCAAGATGATCTCTTGGTTCAGTAACAATACTGCAAGATAATCTCTTGATTCAGTAACAATACTGCAAGATGAACTCTTGATTCAGTAACAATACTGCAAGATAATCTCTTGATTCAGTGACAATACTGCAAGATGAACTCTTGATTCAGTAACAATACTGCATGATGAACTCTTGATTCAGTAACAATACTGCAAGATAATCTCTTGATTCAGTAACAATACTGCAAGATAATCCCTTGATTCAGTAACAATACTGCAAGATGATCTCTTGATTCAGTAACAATACTGCAAGATAATCTCTTGATTCAGTAACAATACTGCAAGATGTACTCTTGGTTCAGTAACAATACTGCAAGATGAACTCTTGATTCAGTAACAATACTGCAAGATAATCACTTGATTCAGTAACAATACTGCAAGATAATCTCTTGATTCAGTAACAATACTGCAAGATAATCTCTTGATTCAGTAACAATACTGCAAGATAATCTCTTGATTCAGTAACAATACTGCAAGATAATCTCTTGATTCAGTAACAATACTGCAAGATAATCTCTTGATTCAGTAACAATACTGCAAGATAATCTCTTGATTCAGTAACAATACTGCAAGATGAACTCTTGATTCAGTAACAATACTGCAAGATGATCTCTTGGTTCAGTAACAATACTGCAAGATAATCTCTTGATTCAGTAACAATACTGCAAGATGAACTCTTGGTTCAGTAAAAATACTGCAAGATAATCTCTTGATTCAGTAACAATACTGCAAGATAATCTCTTGATTCAGTAACAATACTGCAAGATAATCTCTTGATTCAGTAACAATACTGCAAGATGAACTCTTGGTTCAGTAACAATACTGCAAGATAATCTCTTGATCAGTAACAATACTGCAAGATAATCTCTTGATTCAGTGACAATACTGCAAGATGAACTCTTGATTCAGTAACAATACTGCAAGATGAACTCTTGTTTCAGTAACAATACTGCAAGATGAACTCTTGATTCAGTAACAATACTGCAAGATAATCTCTTGATTCAGTAACAATACTGCAAGATAATCTCTTGATTCAGTAACAATACTGCAAGATAATCTCTTGATTCAGTAACAATACTGCAAGATGATCTCTTGATTCAGTAACAATACGGCAAGATGATCTCTTGATTCAGTAACAATACTGCAAGATGATCTCTTGGTTCAGTAACAATACTGCAAGATGAACTCTTGATTCAGTAACAATACTGCAAGATAATCTCTTGATTCAGTGACAATACTGCAAGATGAACTCTTGATTCAGTAACAATACTGCAAGATGATCTCTTGGTTCAGTAACAATACTGCAAGATAATCTCTTGATTCAGTAACAATACTGCAAGATAATCTCTTGATTCAGTAACAATACTGCAAGATAATCTATTGATTCAGTAACAATACTGCAAGATAATCTCTTGATTCAGTAACAATACTGCAAGATAATCTCTTGATTCAGTAACAATACTGCAAGATGAACTCTTGATTCAGTAACAATACTGCAAGATAATCTCTTGATTCAGTAACAATACTGCAAGATAATCTCTTGATTCAGTAACAATACAGCAAGATAATCTCTTGATTCAGTAACAATACTGCAAGATGAACTCTTGATTCAGTAACAATACTGCAAGATAATCTCTTGGTTCAGTAACAATACTGCAAGATGATCTCTCGATTCAGTAACAATACTGCAAGATAATCTCTTAATTCAGTAACAATACTGCAAGATAATCTCTTGATTCAGTAACAATACTGCAAGATAATCTCTTGATTCAGTGACAATACTGCAAGATGATCTCTTTATTCAGTGACAATACTGCAAGATGAACTCTTGATTCAGTAACAATACTGCAAGATAATCTCTTGATTCAGTAACAATACTGCAAGATAATCTCTTGATTCAGTGACAATACTGCAAGATGATCTCTTGATTCAGTGACAATACTGCAAGATGAACTCTTGATTCAGTAACAATACTGCAAGATAATCTCTTGATTCAGTGACAATACTGCAAGATGAACTCTTGATTCAGTAACAATACTGCAAGATGATCTCTTGATTCAGTGACAATACTGCAAGATGAACTCTTGATTCAGTAACAATACTGCAAGATAATCTCTTGATTCAGTAACAATACTGCAAGATAATCTCTTGATTCAGTGACAATACTGCAAGATGATCTCTTGATTCAGTGACAATACTGCAAGATGAACTCTTGATTCAGTAACAATACTGCAAGATAATCTCTTGATTCAGTGACAATACTGCAAGATGAACTCTCGATTCAGTAACAATACTGCAAGATGATCTCTTGATTCAGTGACAATACTGCAAGATGAACTCTTGATTCAGTAACAATACTGCAAGATAATCTCTTGATTCAGTAACAATACTGCAGGATGATCTCTTGATTCAGTGACAATACTGCAAGATGAACTCTTGATTCAGTAACAATACTGCAAGATGATCTCTTGGTTCAGTAACAATACTGCAAGATAATCTCTTGATTCAGTAACAATACTGCAAGATAATCTCTTGATTCAGTAACAATACTGCAAGATAATCTCTTGCTTCAGTAACAATACTGCAAGATAATCTCTTGATTCAGTAACAATACTGCAAGATAATCTCTTGATTAAGTAACAATACTGCAAGATAATCTCTTGATTCAATAACAATACTGCAAGATGAACTCTTGATTCAGTAACAATACTGCAAGATAATCTCTTGATTCAGTAACAATACTGCAAGATAATCTCTTGATTCAGTAACAATACTGCAAGATAATCTCTTGAATCAGTAACAATACTGCAAGATAATCTCTTGATTCAGTAACAATACTGCAAGAAAATCTCTTGATTCAGTAACAATACTGCAAGATAATCTCTTGATTCAGTGACAATACTGCAAGATGAACTCATGATTCAGTAACAATACTGCAAAATGAACTCTTTATTCAGTAACAATACTGCAAGATGATCTCTTGGTTCAGTAACAATTCTGCAAGATAATCTCTTGATTCAGTAACAATACTGCAAGATAATCTCTTGATTCAGTAATAATACTGCAAGATAATCTCTTGATTCAGTGACAATACTGCAAGATGAACTCTTGATTCAGTAACAATACTGCAAGATGAACTCTTGATTCAGTAACAATACTGCAAGATAATCTCTTGATTCAGTGACAATACTGCAAGATGAACTCTTGATTCAGTAACAATACTGCAAGATGATCTCTTGGTTCAGTAACAATACTGCAAGATAATCTCTTGATTCAGTAACAATACTGCAAGATAATCTCTTGATTCAGTAACAATACTGTAAGATAATCTCTTGATTGAATAACAATACTGCAAGATAATCTCTTGATTCAGTAACAATACTGCAAGATAATCTCTTGATTCAGTAACAATACTGCAAGATGATCTCTTGATTCAGTAACAATACTGCAAGATAATCTCTTGATTCAGTAACAATACTGCAAGATAATCTCTTGATTCAGTAACAATACTGCAAGATGATCTCTTGATTCAGTAACAATACTGCAAGATAATCTCTTGATTCAGTAACAATACTGCAAGATGAACTCTTGGTTCAGTAACAATACTGCAAGATGAACTCTTGATTCAGTAACAATACTGCAAGATAATCTCTTGATTCAGTAACAATACTGCAAGATAATCTCTTGATTCAGTAACAATACTGCAAGATGAACTCTTGATTCAGTAACAATACTGCAAGATAATCTCTTGATTCAGTAACAATACTGCAAGATAATCTCTTGATTCAGTAACAATACTGCAAGATAATCTCTTGATTCAGTAACAATACTGCAAGATAATCTCTTGATTCAGTAACAATACTGCAAGATGAACTCTTGATTCAGTAACAATACTGCAAGATGATCTCTTGGTTCAGTAACAATACTACAAGATAATCTCTTGAGTCAGTAACAATACTGCAAGATGAACTCCTGGTTCAGTAACAATACTGCAAGATAATCTCTTGATTCAGTAACAATACTGCAAGATAATCTCTTGATTCAGTAACAATACTGCAAGATAATCTCTTGATTCAGTAACAATACTGCAAGATGAACTCTTGATTCAGTAACAATACTGCAAGATAATCTCTTGATTCAGTAACAATACTGCAAGATAATCTCTTGATTCAGTAACTATACTGCAAGATAATCTCTTGATTCAGTAACAATAGTGCAAGATAATCTCTTGATTCAGTAACAATACTGCAAGATGAACTCTTGATTCAGTAACAATACTGCAAGATGATCTCTTTGTTCAGTAACAATACTGCAAGATAATCTCTTGATTCAGTAACAATACTGCAAGATGAACTCTTGGTTCAGTAACAATACTGCAAGATAATCTCTTGATTCAGTAACAATACTGCAAGATAATCCCTTGATTCAGTAACAATACTGCAAGATGATCTCTTGATTCAGTGACAATACTGCAAGATAATCTCTTGATTCAGTAACAATACTGCAAGATGAACTCTTTGTTCAGTAAAAATACTGCAAGATGAACTCTTGATTCAGTAACAATACTGCAAGATAATCTCTTGATTCAGTAACAATACTGCAAGATAATCTCTTGGTTCAGTAACAATACTGCAAGATGATCTCTTGATTCAGTAACAATACTGCAAGATAATCTCTTGATTCAGTAACAATACTGCAAGATAATCTCTTGATTCAGTAACAATACTGCAAGATAATCTCTTGATTCAGTGACAATACTGCAAGATGACCTCTTGATTCAGTGACAATACTGCAAGATGAACTCTTGATTCAGTAACAATACTGCAAGATGATCTCTTGATTCAGTAACAATACTGAAAGATAATCTCTTGATTCAGTGACAATACTGCAAGATGATCTCTTGATTCAGTGAAAATACTGCAAGATGAACTCTTGATTCAGTAACAATACTGCAAGATAATCTCTTGATTCAGTGACAATACTGCAAGATGAACTCTTGATTCAGTAACAATACTGCAAGATGATCTCTTGATTCAGTGACAATACTGCAAGATGAACTCTTGATTCAGTAACAATACTGCAAGATAATCTCTTGATTCAGTAACAATACTGCAAGATAATCTCTTGATTCAGTAACAATACTGCAGGATGATCTCTTGATTCAGTGACAATACTGCAAGATGATCTCTTGATTTAGTAACAATACTGCAAGATGATCTCTTGGTTCAGTAACAATACTGCAAGATAATCTCTTGATTCAGTAACAATACTGCAAGATAATCTCTTGATTCAGTAACAATACTGCAAGATAATCTCTTGATTCAGTAACAATACTGCAAGATAATCTCTTGATTCAGTAACAATACTGCAAGATACTCTCTTGATTCAGTAACAATACTGAAAGATGAACTCTTGATTCAGTAACAATACTGCAAGATAATCTCTTGATTCAGTAACAATACTGCAAGATAATCTCTTGATTCAGTAACAATACTGCAAGATAATCTCTTGATTCAGTAACAATACTGCAAGATAATCTCTTGATTCAGTAACAATACTGAAAGATAATCTCTTGATTCAGTAACAATACTGCAAGATAATCTCTTGATTCAGTGACAATACTGCAAGATGAACTCTTGATTCAGTAACAATACTGCAAGATGAACTCTTGATTCAGTAACAATACTGCAAGATGATCTCTTGGTTCAGTAACAATACTGCAAGATAATCTCTTGATTCAGTAACAATACTGCAAGATAATCTCTTGATTCAGTAACAATACTGCAAGATAATCTCTTGATTCAGTGACAATACTGCAAGATGAACTCTTGATTCAGTAACAATACTGCAAGATGAACTCTTGATTCAGTAACAATACTGCAAGATAATCTCTTGATTCAGTAACAATACTGCAAGATAATCCCTTGATTCAGTAACAATACTGCAAGATGATCTCTTGATTCAGTAACAATACTGCAAGATAATCTCTTGATTCAGTAACAATACTGCAAGATGAACTCTTGGTTCAGTAACAATACTGCAAGATAAACTCTTGATTCAGTAACACTACTGCAAGATAATCTCTTGATTCAGTAACAATACTGCAAGATAATCTCTTGATTCAGTGACAATACTGCAAGATGAACTCTTGATTCAGTAACAATACTGCAAGATAATCTCTTGATTCAGTAACAATACTGCAAGATAATCTCTTGATTCAGTAACAATACTGCAAGATAATCTCTTGATTCAGTAACAATACTGCAAGATAATCTCTTGATTCAGTAACAATACTGCAAGATAATCTCTTGATTCAGTAACAATACTGCAAGATGAACTCTTGATTCAGTAACAATACTGCAAGATGATCTCTTGGTTCAGTAACAATACTGCAAGATAATCTCTTGATTCAATAACAATACTGCAAGATAATCTCTTGATTCAGTGACAATACTGCAAGATGAACTCTTGATTCAGTAACAATACTGCAAGATGATCTCTTGGTTCAGTAACAATACTGCAAGATAATCTCTTGATTCAGTAACAATACTGCAAGATAATCTCTTGATTCAGTAACAATACTGCAAGATAATCTCTTGATTCAGTAACAATACAGCAAGATAATCTCTTGATTCAGTAACAATACTGCAAGATGATCTCTTGATTCAGTAACAATACTGCAAGATAATCTCTTGATTCAGTAACAATACTGCAAGATAATCTCTTGATTCAGTAACAATACAGCAAGATAATCTCTTGATTCAGTAACAATACTGCAAGATGAACTCTTGATTCAGTAACAATACTGCAAGATAATCTCATGGTTCAGTAACAATACTGCAAGATGATCTCTTGATTCAGTATCAATACTGCAAGATAATCTCTTAATTCAGTAACAATACTGCAAGATAATCTCTTGATTCAGTAACAATACTGCAAGATAATCTCTTGATTCAGTGACAATACTGCAAGATGATCTCTTGATTCAGTGACAATACTGCAAGATGAACTCTTGATTCAGTAACAATACTGCAAGATAATCTCTTGATTCAGTAACAATACTGCAAGATAATCTCTTGATTCAGTGACAATACTGCAAGATGATCTCTTGATTCAGTAACAATACTGCAAGATGATCTCTTGGTTCAGTAACAATACTGCAAGATAATCTCTTGATTCAGTAACAATACTGCAAGATGAACTCTTGGTTCAGTAACAATACTGCAAGATAATCTCTTGATTCAGTAACAATACTGCAAGATAATCTCTTGATTCAGTAACAATACTGCAAGATAATCTCTTGATTCAGTAACAATACTGCAAGATGAACTCTTGGTTCAGTAACAATACTGCAAGATAATCTCTTGATTCAGTAACAATACTGCAAGATAATCTCTTGATTCAGTGACAATACTGCAAGATGAACTCTTGATTCAGTAACAATACTGCAAGATGAACTCTTGTTTCAGTAACAATACTGCAAGATGAACTCTTGATTCAGTAACAATACTGCAAGATAATCTCTTGATTCAGTAACAATACTGCAAGATAATCTCTTGATTCAGTAACAATACTGCAAGATAATCTCTTGATTCAGTAACAATACTGCAAGATGATCTCTTGATTCAGTAACAATACGGCAAGATGATCTCTTGATTCAGTAACAATACTGCAAGATGATCTCTTGGTTCAGTAACAATACTGCAAGATGAACTCTTGATTCAGTAACAATACTGCAAGATAATCTCTTGATTCAGTGACAATACTGCAAGATGAACTCTTGATTCAGTAACAATACTGCAAGATGATCTCTTGGTTCAGTAACAATACTGCAAGATAATCTCTTGATTCAGTAACAATACTGCAAGATAATCTCTTGATTCAGTAACAATACTGCAAGATAAACTCTTGATTCAGTAACAATACTGCAAGATAATCTCTTGATTCAGTAACAATACTGCAAGATAATCTCTTGATTCAGTAACAATACTGCAAAATGAACTCTTGATTCAGTAACAATACTGCAAGATAATCTCTTGATTCAGTAACAATACTGCAAGATAATCTCTTGATTCAGTAACAATACAGCAAGATAATCTCTTGATTCAGTAACAATACTGCAAGATGAACTCTTGATTCAGTAACAATACTGCAAGATAATCTCTTGGTTCAGTAACAATACTGCAAGATGATCTCTCGATTCAGTAACAATACTGCAAGATAATCTCTTAATTCAGTAACAATACTGCAAGATAATCTCTTGATTCAGTAACAATACTGCAAGATAATCTCTTGATTCAGTGACAATACTGCAAGATGATCTCTTTATTCAGTGACAATACTGCAAGATGAACTCTTGATTCAGTAACAATACTGCAAGATAATCTCTTGATTCAGTAACAATACTGCAAGATAATCTCTTGATTCAGTGACAATACTGCAAGATGATCTCTTGATTCAGTGACAATACTGCAAGATGAACTCTTGATTCAGTAACAATACTGCAAGATAATCTCTTGATTCAGTGACAATACTGCAAGATGAACTCTTGATTCAGTAACAATACTGCAAGATAATCTCTTGATTCAGTAACAATACTGCAAGATAATCTCTTGATTCAGTGACAATACTGCAAGATGATCTCTTGATTCAGTGACAATACTGCAAGATGAACTCTTGATTCAGTAACAATACTGCAAGATAATCTCTTGATTCAGTGACAATACTGCAAGATGAACTCTTGATTCAGTAACAATACTGCAAGATGATCTCTTGATTCAGTGACAATACTGCAAGATGAACTCTTGATTCAGTAACAATACTGCAAGATAATCTCTTGATTCAGTAACAATACTGCAGGATGATCTCTTGATTCAGTGACAATACTGCAAGATGAACTCTTGATTCAGTAACAATACTGCAAGATGATCTCTTGGTTCAGTAACAATACTGCAAGATAATCTCTTGATTCAGTAACAATACTGCAAGATAATCTCTTGATTCAGTAACAATACTGCAAGATAATCTCTTGCTTCAGTAACAATACTGCAAGATAATCTCTTGATTCAGTAACAATACTGCAAGATAATCTCTTGATTAAGTAACAATACTGCAAGATAATCTCTTGATTCAATAACAATACTGCAAGATGAACTCTTGATTCAGTAACAATACTGCAAGATAATCTCTTGATTCAGTAACAATACTGCAAGATAATCTCTTGATTCAGTAACAATACTGCAAGATAATCTCTTGAATCAGTAACAATACTGCAAGATAATCTCTTGATTCAGTAACAATACTGCAAGAAAATCTCTTGATTCAGTAACAATACTGCAAGATAATCTCTTGATTCAGTGACAATACTGCAAGATGAACTCATGATTCAGTAACAATACTGCAAGATGAACTCTTTATTCAGTAACAATACTGCAAGATGATCTCTTGGTTCAGTAACAATTCTGCAAGATAATCTTTTGATTCAGTAACAATACTGCAAGATAATATCTTGATTCAGTAATAATACTGCAAGATAATCTCTTGATTCAGTGACAATACTGCAAGATGAACTCTTGATTCAGTAACAATACTGCAAGATGAACTCTTGATTCCGTAACAATACTGCAAGATAATCTCTTGATTCAGTGACAACACTGCAAGATGAACTCTTGATTCAGTAACAATACTGCAAGATGATCTCTTGGTTCAGCAACAATACTGCAAGATAATCTCTTGATTCAGTAACAATACTGCAAGATAATCTCTTGATTCAGTAACAATACTGCAAGATAATCTCTTGATTGAGTAACAATACTGCAAGATAATCTCTTGATTCAGTAACAATACTGCAAGATAATCTCTTGATTCAGTAACAATACTGCAAGATGATCTCTTGATTCAGTAACAATACTGCAAGATAATCTCTTGATTCAGTAACAATACTGCAAGATAATCTCTTGATTCAGTAACAATACTGCAAGATGATCTCTTGATTCAGTAACAATACTGCAAGATACTCTCTTGATTCAGTAACAATACTGAAAGATGAACTCTTGATTCAGTAACAATACTGCAAGATAATCTCTTGATTCAGTAACAATACTGCAAGATAATCTCTTGATTCAGTAACAATACTGCAAGATGATCTCTTGATTCAGTAACAATACTGCAAGATAATCTCTTGATTCAGTAACAATACTGCAGGATGATCTCTTGATTCAGTGACAATACTGCAAGATGATCTCTTGATTTAGTAACAATACTGCAAGATGATCTCTTGGTTCAGTAACAATACTGCAAGATAATCTCTTGATTCAGTAACAATACTGCAAGATAATCTCTTGATTCAGTAACAATACTGCAAGATAATCTCTTGATTCAGTAACAATACTGCAAGATAATCTCTTGATTCAGTAACAATACTGCAAGATAATCTCTTGATTCAGTAACAATACTGCAAGATACTCTCTTGATTCAGTAACAATACTGAAAGATGAACTCTTGATTCAGTAACAATACTGCAAGATAATCTCTTGATTCAGTAACAATACTGCAAGATAATCTCTTGATTCAGTAACAATACTGCAAGATAATCTCTTGATTCAGTAACAATACTGCAAGATAATCTCTTGATTCAGTAACAATACTGCAAGATAATCACCTGATTCAGTAACAATACTGCAAGATAATCTCTTGAATCAGTGACAATACTGCAAGATGAACTCTTGATTCAGTAACAATACTGCAAGATGAACTCTTGATTCCAGTAACAATACTGCAAGATGATCTCTTGGTTCAGTAACAATACTGCAAGATAATCTCTTGATTCAGTAACAATACTGCAAGATAATCTCTTGATTCAGTAACAATACCGCAAGATAATCTCTTGATTCAGTGACAATACTGCAAGATGAACTCTTGATTCAGTAACAATACTGCAAGATGAACTCTTGATTCAGTAACAATACTGCAAGATAATCTCTTGATTCAGTAACAATACTGCAAGATAATCCCTTGATTCAGTAACAATACTGCAAGATGATCTCTTGATTCAGTAACAATACTGCAAGATAATCTCTTGATTCAGTAACAATACTGCAAGATGAACTCTTGGTTCAGTAACAATACTGCAAGATGAACTCTTGATTCAGTAACACTACTGCAAGATAATCTCTTGATTCAGTAACAATACTGCAAGATAATCTCTTGATTCAGTGACAATACTGCAAGATGAAACTCTTGATTCAGTAACAATACTGCAAGATAATCTCTTGATTCAGTAACAATACTGCAAGATAATCTCTTGATTCAGTAACAATACTGCAAGATAATCTCTTGATTCAGTAACAATACTGCAAGATAATCTCTTGATTCAGTAACAATACTGCAAGATAATCTCTTGATTCAGTAACAATACTGCAAGATGAACTCTTGATTCAGTAACAATACTGCAAGATGATCTCTTGGTTCAGTAACAATACTGCAAGATAATCTCTTGATTCAATAACAATACTGCAAGATAATCTCTTGATTCAGTGACAATACTGCAAGATGAACTCTTGATTCAGTAACAATACTGCAAGATGATCTCTTGGTTCAGTAACAATACTGCAAGATAATCTCTTGATTCAGTAACAATACTGCAAGATAATCTCTTGATTCAGTAACAATACTGCAAGATAATCTCTTGATTCAGTAACAATACTGCAAGATAATCTCTTGATTCAGTAACAATACTGCAAGATGATCTCTTGATTCAGTAACAATACTGCAAGATAATCTCTTGAATCAGTAACAATACTGCAAGATAATCTCTTGATTCAGTAACAATACTGCAAGAAAATCTCTTGATTCAGTAACAATACTGCAAGATAATCTCTTGATTCAGTGACAATACTGCAAGATGAACTCATGATTCAGTAACAATACTGCAAGATGAACTCTTTATTCAGTAACAATACTGCAAGATGATCTCTTGGTTCAGTAACAATTCTGCAAGATAATCTCTTGATTCAATAACAATACTGCAAGATAATCTCTTGATTCAGTGACAATACTGCAAGATGAACTCTTGATTCAGTAACAATACTGCAAGATGATCTCTTGGTTCAGTAACAATACTGCAAGATAATCTCTTGATTCAGTAACAATACTGCAAGATAATCTCTTGATTCAGTAACAATACTGCAAGATAATCTCTTGATTCAGTAACAATACTGCAAGATAATCTCTTGATTCAGTAACAATACTGCAAGATAATCTCTTGATTCAGTAACAATACTGCAAGATAATCTCTTGA
Organism: Meconema thalassinum; assembly: GCA_946902985.2. Lineage (NCBI taxonomy): Eukaryota > Metazoa > Arthropoda > Insecta > Orthoptera > Tettigoniidae > Meconema > Meconema thalassinum. The sequence continues at coordinate 151,609,020 of OX336396.1, forward strand.
TTCAGTAACAATACTGCAAGATAATCTCTTGATTCAGTAACAATACTGCAAGATAATCTCTCGATTCAGTAACAATACTGCAAGATAATCTCTTAATTCAGTAACAATACTGCAAGATAATCTCTTGATTCAGTAACAATACTGCAAGATAATCTCTTGATTCAGTGACAATACTGCAAGATGATCTCTTTATTCAGTGACAATACTGCAAGATGAACTCTTGATTCAGTAACAATACTGCAAGATAATCTCTTGATTCAGTAACAATACTGCAAGATAATCTCTTGATTCAGTGACAATACTGCAAGATGATCTCTTGATTCAGTAACAATACTGCAAGATAATCTCTTGATTCAGTAACAATACTGCAAGATAATCTCTTGATTCAGTGACAATACTGCAAGATGATCTCTTGATTCAGTGACAATACTGCAAGATGAACTCTTGATTCAGTAACAATACTGCAAGATAATCTCTTGATTCAGTGACAATACTGCAAGATGAACTCTTGATTCAGTAACAATACTGCAAGATGATCTCTTGATTCAGTGACAATACTGCAAGATGAACTCTTGATTCAGTAACAATACTGCAAGATAATCTCTTGATTCAGTAACAATACTGCAGGATGATCTCTTGATTCAGTGACAATACTGCAAGATGAACTCTTGATTCAGTAACAATACTGCAAGATGATCTCTTGGTTCAGTAACAATACTGCAAGATAATCTCTTGATTCAGTAACAATACTGCAAGATAATCTCTTGATTCAGTAACAATACTGCAAGATAATCTCTTGCTTCAGTAACAATACTGCAAGATAATCTCTTGATTCAGTAACAATACTGCAAGATAATCTCTTGATTAAGTAACAATACTGCAAGATAATCTCTTGATTCAATAACAATACTGCAAGATGAACTCTTGATTCAGTAACAATACTGCAAGATAATCTCTTGATTCAGTAACAATACTGCAAGATAATCTCTTGATTCAGTAACAATACTGCAAGATAATCTCTTGAATCAGTAACAATACTGCAAGATAATCTCTTGATTCAGTAACAATACTGCAAGAAAATCTCTTGATTCAGTAACAATACTGCAAGATAATCTCTTGATTCAGTGACAATACTGCAAGATGAACTCATGATTCAGTAACAATACTGCAAGATGAACTCTTTATTCAGTAACAATACTGCAAGATGATCTCTTGGTTCAGTAACAATTCTGCAAGATAATCTCTTGATTCAGTAACAATACTGCAAGATAATATCTTGATTCAGTAATAATACTGCAAGATAATCTCTTGATTCAGTGACAATACTGCAAGATGAACTCTTGATTCAGTAACAATACTGCAAGATGAACTCTTGATTCAGTAACAATACTGCAAGATAATCTCTTGATTCAGTGACAACACTGCAAGATGAACTCTTGATTCAGTAACAATACTGCAAGATGATCTCTTGGTTCAGCAACAATACTGCAAGATAATCTCTTGATTCAGTAACAATACTGCAAGATAATCTCTTGATTCAGTAACAATACTGCAAGATAATCTCTTGATTGAGTAACAATACTGCAAGATAATCTCTTGATTCAGTAACAATACTGCAAGATAATCTCTTGATTCAGTAACAATACTGCAAGATGATCTCTTGATTCAGTAACAATACTGCAAGATAATCTCTTGATTCAGTAACAATACTGCAAGATAATCTCTTGATTCAGTAACAATACTGCAAGATGATCTCTTGATTCAGTAACAATACTGCAAGATAATCTCTTGATTCAGTAACAATACTGCAAGATGAACTCTTGGTTCAGTAACAATACTGCAAGATGAACTCTTGATTCAGTAACAATACTGCAAGATAATCTCTTGATTCAGTAACAATACTGCAAGATAATCTCTTGATTCAGTAACAATACTGCAAGATGAACTCTTGATTCAGTAACAATACTGCAAGATAATCTCTTGATTCAGTAACAATACTGCAAGATAATCTCTTGATTCAGTAACAATACTGCAAGATAATCTCTTGATTCAGTAACAATACTGCAAGATAATCTCTTGATTCAGTAACAATACTGCAAGATAATCTCTTGATTCAGTAACAATACTGCAAGATGAACTCTTGATTCAGTAACAATACTGCAAGATGATCTCTTGGTTCAGTAACAATACTGCAAGATAATCTCTTGAGTCAGTAACAATACTGCAAGATGAACTCTTGGTTCAGTAACAATACTGCAAGATAATCTCTTGATTCAGTAACAATACTGCAAGATAATCTCTTGATTCAGTAACAATACTGCAAGATAATCTCTTGATTCAGTAACAATACTGCAAGATGAACTCTTGATTCAGTAACAATACTGCAAGATAATCTCTTGATTCAGTAACAATACTGCAAGATAATCTCTTGATTCAGTAACTATACTGCAAGATAATCTCTTGATTCAGTAACAATAGTGCAAGATAATCTCTTGATTCAGTAACAATACTGCAAGATGAACTCTTGATTCAGTAACAATACTGCAAGATGATCTCTTGGTTCAGTAACAATACTGCAAGATAATCTCTTGATTCAGTAACAATACTGCAAGATGAACTCTTGGTTCAGTAACAATACTGCAAGATAATCTCTTGATTCAGTAACAATACTGCAAGATAATCCCTTGATTCAGTAACAATACTGCAAGATGATCTCTTGATTCAGTGACAATACTGCAAGATAATCTCTTGATTCAGTAACAATACTGCAAGATGAACTCTTGGTTCAGTAACAATACTGCAAGATGAACTCTTGATTCAGTAACAATACTGCAAGATAATCTCTTGATTCAGTAACAATACTGCAAGATAATCTCTTGGTTCAGTAACAATACTGCAAGATGATCTCTTGATTCAGTAACAATACTGCAAGATAATCTCTTGATTCAGTAACAATACTGCAAGATAATCTCTTGATTCAGTAACAATACTGCAAGATAATCTCTTGATTCAGTGACAATACTGCAAGATGATCTCTTGATTCAGTGACAATACTGCAAGATGAACTCTTGATTCAGTAACAATACTGCAAGATAATCTCTTGATTCAGTAACAATACTGAAAGATAATCTCTTGATTCAGTAACAATACTGCAAGATAATCTCTTGATTCAGTAACAATACTGCAAGATAATCTCTTGATTCAGTGACAATACTGCAAGATGATCTCTTGATTCAGTGACAATACTGCAAGATGAACTCTTGATTCAGTAACAATACTGCGAGATAATCTCTTGATTCAGTGACAATACTGCAAGATGAACTCTTGATTCAGTAACAATACTGCAAGATGATCTCTTGATTCAGTGACAATACTGCAAGATGAACTCTTGATTCAGTAACAATACTGCAAGATAATCTCTTGATTCAGTAACAATACTGCAAGATAATCTCTTGATTCAGTAACAATACTGCAGGATGATCTCTTGATTCAGTGACAATACTGCAAGATGATCTCTTGATTCAGTAACAATACTGCAAGATGATCTCTTGGTTCAGTAACAATACTGCAAGATAATCTCTTGATTCAGTAACAATACTGCAAGATAATCTCTTGATTCAGTAACAATACTGCAAGATAATCTCTTGATTCAGTAACAATACTGCAAGATAATCTCTTGATTCAGTAACAATACTGCAAGATAATCTCTTGATTCAGTAACAATACTGCAAGATAATCTCTTGATTCAGTAACAATACTGCAAGATACTCTCTTGATTCCGTAACAATACTGAAAGATGAACTCTTGATTCAGTAACAATACTGCAAGATAATCTCTTGATTCAGTAACAATACTGCAAGATAATCTCTTGATTCAGTAACAATACTGCAAGATAATCTCTTGATTCAGTAACAATACTGCAAGATAATCTCTTGATTCAGTAACAATACTGCAAGATAATCTCTTGATTCAGTAACAATACTGCAAGATAATCTCTTGATTCAGTAACAATACTGCAAGTTAATCTCTTGATTCAGTGACAATACTGCAAGATGATCTCTTGATTCAGTGACAATACTGCAAGATGAACTCTTGATTCAGTAACAATACTGCAAGATAATCTCTTGATTCAGTAACAATACTGCAAGATAATCTCATGATTCAGTGACAATACTGCAAGATGATCTCTTGATTCAGTGACAATACTGCAAGATGAACTCTTGATTCAGTAACAATACTGCAAGATAATCTCTTGATTCAGTGACAATACTGCAAGATGAACTCTTGATTCAGTAACAATACTGCAAGATGATCTCTTGATTCAGTGACAATACTGCAAGATGAACTCTTGATTCAGTAACAATACTGCAAGATAATCTCTTGATTCAGTAACAATACTGCAAGATATTCTCTTGATTCAGTAACAATACTGCAGGATGATCTCTTGATTCAGTGACAATACTGCAAGATGAACTCTTGATTCAGTAACAATACTGCAAGATGATCTCTTGGTTCAGTAGCAATACTGCAAGATAATCTCTTGATTCAGTAACAATACTGCAAGATAATCTCTTGATTCAGTAACAATACTGCAAGATAATCTCTTGATTCAGTAACAATACTGCAAGATAATCTCTTGATTCAGTAACAATACTGCAAGATAATCTCTTGATTCAGTAACAATACTGCAAGATGAACTCTTGATTCAGTAACAATAGTGCAAGATAATCTCTTGATTCAGTAACAATACTGCAAGATAATCTCTTGATTCAGTAACAATACTGCAAGATAATCTCTTGATTCAATAACAATACTGCAAGATAATCTCTTGATTCAGTGACAATACTGCAAGATGAACTCTTGATTCAGTAACAATACTGCAAGATGATCTCTTGGTTCAGTAACAATACTGCAAGATAATCTCTTGATTCAGTAACAATACTGCAAGATAACCTCTTGATTCAGTAACAATACTGCAAGACAATCTCTTGATTCAGAAACAATACTGCAAGATAATCTCTTGATTCAGTAACAATACTGCAAGATAATCTCTTGATTCAGTAACAATACTGCAAGATGATCTCTTGATTCAGTAACAATACTGCAAGATAATCTCTGATTCAGTAACAATACTGCAAGATAATCTCTTGATTCAGTAACAATACAGCAAGATAATCTCTTGATTCAGTAACAATACTGCAAGATGAACTCTTGATTCAGTAACAATACTGCAAGATAATCTCTTGGTTCAGTAAACAATACTGCAAGATGATCTCTTGATTCAGTAACAATACTGCAAGATAATCTCTTAATTCAGTAACAATACTGCAAGATAATCTCTTGATTCAGTAACAATACTGCAAGATAATCTCTTGATTCAGTGACAATACTGCAAGATGATCTCTTGATTCCAGTGACAATACTGCAAGATGAACTCTTGATTCAGTAACAATACTGCAAGATAATCTCTTGATTCAGTAACAATACTGCAAGATAATCTCTTGATTCAGTGACAATACTGCAAGATGATCTCTTGATTCAGTGACAATACTGCAAGATGAACTCTTGATTCAGTAACAATACTGCAAGATAATCTCTTGATTCAGTGACAATACTGCAAGATGAACTCTTTATTCAGTAACAATACTGCAAGATGATCTCTGATTCAGTGACAATACTGCAAGATGAACTCTTGATTCAGTAACAATACTGCAAGATAATCTCTTGATTCAGTAACAATACTGCAAGATAATCTCTTATATCAGTAACAATACTGCAGGATGATCTCTTGATTCAGTGACAATACTGCAAGATGAACTCTTGATTCAGTAACAATACTGCAAGATGATCTCTTGGTTCAGTAACAATACTGCAAGATAATCTCTTGATTCAGTAACAATACTGCAAGATAATCTCTTGATTCAGTAACAATACTGCAAGATAATCTCTTGATTCAGTAACAATACTGCAAGATAATCTCTTGATTCAGTAACAATACTGCAAGATAATCTCTTGATTCAGTAACAATACTGCAAGATAATCTCTTGATTCAGTAACAATACAGCAAGATAATCTCTTGATTCAGTAACAATACTGCAAGATGAACTCTTGATTCAGTAACAATACTGCAAGATAATCTCTTGGTTCAGTAACAATACTGCAAGATGATCTCTTGATTCAGTAACAATACTGCAAGATAATCTCTTAATTCAGTAACAATACTGCAAGATAATCTCTTGATTCAGTAACAATACTGCAAGATAATCTCTTGATTCAGTAACAATACTGCAAGTTAATCTCTTGATTCAGTGACAATACTGCAAAATGATCTCTTGATTCAGTGACAATACTGCAAGATGAACTCTTGATTCAGTAACAATACTGCAAGATAATCTCTTGATTCAGTAACAATACTGCAAGATAATCTCATGATTCAGTGACAATACTGCAAGATGATCTCTTGATTCAGTGACAATACTGCAAGATGAACTCTTGATTCAGTAACAATACTGCAAGATAATCTCTTGATTCAGTGACAATACTGCAAGATGAACTCTTGATTCAGTAACAATACTGCAAGATGATCTCTTGATTCAGTGACAATACTGCAAGATGAACTCTTGATTCAGTAACAATACTGCAAGATAATCTCTTGATTCAGTAACAATACTGCAAGATAATCTCTTGATTCAGTAACAATACTGCAGGATGATCTCTTGATTCAGTGCCAATACTGCAAGATGAACTCTTGATTCAGTAACAATACTGCAAGATGATCTCTTGGTTCAGTAGCAATACTGCAAGATAATCTCTTGATTCAGTAACAATACTGCAAGATAATCTCTTGATTCAGTAACAATACTGCAAGATAATCTCTTGATTCAGTAACAATACTGCAAGATAATCTCTTGATTCAGTAACAATACTGCAAGATAATCTCTTGATTCAGTAACAATACTGCAAGATGAACTCTTGATTCAGTAACAATAGTGCAAGATAATCTCTTGATTCAGTAACAATACTGCAAGATAATCTCTTGATTCAGTAACAATACTGCAATATAATCTCTCGATTCAGTAACAATACTGCAAGATGAACTCTTGATTCAGTAACAATACTGCAAGATGATCTCTTGGTTCAGTAACAATACTGCAAGATAATCTCTTGATTCAGTAACAATACTGCAAGATGAACTCTTGGTTCAGTAACAATACTGCAAGATAATCTCTTGATTCAGTAACAATACTGCAAGATAATCTCTTGATTCAGTAACAATACTGCAAGATGAACTCTTGATTCAGTAACAATACTGCAAGATAATCTCTTGATTCAGTGACAATACTGCAAGATAATTTCTTGATTCAGTAACAATACTGCAAGATAATCTCTTGATTCAGTAACAATACTGCAAGATGAACTCTTGGTTCAGTAACAATACTGCAAGATAATCTCTTGATTCAGTAACAATACTGCAAGATAATCTCTTGATTCAGTGACAATACTGCAAGATGAACTCTTGATTCAGTAACAATACTGCAAGATAATCTCTTGATTCAGTGACAATACTGCAAGATGAAATCTTTATTCAGTAACAATACTGCAAGATGATCTCCTGATTCAGTGACAATACTGCAAGATGAACTCTTGATTCAGTAACAATACTGCAAGATAATCTCTTGATTCAGTAACAATACTGCAAGATAATCTCTTGATTCAGTAACAATACTGCAGGATGATCTCTTGATTCAGTGACAATACTGCAAGATGAACTCTTGATTCAGTAACAATACTGCAAGATGATCTCTTGGTTCAGTGACAATACTGCAAGATAATCTCTTGATTCAGTAACAATACTGCAAGATAATCTCTTGATTCAGTAACAATACTGCAAGATAATCTCTTGATTCAGTAACAATACTGCAAGATAATCTCTTGATTCAGTAACAATACTGCAAGATAATCTCTTGATTCAGTAACAATACTGCAAGATGAACTCTTGATTCAGTAACAATACTGCAAGATAATCTCTTGATTCAGTAACAATACTGCAAGATAATCTCTTGATTCAGTAACAATACTGCAAGATAATCTCTTGATTCAGTAACAATACAGCTAGATAATCTCTTGATTCAGTAACAATACTGCAAGATGAACTCTTGATTCAGTAACAATACTGCAAGATAATCTCTTGGTTCAGTAACAATACTGCAAGATGATCTCTTGATTCAGTAACAATACTGCAAGATAATCTCTTAATTCAGTAACAATACTGCAAGATAATCGCTTGATTCAGTAACAATACTGCAAGATAATCTCTTGATTCAGTAACAATACTGCAAGATAATCTCTTGATTCAGTGACAATACTGCAAGATGATCTCTTGATTCTGTGACAATACTGCAAGATGAACTCTTGATTCAGTAACAATACTGCAAGATAATCTCTTGATTCAGTAACAATACTGCAAGATAATCTCATGATTCAGTGACAATACTGCAAGATGATCTCTTGATTCAGTGACAATACTGCAAGATGAATTCTTGATTCAGTAACAATACTGCAAGATAATCTCTTGATTCAGTGACAATACTGCAAGATGAACTCTTGATTCAGTAACAATACTGCAAGATGATCTCTTGATTCAGTGACAATACTGCAAGATGAACTCTTGATTCAGTAACAATACTGCAAGATAATCTCTTGATTCAGTAACAATACTGCAAGATAATCTCTTGATTCAGTAACAATACTGCAGGATGATCTCTTGATTCAGTGACAATACTGCAAGATGAACTCTTGATTCAGTAACAATACTGCAAGATGATCTCTTGGTTCAGTAGCAATACTGCAAGATAATCTCTTGATTCAGTAACAATACTGCAAGATAATCTCTTGATTCAGTAACAATACTGCAAGATAATCTCTTGATTCAGTAACAATACTGCAAGATAATCTCTTGATTCAGTAACAATACTGCAAGATAATCTCTTGATTCAGTAACAATACTGCAAGATGAACTCTTGATTCAGTAACAATAGTGCAAGATAATCTCTTGATTCAGTAACAATACTGCAAGATAATCTCTTGATTCAGTAACAATACTGCAAGATAATCTCTTGATTCAGTAACAATACTGCAAGATGATCTCTTGATTCAGTAACAATACTGCAAGATGATCTCTTGGTTCAGTAACAATACTGCAAGATAATCTCTTGATTCAGTAACAATACTGCAAGATGAACTCTTGGTTCAGTAACAATACTGCAAGATAATCTCTTGATTCAGTAACAATACTGCAAGATAATCTCTTGATTCAGTAACAATACTGCAAGATGAACTCTTGATTCAGTAACATTACTGCAAGATAATCTCTTGATTCAGTGACAATACTGCAAGATAATCTCTTGATTCAGTAACAATACAGCAAGATAATCTCTTGATTCAGTAACAATACTGCAAGATGAACTCTTGGTTCAGTAACAATACTGCAAGATAATCTCTTGATTCAATAACAATACTGCAAGATAATCTCTTGATTCAGTGACAATACTGCAAGATGAACTCTTGATTCAGTAACAATACTGCAAGATGAACTCTTGATTCAGTAACAATACTGCAAGATAATCTCTTGATTCAGTAACAATACTGCAAGATAATCTCTTGATTCAGTAACAATACTGCAAGATAATCTCTTGATTCAGTAACAATACTGCAAGATAATCTCTTGATTCAGTAACAATACTGCAAGATGATCTCTTGATTCAGTAACAATACGGCACGATGATCTCTTGATTCAGTAACAATACTGCAAGATGATCTCTTGGTTCAGTAACAATACTGCAAGATGAACTCTTGATTCAGTAACAATACTGCAAGATAATCTCTTGATTCAGTGACAATACTGCAAGATGAACTCTTGATTGAGTAACAATACTGCAAGATGATCTCTTGATTCAGTAACAATACTGCAAGATAATCTCTTGATTCAGTATCAATACTGCAAGATAATCTCTTGATTCAGTAACAATACTGCAAGATAATCTCTTGATTCAGTAACAATACTGCAAGATAATCTCTTGATTCAGTAACAATACTGCAAGATAATCTCTTGATTCAGTAACAATACTGCAAGATGATCTCTTGATTCAGTAACAATACTGCAAGATAATCTCTTGATTCAGTAACAATACTGCAAGATAATCTCTTGATTCAGTAACAATACAGCAAGATAATCTCTTGATTCAGTAACAATACTGCAAGATAATCTCTTGATTCAGTAACAATACTGCAAGATGAACTCTTGATTCAGTAACAATACTGCAAGATAATCTCTTGATTCAGTGACAATACTGCAAGATAATCTCTTGATTCAGTAACAATACTGCAAGATAATCTCTTGATTCAGTAACAATACTGCAAGATGAACTCTTGGTTCAGTAACAATACTGCAAGATAATCTCTTGATTCAGTAACAATACTGCAAGATAATCTCTTGATTCAGTGACAATACTGCAAGATGAACTCTTGATTCCGTAACAGTACTGCAAGATAATCTCTTGATTCAGTGACAATACTGCAAGATGAACTCTTTATTCAGTAACAATACTGCAAGATGATCTCCTGATTCAGTGACAATACTGCAAGATGAACTCTTGATTCAGTAACAATACTGCAAGATAATCTCTTGATTCAGTAACAATACTGCAAGATAATCTCTTGATTCAGTAACAATACTGCAGGATGATCTCTTGATTCAGTGACAATACTGCAAGATGAACTCTTGATTCAGTAACAATACTGCAAGATGATCTCTTGGTTCAGTAACAATACTGCAAGATAATCGCTTGATTCAGTAACAATACTGCAAGATAATCTCTTGATGCGGTAACAATACTGCAAGATAATCTCTTGATTCAGTAACAATACTGCAAGATAATCTCTTGATTCAGTAACAATACTGCAAGATAATCTCTTGATTCAGTAACAATACTGCAAGATAATCTCTTGATTCAGTAACAATACTGCAAGACAATCTCTTGATTCAGTAACAATACTGCAAGATAATCTCTTGATTCAGTAACAATACTGCAAGATAATCTCTTGATTCAGTAACAATACTGCAAGATGAACTCTTGATTCAGTAACAATACTGCAAGATAATCTCTTGGTTCAGTAACAATACTGCAAGATGATCTCTTGATTCAGTAACAATACTGCAAGATAATCTCTTAATTCAGTAACAATACTGCAAGATAATCTCTTGATTCAGTAACAATACTGCAAGATAATCTCTTGATTCAGTAACAATACTGCAAGATAATCTCTTGATTCAGTGACAATACTGCAAGATGATCTCTTGATTCAGTGACAATACTGCAAGATGAACTCTTGATTCAGTAACAATACTGCAAGATAATCTCTTGATTCAGTAACAATACTGCAAGATAATCTCATGATTCAGTGACAATACTGCAAGATGATCTCTTGATTCAGTGACAATACTGCAAGATGAATTCTTGATTCAGTAACAATACTGCAAGATAATCTCTTGATTCAGTGACAATACTGCAAGATGAACTCTTGATTCAGTAACAATACTGCAAGATGATCTCTTGATTCAGTGACAATACTGCAAGATGAACTCTTGATTCAGTAACAATACTGCAAGATAATCTCTTGATTCAGTAACAATACTGCAAGATAATCTCTTGATTCAGTAACAATACTGCAGGATGATCTCTTGATTCAGTGACAATACTGCAAGATGAACTCTTGATTCAGTAACAATACTGCAAGATGATCTCTTGGTTCAGTAGCAATACTGCAAGATAATCTCTTGATTCAGTAACAATACTGCAAGATAATCTCTTGATTCAGTAACAATACTGCAAGATAATCTCTTGATTCAGTAACAATACTGCAAGATAATCTCTTGATTCAGTAACAATACTGCAAGATAATCTCTTGATTCAGTAACAATACTGCAAGATGAACTCTTGATTCAGTAACAATAGTGCAAGATAATCTCTTGATTCAGTAACAATACTGCAAGATAATCTCTTGATTCAGTAACAATACTGCAAGATGATCTCTTGATTCAGTAACAATACTGCAAGATAATCTCTTGATTCAGTGACAATACTACAAGATGAACTCATGATTCAGTAACAATACTGCAAGATGAACTCTTTATTCAGTAACAATACTGCAAGATGATCTCTTGGTTCAGTAACAATTCTGCAAGATAATCTCTTGATTCAGTAACAATACTGCAAGATAATCTCTTGATTCAGTAATAATACTGCAAGATAATCTCTTGATTCAGTGACAATACTGCAAGATGAACTCTTGATTCAGTAACAATACTGCAAGATGAACTCTTGATTCAGTAACAATACTGCAAGATAATCTCTTGATTCAGTGACAATACTGCAAGATGAACTCTTGATTCAGTAACAATACTGCAAGATGATCTCTTGGTTCAGTAACAATACTGCAAGATAATCTCTTGATTCAGTAACAATACTGCAAGATAATCTCTTGATTCAGTAACAATACTGCAAGATAATCTCTTGATTGAGTAACAATACTGCAAGATAATCTCTTGATTCAGTAACAATACTGCAAGATAATCTCTTGATTCAGTAACAATACTGCAAGATGATCTCTTGATTCAGTAACAATACTGCAAGATAATCGCTTGATTCACTATCAATACTGCAAGATAATCTCTTGATTCAGTAACAATACTGCAAGATAATCTCTTGATTCAGTAACAATACTGCAAGATAATCTCTTGATTCAGTAACAATACTGCAAGATGAACTCTTGGTTCAGTAACAATACTGCAAGATGAACTCTTGATTCAGTAACAATACTGCAAGATAATCTCTTGATTCAGTAACAATACTGCAAGATAATCTCTTGATTCAGTAACAATACTGCAAGATGAACTCTTGATTCAGTAACAATACTGCAAGATAATCTCTTGATTCAGTAACAATACTGCAAGATAATCTCTTGATTCAGTAACAATACTGCAAGATAATCTCTTGATTCAGTAACAATACTGCAAGATAATCTCTTGATTCAGTAACAATACTGCAAGATAATCTCTTGATTCAGTAACAATACTGCAAGATGAACTCTTGATTCAGCAACAATACTGCAAGATGATCTCTTGGTTCAGTAACAAAACTGCAAGATAATCTCTTGAGTCAGTAACAATACTGCAAGATGAACTCTTGGTTCAGTAACAATACTGCAAGATAATCTCTTGATTCAGTAACAATACTGCAAGATAATCTCTTGATTCAGTACCAATACTGCAAGATAATCTCTTGATTCAGTAACAATACTGCAAGATGAACTCTTGATTCAGTAACAATACTGCAAGATAATCTCTTGATTCAGTAACAATACTGCAAGATAATCTCTTGATTCAGTAACTATACTGCAAGATAATCTCTTGATTCAGTAACAATAGTGCAAGATAATCTCTTGATTCAGTAACAATACTGCAAGATGAACTCTTGATTCAGTAACAATACTGCAAGATGATCTCTTGGTTCAGTAACAATACTGCAAGATAATCACTTGATTCAGTAACAATACTGCAAGATGAACTCTTGGTTCAGTAACAATACTGCAAGATAATCTCTTGATTCAGTAACAATACTGCAAGATAATCCCTTGATTCAGTTACAATACTGCAAGATGATCTCTTGATTCAGTGACAATACTGCAAGATAATCTCTTGATTCAGTAACAATACTGCAAGATGAACTCTTGGTTCAGTAACAATACTGCAAGATGAACTCTTGATTCAGTAACAATACTGCAAGATAATCTCTTGATTCAGTAACAATACTGCAAGATAATCTCTTGGTTCAGTAACAATACTGCAAGATGATCTCTTGATTCAGTAACAATACTGCAAGATAATCTCTTGATTCAGTAACAATACTGCAAGATAATCTCTTGATTCAGTAACAATACTGCAATATAATCTCTTGATTCAGTGACAATACTGCAAGATGATCTCTTGATTCAGTGACAATACTGCAAGATGAACTCTTGATTCAGTAACAATACTGCAAGATAATCTCTTGATTCAGTAACAATACTGAAAGATAATCTCTTGATTCAGTAACAATACTGCAAGATAATCTCTTGATTCAGTAACAATACTGCAAGATAATCTCTTGATTCAGTGACAATACTGCAAGATGATCTCTTGATTCAGTGACAATACTGCAAGATGAACTCTTGATTCAGTAACAATACTGCAAGATAATCTCTTGATTCAGTGACAATACTGCAAGATGAACTCTTGATTCAGTAACAATACTGCAAGATGATCTCTTGATTCAGTGACAATACTGCAAGATGAACTCTTGATTCAGTAACAATACTGCAAGATAATCTCTTGATTCAGTAACAATACTGCAAGATAATCTCTTGATTCAGTAACAATACTGCAGGATGATCTCTTGATTCAGTGACAATACTGCAAGATGATCTCTTGATTCAGTAACAATACTGCAAGATGATCTCTTGGTTCAGTAACAATACTGCAAGATAATCTCTTGATTCAGTAACAATACTGCAAGATAATCTCTTGATTCAGTAACAATACTGCAAGATAATCTCTTGATTCAGTAACAATACTGCAAGATAATCTCTTGATTCAGTAACAATACTGCAAGATAATCTCTTGATTCAGTAACAATACTGCAAGATACTCTCTTGATTCAGTAACAATACTGAAAGATGAACTCTTGATTCAGTAACAATACTGCAAGATAATCTCTTGATTCAGTAACAATACTGCAAGATAATCTCTTGATTCAGTAACAATACTGCAAGATAATCTCTTGATTCAGTAACAATACTGCAAGATAATCTCTTGATTCAGTAACAATACTGCAAGATAATCTCTTGATTCAGTGACAATACTGCAAGATGAACTCTTGATTCAGTAACAATACTGCAAGATGAACTCTTGATTCAGTAACAATACTGCAAGATGATCTCTTGGTTCAGTAACAATACTGCAAGATAATCTCTTGATTCAGTAACAATACTGCAAGATAATCTCTTGATTCAGTAACAATACTGCAAGATAATCTCTTGATTCAGTGACAATACTGCAAGATGAACTCTTGATTCAGTAACAATACTGCAAGATGAACTCTTGATTCAGTAACAATACTGCAAGATAATCTCTTGATTCAGTAACAATACTGCAAGATAATCCCTTGATTCAGTAACAATACTGCAAGATGATCTCTTGATTCAGTAACAATACTGCAAGATAATCTCTTGATTCAGTAACAATACTGCAAGATGAACTCTTGGTTCAGTAACAATACTGCAAGATGAACTCTTGATTCAGTAACACTACTGCAAGATAATCTCTTGATTCAGTAACAATACTGCAAGATAATCTCTTGATTCAGTGACAATACTGAAAGATGAACTCTTGATTCAGTAACAATACTGCAAGATAATCTCTTGATTCAGTAACAATACTGCAAGATAATCTCTTGATTCAGTAACAATACTGCAAGATAATCTCTTGATTCAGTAACAATACTGCAAGATAATCTCTTGATTCAGTAACAATACTGCAAGATAATCTCTTGATTCAGTAACAATACTGCAAGATGATCTCTTGATTCAGTAACAATACTGCAAGATAATCTCTTGATTCAGTAACAATACTGCAAGATAATGTCTTGATTCAGTAACAATACTGCAATATAATCTCTTGATTCAGTGACAATACTGCAAGATGATCTCTTGATTCAGTGACAATACTGCAAGATGAACTCTTGATTCAGTAACAATACTGCAAGATAATCTCTTGATTCAGTAACAATACTGAAAGATAATCTCTTGATTCAGTAACAATACTGCAAGATAATCTCTTGATTCAGTAACAATACTGCAAGATGATCTCTTGATTCAGTAACAATACTGCAAGATGATCTCTTGGTTCAGTAACAATACTGCAAGATAATCTCTTGATTCAGTAACAATACTGCAAGATGAACTCTTGGTTCAGTAACAATACTGCAAGATAATCTCTTGATTCAGTAACAATACTGCAAGATAATCTCTTGATTCAGTAACAATACTGCAAGATGAATTCTTGATTCAGTAACATTACTGCAAGATAATCTCTTGATTCAGTGACAATACTGCAAGATAATCTCTTGATTCAGTAACAATACAGCAAGATAATCTCTTGATTCAGTAACAATACTGCAAGATGAACTCTTGGTTCAGTAACAATACTGCAAGATAATCTCTTGATTCAATAACAATACTGCAAGATAATCTCTTGATTCAGTGACAATACTGCAAGATGAACTCTTGATTCAGTAACAATACTGCAAGATGAACTCTTGATTCAGTAACAATACTGCAAGATAATCTCTTGATTCAGTAACAATACTGCAAGATAATCTCTTGATTCAGTAACAATACTGCAAGATAATCTCTTGATTCAGTAACAATACTGCAAGATAATCTCTTGATTCAGTAACAATACTGCAAGATGATCTCTTGATTCAGTAACAATACGGCACGATGATCTCTTGATTCAGTAACAATACTGCAAGATGATCTCTTGGTTCAGTAACAATACTGCAAGATGAACTCTTGATTCAGTAACAATACTGCAAGATAATCTCTTGATTCAGTGACAATACTGCAAGATGAACTCTTGATTGAGTAACAATACTGCAAGATGATCTCTTGATTCAGTAACAATACTGCAAGATAATCTCTTGATTCAGTATCAATACTGCAAGATAATCTCTTGATTCAGTAACAATACTGCAAGATAATCTCTTGATTCAGTAACAATACTGCAAGATAATCTCTTGATTCAGTAACAATACTGCAAGATAATCTCTTGATTCAGTAACAATACTGCAAGATGATCTCTTGATTCAGTAACAATACTGCAAGATAATCTCTTGATTCAGTAACAATACTGCAAGATAATCTCTTGATTCAGTAACAATACAGCAAGATAATCTCTTGATTCAGTAACAATACTGCAAGATAATCTCTTGATTCAGTAACAATACTGCAAGATGAACTCTTGATTCAGTAACAATACTGCAAGATAATCTCTTGATTCAGTGACAATACTGCAAGATAATCTCTTGATTCAGTAACAATACTGCAAGATAATCTCTTGATTCAGTAACAATACTGCAAGATGAACTCTTGGTTCAGTAACAATACTGCAAGATAATCTCTTGATTCAGTAACAATACTGCAAGATAATCTCTTGATTCAGTGACAATACTGCAAGATGAACTCTTGATTCCGTAACAGTACTGCAAGATAATCTCTTGATTCAGTGACAATACTGCAAGATGAACTCTTTATTCAGTAACAATACTGCAAGATGATCTCCTGATTCAGTGACAATACTGCAAGATGAACTCTTGATTCAGTAACAATACTGCAAGATAATCTCTTGATTCAGTAACAATACTGCAAGATAATCTCTTGATTCAGTAACAATACTGCAGGATGATCTCTTGATTCAGTGACAATACTGCAAGATGAACTCTTGATTCAGTAACAATACTGCAAGATGATCTCTTGGTTCAGTAACAATACTGCAAGATAATCGCTTGATTCAGTAACAATACTGCAAGATAATCTCTTGATTCGGTAACAATACTGCAAGATAATCTCTTGATTCAGTAACAATACTGCAAGATAATCTCTTGATTCAGTAACAATACTGCAAGATAATCTCTTGATTCAGTAACAATACTGCAAGATAATCTCTTGATTCAGTAACAATACTGCAAGACAATCTCTTGATTCAGTAACAATACTGCAAGATAATCTCTTGATTCAGTAACAATACTGCAAGATAATCTCTTGATTCAGTAACAATACTGCAAGATGAACTCTTGATTCAGTAACAATACTGCAAGATAATCTCTTGGTTCAGTAACAATACTGCAAGATGATCTCTTGATTCAGTAACAATACTGCAAGATAATCTCTTAATTCAGTAACAATACTGCAAGATAATCTCTTGATTCAGTAACAATACTGCAAGATAATCTCTTGATTCAGTAACAATACTGCAAGATAATCTCTTGATTCAGTGACAATACTGCAAGATGATCTCTTGATTCAGTGACAATACTGCAAGATGAACTCTTGATTCAGTAACAATACTGCAAGATAATCTCTTGATTCAGTAACAATACTGCAAGATAATCTCATGATTCAGTGACAATACTGCAAGATGATCTCTTGATTCAGTGACAATACTGCAAGATGAATTCTTGATTCAGTAACAATACTGCAAGATAATCTCTTGATTCAGTGACAATACTGCAAGATGAACTCTTGATTCAGTAACAATACTGCAAGATGATCTCTTGATTCAGTGACAATACTGCAAGATGAACTCTTGATTCAGTAACAATACTGCAAGATAATCTCTTGATTCAGTAACAATACTGCAAGATAATCTCTTGATTCAGTAACAATACTGCAGGATGATCTCTTGATTCAGTGACAATACTGCAAGATGAACTCTTGATTCAGTAACAATACTGCAAGATGATCTCTTGGTTCAGTAGCAATACTGCAAGATAATCTCTTGATTCAGTAACAATACTGCAAGATAATCTCTTGATTCAGTAACAATACTGCAAGATAATCTCTTGATTCAGTAACAATACTGCAAGATAATCTCTTGATTCAGTAACAATACTGCAAGATAATCTCTTGATTCAGTAACAATACTGCAAGATGAACTCTTGATTCAGTAACAATAGTGCAAGATAATCTCTTGATTCAGTAACAATACTGCAAGATAATCTCTTGATTCAGTAACAATACTGCAAGATGATCTCTTGATTCAGTAACAATACTGCAAGATAATCTCTTGATTCAGTGACAATACTGCAAGATGAACTCATGATTCAGTAACAATACTGCAAGATGAACTCTTTATTCAGTAACAATACTGCAAGATGATCTCTTGGTTCAGTAACAATTCTGCAAGATAATCTCTTGATTCAGTAACAATACTGCAAGATAATCTCTTGATTCAGTAATAATACTGCAAGATAATCTCTTGATTCAGTGACAATACTGCAAGATGAACTCTTGATTCAGTAACAATACTGCAAGATGAACTCTTGATTCAGTAACAATACTGCAAGATAATCTCTTGATTCAGTGACAATACTGCAAGATGAACTCTTGATTCAGTAACAATACTGCAAGATGATCTCTTGGTTCAGTAACAATACTGCAAGATAATCTCTTGATTCAGTAACAATACTGCAAGATAATCTCTTGATTCAGTAACAATACTGCAAGATAATCTCTTGATTGAGTAACAATACTGCAAGATAATCTCTTGATTCAGTAACAATACTGCAAGATAATCTCTTGATTCAGTAACAATACTGCAAGATGATCTCTTGATTCAGTAACAATACTGCAAGATAATCGCTTGATTCACTATCAATACTGCAAGATAATCTCTTGATTCAGTAACAATACTGCAAGATAATCTCTTGATTCAGTAACAATACTGCAAGATAATCTCTTGATTCAGTAACAATACTGCAAGATGAACTCTTGGTTCAGTAACAATACTGCAAGATGAACTCTTGATTCAGTAACAATACTGCAAGATAATCTCTTGATTCAGTAACAATACTGCAAGATAATCTCTTGATTCAGTAACAATACTGCAAGATGAACTCTTGATTCAGTAACAATACTGCAAGATAATCTCTTGATTCAGTAACAATACTGCAAGATAATCTCTTGATTCAGTAACAATACTGCAAGATAATCTCTTGATTCAGTAACAATACTGCAAGATAATCTCTTGATTCAGTAACAATACTGCAAGATAATCTCTTGATTCAGTAACAATACTGCAAGATGAACTCTTGATTCAGTAACAATACTGCAAGATGATCTCTTGGTTCAGTAACAAAACTGCAAGATAATCTCTTGAGTCAGTAACAATACTGCAAGATGAACTCTTGGTTCAGTAACAATACTGCAAGATAATCTCTTGATTCAGTAACAATACTGCAAGATAATCTCTTGATTCAGTACCAATACTGCAAGATAATCTCTTGATTCAGTAACAATACTGCAAGATGAACTCTTGATTCAGTAACAATACTGCAAGATAATCTCTTGATTCAGTAACAATACTGCAAGATAATCTCTTGATTCAGTAACTATACTGCAAGATAATCTCTTGATTCAGTAACAATAGTGCAAGATAATCTCTTGATTCAGTAACAATACTGCAAGATGAACTCTTGATTCAGTAACAATACTGCAAGATGATCTCTTGGTTCAGTAACAATACTGCAAGATAATCACTTGATTCAGTAACAATACTGCAAGATGAACTCTTGGTTCAGTAACAATACTGCAAGATAATCTCTTGATTCAGTAACAATACTGCAAGATAATCCCTTGATTCAGTTACAATACTGCAAGATGATCTCTTGATTCAGTGACAATACTGCAAGATAATCTCTTGATTCAGTAACAATACTGCAAGATGAACTCTTGGTTCAGTAACAATACTGCAAGATGAACTCTTGATTCAGTAACAATACTGCAAGATAATCTCTTGATTCAGTAACAATACTGCAAGATAATCTCTTGGTTCAGTAACAATACTGCAAGATGATCTCTTGATTCAGTAACAATACTGCAAGATAATCTCTTGATTCAGTAACAATACTGCAAGATAATCTCTTGATTCAGTAACAATACTGCAATATAATCTCTTGATTCAGTGACAATACTGCAAGATGATCTCTTGATTCAGTGACAATACTGCAAGATGAACTCTTGATTCAGTAACAATACTGCAAGATAATCTCTTGATTCAGTAACAATACTGAAAGATAATCTCTTGATTCAGTAACAATACTGCAAGATAATCTCTTGATTCAGTAACAATACTGCAAGATAATCTCTTGATTCAGTGACAATACTGCAAGATGATCTCTTGATTCAGTGACAATACTGCAAGATGAACTCTTGATTCAGTAACAATACTGCAAGATAATCTCTTGATTCAGTGACAATACTGCAAGATGAACTCTTGATTCAGTAACAATACTGCAAGATGATCTCTTGATTCAGTGACAATACTGCAAGATGAACTCTTGATTCAGTAACAATACTGCAAGATAATCTCTTGATTCAGTAACAATACTGCAAGATAATCTCTTGATTCAGTAACAATACTGCAGGATGATCTCTTGATTCAGTGACAATACTGCAAGATGATCTCTTGATTCAGTAACAATACTGCAAGATGATCTCTTGGTTCAGTAACAATACTGCAAGATAATCTCTTGATTCAGTAACAATACTGCAAGATAATCTCTTGATTCAGTAACAATACTGCAAGATAATCTCTTGATTCAGTAACAATACTGCAAGATAATCTCTTGATTCAGTAACAATACTGCAAGATAATCTCTTGATTCAGTAACAATACTGCAAGATACTCTCTTGATTCAGTAACAATACTGAAAGATGAACTCTTGATTCAGTAACAATACTGCAAGATAATCTCTTGATTCAGTAACAATACTGCAAGATAATCTCTTGATTCAGTAACAATACTGCAAGATAATCTCTTGATTCAGTAACAATACTGCAAGATAATCTGTTGATTCAGTAACAATACTGCAAGATAATCTCTTGATTCAGTGACAATACTGCAAGATGAACTCTTGATTCAGTAACAATACTGCAAGATGAACTCTTGATTCAGTAACAATACTGCAAGATGATCTCTTGGTTCAGTAACAATACTGCAAGATAATCTCTTGATTCAGTAACAATACTGCAAGATAATCTCTTGATTCAGTAACAATACTGCAAGATAATCTCTTGATTCAGTGACAATACTGCAAGATGAACTCTTGATTCAGTAACAATACTGCAAGATGAACTCTTGATTCAGTAACAATACTGCAAGATAATCTCTTGATTCAGTAACAATACTGCAAGATAATCCCTTGATTCAGTAACAATACTGCAAGATGATCTCTTGATTCAGTTACAATACTGCAAGATAATCTCTTGATTCAGTAACAATACTGCAAGATGAACTCTTGGTTCAGTAACAATACTGCAAGATGAACTCTTGATTCAGTAACACTACTGCAAGATAATCTCTTGATTCAGTAACAATACTGCAAGATAATCTCTTGATTCAGTGACAATACTGAAAGATGAACTCTTGATTCAGTAACAATACTGCAAGATAATCTCTTGATTCAGTAACAATACTGCAAGATAATCTCTTGATTCAGTAACAATACTGCAAGATAATCTCTTGATTCAGTAACAATACTGCAAGATAATCTCTTGATTCAGTAACAATACTGCAAGATAATCTCTTGATTCAGTAACAATACTGCAAGATGAACTCTTGATTCAGTAACAATACTGCAAGATGATCTCTTGGTTCAGTAACAATACTGCAAGATAATCACTTGATTCAATAACAATACTGCAAGATAATCTCTTGATTCAGTGACAATACTGCAAGATGAACTCTTGATTCAGTAACAATACTGCAAGATGATCTCTTGGTTCAGTAACAATACTGCAAGATAATCTCTTGATTCAGTAACAATACTGCAAGATAATCTCTTGATTCAGTAACAATACTGCAAGATAATCTCTTGATTCAGTAACAATACTGCAAGATAATCTCTTGATTCAGTAACAATACTGCAAGATAATCTCTTGATTCAGTAACAATACTGCACGATGATCTCTTGATTCAGTAACAATACTGCAAGATAATCTCTTGATTCAGTAACAATACTGCAAGATAATCTCTTGATTCAGTAACAATACAGCAAGATAATCTCTTGATTCAGTAAAAATACTGCATGATGAACTCTTGATTCAGTAACAATACTGCAAGATAATCTCTTGGTTCAGTAACAATACTGCAAGATGATCTCTTGATTCAGTAACAATACTGCAAGATAATCTCTTAATTCAGTAACAATACTGCAAGATAATCTCTTGATTCAGTAACAATACTGCAAGATAATCTCTTGATTCAGTGACAATACTGCAAGATGATCTCTTGATTCAGTGACAATACTGCAAGATGAACTCTTGATTCAGTAACAATACTGCAAGATAATCTCTTGATTCAGTAACAATACTGCAAGATAATCTCTTGATTCAGTGACAATACTGCAAGATGATCTCTTGATTCAGTGACAATACTGCAAGATGAACTCTTGATTCAGTAACAATACTGCAAGATAATCTCTTGATTCAGTGACAATACTGCAAGATGAACTCTTTATTCAGTAACAATACTGCAAGATGATCTCTTGATTCAGTGACAATACTGCAAGATGAACTCTTGATTCAGTAACAATACTGCAAGATAATCTCTTGATTCAGTAACAATACTGCAAGATAATCTCTTATATCAGTAACAATACTGCAGGATGATCTCTTGATTCAGTGACAATACTGCAAGATGAACTCTTGATTCAGTAACAATACTGCAAGATGATCTCTTGGTTCAGTAACAATTCTGCAAGATAATCTCTTGATTCAGTAACAAT
This sequence comes from Meconema thalassinum, assembly GCA_946902985.2. Lineage (NCBI taxonomy): Eukaryota > Metazoa > Arthropoda > Insecta > Orthoptera > Tettigoniidae > Meconema > Meconema thalassinum. Next base: position 151,632,680 of record OX336396.1, read on the forward strand.
ACTGCAAGATAATCTCTTGATTCAGTAACAATACTGCAAGATAATCTCTTGATTCAGTAACAATACTGCAAGATAATCTCTTGATTCAGTAACAATACTGCAAGATGAACTCTTGATTCAGTAACAATACTGCAAGATAATCTCTTGATTCAGTAACAATACTGCAAGATAATCTCTTGATTCAGTAACAATACTGCAAGATAATCTCTTGATTCAGTAACAATACTGCAAGATAATCTCTTGATTCAGTAACAATACAGCAAGATAATCTCTTGATTCAGTAACAATACTGCAAGATGAAATCTTGATTCAGTAACAATACTGCAAGATAATCTCTTGGTTCAGTAACAATACTGCAAGATGATCTCTTGATTCAGTAACAATACTGCAAGATAATCTCTTAATTCAGTAACAATACTGCAAGATAATCTCTTGATTCAGTAACAATACTGCAAGATAATCTCTTGATTCAGTAACAATACTGCAAGTTAATCTCTTGATTCAGTGACAATACTGCAAGATGATCTCTTGATTCAGTGACAATACTGCAAGATGAACTCTTGATTCAGTAACAATACTGCAAGATAATCTCTTGATTCAGTAACAATACTGCAAGATAATCTCATGATTCAGTGACAATACTGCAAGATGATCTCTTGATTCAGTGACAATACTGCAAGATGAACTCTTGATTCAGTAACAATACTGCAAGATAATCTCTTGATTCAGTGACAATACTGCAAGATGAACTCTTGATTCAAAAACAATACTGCAAGATGATCTCTTGATTCAGTGACAATACTGCAAGATGAACTCTTGATTCAGTAACAATACTGCAAGATAATCTCTTGATTCAGTAACAATACTGCAAGATAATCTCTTGATTCAGTAACAATACTGCAGGATGATCTCTTGATTCAGTGACAATACTGCAAGATGAACTCTTGATTCAGTAACAATACTGCAAGATGATCTCTTGGTTCAGTAGCAATACTGCAAGATAATCTCTTGATTCAGTAACAATACTGCAAGATAATCTCTTGATTCAGTAACAATACTGCAAGATAATCTCTTGATTCAGTAACAATACTGCAAGATAATCTCTTGATTCAGTAACAATACTGCAAGATAATCTCTTGATTCAGTAACAATACTGCAAGATGAACTCTTGATTCAGTAACAATAGTGCAAGATAATCTCTTGATTCAGTAACAATACTGCAAGAAAATCTCTTGATTCAGTAACAATACTGCAAGATAATCTCTCGATTCAGTAACAATACTGCAAGATGAACTCTTGATTCAGTAACAATACTGCAAGATGATCTCTTGGTTCAGTAACAATACTGCAAGATAATCTCTTGATTCAGTAACAATACTGCAAGATGAACTCTTGGTTCAGTAACAATACTGCAAGATAATCTCTTGATTCAGTAACAATACTGCAAGATAATCTCTTGATTCAGTAACAATACTGCAAGATGAACTCTTGATTCAGTAACAATACTGCAAGATAATCTCTTGATTCAGTGACAATACTGCAAGATAATCTCTTGATTCAGTAACAATACTGCAAGATAATCTCTTGATTCAGTAACAATACTGCAAGATGAACTCTTGGTTCAGTAACAATACTGCAAGATAATCTCTTGATTCAGTAACAATACTGCAAGATAATCTCTTGATTCAGTGACAATACTGCAAGATGAACTCTTGATTCAGTAACAATACTGCAAGATAATCTCTTGATTCAGTGACAATACTGCAAGATGAACTCTTTATTCAGTAACAATACTGCAAGATGATCTCCTGATTCAGTGACAATACTGCAAGATGAACTCTTGATTCAGTAACAATACTGCAAGATAATCTCTTGATTCAGTAACAATACTGCAAGATAATCTCTTGATTCAGTAACAATACTGCAGGATGATCTCTTGATTCAGTGACAATACTGCAAGATGAACTCTTGATTCAGTAACAATACTGCAAGATGATCTCTTGGTTCAGTGACAATACTGCAAGATAATCTCTTGATTCAGTAACAATACTGCAAGATAATCTCTTGATTCAGTAACAATACTGCAAGATAATCTCTTGATTCAGTAACAATACTGCAAGATAATCTCTTGATTCAGTAACAATACTGCAAGATAATCTCTTGATTCAGTAACAATACTGCAAGATGAACTCTTGATTCAGTAACAATACTGCAAGATAATCTCTTGATTCAGTAACAATACTGCAAGATAATCTCTTGATTCAGTAACAATACTGCAAGATAATCTCTTGATTCAGTAACAATACAGCAAGATAATCTCTTGATTCAGTAACAATACTGCAAGATGAACTCTTGATTCAGTAACAATACTGCAAGATAATCTCTTGGTTCAGTAACAATACTGCAAGATGATCTCTTGATTCAGTAACAATACTGCAAGATAATCTCTTAATTCAGTAACAATACTGCAAGATAATCTCTTGATTCAGTAACAATACTGCAAGATAATCTCTTGATTCAGTAACAATACTGCAAGATAATCTCTTGATTCAGTGACAATACTGCAAGATGATCTCTTGATTCTGTGACAATACTGCAAGATGAACTCTTGATTCAGTAACAATACTGCAAGATAATCTCTTGATTCAGTAACAATACTGCAAGATAATCTCATGATTCAGTGACAATACTGCAAGATGATCTCTTGATTCAGTGACAATACTGCAAGATGAATTCTTGATTCAGCAACAATACTGCAAGATAATCTCTTGATTCAGTGACAATACTGCAAGATGAACTCTTGATTCAGTAACAATACTGCAAGATGATCTCTTGATTCAGTGACAATACTGCAAGATGAACTCTTGATTCAGTAACAATACTGCAAGATAATCTCTTGATTCAGTAACAATACTGCAAGATAATCTCTTGATTCAGTAAAAATACTGCAGGATGATCTCTTGATTCAGTGACAATACTGCAAGATGAACTCTTGATTCAGTAACAATACTGCAAGATGATCTCTTGGTTCAGTAGCAATACTGCAAGATAATCTCTTGATTCAGTAACAATACTGCAAGATAATCTCTTGATTCAGTAACAATACTGCAAGATAATCTCTTGATTCAGTAACAATACTGCAAGATAATCTCTTGATTCAGTAACAATACTGCAAGATGAACTCTTGATTCAGTAACAATAGTGCAAGATAATCTCTTGATTCAGTAACAATACTGCAAGATAATCTCTTGATTCAGTAACAATACTGCAAGATAATCTCTTGATTCAGTAACAATACTGCAAGATGAACTCTTGATTCAGTAACAATACTGCAAGATGATCTTTTGGTTCAGTAACAATACTGCAAGATAATCTCTTGATTCAGTAACAATACTGCAAGATGAACTCTTGGTTCAGTAACAATACTGCAAGATAATCTCTTGATTCAGTAACAATACTGCAAGATAATCTCTTGATTCAGTAACAATACTGCAAGATGAACTCTTGATTCAGTAACATTACTGCAAGATAATCTCTTGATTCAGTGACAATACTGCAAGATAATCTCTTGATTCAGTAACAATACTGCAAGATAATCTCTTGATTCAGTAACAATACTGCAAGATGAACTCTTGGTTCAGTAACAATACTGCAAGATAATCTCTTGATTCAGTAACAATACTGCAAGATAATCTCTTGATTCAGTCACAATACTGCAAGATGAACTCTTGATTCAGTAACAATACTGCAAGATGAACTCTTGATTCAGTAACAATACTGCAAGATAATCTCTTGATTCAGTAACAATACTGCAAGATAATCTCTTGATTCAGTAACAATACTGCAAGATAATCTCTTGATTCAGTAACAATACTGCAAGATAATCTCTTGATTCAGTAACAATACTGCAAGATGATCTCTTGATTCAGTAACAATACGGCACGATGATCTCTTGATTCAGTAACAATACTGCAAGATGATCTCTTGGTTCAGTAACAATACTGCAAGATGAACTCTTGATTCAGTAACAATACTGCAAGATAATCTCTTGATTCAGTGACAATACTGCAAGATGAACTCTTGATTGAGTAACAATCCTGCAAGATGATCTCTTGATTCAGTAACAATACTGCAAGATAATCTCTTGATTCAGTAAAAATACTGCAAGATAATCTCTTGATTCAGTAACAATACTGCAAGATAATCTCTTGATTCAGTAACAACACTGCAAGATAATCTCTTGATTCAGTAACAATACTGCAAGATAATCTCTTGATTCAGTAACAATACTGCAAGATGATCTCTTGATTCAGTAACAATACTGCAAGATAATCTCTTGATTCAGTAACAATACTGCAAGATAATCTCTTGATTCAGTAACAATACAGCAAGATAATCTCTTGATTCAGTAACAATACTGCAAGATAATCTCTTGATTCAGTAACAATACTGCAAGATGAACTCTTGATTCAGTAACAATACTGCAAGATAATCTCTTGATTCAGTGACAATACTGCAAGATAATCTCTTGATTCAGTAACAATACTGCAAGATAATCTCTTGATTCAGTAACAATACTGCAAGATGAACTCTTGGTTCAGTAACAATACTGCAAGATAATCTCTTGATTCAGTAACAATACTGCAAGATAATCTCTTGATTCAGTGACAATACTGCAAGATGAACTCTTGATTCATTAACAATACTGCAAGATAATCTCTTGATTCAGTGACAATACTGCAAGATGAACTCTTTATTCAGTAACAATACTGCAAGATGATCTCCTGATTCAGTGACAATACTACAAGATGAACTCTTGATTCAGTAACAATACTGCAAGATAATCTCTTGATTCAGTAACAATACTGCAAGATAATCTCTTGATTCAGTAACAATACTGCAGGATGATCTCTTGATTCAGTGACAATACTGCAAGATGAACTCTTGATTCAGTAACAATACTGCAAGATGATCTCTTGGTTCAGTAACAATACTGCAAGATAATCTCTTGATTCAGTAACAATACTGCAAGATAATCTCTTGATTCAGTAACAATACTGCAAGATAATCTCTTGATTCAGTAACAATACTGCAAGATAATCTCTTGATTCAGTAACAATACTGCAAGATAATCTCTTGATTCAGTAACAATACTGCAAGATGAACTCTTGATTCAGTAACAATACTGCAAGACAATCTCTTGATTCAGTAACAATACTGCAAGATAATCTCTTGATTCAGTAACAATACTGCAAGATAATCTCTTGATTCAGTAACAATACTGCAAGATAATCTCTTGATTCAGTAACAATACAGCAAGATAATCTCTTGATTCAGTAACAATACTGCAAGATGAACTCTTGATTCAGTAACAATACTGCAAGATAATCTCTTGGTTCAGTAACAATACTGCAAGATGATCTCTTGATTCAGTAACAATACTGCAAGATAATCTCTTAATTCAGTAACAATACTGCAAGATAATCTCTTGATTCAGTAACAATACTGCAAGATAATCTCTTGATTCAGTAACAATACTGCAAGATAATCTCTTGATTCAGTGACAATACTGCAAGATGATCTCTTGATTCAGTGACAATACTGCAAGATGAACTCTTGATTCAGTAACAATACTGCAAGATAATCTCTTGATTCAGTAACAATACTGCAAGATAATCTCATGATTCAGTGACAATACTGCAAGATGATCTCTTGATTCAGTGACAATACTGCAAGATGAATTCTTGATTCAGTAACAATACTGCAAGATAATCTCTTGATTCAGTGACAATACTGCAAGATGAACTCTTGATTCAGTAACAATACTGCAAGATGATCTCTTGATTCAGTGACAATACTGCAAGATGAACTCTTGATTCAGTAACAATACTGCAAGATAATCTCTTGATTCAGTAACAATACTGCAAGATAATCTCTTGATTCAGTAACAATACTGCAGGATGATCTCTTGATTCAGTGACAATACTGCAAGATGAACTCTTGATTCAGTAACAATACTGCAAGATGATCTCTTGGTTCAGTAGCAATACTGCAAGATAATCTCTTGATTCAGTATCAATACTGCAAGATAATCTCTTGATTCAGTAACAATACTGCAAGATAATCTCTTGATTCAGTAACAATACTGCAAGATAATCTCTTGATTCAGTAACAATACTGCAAGATAATCTCTTGATTCAGTAACAATACTGCAAGATGAACTCTTGATTCAGTAACAATAGTGCAAGATAATCTCTTGATTCAGTCACAATACTGCAAGATAATCTCTTGATTCAGTAACAATACTGCAAGATAATCTCTTGATTCAGTAACAATACTGCAAGATGAACTCTTGATTCAGTAACAATACTGCAAGATGATCTCTTGGTTCAGTAACAATACTGCAAGATAATCTCTTGATTCAGTAACAATACTGCAAGATGAACTCTTGGTTCAGTAACAATACTGCAAGATAATCTCTTGATTCAGTAACAATACTGCAAGATAATCTCTTGATTCAGTAACAATACTGCAAGATGAACTCTTGATTCAGTAACAATACTGCAAGATAATCTCTTGATTCAGTGACAATACTGCAAGATAATCTCTTGATTCAGTAACAATACTGCAAGATAATCTCTTGATTCAGTAACAATACTGCAAGATGAACTCTTGGTTCAGTAACAATACTGCAAGATAATCTCTTGATTCAGTAACAATACTGCAAGATAATCTCTTGATTCAGTGACAATACTGCAAGATGAACTCTTGATTCAGTAACAATACTGCAAGATGAACTCTTGATACAGTAACAATACTGCAAGATAATCTCTTGATTCAGTAACAATACTGCAAGATAATCTCTTGATTCAGTAACAATACTGCAAGATAATCTCTTGATTCAGTAACAATACTGCAAGATGATCTCTTGATTCAGTAACAATACGGCACGATGATCTCTTGATTCAGTAACAATACTGCAAGATGATCTCTTGGTTCAGTAACAATACTGCAAGATGAACTCTTGATTCAGTAACAATACTGCAAGATAATCTCTTGATTCAGTGACAATACTGCAAGATGAACTCTTGATTGAGTAACAATACTGCAAGATGATCTCTTGATTCAGTAACAATACTGCAAGATAATCTCTTGATTCAGTAACAATACTGCAAGATAATCTCTTGATTCAGTAACAATACTGCAAGATAATCTCTTGATTCAGTAACAATACTGCAAGATAATCTCTTGATTCAGTAACAATACTGCAAGATAATCTCTTGATTCAGTAACAATACTGCAAGATGATCTCTTGATTCAGTAACAATACTGCAAGATAATCTCTTGATTCAGTAACAATACTGCAAGATAATCTCTTGATTCAGTAACAATACAGCAAGATAATCTCTTGATTCAGTAACAATACTGCAAGATGAACTCTTGATTCAGTAACAATACTGCAAGATAATCTCTTGGTTCAGTAACAATACTGCAAGATGATCTCTTGATTCAGTAACAATACTGCAAGATAATCTCTTAATTCAGTAACAATACTGCAAGATAATCTCTTGATTCAGTAACAATACTGCAAGATAATCTCTTGATTCAGTAACAATACTGCAAGATAATCTCTTGATTCAGTGACAATAATGCAAGATGATCTCTTGATTCAGTGACAATACTGCAAGATGAACTCTTGATTCAGTAACAATACTGCAAGATAATCTCTTGATTCAGTAACAATACTGCAAGATAATCTCTTGATTCAGTAACAATACTGCAAGATGAACTCTTGATTCAGTAACAATACCGCAAGATAATCTCTTGATTCAGTAACAATACTGCAAGATAATCTCTTGATTCAGTAACAATACTGCAAGATAATCTCTTGATTCAGTAACAATAGTGCAAGATGATCTCTTGATTCAGTGACAATACTGCAAGATGAACTCTTGATTCAGTAACAATACTGCAAGATAATCTCTTGATTCAGTAACAATACTGCAAGATAATCTCTTGATTCAGTAACAATACTGCAGGATGATCTCTTGATTCAGTGACAATACTGCAAGATGAACTCTTGATTCAGTAACAATACTGCAAGATGATCTCTTGGTTCATTAACAATACTGCAAGATAATCTCTTGATTCAGTAACAATACTGCAAGATAATCTCTTGATTCAGTAACAATACTGCAAGATAATCTCTTGATTCAGTAACAATACTGCAAGATAATCTCTTGATTCAGTAACAATACTGCAAGATAATCTCTTGATTCAGTAACAATACTGCAAGATGAACTCTTGATTCAGTAACAATAGTGCAAGATAATCTCTTGATTCAGTAACAATACTGCAAGATAATCTCTTGATTCAGTAACAATACTGCAAGATAATCTCTTGATTCAGTAACAATACTGCAAGATAATCTCTTGATTCAGTAACAATACTGCAAGATAATCTCTTGATTCAGTAACAATACTGCAAGATAATCTCTTGATTCAGTGACAATACTGCAAGATGAACTCTTGATTCAGTAACAATACTGCAAGATGAACTCTTGATTCAGTAACAATACTGCAAGATGATCTCTTGGTTCAGTAACAATACTGCAAGATAATCTCTTGATTCAGTAACATTACTGCAAGATAATCTCTTGATTCAGTAACAATACTGCAAGATAATCTCTTGATTCAGTGACAATACTGCAAGATGAACTCTTGATTCAGTAACAATACTGCAAGATGAATTCTTGATTCAGTAACAATACTGCAAGATAATCTCTTGATTCAGTGACAATACTGCAAGATGAACTCTTGTTTCAGTAACAATACTGCAAGATGATCTCTTGGTTCAGTAACAATACTGCAAGATAATCTCTTGATTCAGTAACAATACTGCAAGATAATCTCTTGATTCAGTAACAATACTGCAAGATAATCTCTTGATTCAGTAACAATACTGCAAGATAATCTCTTGATTCAGTAACAATACTGCAAGATGATCTCTTGATTCAGTAACAATACTGCAAGATAATCTCTTGATTCAGTAACAATACTGCAAGATAATCTCTTGATTCAGTAACAATACTGCAAGATGATCTCTTGATTCAGTAACAATGCTGCAAGATAATCTCTTGATTCAGTAACAATACTGCAAGATGAACTCTTGGTTCAGTAACAATACTGCAAGATGAACTCTTGATTCAGTAACAATACTGCAAGATAATCTCTTGATTCAGTAACAATACTGCAAGATAATCTCTTGATTCAGTAACAATACTGCAAGATGAACTCTTGATTCAGTAACAATACTGCAAGATAATCTCTTGATTCAGTAACAATACTGCAAGATAATCTCTTGAATCAGTAACAATACTGCAAGATAATCTCTTGATTCAGTAACAATACTGCAAGATAATCTCTTGATTCAGTAACAATACTGCAAGATGATCTCTTGATTCAGTAACAATACTGCAAGATAATCTCTTAATTCAGTAACAATACTGCAAGATAATCTCTTGATTCAGTAACAATACTGCAAGATAATCTCTTGATTCAGTAACAATACTGCAAGATAATCTCTTGATTCAGTGACAATACTGCAAGATGATCTCTTGATTCAGTGACAATACTGCAAGATGAACTCTTGATTCAGTAACAATACTGCAAGATAATCTCTTGATTCAGTAACAATACTGCAAGATAATCTCATGATTCAGTGACAATACTGCAAGATGATCTCTTGATTCAGTGACAATACTGCAAGATGAATTCTTGATTCAGTAACAATACTGCAAGATAATCCCTTGATTCAGTGACAATACTGCAAGATGAACTCTTGATTCAGTAACAATACTGCAAGATGATCTCTTGATTCAGTGACAATACTGCAAGATGAACTCTTGATTCAGTAACAATACTGCAAGATAATCTCTTGATTCAGTAACAATACTGCAAGATAATCTCTTGATTCAGTAACAATACTGCAGGATGATCTCTTGATTCAGTGACAATACTGCAAGATGAACTCTTGATTCAGTAACAATACTGCAAGATGATCTCTTGGTTCAGTAGCAATACTGCAAGATAATCTCTTGATTCAGTAACAATACTGCAAGATAATCTCTTGATTCAGTAACAATACTGCAAGATAATCTCTTGATTCAGTAACAATACTGCAAGATAATCTCTTGATTCAGTAACAATACTGCAAGATAATCTCTTGATTCAGTAACAATACTGCAAGATGAACTCTTGATTCAGTAACAATAGTGCAAGATAATCTCTTGATTCAGTCACAATACTGCAAGATAATCTCTTGATTCAGTAACAATACTGCAAGATAATCTCTTGATTCAGTAACAATACTGCAAGATGAACTCTTGATTCAGTAACAATACTGCAAGATGATCTCTTGGTTCAGTAACAATACTGCAAGATAATCTCTTGATTCAGTAACAATACTGCAAGATGAACTCTTGGTTCAGTAACAATACTGCAAGATAATCTCTTGATTCAGTAACAATACTGCAAGATAATCTCTTGATTCAGTAACAATACTGCAAGATGAACTCTTGATTCAGTAACAATACTGCAAGATAATCTCTTGATTCAGTGACAATACTGCAAGATAATCTCTTGATTCAGTAACAATACTGCAAGATAATCTCTTGATTCAGTAACAATACTGCAAGATGAACTCTTGGTTCAGTAACAATACTGCAAGATAATCTCTTGATTCAGTAACAATACTGCAAGATAATCTCTTGATTCAGTGACAATACTGCAAGATGAACTCTTGATTCAGTAACAATACTGCAAGATGAACTCTTGATACAGTAACAATACTGCAAGATAATCTCTTGATTCAGTAACAATACTGCAAGATAATCTCTTGATTCAGTAACAATACTGCAAGATAATCTCTTGATTCAGTAACAATACTGCAAGATAATCTCTTGATTCAGTAACAATACTGCAAGATGATCTCTTGATTCAGTAACAATACGGCACGATGATCTCTTGATTCAGTAACAATACTGCAAGATGATCTCTTGGTTCAGTAACAATACTGCAAGATGAACTCTTGATTCAGTAACAATACTGCAAGATAATCTCTTGATTCAGTGACAATACTGCAAGATGAACTCTTGATTGAGTAACAATACTGCAAGATGATCTCTTGATTCAGTAACAATACTGCAAGATAATCTCTTGATTCAGTAACAATACTGCAAGATAATCTCTTGATTCAGTAACAATACTGCAAGATAATCTCTTGATTCAGTAACAATACTGCAAGATAATCTCTTGATTCAGTAACAATACTGCAAGATAATCTCTTGATTCAGTAACAATACTGCAAGATGATCTCTTGATTCAGTAACAATACTGCAAGATAATCTCTTGATTCAGTAACAATACTGCAAGATAATCTCTTGATTCAGTAACAATACAGCAAGATAATCTCTTGATTCAGTAACAATACTGCAAGATGAACTCTTGATTCAGTAACAATACTGCAAGATAATCTCTTGGTTCAGTAACAATACTGCAAGATGATCTCTTGATTCAGTAACAATACTGCAAGATAATCTCTTAATTCAGTAACAATACTGCAAGATAATCCCTTGATTCAGTAACAATACTGCAAGATAATCTCTTGATTCAGTAACAATACTGCAAGATAATCTCTTGATTCAGTGACAATAATGCAAGATGATCTCTTGATTCAGTGACAATACTGCAAGATGAACTCTTAATTCAGTAACAATACTGCAAGATAATCTCTTGATTCAGTAACAATACTGCAAGATAATCTCTTGATTCAGTAACAATACTGCAAGATGAACTCTTGATTCAGTAACAATACTGCAAGATAATCTCTTGATTCAGTAACAATACTGCAAGATAATCTCTTGATTCAGTAACAATACTGCAAGATAATCTCTTGATTCAGTAACAATAGTGCAAGATGATCTCTTGATTCAGTGACAATACTGCAAGATGAACTCTTGATTCAGTAACAATACTGCAAGATAATCTCTTGATTCAGTAACAATACTGCAAGATAATCTCTTGATTCAGTAACAATACTGCAGGATGATCTCTTGATTCAGTGACAATACTGCAAGATGAACTCTTGATTCAGTAACAATACTGCAAGATGATCTCTTGGTTCAGTAACAATACTGCAAGATAATCTCTTGATTCAGTAACAATACTGCAAGATAATCTCTTGATTCAGTAACAATACTGCAAGATAATCTCTTGATTCAGTAACAATACTGCAAGATAATCTCTTGATTCAGTAACAATACTGCAAGATAATCTCTTGATTCAGTAACAATACTGCAAGATGAACTCTTGATTCAGTAACAATAGTGCAAGATAATCTCTTGATTCAGTAACAATACTGCAAGATAATCTCTTGATTCAGTAACAATACTGCAAGATAATCTCTTGATTCAGTAACAATACTGCAAGATAATCTCTTGATTCAGTAACAATACTGCAAGATAATCTCTTGATTCAGTAACAATACTGCAAGATAATCTCTTGATTCAGTGACAATACTGCAAGATGAACTCTTGATTCAGTAACAATACTGCAAGATGAACTCTTGATTCAGTAACAATACTGCAAGATGATCTCTTGGTTCAGTAACAATACTGCAAGATAATCTCTTGATTCAGTAACAATACTGCAAGATAATCTCTTGATTCAGTAACAATACTGCAAGATAATCTCTTGATTCAGTGACAATACTGCAAGATGAACTCTTGATTCAGTAACAATACTGCAAGATGAATTCTTGATTCAGTAACAATACTGCAAGATAATCTCTTGATTCAGTGACAATACTGCAAGATGAACTCTTGTTTCAGCAACAATACTGCAAGATGATCTCTTGGTTCAGTAACAATACTGCATGATAATCTCTTGATTCAGTAACAATACTGCAAGATAATCTCTTGATTCAGTAACAATACTGCAAGATAATCTCTTGATTCAGTAACAATACTGCAAGATGATCTCTTGATTCAGTAACAATACTGCAAGATAATCTCTTGATTCAGTAACAATACTGCAAGATAATCTCTTGATTCAGTAACAATACTGCAAGATGATCTCTTGATTCAGTAACAATGCTGCAAGATAATCTCTTGATTCAGTAACAATACTGCAAGATGAACTCTTGGTTCAGTAACAATACTGCAAGATGAATTCTTGATTCAGTAACAATACTGCAAGATAATCTCTTGATTCAGTGACAATACTGCAAGATGAACTCTTGATTCAGTAACAATACTGCAAGATGAACTCTTGATTCAGTAACAATACTGCAAGATAATCTCTTGATTCAGTAACAATACTGCAAGATAATCTCTTGAATCAGTAACAATACTGCAAGATAATCTCTTGATTCAGTAACAATACTGCAAGATAATCTCTTGATTCAGTAACAATACTGCAAGATGAACTCTTGATTCAGTAACAATACTGCAAGATGATCTCTTGGTTCAGTAACAATACTGCAAGATAATCTCTTGATTCAGTAACAATACTGCAAGATGAACTCTTGGTTCAGTAACAATACTGCAAGATAATCTCTTGATTCAGTAACAATACTGCAAGATAATCTCTTGATTCAGTAACAATACTGCAAGATGAACTCTTGATTCAGTAACAATATAGCGAGATAACTTCTTGATTTAGTAACCATGCAACGAGATAATCCCTTGATTCAGTGACAATAAAATGAGATATCTCTTGATTGCCAATACAGCGAGACAATCTCTTGATTCATTGGCAACACAGTGAGATAATCTCTTGATTTAATGATAATACAGCGAGATAATCTCTCGATTCATTGGCAATACAGTGAGATAATCTCTTGATCCATTGACAATAACTTTCGTCGGCTTTTTCCCAATTAATTGGTGTCGCCGAAGCCAACCAGGCTCATTTTGGTTTGGGCCGGGGATTTAAGGCCGCCACGTGATTTTTCAGGTGAAAATTCCACTCCGCTATCACCGGGATCCGAACCCCAGCCGTCCGGGTGAGAGACGAGTAGCTAATCCACTGCGCCATCACGCTCCCTCTTGGTTTAGTAACAATACAACGAGTTAGACTTTTGATTCAGTGACAACACTGCGATTAATTTTCATGATTCTGTCACAGTACAGCAAAATGAACTCTTGATTTAGTCATAATACAGCGACTTAATCTCTTGTTTAAGTTATAATGCTGCGAGTTAATATTTTGATTTTGTGTCACTACAGTGGGTCTATATCTTGATTTAGTGATAATACAACGCTTTAATGTATTGATTTAGTCACAATCCAGTGAGTTAATACATTAAATCAGTGACAGACAACGAACTCTCGGACTACGAACGCAACTCGATCATCACAGCGGATATACGGTATCGATAGGAATGAAAGTGAAAGCCAGTATTGTTAGTCTCGAATAGAAGCGAATTGCGAAAGACAAAGGATGCAATAATGATAAGCATTGCATAACAACATACAGTCACGAGCAGATTGACTGGCACGTTGATTTTATTTTATTGGGTCATCGCTGCCTTATATAACAACAAGGACAGCTTACTTTTCCCTCTTCAGGCTCACAAAGGCCAATGGCGTAGTCATGTTGAAACACCGGATCCCGTGAGATCTCCGAAGTTAACCCTCCAAGTGCTGAACGTTTCACTCTTAAGTGCTAAGCATTTTTAAGGCAGCGTGCAGATATATTTTAAAAAAATTATAATAAATACAAATTTGTAACTGTATATAGCATATTATATACACACATCAAAAAAAGTTTTGCATCACCTCGGTTCCCAGATCTCCGGCATATAGACGTTGACTGTGTATATTGTATCCAAGATACAGTCCCTTTGACTGTTCATAGATGTCACTAAAACTGCTCAAAGATGTAAACAACCATGCATGAGCAGGGCCTATTAGACGGAGGGGGTACGACAGCCGATCAGTTCCAGTCATTCCACCAGGACGAAGGTACGCTGCTCATGTTGTCTGTAGTTCTACCATGCCTAGAAGGTCAATACCGCAGTTCGATCGCGTCCGCATTGTTACTTTGTGTCAAGAAGGGCTCTCAACAAGGGAAGTTTCCAGGCGTCTCAGAGTGAACCAAAGGGATGTTGTTCGGACATGGAGGAGGTACAGAGATACAGGAACTGTCGATGACAGGCCTCGCTCAGGCCGCCCAAGGGCTACTACTGTAGTGGATGACCGCTACTTACGGATTGCCGCTCGGAGGAACCCTGACAGCAATGCCACCATGTTGAATAATGCGTTTCGTTCAGCCACAGGACGTCGTGTTTCAACTCAAATTGTGCGCAATAGGCTGCATGATGCGCAACTTCACTCCCGACGTCCATGGCGAGGTCCAGCTTTGCAACCCCGACACCATGCAGCGCCGTACAGATGGGCCCAACAACATGCTGAATGGACCCCACGGAATTGGCATCACGTTCTCTTCACCGATGAGTGTCGCATATGCCTTCAACCAGACAATCGTCGGAGACGTGTTTGGAGGCACCCTGGTCAGGCTGAACGTCTTAGACACACTGTCCAGCGAGTGCAGCAAGGTGGTGGTTCCCTGATGTTTTGGAGTGGCATTATGTGGGGCCGACGTACGCCACTGGTGGTCATGGAAGGCTCCGAAACGGCTTTACGATACCTGAATGACATCCTCCGACCCATAGTGCAACCATATCGGCAGAATATTGGAGAGGCATTTGTCTTCATGGACGATAATTCTCGACCTCATCGTGCACATCTTGTGAATGCGTTCCTTCAAGATAACGACATCGCTCGACTACAGTGGCCAGCATGTTCGCCAGACATGAACCCTATCGAACATGCCTGGGATATGTAGAAAAGGGCTGTTTATGGACGTCTTGACCCACCAACCACTCTGAGAGATTTACGCCGAATTGTCGTTGAGGAGTGGGACAATTTGGACCAACAGTGTCTTGATGAACTTGTGGATAGTATGCCACGACGAATACAGGCATGCATCAATGCAAGAGGACGTGCTACTGGGTATTAGAGGTAGTGGTGTGTACTGCAATCTGGACCACAAATGCTGAAAGTCTAGCTGTATGATGGTACAACATGCAATGTGTGGGTCTCATGAGCAATAAAACGAGCTGAAATGTTGTTTGTGTTGATCTCTATTCCCTTTGTATTTAAAGGTTCCGGAACTCTTGGAACCGAGGTGATGCAAAACTTTTTTTGATGTGTGTATCAATGTGTTCAGGAAAAATAGAGAATAAGATATTAATGGAATGTTTTTACTTGCAAGTATCCAGGAGAATTATACTGGATGATTAGTCAGATTTAAAAAAGAAAATCAAAAGATATTCCAATTTTAGAGGTCGGTCACAAGCACTACTTTATCTGAAATAAAATTCGAAGATATGCAAATTTGCCAAATTTTATTACAAGCGCAATGATATATAATAATAAAAATGTTAATGGACAATGAATACCGTAATAAAAAAGTCACAGGTAAAAAGTCTAATCATATCACTTTTCACAGTTTTTCAATCACTTATATACATAGGCTAAGTAGAACGTCATCTTTTTTTTTTTTTTTTTCAGAAGATCAAAAATCAATTTTCATTGCCCACCAGATACTGTAGAGAATTTCATTTCGCAGTGAGTCCATTCGTAAAACAGATTGTTATATAGATTTTACGAGTTGTTAAATTGATTTTACGAATAGTCTCACTGTGAGACGATAGCACTTCAGCGGGGGTCTGAATCGCCTCGTAATGAGACGATAGCACTTCGAGGGTTAAGCAACATTGGGCGTGGACAGAACTTGGTGCTGTTGGATGGGGAAGGGAAAGAGAAGCGGGAGGAATCTGGCCGCCCTACTGCAAGTAAACTCCAGCTCAATATACCTTCTTGGGGTTTCAAACTTGTCTCTGAGGTTGACAGTCCTTGTTTTCTCTCTACCCCCGCGACGTAGCGGTGCACGTTAACGAGCTGCAGCAAGTCCGGAGATCAGAGATTTGAACTCCGGGGCTGACAGTAGCTTCGCTGAATCCCGGCGTTTTCCACATTCCCGCCAGGAAAATTTCGGGATTTCCTTATTTCGAATCCCGGGGCACCTACTCCAACCACAGACCTAGTACAGCTACAAACCCTGCTACAGTCACCACAAACACTCAGGTTAGTATAACCTACAAGTCTCACGCTCACCCAGGTATAGTAGTTAGGGCCAACGCGTACCCAGACGGCGATCTCTCATCTCCATAATCCTACCACTCAGTCCCGCCAAACTGGTCATGAGGGTTCATTGTCATCTTCCTTTTCTCGGCAACAGATGTCCGTCGTGATTTAAAGGTACTGTGGCTGTAAAACTATTGTCTTAGAGAGAGAAACCTAAGAGCCAACTTTGGCTTAAACACCCTAACTCTCATAAAACGGCCCCTTGCTGGGCGAGGAACAATTGTATAAGGTTTACGATCAATCGCATGCCGATTCGTTTGCAACCGCCTGGGACTCGGTTAGCCATCGTGATTATTAATACACAGGGCTGATGAACAAGATGTCCAAAGCCCCTTAAATAAAATAACAACAACAACAACCACCACCTTCTTTCCCTACTAGGGTTGAGAAGTAACGCGTTTCTTGTAACGCCGTTACTAGTAACAGTTACGTTTTACGGTGGTGAGAGAGTAACGACTTTTTTTTAAATAGGTAACTTTAACGCCGTTTGTATGATTCACACGGCTGCCATCAGGAAATAGTACGGCGGATGACCTTGTAGTTTGGGCACAAGACGCGTTCCATATGAAGGTATATTGTTACCAAATTCGGTACAGCTCGGATGATTTGTTTAGTCATTATTTGATTTTACGTTTTGAACGTTTGAGTGGCCGCCATTCAGTTTTGGTAAAGATGGCGGCGATATAAAACATGACACTGAGATGCCCTTTGCTAGTGCTACCTCTGTACCAAATCTCATTCAATTCGGTTTCACCGTGTTTGAATTGATAGGAGGGGCAGACATTCGGAGTACACACACACACACACACACACAGACTCACATACAGACAGACACACAATGTTTTGGCCCTGTGTAGATCTCATAAGTCTACTTTCAATTTTTGCAAAAATCGAAAGTAGGCTAAAAAGAACCTCTGGGAAGAAAGTAATGTGGAAACTAAATGGGAGATACTGAGAAACACAACCAGTGAAGTGGCAGAGGAAACGCTGGGGAGAGCCAATTTCAAGAGAAATATACAATGGTTCGATGAAGAATGTTCGGAGGCAATCCATGAATGAAACGAAGCAAGACAAAGAATGTTGCAACGGAGAACAAGACAGACAGTGGAGGAATATAGAGAGAAAAGGAAAAGGGCAAGCAAGTTAAGTACTGTAGGGTTAAGAAAGGGTAGTATGGAAGCGAAAGAATAGAACAATTGGATGAAATGAGGGAGAGAGAGGAGATGAGGAGATTTTATGAAAGATCAAGAGAATTGAGGAAAGGATTCCAACCAAGAGTAATCTTTTATGCGGACAAAGAAGGAAATTTTTATAGGAGATAAAAACAAGATGCTAGAGAGATGGCAGGAATATTTCACATAGCTACTCAATGGGCCGGCCCCGTGGTGTTAGGGTAGCGCGCCTGCCTCTAACCCGGAGGCCGCGGGTTCGATCCCTGGCTCTGTCAGGGATTTTAAAACTGACGTGAGGGTTGGAACGGGGTGCACTCAGCCTCGTGAGGACAATTGAGTAGCTGTCTGACAGTGAGACAGCGCCCCGATCACAAATACCAAGATTAACGGCCGAGGGGACCTGACGCGCATATCACGCGTCACCCCAATATCTGCAGGCCAAATGGCTGGGCAGCGGTCGCTTGGTCGGCCTTAGCCCGTCATGGGCTGTATAGTGCCAGGGGTTGACTTTTTTTTCTTTGGCTACTCAATGGACAGGGTGAAGTGGAAACCGCGAATTGGGAAAAGAGGAAGATGTAGGAGCAAGAAGAAGTTGAATCACCGTATTTAGAGAACGTTAGAGATAAAATCAAGGAATTAAAGAACAATAAAACCGCTGGAGAAGACGGAATAGAAGCGAAGTTGCTAAAATTCGGGGGAGAGTTAGTGGTAAAAGCAATACATGAACTAATAAAGGAAGTATGGACAAAAGAAGAAATGCACAGGGAATGGACTGTAGGAATAACATGTCCTTTGTATAAGAAAGGAGATAAATCAATATGCGGCAATTATCGTGGGATTACTCTGTTGGACGTAACATATAAGGTGTTCAGTAAGAATTTAGCTTCTCGACTGGAGCGTTGGGTAGAGAAAATATTGGGTGACTTCCAAGCTGGATTTGGGAGGAATAGCTCTACAATGGGCCAGATATTCGTAGTGAGGCAGGTACTGGAAAAGCTTTATGAACATGATAAACAGCTGTATCAACTGTATATATATTTTAGGCAGGCATATGACAGTTTAGATAGAAAGGAGATTTTTAAAATTATGGAAGAGTTAAAAATCCCGCTAAAATTGGTCAAGCTGACAGATATGTCTATGGAAAACACAATCTGTAAGGTTAAGTTAGAACAAGAGATGTCCGAAGAATTCATTGTAGTAAGGGTTTGCGACAAGGAGATGTAATTTCTGTAGCCTTAGAAAAAATAATCCAACAATTACCAATCAATCCAGGAGGGACAGGTGATAGCATATGTGGATGATGTAGCATAAATTGCAAGGAACAGTAAAGCATTAGAAGAGAGCTATGTCCTGTTGGAAGAAAGTGCACAAACGTTAGGATTAGAAGTGAATACAAGTAAAACTAAGTATATGAAGATGGGAAACTCCAGAGAGGCAAGAAGAGAGCCGTGTATTAAATTAAATGGGAAAGAATATCAAAGAGTAGAAGAATTCAAATATTTGGATTCAATATATATACATTGCGTATGGCTTTTTTAGTGCCTGTAGTGTCTGAGGACATGTTCGGCTCGCCAGAGTTTGAAGCTGCTTCTATACGAACACCCATGGTGTGAGCTACAAGTACCGTCGCGTGTGGAGTGTTATCTGGGGAGGAAAGTGTCAATGTAAGGACGAGGAATTGGAAGGTAGCGGCTGTAGCCTATAGTTAGGGACCAACCCCGGCATTTGCCTGGAAGGAAGATGGGAAACCAGAGGAGACCATCTTCAAGGTTGCCGGCGGGGGGATTCGAACGTCCTCGCCTCCCGGATGTGAGCGACTGCCTACAGCCACGCCCTAACCACCATGGCTAACTCAACCCGTGGTTCAATATTAAAGGAGGATACAAGAAAGAATAAAAAGTGGAAACCGATGCTATTACGCTCTGCAAAGCATGTTTAAATCCAGAACTGTTAGTAGGAATACTAAAGTAAAAATTTACGTTTCAATATTAAGACCTGTGGTTATGTATGGATCGGGCCAGTGAGAGAAGGAAGGAAGATTTTAGTTTTACGTGACAGTTAATCTCGAGATCATAAGTCACGGGACCTCCTTTTTACGTCAAATCCGAACCACTTTGAAAATCTCACGTATGCATTTACCGGGAATCGAACCCAGTCCACCGTGGTGAGAGGCCAACAGCTTGACTGCTGTGCCACCACGCCCCACCAGTGAGAGAGGAGGAAGGTTGGAGAATAAGGACAAATGTGGAACTACAGGAACTCTTTGGACAGGCAGATATTGTGGTGAAAATTAAGCAGGGGAGGATAAGATGGGCTGGACACGTACAGAGAATGCCAGAATCGCTTAGCGTCACAAAGACCGGATGGAAGAAGGAGAAGAGGAAGACCCAGGAGACGGTGGAGACCTTAGGAGCAGTGCTGGATTTCTGCCTAGGCCTAGGGGCCCAGCCAGCCTAGGGGCCCCGGTGGTGGAATCTTTACATAAGCTCAAAAGCCTGTCTTCCCTTATCAAAAAGCTTTATCGAAAATGATAATTATTATAATAAATATTTTTACTACTTTTGCCAAAACTTACAGCCCTGCGCGCAACAAAGCCCTTCGACCCCTCTCTTTAGACCGCAGTATCCACGCTTAGAATTGCCAGGCCACGCGCAGGCAGCCCATTCTATAGGCTCCGTGCGAAGGTGCCAGAAATGCACCGCCACGCTATGAGTGGCCAAATTTATAAGAACGAATATGCTACCATGGCCGAGGTGGAGCGATGTGCAGGTAAATTCTGATTTTAAGATGGTACCGTGTGTGCTATCAAATATTGCTGTAATGTACATAAAGTCAGAAATAATGCAGTCAATTGACTATGATGACGTCATTCATTCTTTTGCACAGAAGAAAGTTCGTCGTATTATTCTATACATTTTATAGAATAACGTAACTATAGTAACATAGACTGTATTATTCTGATGTTCATTAAAGTCGATTAAAATTATATGTTCTGTACTAGTGCATTTAATTTGCTAAATTTCCAAATTAGCTTCGAGATGGTGGGGGGCCCGAATGTAAAGTGCCTATGGGCCCTGATCTCTAAGTCCAGGCCTGCTTAGGAGTCTAGGATTCAGGAACTGGAGAAGGAAGGCGGAAGATAGAGATGAATGGAGGCAGGTGATAAAGGAGGCCAAGGATCTTCAAGGACTGTCGCGCCGTCAGTAAGTAAGTAAGGCAAAGCAGTTGCGTGACTTAAATATCGCTGATTTGGAGAGGCGTGACTATCGAGTCACAGTTAACTCGACACCTCTCCATCCTGTTAGCGATCTCTCATCCTGTTGGAGGAGCTATTCTGGCTAACATGAGCAGTCTACTTCCTTCTCAGACAGCAAGAACGGGCAAGATCAGTAATGATAGAGTTCGGAAGTTAAAGACCTTAAATAAGTAGAATGCAAGCAAATGTGTCCTAAAACAGGAAAGTCACAGGGCCTGTACGGTACACCCCACTCTCACGAGACCTTGCTGTATGGAAGTGAGAGCTGGGAAGATTAGGGATATCTGTTACATAAGCTAGAGGTGACTGATATGAGGGTAGCACGAATAGATGGGAGCAATGCCAGGAAGGTACTCGTAATGAAGAGAGAAAGGATAAGTTAGAAATGAACACGCTAGATGAAGCTGTTCGTATGAGCCGACTCAGATGGTGGGGTCATGTGATGAGAATGGGGAGGTAGAATACCTACGAGGTTTTCATTATTTAGCGAATGACTTTTAGTGCCGGGAGTGTCCGAGGACATGTTCGGCTCGCCAGAGGCAGACACCCTTGGGGTGAGCTACAAGTTCCGTTCAATTTCAAGTAGTTCCAACTTTCGCTACCAGATGTCACTGACACCTAGTGGTGAATGTTGGAACTTAGATAGAGCGTTTCAACGAAATCTAACCTGCAATTTAGCTTCACACAAGTTTAAATAGTGGAAGGTTATTTTACATGCCATAAATCTATGATATGGGCCCGCCGGCTTTACTTCCCCTCCGAAGGAAGGCATACTGAAGGATTTTTAACGCTCTTAAAAAAATCCGACGTCTTCGGCCGGGTTTGAACCCGCGATCTTGGGCATATAAGATCAGCATGCTAACAACTACGCCACCGAAGACCTACGAGTTCAATGAGTTCGACTGTAGAGAGCAAGAGAAGCAGAGCTAGACCTGTGAGGAGATGGTTAGATTGAGTGCTGAACGATTTCAAAGTGAGAGGTGTAGAAGCCAAGGAGGCCGCAGTGCTAACTGCTAATAGGGGATCATGGAGGTAGCTTGTTTGCCAACAGAGGCTTGCAGACTAACCTGGACGCTGAAAGGCAAAACAGTCTCAAATGGAATTGTATTTATGTTTAATGTATGTCTACCCCTTATAATTCCCGTTTCCAGAGCCTCCGTGGCTTAGGCGGCAGCACACCGGCCTCTCACCGCTGGGTCCGTGGTTCAAATCTCGGTCACTCCATGTGAGATTTGTGCTGGACAAAGCGGAGGCAGGCAGGTTTTTCTCCGGGTACTCCGGTTTTCTCTATCACAAATTTCATTCCAGCAACACTCTCCCCTATCATTTCATTTCATCTGTCATTCATTTAATCATTGCCCCAGGGGAGTGCGACAGGCTTCGGCAGCCGGCACAGTTCATATCCTCGCCGCTAGATGGGGGCTTCATTCATTCCATTCCCTGACCCGGTCGGTCGACTGGAAGCAGGCTGTGAATTTTCATTTTCACTCCCGTTTCCAAAGGGGTCGGGGATGAGATGCGTTGAAATTCTATGTGGTGGATGCTTTTACGGCCGGATGCCCTTCCTGACGCCAACCTCATGAGAGGAGTTAATGAGAGATGAAATGAATGAAAGTGAGCAAGGATGTGGAAGGAAGCGGCCGTGTCCTGTCAGAAGGTACCGTCCCAGCATTTGACTGGAGTTGAAAATGTGAAACCATGGAATACCATTTCAAGGACGGCGCTTTAGCGAGTGTAGCTACCGCTGTCGGTAAATGTATGTACACTAGTGGCCATAATTTTGGAGATAAATAAATACAGTCCAGGAGATTCTCGAAAAGAAGCTATTCCTATCCATTGCCGACTTGAGCCCAAATGGAAATGACGTAATATTCCAGCAGGATGATGTACCATGCAATACTGCCAAACATGTTATGCCGTGGTTTTAGGATAAGAACAAAACGGTTTAAAAGTGCTTGGAAATAGCCGGGATCTTAATCCAATCGATAATTTCATGGTCAAAATTGATGATTTTAGTGTCTAAAGGAATCCAAGCAACACAATCTAGTTGATTTAACCCATTTTCAACAACTGGTTTCCGGTTGTAACAAGAAGATCTGTAACGTCTTGCAGACTCTATGCCCTGCAGAAATGATGCTGTGCTTGAACTAGAAGGCTGTCAAAACTTACTGAATATTACATGTAATTTCACAATAATGCGTTCAAAAGATACTGATTTTCATAATAATGAATAATAATTCACAATACTTCACATTATGTTTATTTAATTCATTTTGTGCTATTGCAAATAGGTGTCTATAAATTGTGCGCTCGGAAAATTAAAATTAGTATACTGTATTTCTTACAAAGTTCACAGAATTATGGCCAGCAGTGTATGTGCAATAATACAGTAATAGTAACAGTCTTCAGCTACGAGAACCGATTATTGTAATTTATTTGACGATCAAGAAAGAAAGCACATCGTCCCATCAAGCATTTCTATTAAGAAGAAGCAATGTCCCTCTTAGATGCGTGTTAGCAGCGTATAAGCTCTCCCGGTAGATCAATAATAACCAATAGGGGATGAAGTGCTGTCTGCTTTCTGCGTGGTCAGCGCCTGCTAGATACATCATCAGTATGTTGTGTTATCTATAAATATTTCAGCTCAAAATAGCGTGACCCGTCGTGCGGGGAAGCAAATATTCAATAGGTGAAGCAGTAAAAAAAGCCATTCCAGGGCAGATAGGAGGGGGCTTTGTAAATGGATTCATAATACAATTTAGTTCATTCTTCAGGATTTAATAGAGCAGGCTGTGAACAATAGCAGGCTATAAAGGCTGTAGGGGTCCATGGCCCCCAAGACCAATCTATATATAGCGCTCATAAATCACACAGCCCTAAAAATGTAGAGTATTTGCGAGTTCATTATTCTAGTGACTACATTAAACTTATTCGAGAGGTCTTTATATTCCTCTGTGGTTTAAATGGAGGTATTGTAATGGGGGAAGCAAGTTATTTGTCAAGGGTCTGTCTGCCTGAATATGTTAGTAATTGAATGATTCCTCGAAAATGCCATACCGAGGCGTGACGTGCCAAATTGATATTACATTTGTTATTTTCACGAATTATCTCTTCATAGTATGAAGCAAAGTCACCGACTCTTGGATTTAATGGGTAATCTCAAGAACCACTGGATGGATTTGGATGCGGTTGTCACCATTCTGTTAAGCATTTCTCGAGGAAGGTTTCTGTAGAAAAACATTCATTTATGACGAAAAGGAAGCCGAGCGGTAACGATTTCACTGAATCGAGTCGAAGAAAAACCTGCCGTCCGTGTGATTTTTAAGCTTACGCTGGGTAAACCGTTGAAATATCAATATACTATGAGTGTAAGAATTGTTCAGCATGAAATGTTGTACAAAGATGCCCGCGACAGCATATCTCTATCTTTAATACATCGTCCACTATAAGTGATTTTACGTTTTCATTGCATCCAACAATCTGCATTCAGTGAAAATTTAAATTACTAGCTTCGGAGCAAGCGAACCTATCACCCCAACTTCGGCCAGCATCAAACTGTCGAGTTAAGACTTCAGAGAATAGTATATGTGTTTGGAGTTTCGCTGTTCACCTCGGCTTTTCTGAATTGCATCTGGGACCTGCCAGCCATGCACCTTTTAAGTTTACGCTGGATAAACCATTAAAGATGCCGGGCGAAGCCGGGGCGGGTTACTAGTTGTTATAAGGCAACACTGAAATATGGCTACAAAACTATCTTTATGTTCGACCCTGACTACTATATGTCAGAAAACTGTACTATAATGAGGCTCATTATAACACTATTTTTCATTATGAAACAGTTTCTCCCACCAATCAGAGCTCAAGAAACAGTTGTTTGACCAATTAGATGAGGATAGCATCGCACCTGCACTGAGTTTCAAGGTCTTCTAATTTAAATTTCACTGCGTGGCCTAGTGTCATAGTAGGGTAATCGAGGAGGCCATGGTCAAATACAAGGCATTGTCAGCGTCCCATGCGCTCTGTTCAGTGCATAAAACTGGCGAAATCTCGACAGATATTTATGAATATTTATGTTCGAACATAAAATAGTTATAATAATTATCGTCGAACATAAACAGTCGTATGCAACTCGCCTATAATGGTAATTAAGACACCCATATGGAAATTATAAAACTCGCATACGCTCGTTTTATAAACATACTCGTGTCTTAATTATTGCCATTGTAGGCTCGTTGCATAATGTACTATTATACTCGACCATGCCGAAATATAAATATTATACGCCATAAAACTGCATCTTAAAGAGGCTCATTGTCGTTCAAGTTGCATTATGATACAGGTTCTCCACCAATCAGAGCTCAAGATATTCATTACGATACAGCCGTTTGACCAATTAGGTAAGGATAGCATCCCACCTGCGCTGACTTCCACGGCCTCCTATTCTAAATTTCTCTGCGTGGCTTGTGTCGTAGTGGGGGGTATTTGAGGAGGCCATGGTGGAATACTCAGACAATTATATTTCTTGGAAGATCCGGGAATCGCACGTTAAAATACACGCCCGCGATATAAAGTAGCCCAGATGGATGCAAGCACCTGTGGGCTGCGTTAGCTAATAGGCTACATTATATACACCCCTGGCATTTGTCACGCGTGGTGTAGTGGCTAGCGTTCTTATCTGTCACACCTGAGTTCCGGGTTCGATTCCCGGCTCTGCCAAGAAATTTTAATTCTCGTTTGAGGGCTGGAACGGGGTACACTTAGTCTCGTGTGGCAAAACTGAGAAGAGGCAGGTTCGATTCCCACCATCCTGGTTATGATTTTCCGTGGTCTCCCATTTCTACTCCAGGCGAATGCCGGGATGGTTCCTAATTTAAGGCCACGGTCGCCTCCTTCCCAATCCTGATCTGACTTACAACTACACACACTAATACAGCCATCACAATAACACAGATTAACAGATAAATTACACACACACACAAACACACCCAATAACACGGGGCTACATGACACCATGTCGCAAAGCTCCTAAATGAATCAACAACAAATAACTTACCCAGCAAATAGACCTATGTGACGCAGTTAACTTCATTACCTGAGTAGTAGGGTCTTGTGCGTGCCGAGCTCACTATAAAACCTACGAGCCATTTCGTCGACGGATGTCCGGTCCACGTTTATTTTCGTACTTCGAGAATGACTCCCATGTGGTGAAGGTATTTATTTACTCTACGATGTTGAGCTCTGTGCTGGTTATCCTTGATTTGCAGCCAGTTTAATTTCTTATGTTTCAAAACTACATTTAAAATGAGTAGAAACTAGGATTTATGAAACCAATCGGGGATGGTGTGCGTATTTATCTATTGTCGATCCTTTGTTTCTCCAATAACGGTTTTTCTTTTGTGGTGGTTGTAAATTTGTACATTGCAATAAAAATAAAAAGTAAAAATGTTATGTCCTTTGTGTGGACTGTGCTTCTGTATGGATGAGAATCTTGGACGATCAGAGGTCAGGATTGGAAGCGACTTGAAGCGTTTGAGATGTGGGTCTGCCGGAGAATATTACGGGTTAAATGGATTGAAAAGAGCACTACCACCAGCATCCTGCAATAAATTCAAGGGAAAACCAACGATCCATAAAAGAAAAGGTAATTTCAGAGGTCACATCTTGCGACGTAACGCTTTCCTAACTAATCTCCTGGAAGGAAAAAGCGCAGGGAAGAAAGGCCGAGGTCGACCGAGGAAAGTTTTCTCTTCATTATGGTTCCTACTGAGAGATGAAACGAGGTGCTGAAGACAGAGAACAATGGATGCGGAGACAAGGCATTGCCTTTAGAAGTTGATTGATTGATTGTAGTATTTCTTCAAACATCCGGTTTCTGCTAAGTTGTTTTATTAACTTTGTTGCCAAATCTTAGTAATACGTAGGTTTACAGTTGTCTTCAAAGAACTCGCGAACGACTTACCCAATGTTCAACCAAGTGTGTACGTACATACTGTAGTCTGCATCACACACACTATGCCACCACATTGCGTAGTGTCTAGCATTCTTGCATGTCATCTCACATTAATTCCTCTCATGAAGTTGGCGTCAGGAAGGGCATCCGGTCGAAAAAAACATACACCACCTAAAATTTCATCGCATCTCATCCCCCACCCTGTTGAAAACGGGAATACTTTTCACATCGTTACGCCCTACTCAGGAGCTGATGTGTTGGCCTTCTTTCCTCCCAAAATCTCTTCATCCTCTCGCTGGACATCTTCCTTAGTTCTTCTGTCCAAGTTATAGTGACTCTGGTGTTGGGTTTGTCTCCATATTGGTGATTGTAGATATTGGTTCTGAATTCACAACTGTCCCGTACAATGTCTTCTGAGATGTTGATTCCTGGAGATCTGTTTCAATGAAAGATTTTAATGAAAGAGCCTGGTTGAGAATTCCTTTAGTTAATCTGTTATTGTGCATTCTCATAATGTGACCATAAAATTTCAACCGTCTTTTCCGAAAAAGAAAGTGATAGATTTTTCAGAATGACAATATATTTCCTGGGATGATTTTTTCCTCCATATTCCCACTATACAAACTGGGCCAAAAATGTTTCTTAAAGGTTTCCTTTCTTGTGTCTCTATGTCTTTGGTTAAAGATACGCCACCAAAGATTACGTTTTCTAGTGCATACAACGCTTCAGGTTTAGTTACTGTATTATAGGGTCATACATTATTATTATTAACAATAATAATAATAATGTATAATATTACTATTATAATTGTTTTATACGGTATATATAACCCATTGCTGGTACATTACAACATAGCCTAACTATACGGGCTTCAGAGAAACAAAGTATAGTTACTGAAACAGCAACTTCTAAACTGGAATGTCGCTACCTATGAACTTCCGGACGATTCGGGTTGTTGAGAGAACTACCGCCTTCTGCATTAGTTTGTACAGTTGAGTATCCAGACCTAGTTCTTTAAGGCTTTGAAGCAAGGTACTTGGGATCACGCCCGTACTTGAGACAATGATAGGTATAGTGTTGACCCGTTCTACATGCCATTGCCTTTTGACAGGGTCGACCAACTCGCTATATTAGCTGATTTTTTCTATGTGTTTTGACTGGAGATTCTTGTTAGGAATCGCAACATCAATCAAGATACTTTGCTTGATTTTCTTGCTGACAACCACCAGATCCGGCCTGTTGTGTGATACCGATTGATCAGTCAGAATAGTTCGGTCCCAATACAACTTATATTCCTTGTTTTCAAGAACACCCTCTGGCTAATAATAATAATATCGTATGGCCTCGGGTGCCCGGTGCAAACTTCGTAATTTGGCACCCAGAGGGTAGCTTGCATGTCGAATTTCGTCGTTCCTTGAATCACTATGAAAGTCAAGGAGGTTAGATAATAGATATCAAAGCTCCTTGAACACTATAGCGCTTTCTAGTAGAGAAATGAGGAGCTTTGTGTTGGCGGAAACTCCCGAGATTAATTTTGCCATTATGAACTCGGCCTACTGAATTCAAATGGTTTCTTTGACATGCCAACATCGTATGACATGCGTATCGTATTTTTGCCGCCTTTCAAAAATCACTTACCACGGCCAGGGGCGAACCTGCAATCTTGGGGTTAGTAGACCGACACGCTATCCACTTACCCACTGTGGCAAGCACTCTGGCTGATTTTGGTAGTACGGGACTTTCTTTTCTTTTAGAATCTTTTACGGCTGAGGTCCCGAAAGAGCTTGCTGAGGTCATCTGAGATGCTTACTGTCTCACCGGAGAAGGCAAGGCTGGATTTATGGAAGAAGACGACCCCTCACCTCGTGGTTGGATGCCAGTAGCTGAAGAACTACCAACTGGACACAACGAAAACTGGTTGGTGTGGAAATCCCTGAACAGGTTACGATCAGGTGTTGGAATATCCCAAGACAATCTGAGGAGATGGGACCTCAGTATAGGTGACACGTCTTGCGTATGTGGACAAGAACAAACCACAAAGAAAATGCTTCATTGCCCTCAGTGCTCTTCATCTTGTGCAGAGGAAGGTATCCTGCTAGCCACTCCGAGCGCCTTGGATGTTGCTCAGTATTGGGCACGTGCTATATAAACAATTTCACCCTTATATGTATAGCAACTGTACATTTGTATGTTTCCGACACGAGAAATAAATAAATAAATTATTATTATTATTATTATGATAGGACCATGTCACAGCATGAAGAATCCGTAATATGTTGGTGGATCATTTCACGATTTGTCTCTTCCGCCCCGCTGAATATTGACGCTCAACGCTTGGAGTATTGACTATCCTTTCCCCTCTTCAACCTCACACTCAATCATCGTGTCATTACACACTCGGCACTTCAACAGCAATTAAGAACTCATTCTGGAAATTGCTTTTTGGTCGTAATGACAAGGGTTACGGAACACATCAATGATAAATAGCAGGAGCATACAGACCTTCGAATCCATTTTGCCTTATAAACAATTGATATTTTAATTTTCAGTCGGTCAACACAAAATTAATTTCAATTACTGGGACATACGAAAAAAGACTGAAAAATTACATGTGATTAAAAAGAATATATATATAGGCCTACTGCATATTTGTTTGCCTTGTATGAATTGTTGTAGTT
Organism: Meconema thalassinum; assembly: GCA_946902985.2. Classification (NCBI taxonomy): domain Eukaryota; kingdom Metazoa; phylum Arthropoda; class Insecta; order Orthoptera; family Tettigoniidae; genus Meconema; species Meconema thalassinum. The sequence goes on from OX336396.1 coordinate 151,663,008, forward strand.
AATTCTTTTAGGGACTTTGCGACATTGTGGTCATGTAGCCCCGTGTACTTGGGTGTGTTTAGAATGTGTGTAATAACCTGTGTCACTGTGATGTCTCTACTAGTGTGTTAATTCGTAATTGAGGTAGAATTTGGGTTGGAAACGGTCGTGGCCTTAAGTAAGGTACCATTCCGGCATTTGCCTGGAGTAGAAATGGGAAACCACGGAAAACCACTTCCAGGATAGCTGAGGTGAGAATCGAACCCGCCTCTCCTCAGTTTTGCCTGAATGTACCCCGTTCCCGCCAGTAGACCAGAATTAAATTTGTTGCCAGAGCCGGAAATCGAACCCCGGCTTCCGATGTGACAGCCAAGAACGGTAGCCACTACGCAACGAGGCGGACCGTCCTTGTATGTTTGAATCAGATGCTGTCCGCTTGACAAGCAAAAACATGTCACTCTATGGTTTTCTCCCTATTCTGTAGACCTTAACAAATACAGGGATGCGGCAGAAACCATGGCCCATTTTACACATTTTATTTTAGCATGAAGAAATACTACACATTATTAAAGTACATTGTTCGAAATAACACTTCTTACAATATTGTTGACACATGTCACTTTTTATAAATTATGTCCTTTAGGTGTCCACCATTGTTCGCGTTGCACGAGCACGCAGATTCGTCACAACCTTATGAAGAGTGTCGTCTGTTATGGCCTCGATTTCGGTGTGAATGTTGTTTTTCAAATCCTGAATAGTTGCTGGCTTGTTAAAGTGTAAGGACACACAGGACGCGACATCGTACGGGCGGCAGTCGACAATATGGCGCTGTCTAAAGCTGCACGAACAAGTATCCTCTGTGAAAATAACTTTTTTAAATTTACATTTTTGAAACGACGGCGGAGGATCGAGTGGGTCTTTGGGGAGAGCCGATTATGGGAAGTATCATCACTTGTTTCCAGTTTTAAGAAGGCACGAGCATCACTTCGTACGTTACACGAGGATGTCAATCTCAATATTTGGTTATATCCATAACAATAATAAAGTGTGCTTGTGTTCTCCACAATGTTGTGAGGGACAAAGATGGTGAAAATGACCCCGCATTCAGAGAAGTGCGTTTTAAAGCACCTCCAGCCACGACTATACACAGACATAGGAGAAATAACTGATACACATCTCTAGCACAGGAGATCCGTGATAAATTTTCCAACTATTTAAAAACACCAAGACTTTTAAAGGGAGACTATAGTGTCTGAAAGAATGGTTAAATGATTGTATCATATTTTATAATTATTGCATAAACCATAGTAGTTGGAATTGAAAATGATTTCTTTATAAATATTCCAACATCAACATCAATAACCATTCCACTATTCTGTATTTTACAAAATATACGAATTATAATTTCTTGTTGTATTCATTGCTCTTCCTATTTCATCCCACAGCTTCTCAATCACACCTCTGTTGCGATAATGCTTATGACTAGACAGCCAAATCGGTGGTCTAGCAAATACTTCATTAATAAGTAGCTCACCGTCCATGATGCAACGTGCAGCCCGCGTCTACCCGCCTCAAGAAAACAAACTAGACTGTTCCAATTTGACCCGCGCCGCGTTGCCCCGGTCCGGCCCGCTTCAAATCGCTGTTTGTTTGTGCGGTCCCATAGCTCAGTACGTATTTGTTCATCCCGCCCCGGCCCGCGCCGCGCCGCGCCGCTTCCTGTGTGTCCTTACACTTAGCAAACACCTTGTATTTGAGAAATCCCCACAGAAAGTAATCACAGGCCGATAAATCCGGCGAACCCATCTCGTAATTGTCTTCCTGGATGGAACTTTATCATTTCGACCGAAGTCAAAATATTGTCGAAACGAACGCTTCGTCCGCGTGACACTATCACCCCATTTGAAGAACGTTTCAATTACAAATGCACGATGTTCGTGTGACCAACATACTGACTGGAACTGCTTTGAATCGCACGACTCACTGATACGACCATCAACACTCTACGCAGCCGTGTCCAACAATGGCGCACTATTTAAAATGGGTCATTGTTTCTGCCGCATTCTGTATAATGCCAGGTGAATCAGCTGCTCCTGATAATTTTGCTTTATGCAGCCCAACTAACGCGTGTTGTCAGGATGATAGATATTGATTTTCTCTGCTTGCATCCCCTGCAGCATTATTAATGCAGTGCAAGCATATACCGCAAACGATACTGAACTCTATTATTTTCCCCTCGTATTAGTCTGTAGTCACATCGAGCGAAACATAATAGAGTTCAGTATCGTTTGCAAGATATGCTTGCAGTGCATTTGGGGCAGCTGATTCATCTGGGATATATCTATATATATAACAAGTAGTTCCGTGAAGAACTATACAGCCTATTTTCATATATCCTGCTCATGTTAATTGCCTCTATCAACATACAAAATTTCAGTTTAATTGCTGTAACAGATTCGTAGATATTCAGAACCGTCTAAATATTTCAGATGGTCGCCAGGTTGGATTTTTATTTTTGTACTATTAAATTAAGATTATTGTGTACGTGTGGTATTCAAACTTCAATTGCATGATTAGAACACAAGAAGTAAAAACGAGATTTTAAAATTATGCACAGCAGCCATCTTGTGATTATGCAAACAATTGAAATAAATTAGATGCCAGTGGATCAACATTTGTATAAGCATTTAACGTGCAACGTTTCACGGCACTCGGATAGTTAATTCGCGAGAAACGTCCATTTAAATATTTATACTTCGCGTCGCCGCCATGTTGGATTTGTGTTCACCAGGTTACTGAAAGTCCTATAGGTGAACATATGTTCATAGTCTCTATGAACATAAAAAATTCAGTTTGGTTGCTGTAAAAGATTCATAGATATTGAGAACCGTCTAAATATTTCGGAAGCTCGCCATTTAGGATTGTTATATGTAGAGGCCATAGAGTTATGTACCATTCAAGGACAATTATTGCCTAGGTTCATTATTCAAACTTTCACTTCGATCGCATGATTACGACACAAGAAATAAAAACTTAATTTTAAAATTTCGCACAGCCGCCATCTTGAGGTTATGTAAACAATTGAATTAAATTAGATGGCAGTGCATTACAATCTGCAAGATCATTTACTGTACCATATTTCACTGCGCTCAGAGAGTTAAATCACGAGAGAAGTCTATTAAATTATTTCAAATTCGCTTGGTCGCCATGTTCGTTTTGTACTTTACAGGTTTATGAAATATACATAGGTAAACTTGTATCAGTACCCTTTATCACCGTACAAAATTGCAGGGTGAAGTCTGTAATAGTTTCGGAGATATAGAATGTCAGTGAAATATTTCGCACAGCCGCAATTTTGAGGTTATGTAAACAATTGAACTAAATTAGACTCCAGTGCATTACAATGTGTATAAACAATTGCTGTACCAAGTTTCATTACGTTTGGATTGTTAAATCGCGAGAAAAGTCTATTTAAAAGTCTCAAATTCGCTTGGCCGCCATGTTGGTTTTGTAGTCACCAGGTTTTTGAGAGTCTCATAGGTGAACTTTTAGTAGTATCCTTTATCACCGTACACAATTTCAGGGCGATATCGGTAATAGTTTCGGAGATATTGAATGCTAGTGAAATATTTCGCACAGCCGCCATGTTGGATTGGTGAGACGTAACAAAATTTGAAGGGCACGGTCGAGGTCGCCGGGAATAGCGCTATGAACTTACCGAGTTTCATTTAAATCGCTCCAGCCGTTTAGATTTTATTAGGGGGGGGGGAACACACACACACCTCACACACACACACACACACACACGCACACACACACGGACAAAAGGTGATCTCATAAGCCTATTTTTTCAAAATTGAAAATAGGCTAAAAATCAATGTAACGTGATAGTTTGTCTGTGGGTATGTCTGTGGGTATGTCTCCTATGCGTTCATATACCATTCATCCGATTGCGATGAAACTTGGGTGAGATGTTGAGTACACTCCAAGGAAGGTTTCTGACTTAGTAAATCCATTTTACAATAGGTAGCGCACGCGTAGATTCAACAAATGAGTGACGATGCGCGAAGCGTTTCAAACAAGTCCCGTATGTGTTCATATACCATTCGTCCGATAGCGATGAAACTTGGGTGAGATGTTGTATACACTTACGTGAAGGTTTCAAAATTAGTGAATACATTTCACAGTAGATAGCGCACGAGTAGATTCAACAAATGAGCGACGACACGCAAAGTGTTTCAAAAAAGTCCCGTATGCATTCATATACCATTCGTGCGATAGCTATGAAACTTGCGTAAAATGTTGTGTACACTTCAGGGAAATTTTCTGTCTTAGTAAATCCACTTTACAATAGGCAGCGCACGAGTAGATTCAACAAATGAGCTACGACGCGCGAAGCATTTCAACAAAGTCACGTATGCGTTCATATACCATTCGTCCGATAGCGATGAAACTAGGCTGAGATGTGTGCACTCCAGGGAAGGTTTCTGACTTAGTAAATCCCTTTAAAAATAGGAAGAGCAGGAGCAGAATCAACAAATGAGCGACGACGCGCGAAGTTTTTCAACAAAGTCCCATATAAGGTCATATACCATTCATCCGATAGCGATGAAACTTGGGTGAGCTGTTGTGTACACTCCAGGGAAGGTTTCTGGCTTAGTACATCCATTTTACAATAGGTAGCGCAGCAGTAGATTCAACAAATGAGCGATGACACGCGAATCGTTTCAACAAAGTCCCGTATAAGGTCATATACTATTCGTCTGACAGTGATAAATGTTTGGTGAATTGTTGTGTACACTCCAGGAAAGGTTTCTGGCTTAGTTAATCCATTTTAGAATACGAAGCGCACGTTTAGATTCAACAAATGAGTGACTACGCGCGAAGCGTTTCGACAACGTCCCGTATACGTTCACATACCATTCATCCGATTGCGATGAAACTTGGGTGAGATGTTGTGTACACTCCAGGGAAGGTTTCTGGCTGAGTACATCCATATTACAATAAGTAGCGCAAGAGTAGAATCAACAAATGAGCGACGACACGCGAAGTGTTTCAACCATGTCCCGTATGCATTCATATACCATTCGTCCGATAGCTATGAAACTTGGGCGAGATGTTGTGTACACTTCATGGAAGGTTTCTGGCTTAGTAAATCCACTATACAACAGGCAGCGCACAAGTAGATTCAACAAATGAGGGACGACGCGCGAAGCGTTTCAACAAAGTCCCGTATAAGGTCATATACCATTCTGCCGTTAGCGGTGAAACTTGGGTGAAATATGGTGGACACTCCAAGGAAGGTTTCTGGCTTAGTAAATACATTTCACAGTAGGTAGCACACGAGTAGATTCGACAAATGAACGACGACACGCGGAGCGTTTCAATACACTCCCCTATGTCTTCATATCCCATTAGTCCGATAGCGATGAAACTTGGGTGAGATGTTGTGGACACTTACGTGACGGATTCTAACTTAGTAAATACATTTTACAGTAGGTAGCGCACGAGTAGATTCAACAAATGAGTGACGGGGCACGAATCGTTTAAACAAAATCCGGTATGCGTTCATATACTATTCATCCGATTGCGATGAAACATTGATCAGTTATTGTGTACACGCCAGGGAAGGGTTTCGACTTAGTAAATCCATTTCACAATAAGTAGCGCAAGAGTAGATGCAACAAATGGGTGCCGACGCACGAAGCGTTTCAACAAAATCCCCTATTGGGTTCATATAACCTTCTTCGATTGCGATGAAACCTTTATGAGTTATTGTGTACACGCCAGGGAAGGGCTTTGACTTAGTAATACATTTCTCAATAGGTAGCGCACGAGTAGATTCAACAGATGAGTGACAGCGCACGAATCGTTTAAACAAAACCCCGTATACGTGCATATACCATTCATCCGATTGCGATGAAACATTGATGAGTTATTGTGTACACGCCAGGGAAGGGTTTCGACTTAATAAATCCATTTCACAATTGGTAGCGCACGAGTATATGCAACAAATGTGTGACGACGCGCGAAGCGTTTCAACAAAATCCCCTATGCGTTCATATAACCTTCTTCGATTGTGATGAAACCTTGATGAGTTATTGTGTACACGCCAGGGTAGGGTTTCGACTTAGCAAATTCATTTCTCAATAGATAGCGTACGAGTAGAATCAACAAATGAGTGACAGCGCACGAATCGTTCAAACAAAATCCCGTATACGTTCATATACCATTCATCCGATTACGATGAAACTTTTGAAAGTTGTTGTGCACGCTCCCACGATTGATTCTAAATTAGAAAATCCATTTTACGATAGCATAGGGGCAGTTAACGGAAATTGAAAAACATGTTGTGTATCCAAAAGCACTTCAAAAAACAGAATTTCAACGCCAACACTTTCTTTGATTGGCATTGCAACGCATGACGGGTACAGCTTGTTGTACATAAATGTAGGGGTGACAGTAAGACATAGATTTAATAGCCTAGGCCTAAGTGTAATGGATCGCTTTTCGACCGAAATTGGTCATCCTAGTGTATTTATTAATCTCGTGTATAAGGTGCGTTCAAAAAGTAACGAGCTGGAGGCATAATTACAGAAACCAGGACACGTCTGTTAGAAGTATTGGCCCTGGCTGTTGAGGCACTTATCCCACTGTGACACGAGGCGGTGAATGGCTGTCTCATAAAATTCCCTGGGCTGCGATGTGAACCAGTTCCGCACGTACAGCTGGACGTCGACGGCCAAGGTGAATCGTTGGCCCCGCAGAGCCCTTTTCAGGCGACCAAACATGGCGTAATCACAGCGAGAGAGGTCTGGACTCTATGGAGGGTGACCGAGAACCCCCCGTTTGAATTTCTGCAGGAGTGCCGCGACTGTGTTGGCAGTATGAGGTCGTGCATTGTCGTAGAGCAGAATGACCCCACGGGTGAGATTGCCTGGTCGTTTTGTTTTGATCGCTTGGCGAAGGGTGGTCAAGGTTTGCGAGTAACGCTGGGCATTCACTGTTGTCCTGTGCGGCATGAAGTGTATCAGAAGGGGGCCATCTTGGTCAAAGAAGAACGTCAGCAATACCTTTCCTGCATTCGTGTGGATGGCCTTGCCTTTTTTGGGTGGTGGTGACCCTCGATGCTTCCACTGGAGGCTTTGTCGTTTGGATTTTGGTTCGAAGTGATGACACCATGACTCAACTCCAGCCACCACTCGTGCCAGGAACCCATTCCCTTCCCTCGCATAGCGCTGCTGATGACCAAGACAGTGGGCCATTCGACATGCTTCCTGGTGTGGTTGAAGACTGTGGGGCAACCATTGGGCACACACTTTGCGCAAGTGCAGTCGTTCCTCCATGATGGTGTGCACACTTCCGACGCTCAATCCGACCACGGCGGCTATGGCGTTCACTGTCACTCGGTGGTCCTGGGTAATGAGTGCATCAACCAGCTGGACGTTGTCAACGGTAATGCAGGGGGGTGCCCCAGACCGGGCATCATCGGCTAACGACACCCGTCCTTCCCTAAAGCGCTTGTGCCACGCCTTGACCCTTGCAAGGGACATGCAGTGTTCGCCGTACACTTGAGACATTCGGCGATGAATGTCCGTTCCCCCTACTCCTTCTGCTGTCAGAAACCGAATAACACTTCTTTGCTCTTCGTTTGACACCTCCATGTCACTGTTTGCAATGCGACTGGCAGCGTTGGACGAATGATGCATGCTGCTGCTCGCTTTGTATCGTCTCGTGACGTGCACGCGTGCCCTCTAGCGACGGGCTGTGACCTTCCACACTCTGGTTGGAACCACACCTCGTTACACACGCCACAATTAGCCGATGTCGTCACCGGTTTGCGCATTCCAGCCTCCGGCTCGTTGCTTTTTGAACGCACCTTATAATTTCTTTTACAGAATTAGGGAACCACCCGATACAATTGGGTACAATCGTGTTGACCGACTAAAACAGACTTAAATTTCGATTACTAAGGCAACACTGAAAAAATGGTTTCAAACACCATTATAAGTGTTAATCTAGTGTAGCGCTAAAAATTTACAGGTGTGAAAATAAATGCTTTCAAATTAGCAAATATAAACTCATATAACTTAATTCTATCATTTGTCATCAAATTTGAGTTTGCTCAAAATTAAAAACCTCTTCAAATTTCATATATATTTAGCTTATTTTCAGTTATGAAAAGAAAATAGGCTTATGAGACCACCTTTTGTCCTTGTGTGTGTGTGTGTGTGTGTGTGTGTGTGTGTGTGTGTGTGTGTGTGTGTGTCTAATAAAATCTAAACGGCCGAAGCTATTTCAATAAAACCTGGTAAGTGCATACTACTTACCACCTCGACCAACCTCGACCGTGCCTTTCAAATTGTAATACATTTCACCAATTCAACACGGCGATCTCGCGAAATATTTCACTGGCATGCTCTATCTCCTCAACAGTAACAGATATCACCCTGAAATTTTGTACGGTGATAAAGGGTACTCCAAGAAGTTCATGTATGTGACTTTCATAAATCTGTTAAGTACAAAACGAACATGGCCAAGCGAAGTTGAAACATTTAAGTACACTTTTCTCGCGATTCAACCATCCGAGCGCAGTGAAACTTGGTACAGCAAATGTGTATACACATTTTAATGCACTGCCATCTAATTTAGTTCAACTGTTTATATAACCTCAAGATGGTGGCTGTGCGAAATATTAATACTAAGTTTTTATTTCTTGTGCCTTAATCATGCGATCAAAGTAAACGTTCCAATAATGAACCTACGCGATAATTTTCATCTAATGGTACCTAACTCAATGTCCTACACATATAACATTCCAACATGGCAGCCATCAGAAATATTTAGACAGTTCTCAATATTTACGAATCTATTACAGCAATCAAACTGAAATTTTGTTTGTTGATAGAGGCTACACTGAAGAAAATGGAAATTGCAACACCATGAAGGCATTGATCGTTTGTGTTGATTTTCAAGATATGGAACGATGCCATGTAGGTATGTAAACGATCAAAGTTTCAGACTCATTGGATTGTTACTACAGGTCTCCCCACGTAATTGGTCGCGGAGGAATCAACTCCAGTATACGGACTCTGGTGTAGCATAGTTGACTTGCAGTCTGTGCAGTGAAGTGTTCCCCGTCAAACATGTCTCGACGGCAGAGAAGAGCACGCTATCACCAACCGTCGCCGTTTGAGAGGGCTCAGATAATTGGGCTGTGTGAGGCTCGATTATCGCTAAGGACTGTCGCTGCACGTGTTGGCCGACAGGCATCTACGGTACAACGTGTATGGCAGCAGTGGTCAAATGAAGGTACCCACACTCGTAGATCTGGCACAGGCCCAGCGAAACAGACAACTGTGAGAGAGCATCGCCGCATCATTCGGATGGCCCGGATGGAACCCCATGCAACAACAGCACAAATTCGAGCAGCTGTGGCACCCCACGTTACACAACAAACAGTTGGTAATCGCCTGCGTGCAGCTGGCTTACGATCCCGTGTCCCTGCAGAAGGTCTTCCATTGACCCCACAACAGCGACGTGTTAGGCTGGCCTGGTGTCGAGAACGATCGACGTGGGTCGACGAATGGCAAAGGGTCGTCTTTAGTGATGAATCGCGCTTCTGTCTTGCCCACAGTGATCGCCAGAATCGTGTGCGCCGACGTACCGAGGAGAGGGGCCGCCCAGACCTTATTGTCGAGAGACACACAGGGCCAACACCGAGCATTATGGTCTGGGGAGCTATTGGCTTTAATATGAAATCACAATTACTGCTTGTTGAGGGCACTATGACTGCTCGGCAGTACGTTGATAGGGTACTCAATCCAGTGGTTGTCCCTATGATGGCGAACATTGCTAATGGGATGTTTCAGCAGGACAATGCCCGGGCTCACACTGCACGCATCTCCAGAGAAGCTCTCCACGACATCTCAACCTTAGAATGGCCCGCCAGATCCCCGGACCTCAGTCCTATTGAGCATGTGTGGGACATGATGGGTCGACAACTGGCCAACCGTCCTCAGCCACACACAACTCGGGAACAACTGACCCGTGCAGTGCAGCAAGCATGGGCCACAATTCCTCAGGAAGCGATCCAGGGCCTTATTGACTCCATGCCTCGCCAAATTCATCAATGTATTGTAGCTCGTGGTGGGCACATCCTGTATTGATTGTTGTCCAAACTTGCGGTCAGAGGGACCTGAAAGTGTAATCATCGAATCACAACCGAACACTCGTCCTGCATGTTCAATTGCAGCAATGTAGCACCACTCCTTCTGGGTGTTGCAATTTCCATTTTCTTCAGTGTATGAACATAAGTTCACCTATGAATCATTCAATAATCTGGTGAGCACGAAACCAACATGGCTGTGACACGAAATTTAAATATTTGAATGGATTTTTCTAGAGCCTCCGTGGCTTAGGCGGCAGCACGCCGGCCTCTCACCGCTGGGTTCGTGGTTCAAATCCCAGTGACTACATGTGAGATTTGTGCTGGACAAAGCGGAGGCAGACAGGTTTGTCTCCGGGTACTCCGGTTTTCTCTGTCACAATTTCATTCCAGCAACACCCTCCACTATCATTTCATTTCATCTGTCATTCACTCATTCATTGCCCCAGGGGAGTGCGACAGGCATCGGCAGCCGGCACAGTTCATATTCTCGCCGCTAGATGGGGGCTTCATTCATTCCATTCCCTGAGCCGGTCGGTCGACTGGAAGCAGGCTGTGAATTTTCATTTTTCAAATGGATTTTTCTCGCGACTTTTCATTTGAGCGCTGTGAAACTTAGCACAGTATATCTTCATACAAGCCTTAATATACTGACGTCCAATTTAATGGAATTTTATGAGAACTTAAAAATGGGGGCCTGACATTTTTTTAAAATCTCGTTTTTATTTCTCGCGTCGTAAGTAAGACCAGTAGGATAAATGAAAATAGGCTATTTAGTTCTTCAAGGAACTCCTTGTTATTATTTGGGGGGATCCTCCTGATCACCCCTCGTAGTTACGTCTCCATTGGCGAGTGTGGACAGCTCGCTAAAACCCCAGCTCTCGACCTCGATACCTCGTGGGGAGCAAAACAAAAGAAGCCTGGCTAATCCCATTGACTGGAAAGGGAAGCCATGAGCCTGACTTGACACAACAAAGAGTCGGAGATCGCCCTACTTGTGGCCCCACGACGTGAGGGTCGCGTGATCCACCCCGGTCTGAGCTTTTAACATCACCACAGCCAACCGTTAATCTTGAGATCATGGGCCGGGACCTCCTTTTTACGTGGAATCCGAACCACTGGACATGGCATTTCAATTCGAGAATCTCACTCGCTTTGACCGGGAATCGAACCCGGTCCGCCGTGGTGAAAGGCCAACAGCTTGACCGCTCCGCCACCACAACCCCCATCCCCACAGCCAAGAATAAGTCAGCTCGTGGACCACTGTGACAGGTTATCTCATCTGTTGCTTTACGTACGTGCAACTCAAGAAACACTGAACCGATTTTATGCGGTTTTCATTCTTACCTATAGCACCTTCCGAGGAAGGATTTTGTGTAGTAAATGTTGAGCCGTGATGAAAAGAAGCTGAGCAGTAATGGTTTCTGCAAAATAACTTATCAACATTTTAAGCGAACACTTTTTGATCTACTAGGTTGCAGGATCGAATCCTGGCGCAAGTCAGTTGGCATTTGAGGGTGCGCAAATGCGAGGGAGCCGTCATGGATGCCGCCATTTTGTGTCTAGGAGGACTTTTAGTGTAAGAAATCTCGATCTATGGACTACTCCAGAGACATGTGTCTGGCGAGTGCTAATGAACAGAAACGATAGGTTGGTAGGGCAGATACTAAGGCACCCAGGAATAGCAAACCTAATTATGGAAGGATCGAGGACAAAAGCTGTAGGAGTAGGCCAAGGTTAGAATATGTTGAACAGTTTGCCTCGAATGTAAGTTGCGGTAGAGATGAAACGATTAGCTCAGGACAAGCAGGCATGGAAGGCTGTATCAAAACAGTCTAAAGACTGAGACACACATTGTCCTCCATAGTGCACTTATGTTCACGAATTGATAAGTCAAATATGCATTTCTAGGAAGCTGCAATCATATTTGCACTGATCCCGACCTAACGTATTCCGGCCATAGATTATTTGATGGCATAAATCGGTCATACCACGTTCTTGGAATCGAACCCAAAGCAATGGTGGGTGCTCTCGAGAGAATTTCAAGCGCATGCCAGTTTTATCATAATACGTAAGTCTGAAAACATTCGCCTTGCCATTTCATATGTCCCCTTCAACCATTCTAAACAAACTCATAATATTTCAATACGGACAGATTGAACTAGCCTCCTGTTAAAAATAGAAACATGCCTTCTGCATTAAGAACCGTCTACATATTAAGTAACCACTTTTAAGTCGATTTTTGACCCCCTTCTGCCACGTTATCATGCATAATCATCGTATGGACCCCCACCCCTGTATTACGTAATCACAAAGCAGTATAATATATGTTTAGTTGGTTGGTTAGTTTAGGGGCTACGACAACGTGGTCATATAGCCCCGTGTACTTTGGGTGTGTGTAGAATCTGTCTGATAACCGGTGTTAATTGTGATGGCTGTATTCGTGTGTGTTATCAGTAATTCAGGTAAGGACTGCAGACGATCAATTTCAAGTAGTTCCTACTCAGTATGCCTTCCTTCGGAGGGGAAGAAAAGCCGGCGGGCCCATGTCATAGATTTATGGCATGTAAAAGAACCTTCCACTAACTACAATTCTGTGAAGCTAAATTTGTTGGTAAGATTTGATTAACGCTCTTAAATTGCCATCGTCCATCGTCAGGTGCCAGTTGCAGTGGCATCTAGTAGCCAAGTTTGCAGCTACGTATCGTTGATGGTAGCATTTGGTAACAAAATTAGGAACTACTTGAAATTGATCGTCTGCAGTCCTCATAATAATAATATCGTATGACCACGGGTGCCGGGTTCAAGCTTTGTTATTCGACACCCAGAGGGCAGCTTTCATCTCGAATTTTGTTGTTACTTGGAGCGCTATGAAAGTCAAGGAGGTTAGATATAGGCTATAAGCTCCTTGACACTATAGTGCTCTCTATTAGAGAAAATAGGAACTTTTGTTTTGGCGGAAAATCCCGAGATTAATTTTGCTATTATGAACACGGGCTACTGAATTCAAATGGGTTCTTTAACACACCAACAACGCATGACATGCATGCCGTGATTTTTGTCACCTATCACAAATCACTTACCATGGCCAGAAGTGAACCTCCAAGCTTGGGGTTGGTAGTCCGATACTATACCACTCACCCACCGTGGCACGTCTGCAGTCGGTAACTGAATTACAAATAACACACACTAATACAGCCATCACAATTAACACCGGTTACCGTATCAGACAGTTTCTACACACACCCAAAGTACACGGGGCTACATGACCACGTTGTCGCAGTCCCTAAACTAAGAACTAACTTACGGGTCAAAAATAAATTTCAGGCAGAGCCCAGAATCGAACCCAGGAACTTTGGTTCTGGAGTCTCAATACGCGTGCCGAGACCACAGAATGTGGCGCCAGGTAGAGAGAAGAGTATGTGTATGTGTATGTGTAGCCCCTAATGCTGTCCACTGTAGCAAGCTCACATCCTCCCTCCCGCTCGCCGCTGTCAGCAGTGAAACAGTAAACCCTTTTAACGCACGTGTATGTGTGGTGCTGGCAGCTTTACGGACCCCCAGTCAGCATGAGATTTCTAGAAATCACTTCTGTCAGCCCGACGCAACGCAATTTAGTAATGTGTCCCTGTTGTAGCATTTCACCCTCCAACCCATTTGGCTCGTAACTTACGTTTTCTCCTACAGAATAATTAATATTCTTTGCTTAACAAAGAGACATGACTTTCACAGTAATTCCATTTATATTTCCAAGGGAGAGAAATTGTTTTGCTGAATTGTCCTTGCCCGTTATTTTTGCAACTCGTCTTACGACGGGGGCTGATTGATAATTATCAAGATTAACACTCAGCAATTTTTCTAGGTTTATGCCGTGTCTTGTGTGGGGTTTCGTCTAGGACACCAAGCTGGCTCATCAGCGGGCTCTTGACCCCCACAGGAGTAGCGAACTGTGCACTACCTCCCTTGTTATGAAGCGCACCTGTGCTTCTTTACTGTGAGAGCTAAGAGCTCAAGCAGCCTTTCACCTCCAAAAAGATGGTATATTGGCTTTCACAGCCAAGGAATTAAATTGATAGCTCTTAGCTCTCGCCGTAAAGAAGTGTAGGTGCGCTTCATAAGAATGGAGGTAGTGCACAGTTCGCTACTCCTGTGGGGGTCCGAGCACGGATACCAAAAGCACGCTGATGAGCCAGCTTGGTGTCCTATGCGAAACCCCACACAAAACACGGCACAAACCTAGAACAACTGCTGATTTTTAATTCCTTGGCGGGGGCCTCGCACCAAGATGGACCAGGTTCGATTCCCGGTCAATGCATGTGAGATTTTCGAAGTGAAATGCCATGTCCTGTGGTTCGGATTCCATGTAAAAAGGAGGTCCCGTGGCTTATGATCGCATGATTAACGGTCACGTAAAACTATAGTTTTAAAACTTTCCTTTTTAAATCCTTGGCCGTGAAGCCAATAAACCAATTATCAATATATTTAAAAAATAGAACAGGCATTACTATTAATTCCTTTCGAAAGTACCGTCCTTCACACAGAATACCGTACATTTCTACGGCGTTGAATAGTCCAGTTTATGTCATCTATTTTATTAAATAAATTGTTGAAACCATTATTCGATGTTACCTTTTAACAATCAAAGATGTCTCCTACAAGTTTGATATACAAGCTAGCAAAGGAAACCTTCTACATTGAAGAACTCAGACTAAAAATACCATTGCCATCTGCAGATCTATTAAACTGTAGAAAAGTGAAGAGAAGAGAGATCGACTCAGACTTTTACACAGGGGCCGATAACCTAGATGTTAGGCCCCTTAAAACAACAATTATCATCATCATCATCATCAGACTTTTACTGTATAGGCTATCACTGACGGCATGATGGACAGAACGTGGACCAATCAGAATCAAGAACAAAGGCATAAAATAACGAGACTCGCCAT
Source organism: Meconema thalassinum (assembly GCA_946902985.2). Classification (NCBI taxonomy): domain Eukaryota; kingdom Metazoa; phylum Arthropoda; class Insecta; order Orthoptera; family Tettigoniidae; genus Meconema; species Meconema thalassinum. The sequence goes on from OX336396.1 coordinate 151,678,101, forward strand.
TCATGGCTTCCATCATAAGATTTGGACAAATGTTTCTGTGTACTGTACCATATAACGACATGCCGCAAAAGAACAAGATCACTTACGGTGCCGTTAGTTAATACAGTAAAAATTGATGTCTATTCGGACGATCATCCTTCTTTTATTGTTGGGGGCGTGGTGGCTCAGCGGTCTAGCTGTATGCCTCTCACCAAGGCAGTCCGGGTTCGATTCCCGGTCAATGCATGTGAGATTTTCGAAATGAAATGCCATGTCCTGTGGTTCGGATTCCACGTAAAAAGGAGGTCCCGTGGCTCATAATCTACAGATTAACGGTCACATTAAACTACAAGCTTCCTTCCTTTTTTTCTTTTATTGTGTGTAATCTTGTTAGGTAGTTTAGTTTAGTTGTTTCAATAACGGAATCTTCCATTTAACAATCAAATGGTATTCTACACGTAATTTTGACCAATTAGATTGGGCATAAAACATAATTCTACCTGAAAAGAAATTCATGTGATCAATTATAATGTATTGGTTACATGGGGTGGGGGTTACAAGGATGACATGGATGACTATTAAGGGGGCAGACCTCTTGTTATTCTTCCCTTCCAGCACGTTTCAATAAAATGTTGGGTGGGTTTTAATTTAAGATTGCCCTCTCCCGCTAAAATAGTTTCCTTCCAAATTTCGTTTCCCGCCAATATTAATTTGAGCGTAAAACGCGGACTGATGCCATTTGCACAAGCCGAGTGTGGGCAGCTTCGTACAGTCCAGTTTACACCCTTACCTATGCCAAAGGACACGGGTTCAAACCCGGCCGAAGTAGTCGGATTTTTTAAGAGCGTTAAAAATCCCTCAGTATACTTTCCTTCGGAGGAGAAGCAAAGCCGGCGGTCCCATGTCATAGATTTATGGCATGAAAAAGCACCTTCCACTAACTACACTTGTGTGAAGCCAAATTTTGTAGGTGAGAATTGATAACGCTCAATAAGTTCCAACGATTGCCGCCAGGTGCCGACTGCGATGCCGTCTAGTAGCCAAGTCCGCAAGCTGGGTGTCGTGGGCGGTAGCAAAAGTAGGAAAAAATCCACAGCCTGCTTCCAGTCTCCGACCGGGTCAGGAATGGAATGAATGAAGCCCCCATCTAGCGGCGAGGATATGGACTGTGCCGGCTGCCGAGGCCTGACGCACTCCTCTGGGGCAATGATTAAATGACTGACAGATGAAATCAAATGATAGTGGAGAGTGTTGTTGGAATGAAATTTTGACAGGGAAAACCGGAGTACCCGGAGAAAAACCTGTCTACCTCCGTTTTGTCCAGCACAAATCTCAAATGGAGTGAACGGGATTTGAACCACGGACCCAGCGGTGAGAGGCCGGCGTGCTGCCGCCTAAGCCACGGAGGCTGGCAAAAGTAGGAACTACTTGAAATTATCGTCTACAGTCCTTACTTGAATTACAACAGATAGCGCACACTAATACAGCCATCACAATTAACACCGGTTATCAGACAGATTCTACACACACCCAAAGTACACGGGGCTACATGACCGGGCTGTCGCAGCCCCTAAACTAAGGAACCAACCAACAATCATTTCGATTACCGTATACCTTCTGCTCAGGGCCCTAAAGGAGGCAGGGTGTGTGCAGCCCCACCACTTATGGTGCACCCTGGATAATGCTACACCCTCAAGAGCTCACGACTGGTGAGCTCGGGTGTTGGTGACCCCGAGGGATTCTTGAGCAGAGTCCAGTTTGTCCCCTTTTACCAATGCCTTTAGGAGCGGACCCTCTTATCTTTCTTTCTGCCTTTCGTGGCTCTACTTATTTCCAAGTCGTGCAGTCATCATTCATCGAGGGTTGGCGTTCTGAATTTCTCAAAATACAACCCGAAAATTATGTTGTACATACATCAAAATATTCTAATTTGTCCTATTTATATCATATTTAATCTTTAAATTATAAAGCAGTAAATAAATAAAAGTAACTAATTGCCATTATATACAAGTGCGAATTTTGTTGTGATAAATTGAATTTTAAATTCACTTGAAAAATTAAAATCCACAGCCTGCTTCCAGTCTTCGACCGGGTCAGGAATGGAATGAATGAAGCACCCATCTAGCGGCGAGGAAATGAACTGTGCCGGCTGCCGAGGCCTGACGCACTTCTCTGGGGCAATGATTAAATGAATGACAGATGAAATGAAATGATAGTGGAGAGTGTTGCTGGAATGAAATTTTGACAGGGAAAACCGGAATACCCGGAGAAAAACCTGTCTGCCTCCGTTTTGTCCAGCACAGATCTCACACGGAGTGACCGGGATTTGAACCACGGACCCAGCGGGTAGAGGCCGGCGTGCTGCCGCCTAAGCCACGGAGGATTAAATTCACTTGTTAGGACTGATTTTTGTGTTGGGACTAACCGTTTGCCCATTATTTAGGTTGATAAAAGTTATACCCAATACAAATTCCATTTCAATAAACCATGCAAGAGTTGAAGTTGTCTGTTCCCTGTCTGCTCCTTTTGTCCTTCTCTTCTTGTAGCAAGTAAGTTAGTTCTAAGTCCGTAGTTAGTTTTAGTTGTATGTTTCAAGTCATCATCTTTCACTTTCACTATCACCCAAATCATTACGGGCCGATAGCGTCAATGTTAGGCCCCTTTATACAACAAAATTATCATCATCAACGCAGTTACATTTTAGTGTTTGTTCAAGTGAATAACCTAACTGACGAACAACAAACAAGGAATTTGAATAGTAGTCGTTAATAACTAAGCTGTCTAGAACGCCATCACTTCAAAAGCTTCCTACAGTAAAATTAAAACGATTTCAAAAAATAACAAAAAACGCAACACAAAATGAATGTAATATACTAACGGAACAAAATAAATAAATAAATAAATAAATACATAAATTGGTTAAAGATTCGACTCGTTACAAAGCTTAATTAAAAACTTAGGTAGATAATAATTGTAAATAAATAATAAATACCGTTACCTCCCCCCCCCCCCCCCCCCTCCCTTCCCCTTCCAACCACGTTTGAATAAAATGTTGGGTGGGTTTCAATATAAAAATTGCACTTTCCCGCCAAACTAGTTGCCCGCCGAATTTCGTTTCCCGACATTTTAATTCGAGCGTAAAACGTGGGCTGACGCCCTTTTGCACAAAGCGAGTGTGGGCATCTTTGTACAGTCCAGTTTACACCGACTAATTTCGTACTGTATACCGTCCCAAGAACCCCAGCACATTCCGGGAATTGAATCCCGCCTGGCCCTGGGGTGCACACAGGCTGAAAGCCACTCACACATCAGTAGGGATGGTGTTTCTTCGCAAATGCGATAAGCAGCGAAATGCTCACGATGGCTTGTACTCTTGTACTTTCAATTTCCACGACCTGTAAACCACTTTCTAATGTGGTTTGAGAAAGCGACAAAATGAGAAATTGACTCCAAATGCAAAAATAACACCAACATTAGGAAATACACGATTTTTTTAATTGGAACGTTTTTATTCTTTCCCTTCTTATGGAAACTTCAAGTGGGGGAGTCTGTACACCCTTGAAATATTTATGACGGCTTTACAACCGATCTGGAATGCGGAAAGTAATCCCTCCTGCACCTGGTTGCCCACGCGTCACTTCTATTCCCTTCGCGTAGGTTAAGTCAACAAAATGATTGTGAGACCGAAAATGTCTATAAAACAGCTCTAAGATTTCCTTCAACAATGTTAATGATTTATTTAGTCTATTCATTTTGTGTATTTTCCCTGCATTATTTTGGTTTTGTATTAGTATAGCCCAAATTTGTGATTTTTTTCTGATCTCTGCTTTAGCCTTTAACAATTTTTCTCTGTATTACTTTAACTTAATTTTTTTAAACCACGATTTACTTCATGCAGTTTTATCTCTCTGTTTACCTTTTAGAAAATATTTTTCATTGGAGTATTATTCAATCAAAACATATAAAATCTCATTTTAAAAATAGGTGACGTCTGCAAAATTATCAAATGATTCTTCTAGTTGTTCAGTCAAGATATTGTATATATTCCTTCTAACGTGTACGGAATACTTGTGGAAGTTGGAAGCATTTTATATGAGGGTAAGGTAAATAATTAATCTGGACTCTTACTACAAGGAGAAATAGAGAAACCAAAATAACATTTGTTTGAGAAAATGTATATGATAATGTTGACGAAGTGCATTTCTGTGCATTAATTGTAGTTACTGGTTGGTTGGTTCCTCAGTTTTGGGGCTGCGAGAATGCGGTCATGTAGCCCCGTGTACTTTGGGTGTGTGTAGAATCTGTCTGATGATCGCTGTTATTTGTAATAGCTGTATTAGTGTGTGTCATCTTGTAATTCAGGTAAGGACTGCAGACGATCAATTTCAAGTAGTTCCTACTTTTGCTACTAAATGCTACCCTCCACGACAGCTAGGTGTGAACTTGGCTACTAGATGCCACCGCAATCAGCACCTGGTGGCGAACGTTGGAACTTACAGCGTTAATCAAATCTAACCTTAAAAAAAATAGCTTCACACAATTGTAGTTACTGGAAGGTTCTTTTACATGTCATGAATGAATGAATGAATGAATGAATGAATGAATGAATGAATAAATAAATAAATAAATATATGACATGGGACCGCCGGCTTTACTTCCCCTCCGAAGGAAGGCATACTGAGGGATTTTTAACGCTCTTAAAAATCCGATGACTTCGGCCGGGTTTGACCCCGCGATCTTGGGCATAGAAGCTCATCATGCTACCAACTACGCCACCGAAGACGCCAAATTGTCAATACCGTTGCACATAAGTGGTATATACATATCCACTGAACCAAAATTAAGCCAAAGTGAGTAGGATTTGATGATTTTCGCTTGACAAACTAAACTAGTTAATCAATTAAGCCCCACCATGTGTGTGTGAGAAGTGTTTTATCTCTACATAGTATAAAACTAAGTCCTCAATTCTTGGATTTAACGGGTAATCTCGAGAAGCAATGGATGGTGGATTTTGATGCTGTTTTCGCCATTCTGTAAAGGATTTCTCGAGGAAGGTTTCTGCCGAAAAACATTCATTTATGACCAAAGGAACCCGAGCAATGACGATTTCAGTGAATCGAGTCGAAGGAAAACCTGCCGTCCGTGCGCCTTTGAAGCTTAAGCTGGGTAAACCGTGTATGTGTGTAATAATTGTTCAGCATGAAAAGTTCAACAAAAGAGTCCCCGACAGCATAGCTCTACCTTTAATACATGGCCCATTATAAATGTGTTGACGTTTTCATTTCTTCCAACAATTTCCATTCAGTGGACATTTAAATTACTAGCTTCGGAGCGAATTTACAAGCTAGCGAGCGAATCTATCACCCCAATTTCGGCCAGTATCAAACCGTCGAGTCGTGTCGAGTTGAGACTTCAGAGAAGAGTATATGTTGTGTTTGGAGTATCGCTGTTCACCTCGGCTTTTCTAAATTTCGTCTGGAACCTGCCGTCCGTGCGCCTTTTAAGCTTACGCTGGGTAAACCGTTAAAGATACCGGACGGGTTGCTAGTTAATTGTATAAATAATTCATTTATTTTAAATATTTTATATTATGGAATATTTGCTGTAGGGCATAAACTGGCTGGATGGGAATCCAGGTAAGCAGTCTGGCCTATGCTGATGACCCGGTTGTAATGACGGACTCCGTCGAAAGCTTACAATCCAACTTGTTAGAACTTGAACAAAAATGTTGGGAAAATGGTATTAAAATAAGCGTTTCGAAAACGAAGTTGATTGTGTTAGGGAAGAATCACAAGAAAATAGAAGGTCAGATAGAATGAACTAAATTGGAGCAGGTGAAAGAATTTAAGTACTTACGCTGTATATTCTCTCAGGATGGTAGTGTGGGAAAAGAAATAGTTCGAGGTGCAGAAAAGCCAATGCAATAAGTTCTCAGTTGCGACCTACAGTACTTTGCAATAAGAAGTTAGTATAGCGTCGAAACTCTCACTACATCGATAAGTATTTAGACCGTCCTTGCTGTATAGAATTAAGAGCTGCGTAGATTCAGGATATCTGATACATAATCTTGAGGTAACTAATATGAGGGTAGCACAAATGATTGCTGGGACAAATAGATGGGAGCAATGGCAGGAAGGTACTCGTAATGAAGACAGACATGAACACGCTAAATGAAGCTATTCGTATGAACCGACTCAGATGGTGGGGTCATGTGAGGAAAATGGGAGAGGAGAGATTACCTAAGAGGTTAGAGTGTACGATGATGATGATGATGATATTTGTTATCGGCCCCTAATGGTTTGGGTGATAGTGAAGATGATAATGAAATGGAAACTATAACTAAAACTACTAACTTATATACTAGAAGAAGAAATGGCAAACAAAAGGAGAATAAGGCAAATAAAGGACAGAAGGAAAAGAAATGCCCTCAACCCTCGAGGAATGCGGATTGAGGGACTTGGAAGGAAGGTGAGCCATAAAAGGCAGATAGGAAAGTGAAAGAGGAGAGAGTCAGCCCCACAGGTAATGGATAAAAGGGGGAAAACCAGACCCAGCTCCGGAATCCCTCGGGGTCGCCAACTCCCGAACTCACCGGCCGTGAGCCCCTGAGGGTGTAGCAATTACTAGGGTGCACCAGAAGTGGTGGGGCTACATACACCCTGCCTCCTTGAGGGCCTTGAGCAGAAGGCAAGAGATAACAGGAAGAGAGAAAGAAGGCTGACCCCTCGCAGAAGGAGGGTATCAGAAAAGATGAGACGAGGGCCAATTAAGGCGGGAAAGGAAGAGACTCCCTAGGCCTCGGATACCCTAATACCGTCGGGGTCGGAAGAGAACAAGAGTTGACCAAGTGAGGTCGACAGGAAAGAAGACGGAGAGGAGCCCGGCACAAGTAAGTGGAAGCAATGCCAGACTCAGATGGGGCCCCGTGGTCGCCAACCCACGTCCCACTAGATGTGAGGCCCTGGGGGGGTAGAGTGTAAGAGGAGCAGAGGTAGATAGACCTAGGATGCGATGGTCAGATTCAGTGATAAGCGATTTCAAAGTGAGAAAGCGGCTTCGGTGGCGTAGTCGGTAGCATGCTGAACTGCTGTGCCCAAGATAGTGGGTCCTCACCCGGCCGATTCCCGGTCAATGCATGTGAGATTTTCAAAGTGAAATACCATGTCCTGTGGTTTGGATTCCACGTAAATAGGAGGTCCCGTGGCTTATGATCTCCAGATTAACGGTCACGTAAAACTACAATCTTCCTTCACACCCGGCCGAAGTCGTCGGATTTATTAAGAGCGTTAAAATCCTTCAGTATGCCTTCCTTTGTAGCGGAAGTAAAGCCGGCGGACCCGGTTAGATTTCGATGGAACGCTCGATCAAAGTTCCGACGTTCACCACTAGGTGTCAGTTACATCTGGTAGCGAATGTTGGAACTACTTGAAATTGAACGGAACTTGTAGCTCACCCTATGGGTGTTCGCTTGAAGCAGCTACAGCCTCTGGCGAGCCGAACATGTCTTCGGACACTCTCGGCACTAAAAGCCATGCGATAAACAAATAAAAAAGTGAGGGTGTAGAAGCAGAGGAGCCTGCAGTGCTAACTGCTAATAGGGGATCATGGAGGCGACTTGTGATTAAGTGTAATTAACCAAAAATCTAATTCGGAAACCACGTGTTGGCCGATTGGAAGGCTTCTATTAATACTGTATATCTCATTCATACTGTATTTTTAGTTCCAGCACATCCCAATACACTGAAATACCACATCAGCACCCTTCACTACCATGTCAGACTTTCTCCATGTCATTTGATGGTCTGTGTGATATAATAGCTACATTCAACTCAAAAGTAAATGTCTGTGAAATGCTGCACAGTATCCAAGTATAAAGTGACAGGCAAGGCCAGTGACACGCCCTTGTGCACGACTATCGTCCCTGAAGCGACGCAGCTGGGGACAGGATCAAGAGATTACCGAACATAGGGTTGAGGCAGGCTTAAAGAGGACGGAACAAATAATACTGGTTTACATACATATTTCAAGAAAATCTGAATTTCATATCACAAACTCCATAATTATGTATCCACAAGATTTATTTGTATCTGTCTTAGAGGTAGACTGTTTCTCGGTTGATTTCTGGTGAATTCTTAGTTCAACAAGCCTTTTTATTTTTTTTAATATCTGCGTAAAAGAACACGTTGAAGGAACACTAGGACTGAGTTTTAAAATTTCTGTGATATTGTTCATTCATTAATTTTTATTCTAATTTTGCACCTCGAATCCTTAAATAAATATAGTATAATTGAATGATAATTTTCAGTCTGTCAACACGAATAGTTGCCCAATTAAACCAGAATAATGTGATTCCACCTGAAAAATATTTACATCTGAATATGTAGGCTATTATTTAAACAGAATACAAGGGTCAGGGGTTAATGGATGCCATTCAATGTCTTCTATTCATCTTCTTCCTCTCTTCTTCTTCTTCTTCTTCTTCTTCATCCTCTTCATCTTCTTCTTCATCTTGTTCTCCTTGTTCTTCTTTGTTATGCCCAATCATAGAACGCTTTGGAACAGGTTAGGGGGCTTGATGCCTTTTGCCTTCTCCTTCTCCCAATGCGCCTTCATGAACTCCTTGTGTTGCTTCTTGCGTTCTTCTGTCCATCTTGTACCAGTTCTGCTGCTAGATTTCACCCTATATGTGTGCTTATTTACAGAGATTCTGAAGATTTCTCATTTTAAGCCTATTTTCACTTATGAAAAAAAAATAGGCTTATGAGATCACCTTTTCTCTGTGTGTGTGTGTGTGTGTGTGTGTGAGAGAGAGAGAGAGAGGACTTTTGTGTGCGCCCCCCCTAATAACTTCTAAACGGCTGGAGCGATTTCAATGAAGCTCAGTAAGTTCATAGCACTATTCCGGGCGACCCCGACCGTGCCCTTCAAATTTTATTACGTCTCACCAATCCATCATGGCGGCTGGCGAAATATTTCACCAGCATTTAATATCTCTGAAACTATTACCGATATCACCCTGGAATTTTGTACGGTGATAAAGCAAACAACTAGAAGTTCACCTATGTGAGTTTTGAAAACCTAGTAACTACAAAACCAACATGGCGGCCAAGCGAAGTTGCGACTTTTAAATAGACGTTTCTCGCGATTTAACCAACCAAACGCAATGAAACTTGGTACAGTATATGTTAATACACATTGTAATGCACCGACAACTAACTTCGTTCAATTGTTCACATAAACTCAAGATGGCGGCTGTGCGAATTATTTCACCGGCATTCTATATCTCTGAAACTATTACCGATATCACCATGAAATTTGGTACGGAGATAAAGGGCACTACTGGAAGTTCACCTATGAGACTTTCAAATACCGGTTAACTACAAAACGAACATGGCGGCCAAGCGAAGTTGAAAGTTTTAAATAGACTTTTCTCGCGATTTAATGACCCAAACGCAATGAAACTTCGTACAGCAAATGTTTATATACATTGTAATGCACTGGTATCTAATTTAGTTCAATTGTTTACGTAAACTCAAGATGCCGGCTGTGCGAATTTCGAAAATTAAGTTTTTATAATTTGTGTTCTAATCATGCGATCGAAATCAACACTTGCATAATGAATGTACACAATAATTATCATCTAAGAGTACATAACTCTATGGCCTACATATATTAAAATCCAACATGGCGACCATCCCAAATATTTAGACGGTTCTCAATATCTATGAATCTACTACAGCAATCAAACTGAAATTTTGTAAGTGTATAGAGGCTATAAGCATACGATCACCTATGGGACGTTCAATAACCTGGCGAGCACAAATCCAACATGGCGGCGACGCGAAATTTAAATATTCAAATGGACGTTTCTTGCGTTTTAACCATCCGAGCGCAGTGAAACTTGATACGGTATATGCTTATACAAATTTTAATCGACTGGCATCTAATTCTTTTAAATTATTTCCATAACCACAAGTTGGCGGCTGAGCGAAATTTTAAAAATCCCGCTTTTATTTCTTGCGCCCTAATCATGCGATTGAAGTTTGAATAAAACATCTACACAATAATCTTCATGTAATAGTACATAAATCTAAGGCCTATAATATAGAAATCCAACATGGTGACCATCCAAAATATTTAGACGGTTCTCAATATCTACGAATCTATTACAGCAATCAAACTGACAATTTGTATGTTGATAGAGGCAATTAATATTAGTAGGATGTATGAAAATAGGCTATTTAGTTCTTCACGGAACTACTTGTTTCATTATTTTATCTCCAATGTTCATTTCATTTAGGTCCCCCTCTGTTTCCTCCAGGCAATTTATTCTCGAATGTTTTGTATTAATTATTAGTATTATTATTATTAATAATATTGTTAATATTATTATGTTAATTCACTCTCAGAACATTATCTGGCAAATATGTGGCAACTATACAGATTATAAGAAATCAGAGCATAATCACCACCTTTAATATACTATTTTCACTAGTCCATGAATTTTCGAACTATTCTGGTTGTCGCAATGATGACTACTATTTTGCATTGACTTGTATATTTTTGTATTTTGCATTGACTGATTTCGAATACCGTATACCTTCTGCTCAAGGCCCTAAGAGAGGCAGGGTGTGTGTATCCCCACCACTTATGGTGCACCCTGGATAGTGTTACACCCTCAAGGGCTTACGGCTGGTGAGTTTGGGAGTTGGTGACCCCCAGTTATTCCTGAGCTGGGTCCGCTTTCCTTTTTTTTTCGTTAATTTGGGGCAGACCCTCTTCTCTCTCCCTTTCCCATCTGCCTTTCATGGCTCCCCATCCCCCCATGTCCCTCAATTCTCAATCTTCTAGGGTCGAGGGTATTTCTTTTCCTCCTGTCTTTTACAGTATTTCCCGCATTCCTTTTTTTTCTTCTAGTTTGCAAGTCTGAAGTTAGTTTTAAAGTAGTACCGTAATAGTTTCCATTTAATTTTTATTATCACTATCACTCAAATCATTAGGGTCCAGTGACTTAAATTTTGGCACCTAAAAACAACAATTATGATGATGATCATCATCATCATTATTTTCATTCAGTCCAATCGTAATTTTATTAATTCATCCAAAATCTCTATCGGTCTTCAGTGTGTCATTTCCCCTAAAAATAGGTGAGCCTGAACAAGGGAGTCAGTTTCTTTACTTTGTTCTCAATATCTGCTATTTCGAAGCCAACTGTTTTGAGGTCCTGTAGGATTTCATGGATCATCATCATCATCATATATTATTTCAGTAGTATGGATCCCTCCTGCGGCGCTCACAAGCGACCGATCGTGAAAAATGGGCATTCAAATGAAAGAGAATATACATTACCAGTGACGCATTGCACTCTAATTTCATAAATATCTATAATCTCTTTAAAAAAAATGACATTTTAAAAACTGTACGAAGTGTGCGATTTGCAGTAACTATTGCTGTAGGAAAATACGCTCCATAATTGCTGTCCACTTCACATTTTGGCGGCTGTGACGCCTGTTGCATGTCATTTTAACATTCTGAGGTCTTTCTTTTATCATTTTGCATGGATTTCAGAAACAGTAAATCAAAGGAATGTGTACTCAAATCGTATAATTTCATAAATACCGAATAACCGGTGAGTGTTACGGCTAAGCTGTCAATCAATGGACTCAGCACACAAATGACATTAGCAGTGACGAATTGCATTCTAATTTCACAAATATCATTTTTTGTAAAAGTGTGCGATTTGCAAATACTGTTACTGTAGGAAATACGCGGCAGCATTGCTGTTCAGTTCGCATTTTGGCCGTAGGGACGCCTGAAACGTAAATAGTGTTCTATAATCATTTGGTTCAAATAAAAACTTAACAACCTTGCTCCTTTAGTGTCTCATTATAAACCTATTGGGGAAAGTGTGGTTTATGAACAGGCGAGATTTCTCGCATGGGTCCGCTAGTTATTCTATAATAAACTGTTGATTCCACCACCGACAGCAGAAGCTACGCAAACTAAAGCGGAGCGTTAGGCCATGGGGACAAGCTCTCAGCGGACTCGGTATACGTGGGTTCGAGCCCCATTGTCGGCCGTTCTTGAAACGATTTGTCTTTGTTTCCCCATTTTCAACTCCAGGCAAATGCTGGGACGGTACCTTCAGACAGGCTACGGCCACTTCCTTCCGCATCCTTGTCCAGTTTCATTCATCTTCATTCATGTGATCTCTCGTTAACTCCTGTCATGAGGTTGGCTTTAAGAAGGGCATCCGGCCATAAAAGCATCCGCCTTATAGAATCTCATCGTATTGCATCGCATCTCATCCCCGACTCCGTTGGAAACGGGAATAATAAGGGGTAGACATACATACACATACTGTATATTCACCATACCACAATATCAATACTTTCGCTTCGCTACCGTTTTATCCTCCAGGGTTGGCTTTTCCCACGGACTAAGCGATGGATCCCACCTCTACCACCACTGAGGGCAGTGTCCTGGAGCTTGAGACTCTGAGTCAGGGATACAACTGGGGTGTGTGACCAGCACTACGCCCAGGCAGCCTCACCTTCAAAGCGAACAGGGGGCCTGATGAAGGGATGGGAAGAAAAGGAAGGAAGGAAGATTGTAGTTTTACGTGACCGTGAATCTTGTGATTATGAGCCACGGGACCTCCTTTTTACGTGGAATCCGAACCACAGGACATGGCTTTTCACTTCGAAAATCTCACATGCTTTGACCGGGAATCGAACCCGGACCGCCTTGGTGAGAGGCATACAGCTAGACCGCTGAGCCACCACGCCCCCCCCCCCCCCGGGATGGGAAGAGTGGGACGGTTAGGCAAGGAAGTGGGAAGGAGTCGGCCGTGGCCTTACAGTAGGAACCATCCCGGCATTTGCCCGAAGACGAAGTAGGAAACCACGGAAAACCACTTCGAGGATGGCTGAGGTGGGAATCGAACCCCGTCTACGCATTTGGACCACCCGAGTCTGAGTAGACCCCGATCCAGTTCTCACACCACTTTTCAAATTTCGGGGGCAGAGCCGGGAATCGAACCCAGGACCTCCGGGGCGGCAGCTAACCATGCTGACCGCTACGCTACGGAGGCGACCAATATCAATACACTAACAGGTATCCCTTGCTTCCCAATCGTTCAAGACATTACAATACCTATCAAATTATTTGAGGGTTTAAATTCATGTGATTTTTATGATTTTTAATATGTTTTATGTTTTAAAAAGTTTAATAATAATAATAATATGGCCTAGGGTGCCGCGTGCAAGCTTTGTTATTTGATACCCAGAGGGCAGCTTGCATGTCGAATTTTGTTGTTCATTGAAGCACTACGGAAGTCAAAGAGGTTCGATATCTAAGCTCCTTGACACGAGTAAAGAAATGAGGAACTTTGTGTTGGCGGAAAATCCCGAGATTAATTTTGCCATTATGAACACGCCCTACAGAATTCAAATGGGTTCTTTAACATGAAAACATCGTATGACATGCGTATCGTGATTTTTGCCGCCTTTCAAAAAAACACCACGGCCAGAAGCGAACCTGCAAGCTTGGGGGGTTAGTAATCCGACACGATAACCACTCACCCACCGTGGCAATAATAATAATAATAATAATGGTATTGGTTTACATCCCTTTTAACTATTCTGGCTTTTAGAAACGCCGGGCTGCCGGAATTTTGCCCCGAAGCGGATCTTTAACGTGCCAGTAAATCTACTGATACGACTCCCTCGCATTTGCACACCCTCAAATGCCAGCTGACTGCGCCAGGATACGAACCTGCAACCTTGGGCTCAGCAAGCGAGAACGTTACCGTTGAGCCACGCGCCAGCCTTTAAAAATTTCATCAGCATGTTTATTATGAGTAGTGGGGTAAGGAGAGAGCTGCTCCACTTTTTATTGAGCCACCCTCGTATCGGCCCCGAACCTGATATCTTGCTAACCAACCATGGGATTTGAACATACAGGGTGTCCTAGCACTCGTAGTAATGCCCCCTACTTTCCTATAGCCTCTTTATTTAATTAAAAGACCAAAACTAAAAGGTCATTCGCGAGTAGTGGGGTAGTGTTGGTTTCCTGAAGTCGCGCTCGTGCTTGAATATGTATGCCTATGTTGGGAAAGGGTTAGGTGGTGGGGGAGGAGTAGGGTCGAGTGAGGGGTCGTTTAGATGGTATATTTTCCGCTCTAGATGATGGTGAGGTTATTTTTTAAAAATGGATGGAATTGGGAAACGCCATTTGGGGTAAACATGTTGTTTTTTGACATTTTGGCGATGAATGTTTTTATACGCATGCGCACTTGAGGAGTTTTGTAAGAGGGCGGGCTTTTTAAATGATGATTTATAAATGAGTGTTTTTTAATATATATTGAAATAAACCATAAAAACTAATAGGTCATCGGCTTTTGACTATTTCGCTAACCAATAATCGGATTTAAACCTATGAGGTGTCGTAGGACTCGTGGTGAACTCTCCTTTTCTATCAAAGGGGTATATTCACTCCAAAATAAAAACTACCCTTACCCGGGGGATGAAATAGTAATTTATTTTTGTATACCTACGAACTTGGCGGTTTTTGTAAAAGAGCGGGCTTTTTAAATAATGATTTATAAATGAGTGTTTTTTGAATATGTATTTAAATAAACCAAAAAAACTAATAGGTCATCGACTTTTGACTATCTCGCTAACCAATAATCGGATTTAAACCTATGAGGTGTCGTAGGACTCGTGGTGAACTCCCTTTTTCTATGGACGGGGGTATATTCACCCCAAAATAAAAACTACCCTTACCCGGGGGATGAAATAGTAATTTATTTTTTGTACGCCTGCGCATTTGGGGATTTTGTAAAAGAGCGGGCTTTTTAAATGATGATTTATAAATGAGTGTTTTTTTTAATATGTATTGAAATAAACCAAAAAACTAATAGGTCATCGGCTTTTTAGTATCTCGCTAACCAATAATCGGATTTAAACCTATGAGGTGTCGTAGGACTCGTGGTGAAATCCCCTTTTCTATGGACGGGGCATATCCACTCCAAAATAAAAACTACCCTTACCCGGGGGTTGAAATAGTAATATTTTTTGTATGTGCGCGCACGGACGGCTTTTGTCAAAAGGAGCTAACTATACGTTAGTTAATATTTTCTGAACCCCTCATGGGATTTTGCCATAGGCAGTATCATAGCCCTGGGGGTGACGCCCCGTTTTTGAATGTATGATTCATTTTTGTCGAAAGGGCCTAACTACACTTTTGTTCATATCTCGCGAACCAATCATGCTAGGGACTTGTATGAGGGGTCCTAGCACTTGGGGCAACATCCCCTGTTTGGGGGTGAAACTACCCCCCAAAATTGAAAAATCCATATCTCGGAAACGAAGAAGCCTAAAATTAGGTGTGATAGCTTAAAAAATAGGGGATGATTAGGGCTTTTACCTCGATTGATCATTTCACCCCTAAAACAGTAAATAGTCATGTTATGGGAAAAAAACGTGTTAAACACCTAAAAATGATAAATGAACCTAAGATCTTTTGTTTTTGATGAAAAATAGCAGGGGGGTGAAACTACCCCCAAAATTGAAAAATCCATATCTCGGAAACGAAGAAGCCTAAAATTAGGTGTGATAGCTTAAAAAATAGGGGATGATTAGGGCTTTTACCTCGATTGATCATTTCACCCCTAAAACAGTAAATAGTCATGTTATGAAAAAAAACGTGTTAAACACCTAAAAATGATAAATGAACCTAAGATCTTTTGTTTTTGATGAAAAATAGCAGGGGGATGCAAACAACGCCCAAATTGAAAAATCCATATCTAGGAAACGAAGAATCCTAAAATTAGGTGTAATGGCTTAAAAAATAGGTCATGATATACGCTTTTACCTGGATAGGTCATTTCACCCCTAAAACAGTAAATAGTCATGTTATGAGGAAAAATGTGTTATACACCTAAAAGCATAAGCATCTTTGTGAAACCATGCTTTAATGGACATGTGTCTGGAGGATGATTGTTATTATTATTATTATTAGGTAATTATGGATTAATGTGTGTATAGATAACTAACCTGTGGGGAGCGTGATGGCGCAGGTGCTTAGCTGCTCGTCTTTACCCGGACGGCTGGGGTTCAAATCCCGGTGCCAGCGGGGGTTGGAATTTTCACTTGAAAAATCACGTGGCGTCAGGAAGAGCATTCGGCCTTAAATCCCCAGCCAAAACCAAAATGAGCCTGGTTGGCTCCGGCGACTTAAAATAATAGGGAAAAGCCGAAGAAAGAAAAAAAGAAGAAGAAAGAAAGGTAACTCACTAGTATTAGTAAACATTGGTTGGAGGTGTTGAAGAAGTCAGGATGGCCAACCCTTTGCCATGGTTCACGAATGGACCCCAAAAAGTTTTACCTGTCAAGACTCAGTATATCCTGTTGCAGCCTTTAGAAAAAAAAATCGAATCGGGGCCTCTGTGGTGACAGTGGACTTATATTCATGATGCTTTTTAAACAAACATAGGCTTGCATACTACCACTGGGTTGAATCTGCACAGAGACACTGGCTTTGGTGATAACAGCACAGCGATCTTGTCAGGAAGTTTCATATTACTCATCTGCTTGATAGCGGACGTGCTCTGCACATGACTAGATCGTTGTTAGGTTTGACAAAGGCTTAGTGAAGCTTATTGCAACCTTGAAATGAATGTCATGGTATAGCCGGGGTTGGAAGCCAAGACCTTAGGGTTGACAACCAAGTAGGTTAACCACTACATGGTGAGATGGTCAAATAATAATGTAACAGAACATATAGAAACGTTTTCTATAGTTTAACGAATTGCCATACCATGAGAGGTGTAGGTAATGGAAATTGAATCCTTAGCTGATGATTATACTACTTTCCATGCCCACGTATAAGCTATCATGTTAGAAAAAGAATTGTATGGCTTGTTTTAAACGGAGAATAATTGTATTTACTATGAAACACAAATCTGAATTTAAAATTAATTTAAAATAATTAATTTAAAATTAGTTTAGTACGCTGAAGTTAAAATGAATAATGATCACGTTACAGACAGCCAGTTTCAAAGCCATGAGAACTAAGTGAACAAAGAATAAAATTCATGAGCCAGTGAGGAATTCAGCATGCTGTCCTTTGGACAAAAGAGAAGCGTTCTACAAATTTAACCACCAAGCTGTCCTATCGACCCTCAATGGTTTGGGTCATCGTAAAGATGAAAATTAAATCTAAGCTACTACACTCTTATATACTAGAAGAAGAAATGGAAAACAATAGGTCAAATAAAGGACAGAAGGAATAAAAAATGGCCCTCAACCCTCAAGCATAAGGATTGAGGGAGTTGGAAGGAAGGAGAGCCATGAAAGGCAGATAAAAAAAGTATAATAGGAGTGGCTCTGCCTCAGAGGTAATGGATAAAGAGGAGGAAAACTGGACTCAGCTCAGAAATCCCTTGGGGTCGCCAACTTCCAAACTGATCAGCCCTTGAGGGTGTAGCCATATGCAGAGTGCACCGCAAGTGGTGGGGCTTCTTGAGGGGGGCTTGAGCAAAAGACAGGAAAATAACATGAAAATAAAAACAAGGCTGCCTCCTCAGGATATCAGAAAAAATAAATAAACAAGGGCCAATGAAGTTGCAAAGGAAGAGACTCCCTAGGGCTCGGATACTCTAATCATGTTGGGGTCGGTAGAGAACAAGAGTTGAGCAAGTGTGGTCGACAGGAAATAAGACAGAGAGGAACCTAGCACAAGTTAGTGGAAGCAATGACGGTCTCAGCTGGGACTCCGTGATCGTCAACCTACATGACACTAGATATGACGCCCAGGGGTGGAATTAAAGACCTCTATTGTTTTATATCACTGGCTTTTAAGAACGCTAACACATGGCATGCCTTATAATGCAATACTGGTCCTAGGGTATGCAAAATTGTATTAGAAACTCAGCTAATAATAGTGTGCTTGCCCATGATTATTTTCCCAAGGACTGATAACCATGATTTCCAAGCCCCTAAGTAAGACAAAAAACAAATGGTTTTCATTTTCCAATGAGTTGGGGTGCGGTGAGGTGAGTTTTCTATACACCAAACTGATGTGGTTTCCCACTTCTACTCCAGGCAAATGCACATTTGATGTTAAGAATAGTCAAATGGTTTACAACTGCCCAATGCTAGGACCTGATTAGTGGCTTTTAAAAATGTAATGGAATGGAGTACACTTCCCCCAAAACCAACAAGAGGAGTGTTCGATCCCCCACAACAACCATCCTTAAAGTCAATATAAATGACTATGCACTTCAGCTCATGACGGTCTCCTCTCTCCAATCCTACCCCTTGCTGGTGAAAGACACACTCTAATACAACCATCATAGTGACAGGTTATCTGTTAAATACCTCACTATCCCCAGATTTACCTTAAATTTTCCTAAAATCCACTATATTTTCCGAAAATTGACCAAATGACACAACATTCCAGCAAAATTCAACAAATGACTACCAGATTTATTGAAATTCCATTGATTTACCTAAGCATGGTTTAAACTACCTCAAATTCATATAAAATTAGACGAATATAGATGAAAATTCACTAAAATTTACCGAATTTACCCAAAGTGGGCTACAAACCACGAAATTTATTCATTTTTTTGTAAATTCACTATATGTACTCGAAAATTTCATAATATTGCCTTTACATGTATGCTTTTATTGTTGTTGTTGTTTCGTTTACCATACTCTCTGCAGACAAATACCTCAACATGAATTTCTCTTAGACTAGGAGCTCTACATTCGACATGATAGCTGAGTTTCATTTCCCATAAACTTGTCTCTGAGGCGGGTGTCAGGAAAAGGCATTCAGCTGTAAAAACCACACTCTCACATAGACTTTCATAACCTCTTACGTTGAGGTTCCTAACGCTAACGACATTGAATGATTGAACGGTTTCCTTTTCACTATTCCTGTCTATACTTTCCTCTTTAAGGTTGCGAGATGTTTGCAAGATTCCTAAAATGCAATTAAACTTAATAAATACCTTAAGATGGTTTGATTTGTTTAATGATAATGGTGTTGATGATTGTTATATATACGTTAAGACTAATTTTTTAGGTCTTGACTGGCCTTGCAATAAGAATTGACTAACCACACATGAGTTACCTATGAGGGAAACATTTTAGCCCACTATGTTGGTTATTGACCAGTGAGTACAGTTGTAGAAAGCTGTTTTTTTTTTTTTGAAATCATATACAACAGAGGCTTAAACCTATAGACAAACCGTGTGACCATGTTTGTTAAACATGACATTATACCAGGGACAATTAGGAAACTTGTGTAGAGCTTACCAAAAATAATGTTGTGTAACAGTAAATGCTAGTCAACAAACAGTTATGCCATACTAAAAAAATCATTATACAATACCTGAGAGAGCTCTTCTAAAAGTATTAATGCGTAACATGTTTCCACTCGCTTGCTATATATTTTTCGGCGTGGGAATGATTCTCAAGAAATGAAATGCAAATGGAACTGAAATGCAACACAAACGAATAATGAGCGCGCGCGGTGATTGAGATTGATAACATGACGTACTGTCGGTTATGTAGCTATGTGGAATGTTTATCACATATGGTTTACTTCAAGGTTTGGAGATCCCCATTAAAGATATTCCTACAATAAATGATTTTCAAGTTGTCGTTCTATGGCGTGAAATTATTTAATATATGATATTTGCTAAAAGGATTTACCACTGGAATTATTTTACAAGTAGTTATTTTAATGACCAACAGAGTTCATTGTTAAGAAGGTAGATCCCTATGTGGAATGTAGGATAACATGTTATACATGATACGTGACAACTGTAAGGCTTGTGATTTTAAGATGCCTTTATCCCTATATTAATCACCCAGTTTGCAATACTGATAACTGCAATGTTACTGAAAAAAAAATTGAAACAAAACAAAAACCGGCATTGAAAAACCAAAAAGTGGTTGAGCATATATATAGTGGGGAAAAGAAAAGTTTTGTAAACACTAATGTCCAACAAGACTAATTAAATCAGTAACTGTCAGGGTGGCCGAGTGGTTAAGGCGTTTGACTTAAGATCAAATTTCCAAATATATAAGGAAGCAAGGGTTCGAATCCCTTCCCTGACATAACTATTGCTTGAACATGCAAGAAAACAAGAAATATACACAAACTATGTTTATCAATTTAATCATTTTTTTACAAGAGATAGACACACACAATACAGCTCTTTTGGTTTATCATTTCTTTTAAACATAACACTTGTTGAAAATTATTTTTTAGGGGATGGGGGTGTTGCTACGTTGACCCATCACACGATAATAGCAGCTTTACGAAGTTCATTTTCTATATTTAATAGCTCTTTCTCATAACCAATATGACCAAGCTGTTTACAGGCATGCAAGAGCTGTAGACGTTCGACTAATATATTAGGATCGTTCCATTTACTATTTTTTATGAATGGTTTCAGAATCTCGGGAAGCAGTTCATCATTATCACCATTAATATGATTATCATCATCATTATAATCATTTTCATAATGATGATCATTATCATCGTTATCATTACCATGATAATTTCCACCTGTGTCCACAATCTGTTCAATGGTTTGAGTTGTCTTTGATAGTGTTGAAAGCTTCTTTTTAGATGTGCTAGAATGCTTTAACATTGTTATGTTATTATTACCACTATTACCTTTCCCCACTAACTTTCTGATGGGGTATATTGTCTCTGATAGGGTTGAGGGCTTTTGAGATGTGGGTGCATGTCTGAACATGGGTTTCACAGGAGGTGTTAAAGGTTTCTCATTAAACAACTCGCTAACAGCATGAGTGCGTTGTAGTGTATTAAACTTGAGGTTAATATTATCTTGAGTAGTACTATCTTTCTCTTGGACTTGGTTTCTTGCTTTGGTTTGGGTTTTCCTTACATTTAGACTAGCATGATTATTAAGTTTACATTTATGATTGTTTTTAAGAAAGTACGTCCAATTCTTTTGTTTTAAGCATTCCTCGACACTGTTTCGATCGTTGCTTTGAACAGCGCCAAATAACAGTTCCATTTTTATTGCTTCGTTTCACAATATATGAATATCCTTTATAGTATGCATAAGGCTTACCATACCTAGTCACTGATACTTCCATATCAACTGTCAAGCACAAACTAATCTCTAGTAAAGACAACTTGGTAATAACAACAATAGTTTAATGTGGGAGCATATATACATGCAAAAAGTGGGAGCAAAGGTGGGGGGTAAAAAGTGGGAGCAAAAGTGAGAGCAAATGTGTGAGAAAAACATAACTGTGAGCAAAAAGTGGGAGCAAATATGGGATCAAATGTGGGAGCAAAGCAAATATATAAAAAAAGTGGGAGTAAATATGCTAACAAATATGTCAACAAATATACCAGCAAAAGTAAATACACAAGTCAATATAGATTCAAGTGCAAAGAAAATATGTAAGCAAATATGAGAGCAAAAATATTGTTTTTCTAAAACAACTAGACATAACAAACTTAGTCATAACCTAACCTAACCTAACCTAACCTCACCTAACCTCACCTAACCTCACCTAACCTCACCTCACCTAACCTCACCTCACCTAACTTCACCTAACCTAACCTAACCTAACTTAACTTCACCTAATCTAACTTGACTGAACTTTACCTAACCTAACCCATCATAACTTCACCTAACCTAACCTAACTTAACTTCACCTAATCTAACTTGACTGAACTTTACCTAACCTAACCCATCATAACTTCACCTAACCTAACCCATCATAACTTCACCTAACCTAACTTTACCTAATCTAACTTCACCTAACCTAACTTTCAACTCACAGATCAAAATTAAATTCTAGGCATAGTTGAGTTGGAACCCAAGACTTCAGGGATAACACACAAGTATACTAGCCACTACACCGCAAAATGGGCAAATTATCATGCAACACAACATAAAGTAAAAGTTTCCTGTAGTGTAACTCATTGGCTGTCAATCATAGTTTGGGAATTCAAACCCAAGACCTCAGGACTTTTGTTTTGAACATTATCAGAAATATTATTCCATTTACATTTTGCTGCTGCTGCTTATAGTTATAAGAGTTGGCATTAATATGGAAAGCAAAAAAAATGTGGGAGCAAAAAGTGGGTGGAAAACGTGTAAGCAGAAGTGGGAGCAAACAAGTGTGAGCAAATATGGGAGCAGAAAGTGGGAGCAAATGTGAAAGCAAAAGTGGGAGCAAAAAGAGCGAGCAAAAGTGAGTGTACAAAGTAGGAGCAAAATGTGTGAGTAAAAAAGTGGGGGCAAATGTGGTGTTTTACTAAAACAATCTCCCCTAACCTAACCTAAACTAACTTCACCCAACCTAATTTCACCTAACCTAACTTTACTTAACCTAACCTTCCAACTCTCAGATCAAAAATTAAATTCTGGCCATAGTCGAGTTGGAACCCAAAACCTCTGGGATAACACCCAAGTATACTAGCCACTGCATCGCGAAATGGGCAAATTATCATGCAACACAACACAAAAATAAAAAGTTTTCTGTAGTGTAACTCATTGGCTGACATTCATAGTTGAGAATTCAAACCCAAGACCTCAGGACTTCTGTTTTGAACATTATCAGAAATATTATTCCATTTACATTTTGCTGTTGCTTATAGTTATAAGAGTTGGCATTAATATGGGAGCAAAAGTGAAAGCAAAAAGTGGGTGCAAGCATGGCTGGTTGTAGAGACTTTCATATCAACAAATACACATAAATTAAATTTTAGTAAAGTGACTTGGCTAATAATAATAATAATAATAATATTAACAGTTTAAAAAAATTTCAAGGGGATTGATATTTTTCAGGGTGTAATTTCCAAAGTACTGTCAAGAATAATAATTACATGAACAGATTCCAAGAACTCTAGAGTGCTTTTAAGGTTAATGATTGGCTAGGAGTGAGATAGAGCTAGCTAACCTAAGTTAACCTCAGCTCAGTAAACCTAACCTTGTCACATGGCATGTTCTACAAGTATAGACTTGCTTTGAGACTGGCTATGACGTCACAGATGAATGGCGGTGGGAGGCTGGCAAAAAGGAAAATGTTTTTGGGTAATAAAAACGTCATGTCCAGCCTCCCACCGCCATTCATCTGTGACGTCATAGCCAGTCTCAAAGCAAGTCTATACTTGTAGAACATGCCATGTGACAAGGTTAGGTTTACTGAGCTGAGGTTAACTTAGGTTAGCTAGCTCTATCTCACTCCTAGCCAATCATTAACCTTAAAAGCACTCTAGAGTTCTTGGAATCTGTTCATTGAATTATTATTCTTGACAGTACTTTGGAAATTACACCCTGAAAAATATCAATCCCCTTGAATTTTTTTTAAACTGTTAATATTATTATTATTATTATTATTATTAGCCAAGTCACTTTACTAAAATTTAATTTATGTGTATTTGTTGATATGAAAGTCTCTACAACCAGCCATGCTTGCACCCACTTTTTGCTTTCACTTTTGCTCCCATATTAATGCCAACTCTTATAACTATAAGCAACAGCAAAATGTAAATGGAATAATATTTCTGATAATGTTCAAAACAGAAGTCCTGAGGTCTTGGGTTTGAATTCTCTACTATGAATGTCAGCCAATGAGTTACACTACAGAAAACTTTTTATTTTTGTGTTGTGTTGCATGATAATTTGCCCATTTCGCGATGTAGTGGCTAGTATACTTGGGTGTTATCCCAGAGGTTTTGAGTTCCAACTCGACTATGGCCAGAATTTAATTTTTGATCTGAGAGTTGGAAGGTTAGGTTAAGTAAAGTTAGGTTAGGTGAAATTAGGTTGGGTGAAGTTAGTTTAGGTTAGGTTAGGGGAGATTGTTTTAGTAAAACACCACATTTGCCCCCACTTTTTTACTCACACATTTTGCTCCTACTTTGTACACTCACTTTTGCTCGCTCTTTTTGCTCCCACTTTTGCTTTCACATTTGCTCCCACTTTCTGCTCCCATATTTGCTCACACTTGTTTGCTCCCACTTCTGCTTACACGTTTTCCACCCACTTTTTGCTCCCACATTTTTTTTGCTTTCCATATTAATGCCAACTCTTATAACTATAAGCAGCAGCAGCAAAATGTGAATGGAATAATATTTCTGATAATGTTCAAAACAAAAGTCCTGAGGTCTTGGGTTTGAATTCCCAAATTATGGTTGACAGCCAATGAGTTACACTACAGGAAACTTTTACTTTATGTTGTGTTGCATGATAATTTGCCCATTTTGCGGTGTAGTGGCTAGTATACTTGTGTGTTATCCCTGAAGTCTTGGGTTCCAACTCAACTATGCCTAGAATTTAATTTTGATCTGTGAGTTGAAAGTTAGGTTAGGTGAAGTTAGATTAGGTAAAGTTAGGTTAGGTGAAGTTATGATGGGTTAGGTTAGGTGAAGTTATGATGGGTTAGGTTAGGTAAAGTTCAGTCAAGTTAGATTAGGTGAAGTTAAGTTAGGTTAGGTTAGGTGAAGTTATGATGGGTTAGGTTAGGTAAAGTTCAGTCAAGTTAGATTAGGTGAAGTTAAGTTAGGTTAGGTTAGGTTAGGTGAAGTTAGGTGAGGTTAGGTGAGGTGAGGTGAGGTTAGGTGAGGTTAGGTGAGGTTAGGTTAGGTTAGGTTAGGTTAGGTTAGGTTAGGTTATGACTAAGTTTGTTATGTCTAGTTGTTTTAGAAAAACAATATTTTTGCTCTCATATTTGCTTACATATTTTCTTTGCACTTGAATCTATATTGACTTGTGTATTTACTTTTGCTGGTATATTTGTTGACATATTTGTTAGCATATTTACTCCCACTTTTTTAATATATTTGCTTTGCTCCCACATTTGATCCCATATTTGCTCCCACTTTTTGCTCACAGTTATGTTTTTCTCACACATTTGCTCTCACTTTTGCTCCCACTTTTTACCCCCCACCTTTGCTCCCACTTTTTGCATGTATATATGCTCCCACATTAAACTATTGTTGTTATTACCAAGTTGTCTTTACTAGAGATTAGTTTGTGCTTGACAGTTGATATGGAAGTATCAGTGACTAGGTATGGTAAGCCTTATGCATACTATAAAGGATATTCATATATTGTGAAACGAAGCAATAAAAATGGAACTGTTATTTGGCGCTGTTCAAAGCAACGATCGAAACAGTGTCGAGGAATGCTTAAAACAAAAGAATTGGACGTACTTTCTTCAAACAATCATAAATGTAAACTTAATAATCATGCTAGTCTAAATGTAAGGAAAACCCAAACCAAAGCAAGAAACCAAGTCCAAGAGAAAGATAGTACTACTCAAGATAATATTAACCTCAAGTTTAATACACTACAACGCACTCATGCTGTTAGCGAGTTGTTTAATGAGAAACCTTTAACACCTCCTGTGAAACCCATGTTCAGACATGCACCCACATCTCAAAAGCCCTCAACCCTATCAGAGACAATATACCCCATCAGAAAGTTAGTGGGGAAAGGTAATAGTGGTAATAATAACATAACAATGTTAAAGCATTCTAGCACATCTAAAAAGAAGCTTTCAACACTATCAAAGACAACTCAAACCATTGAACAGACTGTGGACACAGGTGGAAATTATCATGGTAATGATAACGATGATAATGATCATCATTATGAAAATGATTATAATAATGATGATGATAATCATATTAATGGTGATAATGATGAACTGCTTCCCGAGATTCTGAAACCATTCATAAAAAATAGTAAATGGAACGATCCTAATATATTAGTCGAACGTCTACAGCTCTTGCATGCCTGTAAACAGCTTGGTCATATTGGTTATGAGAAAGAGCTATTAAATATAGAAAATGAACTTCGTAAAGCTGCTATTATCGTGTGATGGGTCAACGTAGCAACACCCCCATCCCCTAAAAAATAATTTTCAACAAGTGTTATGTTTAAAAGAAATGATAAACCAAAAGAGCTGTATTGTGTGTGTCTATCTCTTGTAAAAAAAATGATTAAATTGATAAACAGAGTTTGTGTATATTTCTTGTTTTCTTGCATGTTCAAGCAATAGTTATGTCAGGGAAGGGATTCGAACCCTTGCTTCCTTATATATTTGGAAATTTGATCTTAAGTCAAACGCCTTAACCACTCGGCCACCCTGACAGTTACTGATTTAATTAGTCTTGTTGGACATTAGTGTTTACAAAACTTTTCTTTTCCCCACTATATATATGCTCAACCACTTTTTGGTTTTTCAATGCCGGTTTTTGTTTTGTTTCAATTTTTTTTTCAGTAACATTGCAGTTATCAGTATTGCAAACTGGGTGATTAATATAGGGATAAAGGCATCTTAAAATCACAAGCCTTACAGTTGTCACGTATCATGTATAACATGTTATCCTACATTCCACATAGGGATCTACCTTCTTAACAATGAACTCTGTTGGTCATTAAAATAACTACTTGTAAAATAATTCCAGTGGTAAATCCTTTTAGCAAATATCATATATTAAATAATTTCACGCCATAGAACGACAACTTGAAAATCATTTATTGTAGGAATATCTTTAATGGGGATCTCCAAACCTTGAAGTAAACCATATGTGATAAACATTCCACATAGCTACATAACCGACAGTACGTCATGTTATCAATCTCAATCACCGCGCGCGCTCATTATTCGTTTGTGTTGCATTTCAGTTCCATTTGCATTTCATTTCTTGAGAATCATTCCCACGCCGAAAAATATATAGCAAGCGAGTGGAAACATGTTACGCATTAATACTTTTAGAAGAGCTCTCTCAGGTATTGTATAATGATTTTTTTAGTATGGCATAACTGTTTGTTGACTAGCATTTACTGTTACACAACATTATTTTTGGTAAGCTCTACACAAGTTTCCTAATTGTCCCTGGTATAATGTCATGTTTAACAAACATGGTCACACGGTTTGTCTATAGGTTTAAGCCTCTGTTGTATATGATTTCAAAAAAAAAAAAAAACAGCTTTCTACAACTGTACTCACTGGTCAATAACCAACATAGTGGGCTAAAATGTTTCCCTCATAGGTAACTCATGTGTGGTTAGTCAATTCTTATTGCAAGGCCAGTCAAGACCTAAAAAATTAGTCTTAACGTATATATAACAATCATCAACACCATTATCATTAAACAAATCAAACCATCTTAAGGTATTTATTAAGTTTAATTGCATTTTAGGAATCTTGCAAACATCTCGCAACCTTAAAGAGGAAAGTATAGACAGGAATAGTGAAAAGGAAACCGTTCAATCATTCAATGTCGTTAGCGTTAGGAACCTCAACGTAAGAGGTTATGAAAGTCTATGTGAGAGTGTGGTTTTTACAGCTGAATGCCTTTTCCTGACACCCGCCTCAGAGACAAGTTTATGGGAAATGAAACTCAGCTATCATGTCGAATGTAGAGCTCCTAGTCTAAGAGAAATTCATGTTGAGGTATTTGTCTGCAGAGAGTATGGTAAACGAAACAACAACAACAATAAAAGCATACATGTAAAGGCAATATTATGAAATTTTCGAGTACATATAGTGAATTTACAAAAAAATGAATAAATTTCGTGGTTTGTAGCCCACTTTGGGTAAATTCGGTAAATTTTAGTGAATTTTCATCTATATTCGTCTAATTTTATATGAATTTGAGGTAGTTTAAACCATGCTTAGGTAAATCAATGGAATTTCAATAAATCTGGTAGTCATTTGTTGAATTTTGCTGGAATGTTGTGTCATTTGGTCAATTTTCGGAAAATATAGTGGATTTTAGGAAAATTTAAGGTAAATCTGGGGATAGTGAGGTATTTAACAGATAACCTGTCACTATGATGGTTGTATTAGAGTGTGTCTTTCACCAGCAAGGGGTAGGATTGGAGAGAGGAGACCGTCATGAGCTGAAGTGCATAGTCATTTATATTGACTTTAAGGATGGTTGTTGTGGGGGATCGAACACTCCTCTTGTTGGTTTTGGGGGAAGTGTACTCCATTCCATTACATTTTTTAAAAGCCACTAATCAGGTCCTAGCATTGGGCAGTTGTAAACCATTTGACTATTCTTAACATCAAATGTGCATTTGCCTGGAGTAGAAGTGGGAAACCACATCAGTTTGGTGTATAGAAAACTCACCTCACCGCACCCCAACTCATTGGAAAATGAAAACCATTTGTTTTTTGTCTTACTTAGGGGTTTGGAAATCATGGTTATCAGTCCTTGGGAAAATAATCATGGGCAAGCACACTATTATTAGCTGAGTTTCTAATACAATTTTGCATACCCTAGGACCAGTATTGCATTATAAGGCATGCCATGTGTTAGCGTTCTTAAAAGCCAGTGATATAAAACAATAGAGGTCTTTAATTCCACCCCTGGGCGTCATATCTAGTGTCATGTAGGTTGACGATCACGGAGTCCCAGCTGAGACCGTCATTGCTTCCACTAACTTGTGCTAGGTTCCTCTCTGTCTTATTTCCTGTCGACCACACTTGCTCAACTCTTGTTCTCTACCGACCCCAACATGATTAGAGTATCCGAGCCCTAGGGAGTCTCTTCCTTTGCAACTTCATTGGCCCTTGTTTATTTATTTTTTCTGATATCCTGAGGAGGCAGCCTTGTTTTTATTTTCATGTTATTTTCCTGTCTTTTGCTCAAGCCCCCCTCAAGAAGCCCCACCACTTGCGGTGCACTCTGCATATGGCTACACCCTCAAGGGCTGATCAGTTTGGAAGTTGGCGACCCCAAGGGATTTCTGAGCTGAGTCCAGTTTTCCTCCTCTTTATCCATTACCTCTGAGGCAGAGCCACTCCTATTATACTTTTTTTATCTGCCTTTCATGGCTCTCCTTCCTTCCAACTCCCTCAATCCTTATGCTTGAGGGTTGAGGGCCATTTTTTATTCCTTCTGTCCTTTATTTGACCTATTGTTTTCCATTTCTTCTTCTAGTATATAAGAGTGTAGTAGCTTAGATTTAATTTTCATCTTTACGATGACCCAAACCATTGAGGGTCGATAGGACAGCTTGGTGGTTAAATTTGTAGAACGCTTCTCTTTTGTCCAAAGGACAGCATGCTGAATTCCTCACTGGCTCATGAATTTTATTCTTTGTTCACTTAGTTCTCATGGCTTTGAAACTGGCTGTCTGTAACGTGATCATTATTCATTTTAACTTCAGCGTACTAAACTAATTTTAAATTAATTATTTTAAATTAATTTTAAATTCAGATTTGTGTTTCATAGTAAATACAATTATTCTCCGTTTAAAACAAGCCATACAATTCTTTTTCTAACATGATAGCTTATACGTGGGCATGGAAAGTAGTATAATCATCAGCTAAGGATTCAATTTCCATTACCTACACCTCTCATGGTATGGCAATTCGTTAAACTATAGAAAACGTTTCTATATGTTCTGTTACATTATTATTTGACCATCTCACCATGTAGTGGTTAACCTACTTGGTTGTCAACCCTAAGGTCTTGGCTTCCAACCCCGGCTATACCATGACATTCATTTCAAGGTTGCAATAAGCTTCACTAAGCCTTTGTCAAACCTAACAACGATCTAGTCATGTGCAGAGCACGTCCGCTATCAAGCAGATGAGTAATATGAAACTTCCTGACAAGATCGCTGTGCTGTTATCACCAAAGCCAGTGTCTCTGTGCAGATTCAACCCAGTGGTAGTATGCAAGCCTATGTTTGTTTAAAAAGCATCATGAATATAAGTCCACTGTCACCACAGAGGCCCCGATTCGATTTTTTTTTCTAAAGGCTGCAACAGGATATACTGAGTCTTGACAGGTAAAACTTTTTGGGGTCCATTCGTGAACCATGGCAAAGGGTTGGCCATCCTGACTTCTTCAACACCTCCAACCAATGTTTACTAATACTAGTGAGTTACCTTTCTTTCTTCTTCTTTTTTTCTTTCTTCGGCTTTTCCCTATTATTTTAAGTCGCCGGAGCCAACCAGGCTCATTTTGGTTTTGGCTGGGGATTTAAGGCCGAATGCTCTTCCTGACGCCACGTGATTTTTCAAGTGAAAATTCCAACCCCCGCTGGCACCGGGATTTGAACCCCAGCCGTCCGGGTAAAGACGAGCAGCTAAGCACCTGCGCCATCACGCTCCCCACAGGTTAGTTATCTATACACACATTAATCCATAATTACCTAATAATAATAATAATAACAATCATCCTCCAGACACATGTCCATTAAAGCATGGTTTCACAAAGATGCTTATGCTTTTAGGTGTATAACACATTTTTCCTCATAACATGACTATTTACTGTTTTAGGGGTGAAATGACCTATCCAGGTAAAAGCGTATATCATGACCTATTTTTTAAGCCATTACACCTAATTTTAGGATTCTTCGTTTCCTAGATATGGATTTTTCAATTTGGGCGTTGTTTGCATCCCCCTGCTATTTTTCATCAAAAACAAAAGATCTTAGGTTCATTTATCATTTTTAGGTGTTTAACACGTTTTTTTTCATAACATGACTATTTACTGTTTTAGGGGTGAAATGATCAATCGAGGTAAAAGCCCTAATCATCCCCTATTTTTTAAGCTATCACACCTAATTTTAGGCTTCTTCGTTTCCGAGATATGGATTTTTCAATTTTGGGGGTAGTTTCACCCCCCTGCTATTTTTCATCAAAAACAAAAGATCTTAGGTTCATTTATCATTTTTAGGTGTTTAACACGTTTTTTTCCCATAACATGACTATTTACTGTTTTAGGGGTGAAATGATCAATCGAGGTAAAAGCCCTAATCATCCCCTATTTTTTAAGCTATCACACCTAATTTTAGGCTTCTTCGTTTCCAAGATATGGATTTTTCAATTTTGGGGGGTAGTTTCACCCCCAAACAGGGGATGTTGCCCCAAGTGCTAGGACCCCTCATACAAGTCCCTAGCATGATTGGTTCGCGAGATATGAACAAAAGTGTAGTTAGGCCCTTTCGACAAAAATGAATCATACATTCAAAAACGGGGCGTCACCCCCAGGGCTATGATACTGCCTATGGCAAAATCCCATGAGGGGTTCAGAAAATATTAACTAACGTATAGTTAGCTCCTTTTGACAAAAGCCGTCCGTGCGCGCACATACAAAAAATATTACTATTTCAACCCCCGGGTAAGGGTAGTTTTTATTTTGGAGTGGATATGCCCCGTCCATAGAAAAGGGGATTTCACCACGAGTCCTACGACACCTCATAGGTTTAAATCCGATTATTGGTTAGCGAGATACTAAAAAGCCGATGACCTATTAGTTTTTTGGTTTATTTCAATACATATTAAAAAAAACACTCATTTATAAATCATCATTTAAAAAGCCCGCTCTTTTACAAAATCCCCAAATGCGCAGGCGTACAAAAAATAAATTACTATTTCATCCCCCGGGTAAGGGTAGTTTTTATTTTGGGGTGAATATACCCCCGTCCATAGAAAAAGGGAGTTCACCACGAGTCCTACGACACCTCATAGGTTTAAATCCGATTATTGGTTAGCGAGATAGTCAAAAGTCGATGACCTATTAGTTTTTTTGGTTTATTTAAATACATATTCAAAAAACACTCATTTATAAATCATTATTTAAAAAGCCCGCTCTTTTACAAAAACCGCCAAGTTCGTAGGTATACAAAAATAAATTACTATTTCATCCCCCGGGTAAGGGTAGTTTTTATTTTGGAGTGAATATACCCCTTTGATAGAAAAGGAGAGTTCACCACGAGTCCTACGACACCTCATAGGTTTAAATCCGATTATTGGTTAGCGAAATAGTCAAAAGCCGATGACCTATTAGTTTTTATGGTTTATTTCAATATATATTAAAAAACACTCATTTATAAATCATCATTTAAAAAGCCCGCCCTCTTACAAAACTCCTCAAGTGCGCATGCGTATAAAAAACATTCATCGCCAAAATGTCAAAAAACAACATGTTTACCCCAAATGGCGTTTCCCAATTCCATCCATTTTTAAAAAATAACCTCACCATCATCTAGAGCGGAAAAAATACCATCTAAACGACCCCTCACTCGACCCTACTCCTCCCCCACCACCTAACCCTTTCCCAACATAGGCATACATATTCAAGCACGAGCGCGACTTCAGGAAACCAACACTACCCCACTACTCGCGAATGACCTTTTAGTTTTGGTCTTTTAATTAAATAAAGAGGCTATAGGAAAGTAGGGGGCATTACTACGAGTGCTAGGACACCCTGTATGTTCAAATCCCATGGTTGGTTAGCAAGATATCAGGTTCGGGGCCGATACGAGGGTGGCTCAATAAAAAGTGGAGCAGCTCTCTCCTTACCCCACTACTATTATGTTAGACTATTAGGGAATTACTGAAACTAATAATCATATTTTCACACTCCTTCCACGCAAATGCCTTATTTCAAGTCCCGGTGAGCCTACCCTATTCGACCCTAAAATTACAGTTAAACACACTACTACAGTCAACATAGAAACATCGGTTGTCAAGCAAATTGAAAACACACCCAAATACAGTGACAAGATGACCAAGATGCCCCTAACCCGTAAAACAAATTAACAAAAAGGAAAAATTTGAATTTATTAACCCTTTATAGGGCAGAATATTATTGAAGATGTTTTATTTGTATTTAGTTTAATTTCATATTAATTATTTTAGCTTAGTTGTAATTATTATTAATTTTATTCCGTGTTTCCTTTAACATTATTTTGTTCATATTTATCTTGATAATTTTTATTTTAAATAATTTTTATAATCTCAAAATTTATATTATAAATTTATTGTAGTTTTTATTTTTATGAGCTTATTTATTTTTTAATTTTTACAAGCGTATTCATTTTTAATTCAAATTTTATTGCTATATTTGATATTTTTCACACTTTAATTTTAATTGTTATTGTTCTTTTAAAAAATTAGCAAGCACCTTGGGTCTAATTTGGTTTTCAGAAATATTGTTATATTTGAATTGCAGCCAAAGGCCATAGCAGGGTGTTTTTTTTTTTCTGAAATATTAACACTTCCACAAAAAATCGTTGGTATACGGCTGAAAGTTTCAACCATCAGCATCTTTGACAATATAAATTGTCCTTATAGTAGATGGTTAATATATAACCTATGAAGGGTTAAATTATTGAAAATATTAACGGGAGAAAGTCAATAAAATTGAGTAGGCTACATACACAAACCCCAGTAGATAATCATAGCACAAGTCAACTACTTCAAAAATATAAACAAAGCCACGTTTATAGGTTAAGCGAATTGAGAGTGAGATTTACTACTCACCTTGACCTTGCCATGACCCCGCCCACGTGAGATTGCCTTCCCCTTGGTGTAGTGCAGGCCCGCACGCCACACGCGCGCTGCGTGTCTGTCTGACTTGACGGCCCGACACTCGACTGGTAGAGAGTGTCGCTAGCGCACTGCACGCAGATCAGGCAGATACCGGCGGGACTGAATGGCTTCGCACAGGCTCGGCCGAGCATCGCCGCGTTGCCATGGAAACCGACCCGCTATTGCCAGTGCTGAGCGGTGGTGGAAGTGGCAGGGGAGCCAAGCCAAACCCAAGAGAGGGTGGAAGTGGAAACTAACAAGCCTCTCAAAATGTCCCGAACAGAGACATTAAAAGTCATGTTTACAATGTCATATTGCATTTGCCAGAACAAAATATAACCGGAGGATACTTTCTTCAATATTTCTCTTTTACCCCTTGCTGAAACCACAGTGACTCTTAGAGCTTGTCGGTTGGTTCCTTTTTTTCGTGTGGCTTCCTGGGATGCCGAGTGCAGGTCTTTCTAGTTGACGCCCGTGGGCGACCTGCGCGTCGTTATGTGGATGAAGTGATGATGAAGACGTCACATACACCCAGTCCCCGAGCCACGGGCATTAATCCCAGGAGATTAAAATTCCTAATGGCCCGGCCGGGAATCAAACCCGGGGCCCTTCGAGCCAAAGCCTAGCACGCTAACCAATTAGCCATGGAGCCGGACAACGCGGTCATGTAACCCCGTGTATTTTGGGTGTGTGTAGAATCAGGGATAACCGGTGTTAATTGTGATGGCTATATTAGTGTGTGTTATCTGTAATTCAGGTAAGGACTGCAGACGATCAATTTCAAGTAATTTCTACTTCCGCTACCAAATTCTACCATCAAAGTGGTTTCTAAATGTCACCGCAACTGGCACCTGGATGTGTACGTTCGAACTAATAGAGCGTTATCAAATCTAATCTAGCTTCACACAATTGTAGTTAGTGGAAGGTTCATTTCATGCCATAAATCTATGATAGGGGCCCACTAGGTTTTCTTCTCCTCCGAAGGAAGGCATACTGAGGGATTTTAAACGCTCTTAAAAATCCGACGACTTCGGCCGGGATTGAACCCGCGATCATGGGCATAGAAGCTCAGCATGCTATCAACTACGCCATCGAAGTCGCCAAAATTATGTGTCAGAAGCGGGATACGAACCGAAGTTGAAACTAACAGGCCTCTCAAAATGTCCCAAACAGAGACATTGAAAATCATATTTACATTGTCATGTTGTAATTGCCAGAACAAAATATAACTGGAGGATACTTTCTTCAAATCTTTCCCTTTTACCCCTCCTGAAACCACAGTGACTCTTAGAGCTACCGCGTATGTTCCCGGTCCATAAGTTTAACTATAGTTAATAATAATAGTATTAATATCTATAATAATGTTACCGTATTGGTTTTATGCCCCTTTTGACTACTGAGGCTTTTAGAGATGCCGGGGTGCTGGTTTTTTCCTCCTCGCATTTGCGCTCCCTCAAATCCCAAATGGCTGCGCCAGGAATCGATTCGGCATCCTTGGGACAGCAGGCGAGCATTAATATCATTGACAATAATAATAATAATTATTATTATTATTATTATTATTATTATTATTATTATTATTCCATGACGAATTACAGGAGTTCATATCTTGAGAAATGGAATACAATCTATAATTTGGGAAAATGAAGACAATACATTTATGTTGTTGTTGTTGATTCATTGAGGGGCTATGCGACATTGTGGCCATGTAGCTCCGTGTACTTGTGAGCGTTATTCGTCTAATAACCTGTGCTATTGTGATGGCTGCAGGGAGGAACCGGTGGTGTAGCCGGGTTCGTTAAATCGTACACCACGGCCTTGTGCGAAGCAAGTCCGGAGGTCATAGGTTTGAATCCCAGTCTTCACAGCGGCTATTCTGAGTGTGGGTTAGCCCCGGGTTTTTCCACACTGCCTCCGGACAACGGCCAGTATTGACGTCCGAAACGGGGGAGGAGCTTACGGTCAGCTGTTTGCAATATGGCGGCGAGATAGTGACGGGAAGTAAGCAAGACAGTGATAAAGTGTGCGTTTGTTATGGCTTCTAATTTATGATGGCAAAATACTACATATTTTCTTTCATTGATAGAAATATTTTTATAATCAATTTAAATGCAGTGCTTAGTTACTACCAGTTTAAAATATTACCCACATGTAGATAGTTAATTTACTGTCTGTTGTTACATATATGAAGCCTGTACTTGGGAGCCTAGCGGTATCGATGATTTTATTAATTTCACAATATATATCACATAACACAAAGGACGACTCCCTGATAATAAATTGAATCCAGCAACCCTGAATTTGCATGAATGTTTTGGGTTCAAAGAAGCGTTACTTGGGATGCTCAAATCATACTTCAATATTGCTAATATTGACCTACATACTTGCTGTTCAAAGGCAAGAGTATAAATTTATTAATCTCTTGCCACAGGCAAGTTAAAATGGAGGCATCCTCTTTATCAATATATTTAATTAAATATTTAAAATACAGATATTTAACAAAGCTGGAGTCTCCATTTGAACTTGTCATAAGCAAACGGAACAGATCAAAAACTACACTTTAAGCCAAATCAAATTCACTCCTCAGCTCGACATAAACCATAATACCAATTAAAACTTATACAAAACATACTCTCCTTACTGTTGTACAATTTTCAAACCAACTATTCGCACTCAAAACTGTGAAACCCTGAAATGGGAACTAATTAAAGTTAGAATAGCCTAGGCCGATCAGGTCTCCTGCTACATTACCGCATATGTATACTTAACATCACTATAACTTCTAAATTACGGCTAAGTGACCTATCTGCCTGAGTAGTATAGGTGTTACCGGCCTGCCTGGGATGATGGGTCACCAAACCGGTACTTAAAACTAAGATTTTACATTTTAATTAACTAAATTCAACAATAAGGAGATCATAGACAAAAACACAATTCAAGCCAAAACTAAATTCAACAGTAAGGAGATCATAGACAAAAACACAATTCAAGCCAAATCATACTTCAATATTGCAAATATTGAGCTACATACTTGCTGTTCAAAGGCAAGAATATAAATTCTCTGGCAAATTAAGGCTAGGAACAGCATTTTTCTTAAGTTTTCTAACCATTCGACTATTGTCAATCGGAAGAACCCCTAAAATAAGTTTACGAAGAGCGGATTACAATCGGTTCTATGTACGGCTCAGAAGTATTAGGCTACAAGTGTATCAGTATTTTTGATGTAGCTAAATCCTTGTGAATACAAATTAGAGACAATGACTATCAATAATCAACAGAACCGGTGCTTACGCTGTGGAAAGAAGTCGTCTTCACAAAAATGCAGACTGCACACTGTCATGTAACGTGTAACACGTTTTCCAATTGACAGCGCCGAAGCCCATCTTTCTCCCTGAACTTTTTGTACAGGAAAGTAGTGAAGAGATTTCGTACCCGTTTTATACTATTTGCAACCGTATACAGAGCAGTACCTCCTCGAATTTGACAAATTCCTTTCTGTTTCCATCTCGACATCAATGCTTCACCATGAATATAAACCTCACCTGTCACACTGTTACAGCTTCTACATTCTACCGCGTGGCTGCGCCATCCAACTTTTCTGACGTCAATAGTACCTTATTTCAATCCCAAGGCACCGACCCCATCCCTAATACAGCTACACACACTACTACAAATTCAACGCACACACTTAACTAGATGGGATGATGACCAAGATGCTCCAAGCCCCTTAAATGAATTAACATAAACAGCCAAGTATCAGCGTTGCACAATCCGGCTCGGATATGATTACGAAGAACTGTCACATAACTTGCCGAAGATATAAAGAATACATAATAGTCAGAGATGGTTTATTGGCTTTCAAGGCCAATGAATTAAAATTCAGCAATTTTTCTAGGTGTGTGCCGTGTCCTGTGTGGGGTTTCGCCTAGGACACCAAGCTGGTTCATCTGAGGGCTCTTGCTGTCCCCACCCGGACCCCCACAGGAGAAGCGAACTGCGCGCTACCTCCCTTTTGATGAAGCGCACCTGTACCTCTTGAGCTAAAAGCTCAAGCAGCCTTAACCTCCCTATGAAGGCTTCCAAAAAGATGGTATATTGGCTTTCACAGCCAGTGAAATAAAACTCAGCAAATTTTCTAGGCTTATGCCGTGTCTTTTGTGTGATTTCGCCTAGGAACACCAAGCTGGCTCATCAGCGGGCTCTTGGTGTCCCCACCCGGACCCCCACAGGACTAGCTCGCTACCTCCTTTCTTATGAAGCGCACCTGTGCATCTTTACTGCGAGAGCTAAAAGCTCAAACAACCTCAACCTCTCTATGAAGGCTTCCAAAAATCTATATTGGCTTTCATGGCCAGTGAATTAAAACATTAGGAATGATGCTTCATCTAACGCCTAGGAATAGAAACACGCTGACTACAATAGGGAGGCCTATCGCAATTCTTGCCAAAGAGATATGAATATGAGTCGCAGGTGATCGCTTGTTTACACAATGGAACAGAAGCAGATATCATGCCACCCCTCTTCGTTGCACTGGAGTGACAAGTGCCTCATCCCCCAGCAGAAAGAGACAGTGGGAACAGACGAGATCATCCTCCCCTCTTCCAAAGGGGTTCCCACCATTTTGGGACACCTGACATGGGATGATCTCAATGAAGTATTCATAACGTTCCTTCTTCTGCTAATTGGCCCAATCTCGTCAGAAATTCTGATGAATAGACACCTAGCAAGCACATACCTAATTTAGTATGAACCGCTTGCCTATATTGCCATAGGGGCTGGAATATATGCAATGAGAGTTTTAGTAAAACTAACGGTGATAATGTATGAATTTTACACTTGTTGTTGTTTGAGTCTTCAGTCTTTTGACTGGTTTCATGCAGCCCTCCACGCCTCCCTGTCCTGAGCTAATTGTTTCATGTCTACATAGCTACCACTTCCTACATCCGAGGCAATCTGTTAAACATATTCTAACCTTGGTCCACCCCTACAGTTCTTGTCCTCGATCCTTCCTTCCACAACTAAATTTGATATTCTTGGGTGTCTTAGTATATTCCCTTCCAAGCTATCTTCGTTAGCAGTCGCCATAAACACCTCTCCTCCCCCACTCGTCTTTATACCTCTTCATTTGTAACCCTATCTATCCATCTGATCTTCATCATTCTCCTGTAACACCACATTTCAAACGCTTCAATTCTCCTCTTTTCTGCTGCGCCAACAGTCCAAGTTTCACTTCCATAGAGCGCCACGCTCCAGACAAAGGCTTTCAAAATGAATTTCTATATTCGATGTCAACAGATTCATTTTCTGTAGAAATGTTTTCCTTGCATGAGCCAACCTACTTTGTATAACCTCTTTGCTTCGTCCATCACTGGTTATTTTGCTTCCTAACACTTAGATAATACAGATCTGTTCATAAATTAGAATCAAGCACTTGTTTCTATTAAATCTTCCTTCGTCCAGCAGAACATTAAAATCTGTAACTTTATTACGTAAAGACATGCCCTTGTTTTTCCCCATTATCCAAACACAATCCGATTTTACTGTGCACAACTCGAAAAGCCGCGTTTACACCAAATGTTGCCAACGATCGTTGACAACATGTTGACATCAAAAGTTGGCAACAAATACTGGCAACAATGTTGGCGAATATCGAGAATGGTAAGATTTGTCGACAACAATTTAGCTCATTTTTGGCGCGTTTCGCCAGTTGCATTCTACATTCCGAGATGTCAACACTAGAAGAACTTGCGGTGATGGCAGCAGCGTGCGTCATCATAAGTAAAAAGAGAAGGCCGTAGAGAATCTGAGTAAGACCTTCCCTTAGGGCCAGATCTGTGTAAAGTGGAAGTATAGTGCATAGTGGAATCGAGACGATGTCGATCCATTGTCAAGAGAGTTGAGGTGTGACGGGAGTGTAAAAAACTTCTTGAGGATGACAAGGTTTTCTAATGTCCATATTGACATGCACTTCGACAGTTCCAAACAGAAGTCCAGTACTACCAGCAACAGTCGTGACTAGAGTAAAGCAACGTCGGCCAACCACGTGCGCTGGACAACTGAACGGGCATTCTTGCCAACATTGTTGCGGGTCACTTTAAGTCCCGTCAACATTGCTGTCAACAAATGTTAACAACACTCTTTGATCCCTACCGACTGCTGGTGGCTAATGTTGCCA
Source organism: Meconema thalassinum (assembly GCA_946902985.2). Taxonomy (NCBI): domain Eukaryota; kingdom Metazoa; phylum Arthropoda; class Insecta; order Orthoptera; family Tettigoniidae; genus Meconema; species Meconema thalassinum. The sequence continues at coordinate 151,717,617 of OX336396.1, forward strand.
ACACTTTTTCGGTGTTGACAGCATTGTTCACAGCAATGTTAACAAAAATTTTAGGACGATTTTTGTAAATGTTGTGAACATTTGTTGGCAACACTGTTGTCAACTCCGGTGTAAACGCGGCTTTTAAATGGTGGAAGGAATCAACAATTTAATTATATTGTATAATAACATTCTGAAATTAACGGTGAGAAATAGCTACACTCGTTGTTCTGCCCCTTAAAACAATTAACTAACGAACGAACTAACTAGTTGCACTTCCCTAGCAACTCCCTTGCACCAACAATTACCATAACCTCAAACTTTTATTGTTGTCTTCAGCTGTTACTTTCGGTCACAGACAACAGAGCGAGTGACTCTCCCTTTAAAATAAAACAGCTGAAGGTTGGTTCTTCAGTTTAGGTACTGCGACAACGCGGTCATGTAGTCCCGTGTACTTAGGATGTGTGTAGAATCTGTCTGATAACCGGTCTTAATTGTGATGGCTGTATTAGTGTATGTTATCTGTTTTTAATTCAAGTAAGGACTGCAGACATTCAATTTTCAAGTACAGTAGTTCCTACTTTTGCTACCAAACGCCACCGTCTATGACAACCAGTTCTGAACTTGGTTACTAGATGACATTCAGTCGGCTCCTGGCGACCTAGGAACCTAAGAGCGTTAGTCAAATCTAACCTATATTTAGCTTCACACAAGTGTAACTACAGAGTAGTACGGGGGGGGGGGGAAATAATAGTGTTCAATATCGTTTGCAGGATATCCTTGCTGTGCATTTGTAGGCTACTATACGGGATGCAAGCAGAGAAATATCAACCTTCCTGAGCTGCATAAAACAATATTATACAAAAGCTGTGTGGAACCACATGGGGATCATCCGCCACAACTCTGCGGACGTCTGCGTAGAGCCTGGTACACTCTGCGGCGGAGTCGGAGTACTCTGCTCCAGTAGGGTTGAACAGCGCCCACATAAACAAAGTTGATGTCCAGCTTAATAGTACTATGCGCATTATTTCGGGAACAATCAGATCTACACCCACCATCTGGCTGCCTGTCCTAAGTAACATACCACCCCCTAATCTGCGAAGGAAAGTAGTGATACGTGCTACCCCTAGTAGCAAGTTCGTTAATTGGATCAAAGTAGGTAAAGCACAACACAAATGGTCCTTTAAATAAATATTAGCTTTATTGCAGGTCAGAAATATTCACCACACAATAGGCACATAAAAACCATTAGCTGTCTTACTCAAGTTTGCTCCCTTATGGAGAACACTCACCCTTTCACTTGCTCATGCAGTTAATCCCTCACTAATGAGACCGGTGTCCTCGCTGGAAATAACAACAACTCTTCCTCAAGTTCACAAGCCACAGTCTGACATACACTGTTTCGCAATTCACACGTCACCGCATTACCTCTATCGCTCTGGTAAGAACACACTCTCTGACACTGGCCAGGGTCGCTCTTTATATATCGGGGCTGACGACTCACAGATGTTTCTAGAGTAGACCAGGATTCACAGCTACTCTCAGACCTTCTCGAGATTTCCAATACTAGGCGGGTCACGAACCTTCTGGACCATGTCTTTGTTCTTGCAGTCCCGTTGCGTAAGGCGCTGGTAACACACAGTCAGGGATAGCCTGGGACGGCCTGAGTCACGCGCGAGGCAACGAAGCTGTCTAACACTTGTAACAGTAGCATTGAGCAGAGAATACAACAAGATCTTAGCGAACCCTGGACTAACGGTACACTCTGACATCTCAGACCTCAGGATCAACAGACTCCGTTCGAGACATCCACCTCTTGCACTTGCCATCAACCTCATTGGATTCAACACCACCGATTCCTGGAGGAGAGAATGCTCCAGCTACATGCCAGGCAATGCCATGCGTCACGGAAACAGTTCCTGGGTTTGATCAACCTTGCAAGGTATGGTCAATGCTGAACAACCTAAGGACGGGACATGGAAGATGCGGGGATTCACTTTTAGGTAGATTTCTTTAGAAAGCTAACTATTGCAATGGGTCCCATGTTTCGACTTCCGGAAAATTTCGACATATCTTCGCGTTTCACATCCCCCAGACCCCAAAACCACCGTCAGTTCAAAAGTTTATATATAATTTATATATATATGTATCTATCTATCTATATATATATATATATATATATATATATATCAGTTTCTTGTGGACACGATAGCAGCCGTAATTTTGCACCAATCACTTTTAATTTTTTACATAATATGTATCCCTATAAAATCTCGGTCGAGTTCGTTAATGGGCAAAATCGGTCAAAGGGGGTAAAAATGGGGGGCTTTTTTCGAAAAAGTGAAATATCGCTATAACTCTCTTAATACAAGAAATATCGAATCCCTTCAAAGTTCATAATATGTGTCGGATAAGTGCCAAAAATTTATGTCAAATAAGTTTTTTGATAGCACCAACCATTGACCAAAGGGGTGGGAAAAAGTGGGTTTTTCGGGAAACATTAATCATATCTCTGTTAATAGGCACAATATCAAAACCGCACAAAATGGACAATATTCCTCCAATAATTACCTAAAACTTTTGTCTGAAAGAATTTTTGATATGACCCACCATTACGCCACGGGGTGAACAAAATGATTTAAATTATAAGAAAATGCCAAGTGCCAAGAGAGGTTGCCATGACAACTTTACTTTTAATTGATAAGGGATGACCATCAGCAGTTGCTATGACAACGCCACTGCACGAGATCACATTCAGTTTTCATATGTCAGTGGGAAGCGACTTCGGTATCGGAACTGGTAGCATGCTGAACTTCTATGCCCAAGGTCGCGGGTTCAAACCCGGCTGAAGTCGTCGGATTTACTAAGAGCGCTAAAAAACCTGAGTTTGCTTTCCTTCGGAGGGGAAGTTCCAACGTTCGTTGCGAGTTGCTGATTGAGGTGGCATCTAGTAGCCAAGTTCACAGCTAGGTGTCGTTGACGGCAGTATTTTAGGTAGATTTCATTAGAAAGCTAACTATTGCAATGGGTACCATGTTTCGATTTCCGGAAAATTTCGACATATCTTCGCGTTTCACATCCCCCAGACCCCAAAACCACCGTCAGTTCAAAAGTTTATATATAATTTATGTAATATATGTATATATATGTATATCAGTTTCTTGTGGACACGATAACTGCCGTAATTTTGCACCAATCACTTTGAATTTTTTACCGAATATGTATACCCATAAAATCTCGGACGAGTTCGTTACTGGGCTAAATCGGTCGAAGGGGATGAAAATGGGGGACTTTTTTTTTCGAAAAAATGAAATATTGCTATAACTCTCTTAATATGTGAAATATCGAATCCGTTCAATGTGTCGGATAAAGCTCAGAAATTTATGTTTGAAACGTTTTTTTGATAGCACCAACCATTGACCAAAGGGGTGGGAAAAAGTGGTTTTTTCGGGAAACATTAATCATATCTCTGTTAATAGGCACAATATCAAAACCGTACAAAATGGACAATATTCCCCTAATAATTACCTAAAATGTTTGTCTGAAAGAATTTTGATATGAGCCACCATTGCGCCAAGGGATGAGAAAAATGATTTCGGAATTATAAGAAAATGCCAAGAGCTATCAGTGGTTGACATGGCAACACTACTAAATTGATGAGGGATGAGCCATCAGACGTTGCCTTGACAACGCACTTGCGCGAGATCAGATTCAGATTTCCATCTGACTAAGTGTGAAGCGGCTCCGGTGACGTAACTGGTAGCATGCTGAACTTCTATGCCCAAGGTCGCGGGTTCAAAGCCGGCCAAAGTCGTAGGATTTCCTAAGAGCGCTAAAAATCCCTCAGTAAGCTTTCCTTTGGAGGGGAAGTTCCAACGTTCGTTGCGAGTTGCTGATTGAGGTGGCATCTAGTAGCCAAGTTCACAGCTGGGTGGCGTTGACGTTAGTATCTGGTAGCAACATTAGGAACTACTGCTTGAAATTTAGCGTCTGCATTCCTTACCTGAATTACAGACTAATACCGCCATCACAATTCACACCGTTTATCAGACAGATTCTACACTCACCCAAAGTACACGGGGTTATATGACCGCGTTGTCGCAGCCCCTAAACTGAGGAACCAACCAACATCTCTGCGGGAGATATAATTTTGCGTGAAGAAGTAACAGAGCGTTACATAGTTACACATCAGTGTCGAAACCTTGCATAAGGACAGTGTGACCACAAGTATAACAAGTAGTTCCGTGAAGAACTGTACAGCCTATTTTCATATATCCTGCTCATGTTAATTGCCTCTATCAACATACAAAATTTCAGTTTAATTGCTGTATCAAATTCGTAGATATTGAGAACCGTCTAAATATTTCAGATGGTCGCCAGGTTGGATTTTTATTTTTGTACTATTATATTAAGATTATTGTGTAAGTGTGGTATTCAAACTTCAATCGCATGATTAGAACACAAGAAGTAAAAACGAGATTTTAAAATTACGCACAGCAGCCATCTTGTGATTATGCAAACAATTGAAATAAATTAGATGCCAGTGGATCAACATTTGTGTAAGCATTTAAAACGTGCAACGTTTCACGGCACTCGGATAGTTAATTCGCGAGAAACGTCCATTTAAATATTTATACTTCGCGTCGCCGCCATGTTGGATTCGTTCTCACCAGGTTACTGAAAGTCCTATAGGTGAACATATGTTCATAGTCTCTATGAACATAAAAATTTCAGTTTGGTTGCTGTAAAAGATTCATATATATTGAGAACCGTCTAAATATTACGGAAGCTTGCCATTTAGGATTGTTATATGTATAGGCCATAGAGTTATGTGCCATTAAAGGTCACTTATTGCCTAGGTTCATTATTCAAACTTTCACTTCGATCGCATGATTACGACACAAGAAATAAAAACTTAATTTTAAAATTTCGCACAGCCGCCATTTTGAGGTTATGAAAACAATTGAATTAAATTAGATGGCAGTACATTACAATCTGCAAAATCATTTACTGTACCACATTTCACTGCGCTCAGAGAGTTAACTCACGAGAAAAGTCTATTAAAATATTTCAAATTCGCTTGGTCGCCATGTTCGTTTTGTACTTTACAGGTTTATGAATTATACATAGGTAAACTTGTATCAGTACCTTTTATCACCTTACAAAATTGCAGGGAGATATCTGTAATAGTTTCGGGGATATAGAATGTCAGTGAAATATTTCGCACAGTCGCCATTTTGAGGTTATGTAAACAATTGAACTAAATTAGACTCCATTGCATTGCAATGTGTATAAATATTTGCTGTACCAAGTTTCATTACGTTTGGATAGTTAAATCGCGAGAAAAGTCTATTTAAAAGTCTCCACTTCGCTTGGCCGCCATGTTGGTTATGTAGTAACCAGGTTTTTGAAATTTTCATAGGTGAACTTCTAGTAGTACCCTTTATCACCGTACACAATTTCAGGGCGATATCCGTTATAGTTTCGGAGATACTGAATGCTAGTGAAATATTTCGCACAGCCGCCATGTTGGATTGGTGAGACGTAACAAAATTCGATGGGCACGGTCGACGTCGCCGGGAATAGTGCTATGAACATACCGAGTTTCACTGAAATCGCTCCAGCCGTTTAGATTTTATTAGGGGGGGGGACACACACACACCTCATACACACACACACACACACACACACACACACACACACACACGGACAAAAGGTGATCTCATAAGCCTATTTTTTCAAAATTGAAAATAGGCTAAAAATGGAATCCAAATGACAAGAAGGTTACCGTCCCCGTAAGACAATAAAATGTTTAAAATATGTTTAAAATGAAGAAAAACAAAGTTAATTAATCTCCAATTATAAAATACTTTCACGCGATAAATGAGGTCTGATCCTTCTACGAAAACCTGCATATTCTGCCTATTTTCGCCTATCTCCAAGTTTGTCCGGTGAAATCTACCTCCGCCTTCCGGCGTGCCGAGAGGACTTTTTTAAATGGTGAATGTTGTCCTCGCCAGTATGCGACTGCGGTGCGCCGCGACAGACTGTTGAGAACATCAGGCAGGTCTGCAGCATCAGAGCTTACGGAGGGCGGTTTGAAGACTTCTTGCTGGCCACCCCAAAATGCATTGAGTATGTACAAGGTTTACTGTAGATGTTTGTTTGTAGTTTAGTTGATAATTATTGTTCATTTGTAATAATGTACTAGCAGTAGTCCCGGCTTCGCCCGGTGGATTTATTTGTTTTACAGAACTGGAGCGCTCAAGGATAACGATCAGAATAAATGAAAGTAAATTTGAAAGCACCAACGCTTATTGCAGCTGATAACCTCAGTATACTGCACCAACACCATCGCCCTTATACAGAGGCATACTATTTTAAGGGGCATAAGAAATCTTTTTGCACTAATTACTCCCCGTGACAGAAATTTATAAGCAGCTCGCAATTCTGCACCAGAACACTGGTAGGGGCGACGTGATACGGCCCGCATTACATGGCAACAATAGACTTCGGTATTATTGAAGCCGTTCTGCAGCGCTTGTTCTTCCGACTTACTGAACAAAACTCAATCTTTAAGGTTACCTGAGAGGTATAGCCTAAACTATTCCTCTTGAATCAGGCTATCATATACAAAGAGATTTTTCGAATCCGACTGGTAGTTCCAGAGATTAGTGTGTGTAAACAGACAAACAAACTCTTCAGCTTTATTATATTAGTATAGATTTGTATGCCATACGCTAAATAAATAAATAAATAAATAAATAAATAAATAAATAAATAAACCATTCACAAGGAAAGGGAATACTCGCAACAGTGACGAATTGCACTCTGATTTCATAAATAACGACGATCTGTATCAAAAGTAAATTTAAACAAATAAACAAAACGATAGCCCCAGCGAGGACTGTGTCACGTCTAGCCCGCATAACAGTAAAGCCGAGCGGGTGGTTTAACACATCCGAGATTTCTCGCACAAGCCCTCTAGTTACTTTTTTTAAAATTGCTTACCCTCCCTGCTCGGCTTCACCCACGGACTCGGCGAGGGGTCATTCCCCCACCGTAGCAAGGACGGTGTCAGGTAGCTGAACACACAATATCAGCAGATACAACTGGGGATGGTGACAGGCCGATGGCCCAGGCGACCGCTAACTTGGGTCTAATTAAGGAAGGGTCAGGGAAAGGATTTTGCAAGGAAATCTGGCGTGGACTTGTTGAAAGAAACCCTCCCGCATTTGCCTGGTGGTGAAAATGGGAAACCACGAAAACGATTTCAGAATGGCCGAGGTGGGATTCGAACTCACGCTCTCCCGATGCCAGCGAGGCACGAGTTAGCGCGTTAGCCCTCTCGGCCATCGTGGCTGGCTCCAATTATTATTATTATTATTTAAATTATTATCATTATTATTATGCAGCAATTGTTCTAGGTTTTTGCCGTTTCTTACGGTAGTTTCGCCTAGGCGCACAAATTCAAACTTTTCAGCGAGTTTTTGACGACCCTGCCCGGGACGCCACTGGGGTAGTGGACCATACAATACGTCCTTTATACGAAGCGCATCGCACTTCTTTATGATTCTTCTTTCTTCGTTTTACCCACTTAGGGAGCGCGCTTGAACTTGTTGACTCGGGTTGATGGAACTTTCCTCTTCTTCTCCTCCCAAAATCTCCTCATGAACTCGCTATGCCCCTTCTTACGTTCCTCCGTCCATTTTTTCCAGTGGTCTTTTCAGCTTTTTCGGCGAAAGTGTGATTTGTAACTCGGGTTCCAAAAGTCTTGCGATTCATGATGCTATCTTCTGTAATGTTTATTTCCTTCAAGTCCTGTTTGATTTCTTCTAACCAACTGATTTTGACCTTCTTTGAATTAATTATATCAAGCAGTCTTTTTGCATATCTGGTGTTGTCCATTCGGCAGATGTGACCATAAAATTTCAATCGTCTCTTACGCACGGTATCAGTGAACTTATTGATTACAGTGTACAAGTCTGTGGTTTTCCTTTTAATCCATATACCATTAACATAAACGGGGCCATATATTTTCCTGAGAATTTCACGTTCCTGGATTTCGATTTCACCAATTTGAGAGTGGCACCTAGAGATATAGTTTCGGAGGCGTACAATGCTTCCTAAAGAACAACTGTCTGGTAGTGCCGTAGTTTTGCATTTCGTGACATCACTCTTTTATTATAGTGATTCCATGTTATTCGGTATGCTTTCTGAAGTTTGGTAGCTCTTTCTGAATTAGCTTTCCTGTCCAATCCAGACGGTACAATAATTTCTCCTAAATATTTGAAGGAAGGTACGTGTCTAATTATTCCATAGTTGGTCTGTAGTGGAGATCTCGGGATATTCTGGTCTCCATTTACTATGAAATGCGTCTTCTCATACGATATTTGGAGTCCTGTCTTTGATGCTAACTCATGTAACTTCTCTATGGCATACTTGGTTTCTTCACTAGTCTTGGTAAAGATAGCTAGATCATCAGCAAAAGCTAGGCATTTTACTTTTATTTTCTGTTCCAGAGTACCAATGCTTATGCCTTCTTTATGATTATTATTATTATTATTTGTATTATTATTATTATTATTATTATTATTAGACTATTATTATTATTGTTATTATTATCATTATTATTTGTAGCGTACATTTCCCTTTAAGGAGAGCGCTAAAAACACAAAAATCTAGCTTTTGGTGGTGGTTCTTATCTTCTTTTTTGTCTTCCCAAAAACCTTTCATCCGTTCACTGTGTGCCTTCTTCTCTTAATCTGTCCATTTACGCCTATTTATTTTGGGTTGCAATATAAATTCAAATTTCTGGTTTCTGACTTCTTCTCTACAAATGCTGCGATCGTGAATGTCTTCTATGGTGATATGTAATTGTTGTAAGTCTTCCATAGTTTCTTTGTACAAAGTACCCAATTTCGACGTAGACATTAAGTTGAATATTCTTTCAGTCAGTCTGGTGTCGTTCATTCTGGCGATGTGTGTAAAGAACTTCACTCGGCGATTTATGATGAGTGTCGTGATAGATTCAGTACTTCTGTATAATTCGTCTGTGGGTCTTCTTTGCCATAAATTATCTCCGAAAACTGCGACATAAATTATTATTATTCTTCTTTCTTCGATTCGGCCAACTAGGGACCACGTCAGTTCAACTGTCTCTTTTTCCGAGCTTTAACTACCGCCCAGTGTTCTCGCATTCGTCTCCGGTGTTGTTCTTTTCTCTCTTGGGACCACACCTTCCCTGTCTTCAGCTTCGGCTTTTCCTGGAAACCTTTATGCGTACGTAGTTTTTCCTGAAGTGGAACACGCTCCTGGATATCTTTAGGGGAAATTTCCATTTCACGTAGATCTTTCTCAACTTCACTGAACCATGCCCCTTTGGTTTTCTTATCCTGAAAGTACGTCAATATCCGTTTTGATATTATTATTATTATTATTATTTATTTATTTATTTATTTATTTATTTTTTTATTTATTTTTATCGAGATTACCCCCCAGGGTGGTGGCTCCCACGGACTCAGCGAGGGAACTCACCCCTACCACCGGTTCAGGCAGTGTCCTAGAGCAGGGAACATCTAATCGGAGTTGATACAATTGGTGAGGTGGGATCAGCACCTCGCCCAGGCGGCCTCACCTGCAAAGCGAACAGGGGCCTCATGAGGGAATGGATTGGAAGGTTAGGATGGATAGGCAAGGAAGAGGGAAGGAGGCGGCCGTGGCCTTGCAATAGGCATCATCCTGGCATATGCCCAAAGACGAAGTGGGAAACCACGGAAAACCACTTCGAGGATGGCTGAGGTGCGAATCGAACCCCCTCTACTCATTTGGGCCACCCGAGGCTGAGTAGACCCCGTTCCACTCCTCATACCACTTTTCAAATTTAGTGGCAGAGCCGGGAATCGAACCCAGGACCTCCGGGGCGGCAGCTAACCATGCTGACCGCTATGCTACGGAGGCGACTATTATTATTAATATTATTATTATTATGCTGCTAGCGAAGAGAGTCTTCGTCATCAATTTTTCCAGCCATCATAAATCTGAATAACTTGGTCAGTACTGAACCCAAGGTCTTGTTCCATCAACATCGTCGGGGGCGTGGTGGCGCAGCCGTCAAGCTGATGACCTCTCACCACGGCGGACGGGATTGGATTCCCGGTCAATGCATGTGAGATTTTCAAAGTGAAATGCCATGTCCTGTGGTTAGGATTCCATGTAAAAAAGGAGGTCCCATGGCTCATGATCGCGAGATTAACGGTCACGTAAAAGTACAAGCTTCTTTCCTTTATTGTCAGTCGCCTTTTTTAGTTCAAAGAAGTACGGAACATCTCATTGCTTGCCATGTGCGTGACAGGCTGTGCTTCCTTTTCAAACCAGAGTGGAGCCCTCTGCTGCGTGACGTGACGCCTACAGCCTCTTTTGTCCTACCGCTTTGATGTCAACACGCATTTAAGCCCTTCTCAAGATTTATGAGAGATTATACTCTCAACCGCCATGATAGATATCGTTACTTAAGCAGACTGACCCGCCTTCTCACCAATTCCGGGCACCCACCACGTTCAGCGCAGACAGGATCCTGAGTCACCAAAGACATGACAGACCGGTCACCACCGTGATTTCTTTTCCCAGAGATATTTGAAAATCAGTTTAGTTAGTCCATTGTCATCAATTCTGTAAATATTTTTGAAGTGAAATACCATGTCCTGTGGTTCGGATTCCACGTAAAATGGAGGTTCCGTCGCATGATTAACGGTCACCTAAAACTACAAGCTTCCATTCTGTAAATATGTCCAAGAAATATCTTTTCCTTATTGTTTCCGATATGTTTCCTATGTTCTGATAACATTTCATTGTTACTTCTTAATTTCGAAAACTCTGCAATTTTTAGACGACCTAATATTTTCCTTATAATTCTTCTTTCTAATTTATCAAGCTTGTAATTCAATACTAGATATTCGCTGGCATACAGGCATTACAGTTTCACTGCTGTGTTGTAGTGCTTTATTTTAAGATTTTTGGATAAGCAGTGTTTTGTTGTAGGCATTCTTAGCTATACCGTACGCTCTTTCTATCTTGTGTATCCTCTCCTCTATAGCAGATTTTTATAAAATGCATAGACATTAACCTTTATGAAGATGGTATTAAATATTATCCGTGTTGACTGGTATTAATCTCATTAAATTCATTACTTGTTCCACTTTTGATGCACTGTTTCATGTTATTACTTAATTGAATTTCCCAACTTACCATTTCATTACGGTTGGAATATCAATGTCCAAGTATTTCACACAACCTATAATTATATAATTACCTAGCAAATATACATTAACCATTTTGAACAGCGGACGGATTCGGGCAGGTCTTTGCCCTCAAGCAAACTGTCCCATGTGCAAAATTTATTGAAGTGATGGGTATGTCAGTTGGATGTGATACGTTGTTCAGCCTTCTGATTAATGGATAATTATGTATACACGACAGATATTTTTTTGCAGGTCTATGTCCTGAAGCAAACCTCTCCCATGTGCAAAATTTATTGACTGATATCTCAGGAGGATGTGGTGGAATGTTATCGTTTCATTTACGGTTGGAATATCAATGTCCAAGTATTTCACACATCCAATAATTATTGATGTGTGACATCTTTCCATTCGGTTGCTGGGTATCAAGAAGGCAGTGTGAGAGTAGAAATATCAAGTAGGCAGTGAAGAAGAAAAAAGTCAGTCTCTGTTAACTTAGGCCTAACTTAGTTACTGGCAGAAGAGTGATGTAACAGCAGAGTATCAAGAAGGCAGTGCGAGAGTAGAAATATCAAGTAGGCAGTGAATTAAAAAAAAGTCAGTCTCTGTTAACGTAGGCCTAACTTAGTTACTGGCAGAAGTGTGATGTAACAGCAGAGTATCAAGAAGGCAGTGCGAGAGTAGAAATATCAAGTAGGCAGTGAAGAAAAAAAAGAGTCTTGGAATTATCATGTATTATGAGAGTGTAAAAAATAAAAAGATGTTTTGTGTGTTGATGAATGTCACGGATAATTATTTATTTATTTATTTATTTATTTAGCGTATGATGCTTACAAGACAGAAAATAATTACAGTATGTACACTATTTACAATTAACACTATTCACAGCATTAGGACCATCGCATCAAATTTGGACAGGAAGGTCTGTAATCCACGCAATTGCATCAGGAGTTGCTGAGTGGAGATCATCCAAGGCGCCGGGATGTGAATGCAGAGGGCACTCCTGCACATTATGCTCGATAGTCTGCATTTCAAAACCACAGTCACATCGGGGGGAATCTATCCAACCCCACTGGTGTAGGGCTGCACCTGTTCGACCGGTACCACATCGGATTCTGTTGAGCCTTGACCAAACTGCCCGAGGAAGATTAAAACCAGCAAGTCTTGTGGTGGGGTCACTGATTTGAAGTAAGCCGCGAGGTGAGGAGTTTCGCCATTCATCTCTCCAGGTATTTCGGAGGTTGAACTCAGTGGACAAAAGATCAATAGCCGTTTTGCATGCTCGCTTTCAGGACTTCAATCTCTTTGTAGAGAGCCGTATGACATCCTGATGAATAGGAAGCTCAGCATTTTCTTTGATCCTGTACCACAAGCGAACAAGAGCTTGCTGTCTCCTTATATGGGGTGGAGCGATATTACAAAGTACAGGTAGCCACTGGGTAGGGGTGCAACGTAGAGTACCAGAGATGATGCGCATTGCCTGGCGGAGTTGTATATCTACGAGTTGGCAGTGAGAGCTGTTCAACCACACGCCTGCACAATATTCAGCTGGAGAATACACGACAGCCAGAGCGGTAGTCCTGAGCGTGCTGGCGTCAGCGCCCCATGATGTTCCAGCTAACCTACTAAGTAGGTTATTGCGACTTTTTAGTTTTGCAGCAGTTTTTTCTGTATGTTGTTGATATGTCAGTGTCCTGTCCAATGTTATGCCTAAGTACTTAGGACATCTGTTGTACTTTAGGTATTGATTCCTAAACTTAACTCTAGGCTGGTAGTTTGCCTCTAGGTTGTTAAGGTGGAATGTGGCAACTTCAGATTTTGAAGCACTTGGCTGGAGGTGCCACTTCTTGAAGTACTAATCCATCTTCTGAAGATCTGCATTCATTATATCCTCTGCTTCATTAAAGGTGGTATTTTGGACTGTAAGATTTATATCGTCCGCATAGATGAATTTTCGGGATAGAGTTTCGGGCAGATCATGGGTGTACAAGTTGAATAGCAGAGGGGATAGAACTGATCCCTGTGGCAGACCATTATTAATAGTGTGGAACCTGCTTCTAACATTTTCAGTGAACACTTGGAATAGCCTGTTACTCAGCATATTGCCAATCAGGGTGACTTTAAGGCAAGGAACTGCCTTTATAAGTTTGAGGAGAAGTCCTTTCCTCCAGACAGTATCATAGGCTGGTGAGAGATCCAGGATGACAGAAACACTTTTGAGCTTCTTCTCAAAACCAGCTTCTAGATAGGAAGACAGGGCACGGGCTTGATCGCAGCAGTCTCGTTTTGGGCGAAATCCAGCTTGTTCAACAGGAATCAGTGACTCAATTGCAGGAGCAATCCTATTCAGTAGAAGCCTTTCAAGTAGTTTGTAGGTGACACTAAGTAAGGAAATAGGTCTGTAGCTTTGAGGTAGCTTAGGATCCTTCCCTGGTTTCAATATTGCAATAATTTTGGTCTTCTTGAAAGATGGAGGCAGGCGTCCTGAATGCAGAATGGAGCTGAAGAAGGTGGCAAGCCATCGCTTGGTTGCTGGGCCACATTTCATAAGGAACTCTGGGTACACACCATCAAAACCTGCTGCTTTGCCAGTCTGAAGACCATCTAAACCCTTTTGTATCTCTTCTAAAGAAAATGGGCGTGAGTACAACGGATGTGGTTGGACTTCTTGTTTTAACTGGTTGAATTCCAGTCGTATCTTTCTACTGAACTTCTTCTGTCCTTTAGTCTTAGATGTAGAAACAAGTTGGTTAGCTATGGATTCTACATCGATACTTGATTGCTTTTTCGATGGTATAGACGTTGGGTCCAGTTTTCGTATGAGGGACCATGCTTTCCTACTTGAGTGGGTAAAATTCAAGTTTTCAACAGTCTTGGACCATTTCTCTCTTCTAGCACTGTCCAAGGATTTCAGCACTTCAATTGCTTTCTCACGGCTGCTGTCTTTTTCAAATTCACAGCTTAGACGAGTTTTTTCTTCATTCCAACCAGGGATATAGTCTTTTCGGACTCCTCTAGGGATGCTTCTTTTGGCAGCAGCCTTGATCAAGCCAACAAACCGGTCATAGTTCTGAGCAGTTGGTTGCACCCATCGAACATTAGCATCAGTATATCTCGCGTACATATCCCAGTCACCTTTTTGGAAGTTCCAGCGGGGTTGGGGTCCAGATCTTATTACAGGTATATGAATACCGATGTTATAAATGATGGGTCTGTGTTGGCTGCGCGGGAAATCATTCAGACCTTGTCTACGGATTTGTGGTGTTGGAGTCATTAGGCTGTGTGATACAAAACATAGGTCAGGAGAGTAGTCCTGGTTCCAACGAGCTGAATGGAATGTGCCTCGGTCTTTAGCATCAAATATCAGTGCGAGATTATTTAAATCCATCCTTTCAAACAACTTGTCCCCATTATCATCATTTCTGTCATATCCCCAGGAAGTATGATGGCTGTTGAAATCACCAAGTATTACACTATCTTCATCAGGTACAAGTGCGACGGAATCTGGCCAGCAGACCAGTGGAGGTTTATAGATGTTCATGATGGTAACATTCTGTATCTTGATGGAAGCTGTGAATACATTCTGGCGTATATCAGAAGGCAAGACTGTATAGTCTTCAACGTCATTCTTAATATAAATAGCAATACCATATTTTGGATGGTGCAGTTCCGTCGCTATCTTGTATCCAGGAATTTTACCCCTATTAGACAACTGAATACCATCTTCGGTGTGAGTTTCTTGTAGTGCCACTACATCTACTGATTTTTCCGTGAGTATCTTGGATAAATAATCACACTTAGCTCTACTAATGCCCTCAATGTTAAGCTGGCAAACCGTTAGTTGAGGGCCCAAGGTCCGAGTATTGAATGCCGAGTCCTTAGAAGGACTTTTCGTGTTATTTCTACTGTCTTGGCCGTGAGGCCCCATGGGGCAGTACGGCGGCATCTTATCACTGTTGCTTTCTTAGCACCACCCGGGGGACACGTGTAGGGCAATTTAAGGTTATACCTACGGACGTGAAGCAACGTTCGGATAATAAAAACGGTAGCAACTTCAACGTAGGACAACATGTCAGATGTTACACAACATATGCGACTACTGTAAGGCTCGTATCATTTTTTTGTCCTTTCATTTATTTAATTTCATGACTTTTTGTAACGACATCCATTTCTTTTTGTTTTTTATTAAGATAGTTCTCTAAGATTTTCACGCTGATGAAGTTATCACTGATATAACGAAACATGTACGTGTTAATTTAATTACTAAACCACTTTCTAGTGATTGACAAGGCGGATTGAGATAGATTTTCTAAACCTTACTATCTGACTCAATTGTTGATTGGTCATGTCATGGCTACTTTCAGAGTTACCTCTACCGGATGACCAAAGTAAGGAGTTATATATGCATTTACTGCGAAAATAATCCTGATGATGTATACCATACGTTCTTCGTCTGTGTTCGACGGTCGGCGGAAAGACAACAACTTGAAACCGACTTTGGTTCAATAACTCAAGACAACATCGTCAAAGTTATGCTAAGGAACCAGGACAGCTGAGACAAGGTCGCTTTCTTTGTCGAAACGGATCTCCGTCATAAGAAGAAAGAGGGCGACTTATATGATTTAAGGGAGCAAAGCTGCGATCCACAGATTACGTATGAATAGAGAAGTAACAAGGTGTTCGAGAAGCATAGAAAACTATACCATGCTGAAGGAATACGTAAGTGGTCCCGGGATGAATTTTGTCAAGAGGATTAGGTGTGGTTTTTAGTGGGTATGAATCTCACACGCTTGAGGAGTGTGGACCCTTTTCATGTGTCTTATGTAAGAGGTTCCACTTCCCGCGAAATAAAATACAATTATTATTATTATTATTATTATTATTATTATTATTATTATTATTATTATTATTATTATTATTATATTTGTTTCAATGGTGCCCTGATACTTGGGGGTGCTCACAGTTTCAAAAAGGATGATTGCGCCAACAGTCTCCCTCAACCAACTATGAAGGGGTAGCTGCTATTGTTGTGATACGCTTAAGCAATGAGTGAATTAATGAATGAGTGAATGAACCAATTCATTCATACATTAGTGAGGTTTAGCGGTACAACTAGAATTCTTAATAGATTCCTCCGTAGCTACTGACACACGTTTTGGGGCATAACGAAACTAGATAAATGAAGCGATGTATGGTTGGTTGGTTCCTCTGTTTAGGGCCTGCGACAACACTGTCATATAGCCCCAAGTACTTTGTATGTGTGTATAATCTGTCTGATAACTGGTGTTAATTGCGATGACTGTATTAGTGTATGTTATCGATAATTCAGGTAAGGACTACAGACGATCAATTTCAAGTAGTTCCTCCCATCAGTGAACTTGGCTACTAGATGCCATCGTAACCAGCACCTGGCGTTAAACGTTGGAACTTAATATAGAGCGTTAATCAAATCTCACCTAGAAATTTAACTTCACACAATTGTAGTTTGTGATTCTTTTACATGCCATAAATCTATGACATGGGTCCACCGGCTTTACTTTCCCTCCGAAGGAAGGCATACTAAGGGATTTTTAACGCTCTTAAAATATCCGACGACTTGGGCCAGGTTTGAACCCGCAACCTTGGGCATAGAAGCGCAGCATGCTACCAACTACTCCACCGAAGCCGTCGAAGCGATGTATACCGACAGCTTTGACAGATATTCTAGCTCCATACATCATGAAAAACAAAAGCTCTTGAGGTTTATTAACGCTTCTTAAAAACTGCGAGAGAAAAACTTCACCGAGATTTTTTAGCCTGCTTTCATTTGTGAAAAAATAGGCTTATGAGATCACATTTTTTCCGTGTGTCTGTCTGTGTGTGCGCGCGCGCGCGCGCGCGCGTGTGTGTGTGTGTGTGTGTGTGTGTCCCTAATACCCTCTAAACGGCCAAACGGTTTTGGACATCACGGATGAACCTCTGAATGGATTTTTATGCGGTTTTCACCATTCTGTAAAGGACATCGCGAGGAAGATTTCTGAAAAAACTAATTTATTTATGATCAAAGGAAGTCGAGCAGTAACGTTTTCAGTGAAAAAGCCGAAAGAAACACATGGCCTCCGTGCCCTTTTTAAGCTTACGCTGGGCAAACCGTTAAAAATATCTATATACTATGAGAGTAAGAATTGTTCAGCATGAAAAGTTCTACAAAAAAAATCCGGGAGAGCATATCTCTATCTTCAATACATCGCCCACTATAAGTATTTTTAGGTTTTCATTTCTTCCAACAATCTCCATTTAAATACTAGAGCGACAGTTTACGAGCTGGCTAGGGGCGAGTCTATCACCCCAGTTACAGCCTAGCTAGCGGGCGGACATATTAACCCCAGATACAGACAGCAGCAAACTGTCGAGTCGTGTTGAGTTAAAAATTCAGAGAAGAGTGGTTGTGTTTGGAGTTTCCCTGGAAGTGCAACTCGGCTTTTCTTCATTTCGCCTGTAAACTTTCCGTTCCGCAAAATACATAATTTAAAAAAAATATACGAGGCTGAAATTTCGCAAGTGACAGTTTAAAGAAATCAGTCCGAGAATACGTCGTCACGCTCAAATATCGTCGCGCATCGTAGTTGCACACACCCAAGAATTGTGTTTGATTTCGATATCATTTGATTATTTGTACCAATTAATGTGCAAAAGCTCGACAATGAACAGTTTTGCTTAAGTCAAGTGTTCAGTGTAGGTAACGCTAAAAATAATTGCTCGAGTAAAGTGAAATCTTATCGAATTATTGAATATAAACGTACCTAATCCAGTCTTTATCATTAATCCGAAGATTGGTTTTACTTAAAATAAAAATGTCATTGAATTATATATTTGTATTGTTTGGCTCCGGAGGGGGATTGATCCCCCTAATCACCCCCCCCCCCCCCCCCCCCCCCCCGTAGCTACGCCACTGTGCAGGAGGAGTACTGTCAGTTACCGCTCGCGAGGTCTATAACCGATGAGACTCAAGTTAACGAGCCAGCCCACAATGCAATCATGCCATCCCATCTCCAGCCACTAAACTCGACTGTTACCCTCATTACATACGCGTCACACGACTCACAGCCAATTAGGAAATTCACCACGAGTCATATAGAGTACTTAGAATCATGGCAGATTTACGTTTCATTTTAATTTGGCCTTATGCTTCTGTCCTTCTTGCCCAGTCAAGGACGATATTATAATGTATTGAAATGAAATTCATCACTTTCCGCATTTGTCCGAATTGACGTATAAATTAAAGTTGTAGGTCAACTGAATGATCCACCTCACCAGTCAATAAATGTATGTCAAACTAATGATGATGATGGATGATGATCGTTAGTTTTAATTTTAAGTTTAAATATTCTTTATGCTCTTAGTTTATTTAGTAGAACTGAAGAAGGTTGCAAGACAACCGAAACTGGTATTGTTTTAATATAACAATTTCCAATACATTTATTGACTATTAAGGGTGGCGTGTGCTTACCGTACAGTTTCGGAACCTGCAGTTCTGGTTGTCTCAGGTGTTGCCCCAATAGACTTACTCGCGCAATAACGTAAAGACGTATATTTTCGACGAGTAGAACTGGGCAAGGCTCACGCCCGGAAGGAAGGCGTAGCACGCAAGATGGAGCTTTGGCAGCAGAGGTGGAATGACGATCTCAGAGGAAGATGGACAGCTCGTCTGATACCGAGTCTGGTCGAGTGGACGAGTAGAAAACATGGAGAAACGAATTACTTTCTGACTCAGATGTTGACAGGTCATGGCTACTTTCGGTGTTACCTTCTTCGTATGGCCAAAGTAAGGAGTCCAGTATGTATTTACTGCGAGAACGAACGAGATGACGTATATCATACGTTCCTCGTCTGTGCTCGTTGGGCAGCGGAAAAACGACTTGAAGCCGAGGTTGGTCCAATAACGCCGGACAATATAGTTGGAATTATGCTGAGGAACAAGCTCAGCTGGGATACGGTCGCTTTCTTTGTTGAGGTGGTCCTTCGTCAGAAGAAGTAGGATGGGGACTTGCTTGATTTAGTTGATTAAGTCTGCGATCCGCGGACTATGACTTGTGAAGTGAGATGGCGCTTGTGAAGCAAAGAAAATGGCTCCATCCTGAAGTAATACGAAAGTGGTCCCGGGATGGCTTTTGTCAAGAGGACAGGGTGTGGTTTCACGTTGAGTGCCACCATACAAACATTGATGACATTTCCCAGGTGCCACAGTAAGGGAATGGTAAATAAGTGTTCATTGGGTGACAACTAATACATTTATATTTTGAAAAGCATAAATACGCATCAGAAAATTCGGAAAATTCTGAGTTCACCGGTGATCCTCATGGCACTGCAATAACATCTGTTTTACTCAAGTGCCATGGGGATCACCTGTGATCCTCAGTCACAACGCCATATTTCACAGTCACATTTTTACAACTAGTGTAGTTTTGTGAAACAGGAGAGGCACAAATACTTCCCACAAACAGAGCACTGGGTTGAAACTAATTTTGATTGTTTCTGGGCCACGGAACGGCTTTCTTTGGCAGCTTCAGTATAGCAGTTTGTGCATCTTCTTCGTTTCCTCCGATTATTCTGGTCTCTTTCTTGACTTTGCACTAAACAATGCTTTTCAGCTGATGGCTTAGCAGGAATATCATTTTCACAACTCCCAGCATTTGAAGAACTAGCTGCTCCCTGAAGGAAGTGATCTGAGTTTGATTTCTCTGGAAGTGGTTATAAATAAGACGTGAGTTGACTACTGATGTGTTCAGCAGAACTTCGAAAGCTGCCTTGTGGTGCCATCTAATCGTTTTTCTCAAGGGCGTAAAATAACTCGACATTTGGTCTGAGAGGTCTATCCCTTGTTTGCCCTGATTGTAATCAATAATAGCAACTGGCTTGCTCACATCTTCACCAAGTCTGTTTTTTCTTCCAGTTGTTACCTTCTGCAACGTGTGTTTAGTAGACAGGAAATGCACGTCACGCTTGTCTTTCCACTTTCCGACAACAGTTCCTTTCGAATTTTGCTTCCCTACAACCTCGCCTTTTCGTAGTTTCTTTGCGATCACATCCTTTGGTAGGTATTTTCTATTCTTTCTCAGTGTTCCTAACAAATGGGTATCTCTTTGAAGAAGTGAAGTTGCCAATGGCACTGATGTGTAGAAATTATCCACTACTATAACTCTTCCCTCAGTAAATATGGTTGTGCAAGTTCAACAACTACTCTTTCAGAAAGTCCAGTGCTTGTGTTGGGCGTTTGTCCAGAATACATTGTCATTCGCAATGTATAGCCAATGGGGCTGCACAATTTGAACAGTTTCAACCCATACTTATGGCGTTTGTTGGGAATATACAGTCTGAATAATAATCTACCACGGAAAGGAATCATCGTTTCATCAACTGCTAACATTTCTCCAGGCACGTATTCAGACACAAACCTTTCTTGCATCATGTCCATCAGACTTCTAACTTTGTACAATCTATCACCATCACCAGATGCTGAATTGTCAGCGAAGTGGACGAATCTCAGTAATAGCTGAAATCTATTTCTACTCATTACTTTTGGAACAAGACAGTTTCTATATAAAATACTGCTAGACCAATAATCAGCAATTTTAGGGTATTTTGCAATTCCCATATTAAGCACCACTGCAAAAAACTTCCACATTTCATCTTCGTTTGTGTCCACCCACTTTTTCATTCTTGAAGAGCGACTTAATCTGGTGTTTGCAATGGTATTTGAGGCATTTCTATTAGTTTCATGAACAATGAGCTTCAGGACATCGGCATCAAGAAACCTCCTGTACACGTCAAGGATAGATAAATTGTCTACATTATCTGGGTAACTGTCATGATATTTATATGATTCTGAGCCAGTAAACTGTATGTGAAGTGGCAACTTGTTCATATCTACCTCCTTCCATTATTCAGTTTGCTCTTCAACTGGATCGTCTTGATGGTTGGCCGTTTCAACATCTACCTCATCATCAGATTCAAACGAAGAATCTGACATACCCTCTGGTTCAAAATCCATGGAAGAAGTCGTAGAAAATAAGCTAATGTCATCTTCACTGTCTTCAAGTACAGCTAAAACTTCGTCTTCGGTCATGGCTTTTCCTTTCCTGTTTATACCACTGGGACCGGGATCTGAATCCATGACGAAAATCTGTAATGTAATACATAAAGAAAGTCAATAAATATCAACTATTTAGATACATATGCTTACTTTTTATATGAATGAAATATAACAATTATTACTTACCTCAATAATGACTTCTCAATGCAGTCGTTTTGTCAATATTCCATTGAATAACACGCCCGACTGTTCATTTAGCAATAAAACACTACTTGAAATTCAACAATCGCAACGATAATAGATTCAAATTATATTAGAATACCACAGAATAACAAGAATCTGAGAGTTTCAAGTTGTATATCTGTATAAACCTGATACAAACACATGTAAACGACCAATGGTCCAAAGAAATTAAAATATTAATAACTAGGTCCATACCAATTCACCAGGTGGCAATTGTGTATCAGTCAATTATTTTGTGTTCCCGGTGTGCCATATAACAGTTACAGACCATTAATATGGCATGCTAGGTTCCATTGAGAACGCACTAGCCTGAGGATCCACTGTGATTCTCATGGCACACATGTGAAATTAATTTGAGGAACACCGGTGATCCTCATGGCATCCAACGTGTTAATGGGTAAGAATCCCACACTCTTGAGGAGTGCGGACGCTTCTCAAGGTCTTATGCAAGATTTTTCCATTTCCCTCGTAAAAAAATATAGACTATTAAGGTGGATTATTCAGTTCACCAATTCATAGAAATCAACTTTAATCACTTGCCACGGTGTGTGAGTGGTTAACGTGTCGGTCTACTAACCCCAAGCTTGCAGGTTCGCTCCTGGCCGTGATAAGTGATTCTTGAAAGACGGCAAAACTTACGACTTGCATGTCATACGATGTTGGCATGTCAAAGAACCCATTTGAATTCAGTAGGCCGTGTTCATAATGGCAAAATTAATCTCGGGAGTTTCCGCCAACACAAAGTTCCTCATTTCTCTACTAGAAAGCGCTATAGTGTTCAAGGAGCTTAGATATCTAACCTCTTAGACTTTCATAGTGCATTAAGGAATAACGAAATTCGACATGCAAGGTACCCTTTGGGTGTCAAATAACAAAGCTTGCACCCGGCACCAAGGCCATACGATATTATTATTATTATTATTATTATTATTATTATTAATATTATTATTATTATTATTATTAACTTTAATCAACATATCGTCGGCTTATTTGCAAGACGGTATGCCAACTTCTCGCATGGTGGTACATTGAGAAACGAACGAACTATGGAACAGGCCTCCAAGATGACGGCCTTCTGCATTATGATATATGGAGCACGATGTATTCCCAATTTTTCTAGGTTGCGAGCCAGTGATTTAGGGAAGGTTGGTTGGTTCTTAAGTTTAGGGGCTGCGACAACGCGGTCATGTAGCCCCGAGTACTTTGGGTGTGTGTAGAATCTGTCTGATAACCGGTGTTAATTGTGATGACTGTATTAGTGTGTGTTATCTGTTTTTTAATTCAAGGACTGCAGACTTTTGAATTTTTCAAATAGTTCCTACTTTTGCCGCCAAACGCCACCGTCAACAACTACTACAGTAGTTCAGAACTTAGCTACCAGACGCCACCGCAGTCGGCTCTTGACAACGAACGTAGAAATCTAAGAGCGTTGTTTACATTCTTAACCTATCCAATTTAGCTTCACACAGGTGCAATTAGTGGAAGGTTCTTTAACATGCCATAAATCTATGACATGGGACCGCCAGCTTTACTTCCCCTCCGAAGGAAGGCATACTGAGGGATTTTTAACGCTCTTAAAAATCCGACAGCTTCGGCCGGGTTTGAACCCGCAATCTTGGGCATAGAAGCTCAGCATGCAACCGACTACGCCACCGAAGCCACCGATTTAGGGATGATGCCAGTAGAAGAGATGACTATGGGCAGAACCACTACACTTTCCTGTCTCCACATTTGCCGTATTTCTTCTTATTACATTTTAATTTAATTGGTATTCTGCCCGAAGACAGGTTCAAGCCTTCGAAAAGGCTACCCCCAGCCGGAGTGTACGTGCGGTAGGGTGGCCAGGGCCTTTCCGCTCCTCCTTATGTTGGCCAACAGCGCGCAGTGCCTATAGAACCGGCATACCATCCGAGTTACGACTGCGCCCAATGTTGCTTAACTGCCGAGTTCTCATGGGATCCGGTGTTTCAACACGGCTAGGCCGTTGGCCCTTATTACATTACATTACATTATGCGAACCGGCCAAAACTAAGGACCACGCAAATATCATTGCATTTCCTTCTCATAGTTCTGTCTTCCTTTCTCCTCCTCCACACTTCCTTCGTTCTTTCAGAGTATTGCGCCTTTCTCTCTGCTGTCCATCTTCCTCCCCTACGTTCTTTCTTTTCTCCCACAAGAGCCTTTATGTTCGAAAGTATTTGCATGAATTGTGTTCTGTCTCGACAGTCGTCATCTGTAATTCCTAGCCTCCGGAGTTCTTCCTTCATCTGCTTGGTGTAACCCCCTTGGCTCTTCAGATTATATAATTTATCAAAAATTTGTTTATTTATTCTTGTTGGATCCATTCTAACCATAGGTCCATAGAAACGTAAACGTCTTTTCCGAATTGTTGTTTCCGTGTCTTCCTCTCTTATTATTATTATTCTTGTTCCGTATAGGCCAACTACGCACCACGATATTCAACTATTTTGCTTGGAGTGGGCCTTGATGTTTGCCCAGTAGTCACGCATCCTCTGGCTGTGTTGTTCTTTTCTCTCCTTTGTCCAGAGGGCACCTGTCTTCTTTCTTGGGTTTTTTTCTTGGAACTTTATTTGCTTTAATTTACTCCTGAGAGACGTTCGATCTTTTATGTCCTTTTCCGTAACTCCCAGTTCCAGCAGATCTTTGTGCACTTCTATCAGCCATGGTTGGATGCATCCTGGAGACGTGTCCATAAAATGTTAGACGTCTCTTCCTGGCCACATCTGTAATTCTTTCAGAGTAACTATAGAGCTCCTGGTTGGGCCGTCTAATATATTTACTCCCTTCCTTGATTGGTCCCAATATCTTCCTCATTATCTTCCTCTCTTGGATTTCTAGTTTGTCCGTGAGTCCTTTCCTGTTTTAATGTGAGGCATTCAGAGGCATATAAAGCTTCAGGGCGGATGACCGTTTGATAGTGCTTCATTTTGGTGTTACGGGACAGACACTTCTTATTGTAGATGTTCTTAGTCAGTCGATATGACAGTTCTAGCGTATTTAATCGAGTTAATAATTCTGTTCCTTATTATTATTATTATTATTATTATTATTATTATTATTATTATTTCAGTGTTATAAAACTTACCTATTCTCCGAGCGCTCATTCACACAGCCTGAGAGCCATTATCAGATAATTCACTATTACCCACGGATACCACTCTGAGCTGGACTACACTGTACAAAAGGAGGAAGGGGGGAGGGATATTACCGTCTCGTATCTCATATTCCCCCCAGAGGTGTCATTTTAATTGTGAGTACCAGTACAGCCATAAAAAGAGGGGAGGTGGGATATTAATAGTCATGCACCGTACGTGTCTTCAAATACATCATTGTCTTGAATATATGAGGAAACAGCAGCTGGTAGGGGTGGGGTTCCAACCCTGGCTCGTGCAGCCTCATTAGATCCTTCCCCTCCACGTGCTCGAGTGAAATATAAGTGAGCGTTAATATAAGGCATATTCACGCGCCATCTGTTAAATGCCCGGTGCATCCGTCTGGTTCCTGGGGCAAACTACTGTAGAGCACCACCCGACGTAAACTTTACAACATTATGGCTACGGCCACACTGGCGTGTTTTCCCGCAACGGGACTGCGTGGTTTTCACGCAGCTGAACGACCTGCGAGGTAGGTGGCCATACTTGCGTTTATTCACGCTGGATTTCTGCGTGAAAAACATCTGTTGGGGATAGCAGTGACGCCTAGCGTCGTGAAATGACAGTGTATTATATATTCCATGTATAAGTTATTATGTATTGTCATTCCACGTCGCTTGGCGTCACTGCTATCCCCGACGTCTATTGCTATAAGAACATCTTACTAAAGTTCGCCTACCGGTCAGCCTGACGACATGCGTGTTTGTTACGGTACTCATATATGCCTGATAAGTTCAGGGAATCTTTTTTTTTAATTTCTTTTACACTCTCTTTTCAACTCACACAACAACTGGCACATAGTAAAAACCAAAGAAGCTCAAAGCCTCCAAGGAACTCTCCGCTCATGGCCTCCACAGTACATAACTATCAAGAGCGCAATAAAACGGCAGTGACTTTTTTCCCGCAAGTGTGGCCAGGCATTGCGCGGGAAAAAATGCGAACAAAATGGACCTCGGCCCATTCTCTCCAGCGGATGGCCTTGAAAACGCGCCTTGTCCCATGTCCCGCCGCGGGAAGTTATGCTGTGTGTGGCCAGTCCCGCTTAAATCAGTGTTTGAATTTTTATCGCGGGATTTCACGCAGTCCCGCTGCGGGAAATCCGGCAAGTGTGGCCGTAGCCTACATGAGGCTTTGATTGTCTCTACAATATAACATCATTGTGTCTGCACTCTGACGAAGGTTCTCGTATTTCAACTCGTCAAATCTCATGAAATGCTCTTAACTCTAAAAGGAATAATCCGATTCCTCTACACTCGAGAATTATCCATCTTGGGACGGGGAGTAGGAGTGTGGCAGTGGGATCATTGGGTGGCGTTGAAGGAGGATTTAGAACTCCTCAGTGAACACATTGTCTTTGAATACGATTTTGGTGCGCCGTTATGATGTTCTCCTATGTTGCTCCAAAGCCGGGTCCAGAACTCTTCTAGCTTCTCCTTCTCAGGCAATGTGCCATTACAGGATGGTTGTGGGCGATGCAATTGTTGATAACATTTCTTCTCATTTGATTAGAAGAGCATGTTGCCTCATTTCGTCTTTGTAACCGTGGAGTCCGTCAGAGTAGGCTGCAAGTTATTCTTGCTCTCCTCCAATGCAGAGACGGCGATTTTCTGATGAATGTCCTTACCTTTGAATTCGGGATAGCCTACTTCTGTAATTTTCTCGTAAGCTTACGTGAGCGATTTCCATTAGTATACTGCTTGAACTGACCTATTTCCTGTCTCAATTTAGTAACCGATACCTTGTTTTCTATTAGAATCTGCCGTTCGGGTCTCCAGTTGGTGTTCTGTGTGGTGCTAAAAGGTTTTGGAGGGTTGTGAATTATGCATTAATGGTACCGGTACCACAGTTGTTTAATAAGATCACGGCAGCTGCTGCGCAGTAAATATAAAGATGAATTTCCTCTAAATCTAAATTTAGAGTTTCATTTGCTGTTTGTATCTTATTATTATGTTTTTACATCGTTATGCCCTACTCAGGAGCACGATTGAACCTGCTTAGCTGATGTGTTGGCCTTCTTTTCCTCCCAAAATCTCTTCATCCTCTCACTGAACTTATTTCTTCGTTCTTCTGTCCAAGTTATTATTATTATTATTATTATTATTATATACTGAAGACTTGTTCATGAAAAATATGTAATGTCTGTAAGTACGCTGTAAAAGATAACATTTCGTCGTGTTGTTTAGCAGGCATATGGACATAAATAAATAAAACTATAAATTAATTAACTACTTAAAAAGCCAAATTATGGGTTTGTTGCTGCAATGTTGACTGAGTAAGGAATGTTGATCTTAACCTCTGTTTAAATTGTTTCATTAACAAACTCACATCAGTCTCTGAATTCCAAGCTATGTAACATCATCAAGTTGTGATTTTTACCTTAAGAATGTCCCCCATTGTGAGAACGAAACGTCTGTTAACCATTGGATATATACACGGTTAGATCATCACTTGATATTTAACAGATTTTTGAGCCTCTTTTCATGTATGAAAAATTAAGCTTGTGTGATCGGTCACCTTTTATCCGTGTGTGTGCCCCACCCTAATAACTTCTAAACGGCTGGATAGATTTCAATTAAACTCGTTAAGGTCATAGTACTATTTTGACCGACCCCGACCGTGCCCTTAAAATTTTATTACATCTCACCAATCCAGCATGGCGGCTGTGCGAAATATTTCACCGGCATTCTATATCTCAGAAACTATTGCCCATATCACCCTGAAATTCTGTACGGCGATAAAAGGCACTACTAGCCGTTCACCTATGTGACTTTCAAAAACCTGTAAACTACAAAACGAACATGGCGGCCAAGCGAAGTTGAAACATTTAAATAGATTTCTCTCGCGATTTAAGCACGTGAACGAAGTGAAACTTGGTACAGCAAATAATATACACATTGCAATGCACTGACATCTAATTTAGTTCAATTGTTTACATAACCTCAAGATGGTGGCTGTTAGAAAATTTTAAAATTTACTTTTCATTTCTTGTTTTCTAATCATGCGATCGAAATCAACGTTTGAATAATGAACATACACAATAATCCTCATCTAATTCTACACAACGCTATAGCCTACGTGTCTTAAAATCCAACATGGTGACCATCCTAAATATTTAGACGGTTCTCAATATCTACGAATCTATTACAGCAATCAAACTGAAAATTTGTATGTTGATGGAGGCAATTAATATACTGTAAGTAGGGAATATGAAAATAAGCTATTTAGTTCTTCACGAAACTACCGACAGTAGTGGCTACGCTGGCTAACGCGCAGCATTAGGTCGTGGGGCCAAGCTCTCTGCTGACTCGGTAGACGCGTGGGTTCGAGCCCCACCGTCAGCCGTCCTTGAAATGGTTTTCCGTGGTTTCCCCATTTTCAACACCAGGCAAATGCTGGGACGGTACCTTCTGACAGGCCACGGCCGCTTCCTTCCACATCCTTGCCTAATTTCATTCACCATCATTCATTTCATCTCTCATTAACTCCTCTCATGAGGTTGGCGTCAGGAAGGGCATCCGGCCGTCAAAACCATCGCCACAAAGACTTCCATCGCATCTCATCCCCGACCCCGTTGGAAAACGGGAATCCCAGTTCTTCACGAAACTACTTATATTCACAATGTATTTTAAAAAACTGGAGCTGCTGGTGTCTATCAAGGTGCCTTAAGACACAGCAAACCCTTCAATCCTTGTTCGGACATTTCATTAACATACAATTTATGGAACAAATTTGAAATCAAGTGGTATTTTCATATCAGAAATGTCAGGTGTTGGCATTCATGTAGATATGGTGCTGCAATATGGCCACAGAGTCAGCAATGATGTTTTCAGCTAGAGTGATCAGGTGATTCTTTTCTAAGACGAGCTTCTGGAATAGTTCTACATAATCTCGATAGATAGTGCCCCTAGCACTAAATAACATTCCTAACAATAAATTAGATTAAAAATCATGAATCTTTACATCTTTAATATGAGACAATTCTCCTTAAGCTCTTTACAGTCTTGTGTGGCATTGAATTTCTGCTGACTGTCAGTAAGGCACACAATCCTATTAGCTGGTCACCACCCACGCAGTTCGCTGATTTGTGAGCGGAGTGTTGTCAGCTTTAACCACATAAAACATGTCGTATCTCAAAAAAGGTTAAGATATTTATAATGTTCCTTCCCCCTACGGTCGCTAAGTAAGGTGGAGGGAACGAGGCACGCCATAAGGGGTCTCATCGCTCTTCCTTACGGGAAGTGGGAGCTGAAAGCAACTCTGATAGACTCGTCCATTTCCCTCTTAGAAAGAAACATTCCCACTGGGAGAGAATATGTGATACTTATTTCACCTGTCTCATTCAACATTATTACCAACTGGGAACTTAAATGCCTGTTTGCCATCTCTTGATGAATACAGTAGCCTACATTTGCATTTGTCTCTTGGCACAGGCTAGAGTAAAATGTGGCTTTTCACCGATGTCTCAGTCTCATTCATGGCTATGATTACATGGAAGATCTAGGGTGATCTAGTGGGATCTAGGGTGCTCTATTGTTCTCTAGGGTGGTCGAGTGGGATCTAGGGTGCTAAGTAATGGCCTCAGGACACAGCTAGTGCCTGTGGATGTTGTGAATGGTTCTGCTCACAGGGTTAGTACAGCTGTACTGACTCAGTAACAAAAGCAATGGCAAACTACCTCAACTTGTCTAGTACGCCTCATTATAGGCCTAGTGCTGCCTCGGTTTTGTGGGTTTCTACCACATAAACTATGGTGGTGCTTTTTGAGGATCCAGGTTGACTACCTAACAGACAGACAAAGAACATTAAAAAATGGAACACAGGGTTTTTAAAGGGGCTTCACACACAATTCATTTTTAAATAACTACCCGATCAATTCGGGTTGCCAAAAAAGCACATCAAATAAAGAACACATACTGAACCCTTTATCCACAGGCTGTATAAAGGATTCTAATAATTATTCATCATCTTTTGATACATTTCTACAGACAACAGATATGAGAGCCAGACGGTGTTGGGAAGTATTGAGAAATCAGTGGCCAAGAGGACACAATGGTTTAAGCTCCTGTGGTATTTTAGGAAGAAGCATATATATTCTTGAGACATAGGACAGGTGCAACTTTTAGCGCGGAAGACGGCTTGGGCACGCACATTATGGCCTGTTGCTAGGAAGGTTGGCGCCAAGAAGGAAATCGAATGCTACGAAGCAATTGGTCTATCATCATGTTAACCACTCCCTACAGCAGAAAAATATGTAAACGCGCGCAAAGACATACAAGAGTCTGGGCCAATAATATCAAGACGCCTTGTTTTAGCGGCAACTCGGCTAGGTTACGCACACTGGTAAATTAATGCAGGAGTTATCTATAGATTAATTCCACGATCGATTCGAGCCGGCTACAGGATAATCGTAACCTCCACACTGCTACGAACTCAATGATACCGATCGCATGCTAGTCTGATAAGTATTATGGAATATTTTTTTAATAAATCCCCTTCCACACCTACCCTAGTCAGTTTCGTTTATAAGGATCCAAGATGCTTCGAGCATCATCACTTATTTCGTGCGTCTGAGGGCGTAACGTTCATTCACTCATTTTGTACGTCTGAGGACGTAAGGTTCATACTCTGCATATTTTCATGTTATTGAACATGGAACAGTGTCGTCAAGTTATAAGTGTAACTTCAGTGATTTATTTGTAGTCCCAGCACTATCAGTAGGACCAGTTCATCGAAATAATTCACCAAATAGACTGTCAAGGAATATAGTACTTGATAGGTCAGGTGAATATAGTAGGCATTATATCGTGTGTGTATCTGACAAAACTTTATATAATTCAGCACGAGATGACGTCTAAGAACGAGAACGGATCTGGGAACCAGCAGGACATTTGCCAGAAGATGTCGATGACCAGATAAACATCTTAAAGGAGATGGCTGCAGACGTTTTTCCTGGCGCTGTTTTAAAGGATTGAGTACAAATGAATTTATTTATTTATTTATTAAATCAGCTATGGTATTATGGGACATATTTTTGTAGATATTTGTTTGCTTGTTTGGTAATGTAGATTATTAGTTTTGGTTTTACTGACACATTAAATATGGGACTAGCCGAGCGTTGCGTAATTTGTAAATATTGTGATTGTATTTGGTTCAACTTTACGGGGCGACGCGGATCCCACGCTCGCGTTCGCTTGCGTAAATCACGGTCAAGCATTATTATTCGGAGGTATGCCTTACAACAAAAATGGAACTGAATTAATTTTGAGATTAAAAATAGAATTTGGAGGGTAATATTATTTATGAGTAGAATTTTATGACGGATCAGGATTATTTTGATAGTTGCTTTCCAGCAGATTTGAACGGGATGGCACTTTGCACCCGAGTTTTTGTTATGTATTTTTGTTAATGTGTCAATGGACGCAGTATTGTTGATCTGTTTTGAGCCGACCCAGTGTGTGCGTATGAGAGTCAGTCCAAGCTTTTGGTGCGTTGTGTGATTTTTATAATGTGCTAGCGAGAATATATCATGGTGATTATTCTGTCTTGCTCCACATTAGCCCAGTTCATGACCTCGCGAGGCTGGATTTTGTGGTATACATTTGTGTTCTTGCCATCCAGGGGATGGGTGAGATATGTTGACGTTTCCAGAGGGAAACTGCACCTAGCTTGCGGGGCTGAGAGAGATATTTGAGGCAGTGGTGACTCATACAAGAAGGGCGCGCTCAAATCAGATAAAGTGACTTGTCATTAGTAACAGGCTTGCTTCCTGTACTGCAATTTAAGATGTTATTTAAAATTCACAAAACCTGATCGGTTATAATGAGTATTGATTGATTAAATGGGTGCTGTCCATAGTTGTAAGGGAGCTTCCGAAATTCGTGTTTGTCTGGCGTTTTATATAAATGTAAACATAGTTTTTCAGCCGTTAGGCTTGTATTTTGTTATTGTTGGTTCAATTTTTGGTGTGTTTATTTTTTCGCGTTCTTGACCCGTGTCAAATTAGGGTGCGCGAAGCTATGTTCCCAAGTTTGATGAGAGCGTTTTTGGCCTATTTCTGGCATGCTCTTTTTCTGTTCATTTTGTGCTACGGCACCAGCTAGGATCTCAGGGAGATTCTTCATTCTGTTTATATTATTAGATCTTGCATGTGTCAGTAGTAATTATAGTGTATTAATTAAGGGTGGGTCCCATAGCCGTAGTGTGATTTAAAAGATGCAACTCCGTAAGCAACATGACTGTTCCAGTTGTAAGCGGACTCGCATCAGTACTCAGTTTCTTATTAACGCGCAGTACAACACACATTATATAACTTCTTGACCAGAAAAAAATGGACTTGTATCCATATGTTGTGACGAGTGAGTTCTTACCGCTCAAATGCTTATGTTATGATTTTATCATTTATGTGAAGCTGCATTCACATTGTCTTGTTGTGACGAGCGAGTTCATACCGCTCAGTGTTATTATTATTTATTAAGGGGGTGAAAGTCAGGGAGGATTTCTTTTATTTATTATTATTATTATTATGCACATACCTTTTCAGTCATTAAATTTCTTTTATTCTACTTGTTATTCATTTTATTTCTAGTATAGCCTCTGTCACGAACCTTTCTATTCATTAGAGCATGTTGTTTTAAGCGAACTTTGCTGTGTAACGCAGTCAGGACTGAACACGACCCCGTAGATGAATCTTGAGAAAACCATGCTTTATTGAAGGGTGCAATACTAAAACAAGTAGTTCCGTGAAGAACTATACAGCCTATTATCATATTATCCAACATATGTTAACTGCCACTATCAACATACAAAATTTCAGTTTGATTGCTGTAATAGATTCGTAGTTATTGAGAACCGACTAAATAATTCGGATGGTCGCCATGTTGGATTTTATATAATATGTAGGTCCTAGAGCTATGTACTGTTACATGAAGATTATTGTGTACGTGTAGCGTTCAATCTTCAATCGCATGATTAGGACACAAGAAATAAAAGCGGGATTTTAAAATTTCGCTCAGCTGCCATCTTGTGATTATGAAAATAATTTAAATGAATTAGGTGCCAGTCGATTAAAATTTGTATACGCGTATACCGTACCAAGTTTCACTGCGCTCGGATGGTTAAAAGAAAACCCAAGAAACGTCTATTTGAATATTTAAATTTCGCGTCGCCGCCATGTTGGATTTGTGAACGCCAGGTTATTGGACGTCCCATTGGTGAACTTTTGCTTATAGCCTCTATACACTTACAAAATTTTAGTTTGATTGCTGTAGTAGATTAATATATATTGAGAACCGTCAAAATATTTCGGATGGTCGCCATGTTGGATTGTTATATGTATAAGCCATAGAGTCATGTACCATTAAAGGAAAATCATTGCGTAGGTTCATTATTGAAACTTTAACTTCGATCGCATGATTAAGACACAGGAAATAAAAACTTAATTTTAAAATTCGCACAGCCGCCATCTTGAGGTTATGTAAACAATTAAACTAATTTAGATACCAGTGCATTACAATGTGTATAAACATTTCCTGTACCAGATGTCATTGCGTTTGGAACATTAAATCGCGAGAAAGGTCTATTTAAAATTTTCAAATTCGCTTGGCCGCCATGTTCGTTTTGTAGTTAACCGGTTTTTGAAAGTCTTATAGATGAACTTTCAGTAGCGCTCTTTATCTCCGTACAAAATTTCAGGGTGATACAGCAAATAGTTTCAGAGATATAGAATGCCGGTTAAATATTTCGCACATCCGCCATCTTTTGGTTATGTAAACAATTCAACGAAGTTAGAGTCGGTGCATTACAATGTGTATAAACATATACTGTACCAAGTTTTATTGCGTTAGGTTGGTTAAATCGCGAGAAACTGTAACGTGTTTTTCGAGGGGATTTTATGCCACTGACATAAGTCAGTAGGAAGTCATTCTATATTTATTTACGCGGCAAATTGTTCAGCCAAGAGAAGTTTTCATGTTAATTTATTATTATTATTATTAACTTATTATTATTATTAAGGTATTTTTTGTAGCATTTTTATAAAATTATAAGCATACAGATAGGTTTTCTATGTCATAGAAAACACTATCAAGCAAATTATTACGAACAACATTATCATAGAAAATTATATGATTACGGAATTTTACGGAGTTTTGTCAGTTAGGGTATTTTGAGAGAGATGAGTCACGGGGAATTCGGCTACAGGCTTATTCTTGTCAAGAAGCATGACGCAAGCCTGGGTTGCTGCTTCAAGAAAAGGCGAAATAGTCTGGAACGGTATTCGACATCATCCTCGCTCCGAGTGTAATGACCCTGAGGAGGGGGGTAGCGCGTGGTGGCTCGGCCAATCAGAGGAGAGCGGGCGAGAAGAAGACGGCTCCCGAGAGGGGATGCGACGAGTGCATATATGGTTTGCGCGCCGTGGAGGCTAGGCGACTATCTTTGTAAAACTTAACCAGTGTGGTTGTACGTGTGATTGGCTCCGATGTTCGGACCATAAAGTTATCATATCTACAAGTATATCATCAACTAACGAAGAAGATGACGACGACCAGGAGGCTGTGGGAAGCTTTCTTCAACATCCAGTACGAGGGAAATGCTTCGGCAATTTCCAGTGGTAAGCGCGAATGACTCAGAATTACGTAATCTCTCGTTTTTTTTTTCATTTTCACTATTTCAGTAACTTCATAGCTTGGGAATAAGAGTAAAATCAGTAATTTATCCGACTCCGTTTTCACGTAATTCTCTTGTGGTAATATTCAAATCGCAACGCTCTAATTTAAATTTAAAATATATTATTATTATTATTATTATTATTATTATTATTATTATTATTAATTTTGCCATACATGTTTTTTTTATATAATAAATTCATTTCTTTTAACCATGCAATCTTTGCTTTCAGTAGGTAGCATTAGATATAGACCAAATTCCTTCTCCTGATACAATTGTTAGTTGGGTTAATGATCAAATCATACCACGATCTGAGTGAAAAGATTCTTGAAGGTGTTCTACCAGAGCTAGGTGTTGTTAATTATAAATTTAGATTTCAACATAGCGTTGAGGTCTTGGCGCCCATTAAAACAACATATCTTAGTCAGTGTAAATATTTCAAGTGCAAGGCAGGGCCAGTAAAAGCATTACATTTGTACACCCCAACAGTGAGGGCCAGTAAAACTGTTTCACTTGTACGCTCAACGTGGAGCAAAGGAACCGTTACAAAACGTCTCTTTAAAAGTCGCAAATTCGCATGGCCGCCATGTTGGTTTTGTAGTTACCAGTTTTTCAAAAGTTACATAGGTGAACTTCTAGTAGTTCCCTTTATCACCGTAAAAAATACCAGGGTGATATCGGGAATAGTTTTGGAGATATTGAATGCTGGTGAAATATTTCGCACAGCCGCCATGTTGGATTGGTGAGACGTAACAAAATTTCAAGGGCACGGTCGGGGTCGTCCGGATTATTGCTATGAACTTACCGAGTTTCATTGAAATCGCTCCAGCCGTTTGGAAGTTATTAGGGGACACACACACACGGACAAAAGGTGATCTCATAAGCTTTTTTTTTTTTTTTCAAAATTGAAAATAGCCTAAAAAGATAAATGGTTATAAACGTAGTACAGTTTAAGCCGCGGTTATTGGCCGGTCAGTCTCGGTTTCACAGTCGTACAGGGTACAGGTGGTGAATCTCAGACATGTGCAATTGATACCACATGAGTTGCTCTCCGCGCAACAGAAAACTCACGTATCGATTGCACATGCCTGTGGCTCACCGACTGCCCGCGTATTGCTCCAAGATACCGCAGGGTCGAAGGCCAAAATCAACTCGCGTGAGATCCCATCACAAACAAACACATACCACCACAGAAATGTACTTGAGCTAATCCCAGCACGAGAAGGTTACTCTGCGAGCATCTGGTGAGGATTAGGTGGAGTTATGTAACTAGCCCAAATACACGTTAATTATCCCCAGTGCCCGTCATTATATAAATAACAGTGAGTCAGCAAAGTCATCAGAACCCTAGCCTTGATAATTTGTTGTTGTTTGGGTCTTCAGTCTTTTAACTGGTTTGATGCCTCCCTGCCTTAAGCTAATAGTTACATCTCTACATAGCTTGCACACCCTACATCCGAGGCTATCAGTTTAATATTATTCTAACCTTGGTTTACCCCTACAGTTCTTGTCTTTGACCCTTCCTTCGATAGCTAAATTTGCTATTCCTGGGTGTCTTAGTATGTGTACTCTTAACCTATCTCTTCCAAGATCGCGGGTTCAAACCCGGCCGAAGTCATCGGATTTTTTAAGTGCGTTAAAATCCCACAGAATGCCTTCCTTCGAGGGGAAGTAGCCGGCGGTCCCATGTCATAGATTTATGGCATGTTAAAGAACCTTCCACTAATTACACCTGTGTGAAGTCAAATTATATAGGTTAAGAATGTAAACAACGCTCTTAGGTTCCTACGTTCGTTGCCACCGAATGCGGTGGGGTCTAGTAGCTAAGTTCTGAACTGGTAGTCGTTGACGGTGGCGTTTGGCGGTAAAAGTAGGAACTACTTAAAGTAGGAACTATTTGAAAAAATCAAAGTTGCAGTCCTTACTTGAATTTAAAAAAACAGATAACACACAGTAATACAATCATCACAATTAACACCGGTTATCAGACAGATTCTACACACACCCATAGTACACGGGGCTACATGACCGCGTTGTCGCAGCCTCTAAACTGAGGAACCAACCAACCAAACCTATCTCTTCTCTTCATTAGCAGTCGCCAGAATCTCTTCCACTCGTCTTAATACCTATTTATATGTTCCTCTATCTATCCATCTGAACTTCATCATTCTCCTGCAACACCACATTTCAAACGCTTCAATTCTCCTCTTTTCTGCGGCACGAACAGTCCAAGTTTCACTTCCATAGAGCGCCACGCTCCGGACAAAGGCTTTCAAAAATGAATTTATAATACCGAAATCTATATCCGATTCCTTTTCTGGAGAAATGCTTTCCTTGTCTGAGTCAACCTACCTATTAGGCTACAGTATATCCTCTTTGCTTCGTCCATCACTGGTTATTTTAACAGAAGTCTCCTACTTCCTTTAGTTTTTCATCTGCCAATTTGACGTCCATTGGGGTTTCAGATTTATTTCTAATGCATTGCAATATTTTTGTTTTACATTCATTAATTTTCATCATGAATTCTTTCCTCAATTTGTTAGTAAAGAGGAATAAGTATCCCCCTTCAGACCAAGACCCAAACCCTGTGACACCACACACCACCACCCATGAAGGGCACTTAGGGGCCGATACCCTAAATGCTAGGCCCCTTAAAACAATAATTATCATCATCATCATCAATAATCATGAAGGGTCCTGGTCTACCAAGCGATCACTGCCCAGCCAGTCGACCTACAGCTTGCGGGATGACACGTGGTTACCGTGTCGGGCCCCCTCGGCCGTTAATCTTGGTTTCCGTGACAGCCTTACTGGAAGTGGTTTTCTGTGGTTTCCCACTTATACTTCAAGCAAAAGCCGAGATGGGTCCTAACTTAGGGTCAAGGCCACTTTCTTCCCAATCCTCACCTGTATTACAAATACACACACTACTACAGACACCAAAAATACACAGGTTATGACACTAAATAAATAAATAAATAAATAAATAAATAAATAAATAAATAAATAAATAAATAAATAAATAAATATTAATTAATTAAAAATTAAAATAAACAAATTAATTAATTAATAATAATATCAATCAATAATAAATAAACAAATTAATTAATTAATAATAAAATAAATATTTAATAAATTAAATAATTTAATTAATTAATAAATAATGGTTCTCTGAGATTGAAAAAGATCTTATAGAAGAAGGGATTTCGCTTGAGGACATTCAAGAACGTCTTCCTCTTCAGAAAATACTTAGAGCACACCAGCGATTCCAAGAAAAGCCAAAACTGACATCAAGCAATAAGTGGACAGCTGACAGAAAGGAGGCGCACAGGTAACGGATGAAGGACTACTGGGAAAAGATTAAAGTTCAGAGACGGAAACAGTTGAAGTAACGTGGTCCATAGCAGGCCGAAACGAAGAAGAAGAAGAAGAAGAAATTAAGAAAGAAAGAAAGAAAGAAAGAAAGAAAGAAAGAAAGAAAGAAAGAAATAGTAAATTAGTTAATAAATAAATAATCAATAACATAAATACATAAATAAATAATTAATAAAATAAATAAATAAATAGGCCTACACCCAAACATACGCGGTTAAATGACCATGATGTTCAAGCCCCTGCAATGAAACATCAACAACGTTATCGCCTTCCACCCCAGATAAATACATCTCGAGTTAATATCCCATTAAATGGCACTTATGGAAACATTAAAAAGCAATTGAAACTTTAATACTCACATGAATTCTATAACATAACATTGATGAAAGCCAGCTCTATACAAAGCCAATTTTCAAGTCTCTGCGTTACAGCCTTCACGAAGGCAAGGGAGTGATAATGTGTTGAAAATCGTATTAAAATTCAATGTGATCACTGAGGGGTTCTAAATCCTCTTCCAGCGCCACACCGTACGAATTATCTCGCTGTTACACGCACGGTAGCAGCATTGTTCTACTCCGCGCTCCGAGAAGGGATAATTCTCGAGGGTAGAAGTAGCCACTTTTCCTCTTGAGAAAAATCATGTAGCTGGAAGGGTTCCGCAGCATCGCAATGGCGTTCAAGGAATTCGCCTCACGTCTTGCAGCAGGAATCGCACTCCTTAACTCAAAGTGATGTTTCCTGACAAGGCTGCGTTCTACACATAAAAATACTCATCGTCTCCAAAACATATTTTCCTACCCTCATCCCCTTCCTTGTCTTAGACGGACTGGCTGCGTGGCTCAGCGGTAACGTTCTCGCTTGCTGGTCCCAAGGTTGCAGGATCAATTTCTGGCGCAGTCAGCTGGCATTTGAGGGTGCGCAAATGCGAGGGAGCCGTGTCAGTAGATTTACTGGAAGGTTAAAGATCCCTTTCGGGGCAAAATTCTGGCACCCCGGAGTCTCTAAAGGCCTCAGTAGTTAAAAAGGGCGTAAAACCAATAACATTGTTATTATTATTATCATTAGGCCTATTATTATTACCGGTTGAGTTAGCCCTGGTCGTTACGGCGTGACTGCAGGCAGTCGCTCACAACCGGGAGGCGATGAAGTTCGAATCCTCCCGCCGGCAACCTCGAGGATGGTCTTCTGTGGTTTCCCATCTCTCTTCCAGGCAAATGCCGGGGTTGGTCCCTAACTATAGGCCACAGCCACTACCTTCCAACTCCTCGTCCTTACAATCACACTTTCCTCCCCAGACAACACTCCACACGCGACAGCACTTGTAGCTCACCCCTTGGGTGTCCGCATAAAAACAGCTACAAACTCTGGCGAGCCGAACATGTCCTCGGACACTCCCGACACTAAAAAGCCATACGCTAAAAATTATTATTATTATTATTATTATTATTATTATTATTATTATTATTATTATTATTATTATTATTATTATTGTCTTAGACGATTGTACACCATTGTTTCGTACGTACCCTTGACTTCAAATCTTGGTAGTTAGTTTGAGACTTCAGTCTTTTGACTGATTTGATGCAGCACTCCATGCCTCCCAGTCCTGAGCTAATCGTTTCATCTCTATATAGCTACCACACCCTACATCCGAGGCAATCTGTTTAACATATTCTAAGATTGGTCTACCCCTACAATTCTTGTCCTCGACCCTTCCTTCCATAACTAAGCTTGCTATTCCTGGGTGTCTTAGTATGTGTCCTACACACCTATCTCTTCTCTTCATTAGCAGTTGCCAGAAACATCTCGACTCGTCCACTCGTCTTATTACATCTTCGTTTGTAATCCTATCAACCCATCTGATAGTCATAATTCTCCAGTAATAACACATATCAAACGCTTCTATTCTCCTATTTTCTGCTGCACCAACAGTCCAAGTTTAATTTCCATCCAGTGCCACGCTCCACACAAAGGCTTTCAAAATGACTCTGGATGGCTGTTTTCATTACCAGGATTAAAGGAACCGTGAAGTGTTCCGAGCTCATCTTGGTGTTGTCATTATTGTTTTCAAAAATATTCAGTGGATGTTGTCCATTTTTAGCCTACTGTCATTTATGGAAAAAAAAAATCCTCTCGGCACGCCGGAAGGCGGAGGTAGATTTCACCGGGCAAACTAGGGGATTGGCTATAATAGGCAAAATATGCAGGTTTTCGTAGGAGGATCAGACCTCATTGATTGCAAGAAAGTATTTTACATTTGGAGGTTAAAAATCAACTTTTTTTTCGTTTTTGTATGCATATTTTTATCATTTTATTGTCTATGGGGATGGTGACCTTCTTGTCATTCGGGGTTCATTTTTTTACTTCTGATCACACTGTCCTTATGCAAGGTTTGGACCTGATGTGTAACTATCTGACAGTCTGTTACTTCTTCTCGCAAAATTTTATCTCCCGCAGAGATTTTTGTTGGTTCCTCAGTTTAGGGGCTGCGACAACGTGGTCATGTAACCCCGGGTGTGTAGAATCTGATAAACGGTGTTAATTTTGATGACTGTTTTAGTGTGTAATTCAGGTAAGGTCTGCAGACGGTCAATTTTAAGTAGTAGTTCCTAATTTTGTACCATATCCTAACGTGAACGACACCTAGCTGTGAACTTGGCTACTAGATGCCACCGCAACCAGCAACTTGCAACGAACGTTGGAACTTCTCCTCCAAAGGAAAGAATGCTGAGG
This sequence comes from Meconema thalassinum, assembly GCA_946902985.2. NCBI lineage: Eukaryota > Metazoa > Arthropoda > Insecta > Orthoptera > Tettigoniidae > Meconema > Meconema thalassinum. Next base: position 151,758,095 of record OX336396.1, read on the forward strand.
TTTTTTAGCGCTCTTAGAAAATCCGACGACTTTGGCCGGCTTTGAACCAGCGACCTTGGGCATATAAGTTCAGCATGCTACCAGTTAGCCACTTCCGACAGTCAGATGGAAAAATGAATGTGATCTCGTGCAATGGCGTTGTCTTGGCAACCTCTGATAGCTCATCCCTCATCAATTTAGAAGCGTTGTCACGGTAACCTCTGATGGCACTTGGCATGTTCTTTAATTTCGAAATCATTTTTCTCATCCCTTGGCGTAATGGTAGGTCAGATCAAAAATTCTTTCAGACAAAGTTTTAGGTAATTATTAGGGGAATATTTTCCATTATGTACGGGTTTGATATTGTGCCTATTAAGAGAGATATGATTAATGTTTCCCGAAAAAAACACTTTTTTCCACCCCTTTGGTCAATGGTTGGTGCTATCAAAAAACCTATTTGACATAAATTTTGGGCACTTATCCGACAAATATTATGAACTTTGAATTGATTCGATATTTCACGTATTAAGAGAGTTATAGCGACATTTCACTTTTTCGAACCCCCCCCCATTTTCACCCCCTTTAACTGATTTTGCCCATTAACGAACTCGACCGATTTTTTAAGGGGTTACATATTATGTAAAACATTAAAGTGATTGGTGCAAAATTACGGCAGTTATCGTGTCCACAACAAACTGATATATATGCATATATATACACACACATATATATAAACTTTTGAACTGACGGTGGTTTGGGGGATGTGAAACACGAAGATATGTCGAAATTTTCCGGAAGTCGAAACATGGCACCCATTGCAATAGTTAGCTTTCTGATGAAATCTACCTAAAATAGGCTACATAATTTAAAATACTACCATCAACGACACCTAGCTGTGAACTTGGCTACTAGATGCCACCGGAACCATCAACTCGCAACGAACGTTGGAACTTTCCCTCCGAAGGAAAGCATACTCAGGGATTTTTGGCGCTCTTAGTAAATCCGACGACTTCAGCCGGGTTTGAACCCGCGACCTTGGGCATAGAAGTTCAGCATGCTACCAGTTCCGATACCGAAGTCGCTTCCCACAGACATATGAAAACAGAATGTGATCTCGTGCAGTGGCGTTGTCATAGCAACTGCTGATGGCTCAACCCGTATCAATTAAAAGTAAAGTTGTCATGGCAACCACTCTTGGCACTTGGAATTTTCTTATAATTTAAATCATTTTGCTCACTCCGTGGCGTAATGGTGGGTCATATCGAAAATTCTTTCAGACAAAAGTTTTAGGTAATTATTGGAGGAATATTGTCCATTTTGTACGGTTTTGATATTGTGCCTATTAAGAGAGATATGATTAATGTTTCCCGAAAAACCCACTTTTTTCCACCCCTTTGGTCAATGGTTGGTGCTATCAAAAAACTTATTTGACATAAATTTTTGGCACTTATACGACACATCTTATGAACTTTGAATGGATTCGATATTTCACGTATTAAGAGAGTTATAGCGAAATTTCACTTTTTCGAAAAAAGCCCCCCATTTTCACCCCCTTCGACCGATTTTGCCCATTAACGAACTCGACCGAGATTTTATAGGGATACATGTTATGTAAAATATTCAAAGTGATTGGTGCACAATTACGGCAGTTATCGTGTCCACAAGAAACTGATATATATATATATATATATATAGATAGATACATATATACATAAATTATATATAAACTTTTGAACTGACGGTGGTTTTGGGGTCTGGGGGATGTGAAACGCGAAGATATGTCGAAATTTTCCGGAAGTCGAAACATGGCACCCATTGCAATAGTTAGCTTTCTGATGAAATCTACCTAAAATAGGCTACATAATTTAAAATACTACCATCAACGACATCTAGCTGTGAACTTGGCTACTAGATGCCACCGGAACCATCAACTCGCAACGAACGTTGGAACTTCCCCTCCGAAGGAAAGCATACTCAGGGTTTTTTGGCGCTCTTAGTAAATCCGACGACTTCAGCCGGGTTTGAACCCGCGACCTTGGGCATAGAAGTTCAGCATGCTACCAGTTCCGATACCGAAGTCGCTTCCCACAGACATATGAAAACAGAATGTGATCTCGTGCAGTGGCGTTGTCATAGCAACTGCTGATGGCTCAACCCGTATCAATTAAAAGTAAAGTTGTCATGGCAACCACTCTTGGCACTTGGAATTTTCTTATAATTTAAATCATTTTGCTCACTCCGTGGCGTAATGGTGGGTCATATCGAAAATTCTTTCAGACAAAAGTTTTAGGTAATTATTGGAGGAATATTGTCCATTTTGTACGGTTTTGATATTGTGCCTATTAAGAGAGATATGATTAATGTTTCCCGAAAAACCCACTTTTTTCCACCCCTTTGGTCAATGGTTGGTGCTATCAAAAAACTTATTTGACATAAATTTTTGGCACTTATACGACACATATTATGAACTTTGAATGGATTCGATATTTCACGTATTAAGAGAGTTATAGCGAAATTTCACTTTTTCGAAAAAAGCCCCCCATTTTCACCCCCTTCGACCGATTTTGCCCATTAACGAACTCGACCGAGATTTTATAGGGATACATGTTATGTAAAATATTCAAAGTGATTGGTGCACAATTACGGCAGTTATCGTGTCCACAAGAAACTGATATATATATATATATATATATATATATATATATATATATATATATATAGATAGATAGATAGATAGATACATATATACATAAATTATATATAAACTTTTGAACTGACGGTGGTTTTGGGGTCTGGGGGATGTGAAACGCGAAGATATGTCGAAATTTTCCGGAAGTCGAAACATGGTACCCATTGCAATAGTTAGCTTTCTAATGAAATCTACCTAACAAGTAGTTCCGTGAAGAACTAAAGCCTATTTCCATATTTCCTACTCATGTTAATTACCTCTATCTATACACAAAATTTCAGTTTGATTGCTGTAATAGATTCTTAGATATTGAGAAACGACTAAATATTTCGGATGGTCGCCATGTTGGATTTTATATATGTAGGTCCTAAAGTTATGTACTGTTAAATGAAGATTATTGTGTACGTGTAGCATTCAAACTTCAATCGCATGATTAGGACACAAGAAGTAACAAGGAGATTTTAAAATTTCGCACAGCTGCCATCTTGTGGTTATAGAATGAAAATCCACAGCCTGCTTCCAGTCTCCGACCGGGTCAGGAATGGAATGAATGAAGCCCCCATCTAGCGGCGAGGATATGAATTGTGCCGGCTGCCGAGGCCTGACGCACTCCTCTGGGGCAATGATTAAATGAATGACAGATGAAATGAAATGATAGTGGAGAGTGTTGCTGGAATGAAATTTGACAGGGAAAACCGGAGTACCCGGAGAAAAACCTGTCTGCCTCCGTTCTGTCCAGCACAGATCTCACATGGAGTGACCGGGATTTGAACCACGGACCCAGCGGTGAAAGGCCAGCGTGCTGCCGCCTAAGCCACGGAGGCTTCTTGTGGTTATAGAAACAATTGAAATAAATTAGATGTCAACTACAAAACGAACATGGCGGCCAAGCGAATTTGAAAATTTTAATAGACCTTTCTCGCGATTTAATGTTCCAACCGCAATGAAATCTGGTACAGGAAATGTTTATACACATTGTAATACACTGGTATCTAATTTAGTTCAATTGTTTACATTACGTCGGCACGTTAAAGATCCCCTTCGGGGCAAAATTCCGGCACCCCGGCGTCTCTAAAAGCCAGTGTAGTTAAAAGGGACGTAAAACCAATAACATTATTATTATTATTATTACATTACGTCAAGATTTTAAAATTAAGTTTTTATTTCTTGTGTCGTAATCATGCGATCGATGTGAAAGTTTGAATAATGAACCTACGCAATAATTTTACTTTAATGGTACATGACTCTATGGCCTATACATTTAACAATCCAACATGGCGACCATCCGAAATATTTAGACGGCTCTGAATATCTACGAATCTATTATAGCAATCAAACTGAATTTTTTTATGTTCATAGGGGCTATGAACATAAGTTCACCTTTAGGACTGTCAAGAACCTGGTGATCACAAATCCAACATGGCGGCGACGCGAAGTATAAATATTCACATGTACGTTTCTCGTAATTTAACCATACGAGTGCAGTGAAACGCGGTACAGTAAATTCTTATACAAATGTTAATCCACTGGCATATAATTTATTTCAATTGTTTCCATAACAACAAGATGGCAGCTGTGCAAAATTTTAAAATCTCCTTGTTACTTCTTGTGTCCTAATCATGCGATTGAAGTTTGAATGCTACACGTACACAATAATCTTCATGTAACAGTACATAACTCTAGGACCTACATATATAAAATCCAACATGGCGACCATCCGAAATATTTAGTCGGTTCTCAATATCTACGAATCTATTACAGCAATCAAACTGAAATTTTGTATGTAGATAGAGGCAATTAACATAAGTAGGATATATGAAAATAGGCTGTATAGTTCTTCACGGAACTACTTGTTTATTTATCAGTAATCCACCGTACCCAGCGTTAATTTCATATCCAACCGAAACCGTATAATCGGCATGTTCTTTGTTTGTACATGCCCGTATGACAGTTTGATGCATTGAATAATCACTTGCCGCACACATTTTTTTGTAAAGGGCTTGCTTCCACGTTGTCATAAATCTTGTAAAGTCGTTTAGGGTCATTGTGGCTTGGCTATTGGCGGGGAACTGTCGACCATGCTGTCATCAGACATTGTAGGTGTGGCCGAAAACTAGAAAAATAAGGGGCAGAATACTCACTCGGTATATAATATTTTCCATTGCAAAATACAAACTATATAAATGCTTAATATTGGACATAACTACAGTATAACATCCACCAACCCTATAAACGTCTTTAGTGACTTAAATTTGATGATGTTCGTCTGTCAAACGAAACATTTCATCCAATTAAACTTTTTCGAAAAATGCATAATTAATCCACGTATTTCTTTTCCAGATTTATCAGGTGTCAGTTGATAAATTTTACTCCCCACTCAATTTGATTGGGCCCATCATCATGTTGGCCGACTGAAAAGAAACAATTCGTTTTCTCCTAACTGTAGTCCACATCCACCTCCTTCCCAATCGTTGTCTCAGTCACAAACTCACATACTGCTATAGACACTAGAAAAACGCATGTCATCAGGCAAATCCTACACCCACCCAAAGTAAATGGGGCAAAGCCTCACTACTCTAAATCGCGTAGATGGCTTTCTCGTTCACATCATAGTAGCATACAATGTTCGCACATGGAGGAGAGGCAGCGAATACCATGATCGATCTGTAGCCACAGTGGAGGGGACCGTCCAGCCGGCAGGTAGTGTGCAGTAGTCCAGCCAATCAATCAACACGTGGTGTATTTCTACACTAAAACCTGTAACTCTCGTAAACACGCAATGGCAACTCCTCTGACCCTTTTATCAGGACCAATACAAGACTGAATTCGAAACAATTATCTGAAATACATACAGAAGTGTGCAAATTATTTGAATCAAATAAATAATCTAAATCAGTCACAATTTTTTATCAAAATCATTTTATAGACCAACTTGTATTATCTCTTATTATCCTACTTGGTAATGTTTTCTCCCCCATGAACTTACACCTTTTCCCATAAGGAATTGCGACTGAAAACTTTCAGAATTGCGGATTCTGAAAAATACCTGACCTGGGCCCGTTTTATTTTTTCATTGACTTCGGAATGTGACCTTTAAGTCAGGTGATTTCTATCCATAGTTCATGAAATCTTGAATAGTTTAAGAGTAGATCATCAGTAAAAAGACTCCAAAACTAAGAGCTCTAAATTCACACGAAAAATAGAGTGAAGTAATCAAATCAAAACGTGTGACATTTTGCAATAGCAAAGCTTATCTGTTGGTGGAAATTCTAAAAAAATAATGTTACTGTGAGTTTCTTAAAATAAAATATAATTAAGACTCTTGGTTAAAGATTGGAAGTAATTTCACCGCCTTGCAAACATATTTAGTGCATTAAGCCGTGAAAAGTATAAATGTTATTTTGTAAAAATGGCGTTGAGACATAATTTGCACACCTCTGTACAACATAAAGTATGAAATTATGAAATATAGCCTTATAGTAAAGAAAATCGTAGTGTGGCCACATTACTCTTCGAAATTGACACCGCATGGGTGATTCAAATGCCTCAAAGCAGAATTAATTTCTTTGGCAATGTCAGGATTGGAACTCAGGCCTCCGGAATGTTGATGATGATGATGATGAATATTGAAAAAAGAAAAGGGGATGAAATGATCACGATGTCGAAACAACTTGTTTTTTGATGTGTAACATCTTTCCACTCGGTGGGAGTGATTTTGGAAAAAGGATAAAAATGGGACTGAAAGGTGTAAGAGGAAACATCACATACGGTTTACTTCGAGGTTTGGAGGCCCCATTAAAGATATTCCTACAATAAATCATCAAGTTGTCGTCCTTTGGTGTGAAGATATTCATTATATCATATTTGCTGAAAACAATTATGATTTATTAAATCTTCATACGTTTGCTGTATTCTTATTTAATGTAAGCATTCGAGGTACTGCCGGCCATGTAAATGGGACGGAAATGTGTAGCCTAAGAGGAAACATCGCATACGGTTTACTTCAAGGTTTGTAGGCCCCATTAAAGATATCCCTACAATAAATTATCTTCAAGTTGTCGTTCTTTGGTGTGAAAATATTCATTATATCATATTTGCCGAAAACAATTATGATTTATTAATTAAATCTTCATACTTTTGCTGTGGAATGTATATCGCATACGGTTTACATGCGTACCGGTAAGGATTTGACACTGGAGTTTTACAAGTTGTTATTTCAATGACCAAGAGAGTTCACTGTTAACAAGGAATTTGCGCTCCCGGCAAAACTAATAGGGCATCGGCTTTTTAATATCTCGCGAACCAATAATTCTAGGGACTTGTATGAGGTGTCCTAAGAATCGGGGTGATACCCCTCGTTTATCTACAACCCTCTTAATTTAACCAAAGGACCCAAAGCTATTTAATATCTCGCGAACCAATAATGCTCGGGACTTGTATGAGGTGTCCTAGGACTCGGGGTGACGCCCCCTGTTTTCCTATAGCCCCCTTAATTTAACTAAAGGACCCAATACTAATACGTCATCGGCATTTTAATATCTCGCGAACCAATAATGCTAGGAACTTGTATGAGGTGTCCTAGGACTCGGGATGACGCCCCCGTTTTTCTATAGCCCCCTCAATTAAACCAAAGGACCCAAAACGAATAGGTCATCGGTTTTTTAATATCTCGCAAACCAATAATGCTAGGGACTTGTATAAGGTGTCCTATGAGTCAGGGTGACGCCCCCCGTTTTTCTATGGCCCCCTTAATTTAACCAAAGGACCCAAAACGAATAGGTCATCGGCTTTTTAATATCTCGCGAACCAATAGGGACTTGTATGAGTTGTCCTTGGAGTCGGGGTAACGCCCCCCCCCCCACCGCGTTTTTCTATCCCCCTCTTAATTTAACCAAAGGACCCACAATAAAGGGCCATCGGATTTTTAATATTTCGCGAATCAATAATGCTGTATGAGGTATTGTAGGACTCGGGGTGACGCCTCCTTTTTTTTTCTCATGATTTTGTGATTTAAAGAGATGGGTAAATCCAGACCAGAATATATTCGAAATTAGCGACAAAAAAACGCGAGAAAAAATTAAAAACTGGAGGAGTACACCCGAAAACAATTGACTTCACATATATTTCATCTCAATTTCATAGTAGGATAACATGTCAGATGTTACACATCATATGCGACTACTGTAAGGCTAGTTGTTGTTTGTTTTTCTTGTCGTGTGGCCTCCTGAGAGGCCTAGTACAGGTCCTTCTAGTCGACACCCGTGGGCGACCTGCGCGTCGGGATAAGAGATGGAATGAATGAAGATGAATGAAACTGGGCCAGGATGTGGAAGGAAGCGGCCGTGGCCTGTTAGAAGGTACCGTCCCAGCATTTGTCTGGTGTTAAGAAGTGTGAAACCACGGAAAACCATTTCAAGGACGGCCGAGAGTGTAGCTCGAACCCACGCATCTACCGAGTCAGCAGAGAGCTTGGCCCCATGACCTAATGCTGCGCTTTAGCGAGCTTAGCCACTGCTGTCAGTACCACTAAATGAAAGACAACAATTAAACCTACTCTATATACATTTAAAATAATAGAATGTCAATTCAAAAAAGAACAGTCTCATTGAGTTAAAAAAAACTGGAAATTTAGATTGCTGGCCCTAACGCATTCTCTCTTAAAAGGTGGATGATGCGTTTATTAGCTACCACGTCTCGATAATAAGATTGTGCGTATTCTGCAGGTCGACTTTTCCTCGTAGACCAAGACCCATCTACACACTCCGTTGCAGACTACGGTGAATACGCCTCCACATGTCCTTCTCATTAGGTACGAAACTTCGGGGATGACACAGACTTGTGAGTGTGTTTTTCTAGGGATTTTCCACACCTCTCCAGCCAAAGGCCGGGACACTACCTTATTTCAAAACCTTAGTGCACCTACCTCATTCCCAACCCTAATAATTAGAGCTACATTAATTATTTATTTATTTAACGTATGGCAACACATTGTAAAACACAAGAATATTGAGAATGCATACCAGCCAAAATACTAGTACATCTATACTTAGTATAAAACAAAGTCCCCGATTCTTGGAAGTTACGGGTAATCTCGATAACCACTGGATGGATTTTAATGCGGTTTTCACCATTCTGTAAAGGATATCTCGAGGATGATTTCTGTAGAAAATAATTTATTTATGATCAAAGGAAGCAGAGCAGTAACGATTTCAGTGGAAAAGTCGAAAAAAAAACTGGCATCCGAGCGCTTTGTAAGCTTACGCTGGGCAAACCGTTAAAAATATCTAAATACTATGAGTGTAAGTATTGTTCAGCATGAAAAGTTCTACAAAAATGTCCGGGAGAGCATATGTCTATCTTCAATACATCGCCCATTATAAGTGTTTTTGCGTTTTAATTTCTTCCAACCATGCCCATTCAACTACTGAGGCGACAGTTTACGAGCTAACTAAGGGCGAGTCTATCATCCCTGTTACAGCCTAGCTAGCGGGCGAACCTATTGACCGAGATACAGCCAGCAGCAAACCATTGAGTCGTGTTGAGTTAAGACTTCTGAGAAGGGTGGTTGTGTTTGGAGTTTCCCTGGAAGTGCAACTCAGGTTTTCTTCATTTTGCCTGTGAAACACTGTCAAGTTAAGATTGGACGGAAGGGGGATTTGAGTTTCTTTCACCTCGCCATTCCCTGGAAGTGCAACTCTCATTTCGCCTGTGAACTTTTCGTTCCGCAAAATTCACAGGCAATTTAAGATTGAACGGAAGGGGGATTATATTATATTAAATTATACTGATTGGCGTATAATTTCTACTTAGTATAAAACAAAGTCCCCGATTCTTGGATGTCACGGGTAATCTCGCGAACCACTGGATGGATTTTGATGCGCTTTTCACTATTCTGTAAAGGATATCACGAGGAAGGCTTCTGTAGAAAATAATTTATTTATGACCAAAGGAAGTCAATCACTAACGATTTCAGTATTTATTTAATCGTATGGTGATACAATACAGAATACAAATAAGACAAAATTAAACTTTAAAGTCCTTCCTTTTCAACCATTCGGTTAGACTAGGTGTGAGATCAAACAAGTCGACAGGAATTCCAGGGTATGAATGAAGAGGACAGCGTAGGACCAGGTGTTCAATCGTCTGTTCTTCTAAGTTACATTCACACATTGGTGAACTGATCCAGCCCCACTTGTACCTGAAATAATTACAACACCCATGTCCAGTCCTCAACCTGTTGATACGGCACCAGAGGTTCCTTGGTAGGTCAAAACCATTTGGCTTCTTTGTGGGATCAAGATGGTGGACACTTGTTCCCAATGTTTTTGTTGACCACTCATGCTTCCAGCTTTCCTTTATGTCAAAACCATCCGCGATGAGTTGCCTTGCAGTGACACTTGCCGGTCTTCTGGATTGCAATCGTTGTTGTGACGGATGGCAGAATTCCTGATGCAGTGGTAAAGAGGGTGATGCAAAGATTTTCTTAGCCTCCCTCAGTAGAGCTTGCTTCCGCCTTAAGTGAGGTGGAGGGATGTGGCTCAGCACGGGTAACCAGTGACATGGAGTTGATTTGATGGTACCAGTAATGCAACGCATTGTATCGTTCAGTTTCGTGTCTATCTTCTTCACATGTACACTTTCCAACCTGACAGGCGCACAGTACTCAGCAGCTGAGTAAACAAGACTGATGCCAGTTAAACGTAGACAGTCAGCAGAGGCTCCCCAGGAGGTACCACTGAGCTTATGCAGTATGTTGTTTCTTGCGGCGACTTTGTGAGAGAGCTTGGTGATGTGCTCTTAACGATTTCAGTGAAAAGGTCGAAAAAAAAACTGGCGTCCGTGCGCTTTTTAAGCTTACGCTGGGCAAAACGTTAAAATATCTATATACTTTGAGTATAAGAATTGTTCAGCATGAAAAGTTCTACAAAAAAGCCCGGGAGAGCATATCTCTATCTTCAATACATCGCCTACTATAAGTGTTTTTACGTTTTCATTTCTTCCAACAATCTCCATTCAGTTACTGAAGCGACAGTTTACGAGCTAGCTAGGTGCGAGTCTATCACCCCAGTTGCAGCTTAGCTAGCGGACGAGCTTATTATACTGATTATTATTTCTGCTGGTGCATGCTGGATCCATTTTGTTTCGCATCTATCGCTTATTATCAAATTACTTGTTATAAAGTTCCACAGTAGATTTTATTGTTGGTTGTCTGGTTTTTAACCTGTCAGATATTGCACTTGGGATGAAGTCATGAATGGGAAGGTCAGGGTAGTCCAAAACTTTCTTACATTCACGTACCAAAGCATCCTGTCTTCTGAGTTCTGGTGGTTGAATGTGACTTAACGTTGGGAGGTAAAATGTACGAGTAGTTTTTAGACATCCTGTGATCGTGCGCATAGTTGTAACTTATTGAGTTGGGTGTCGAGTTTGTTGGTAGAGCTACATAAATGATTACAGCCCACAGAAACACAGGTTGTCAAATAAAATTTAATGGGATACGAAATGGTTAAGAATGTCAAAATCAATATTTTTATATGTTTTATATTTTATGACTCTTTAAAGTGTGCCCTTTAAAATGATGTGTAATACATTATAGTTTAACCAGTAGAAATTGTCATAAGTATAATTTACACTTGTGCTAACAATGAGATAATCATCATGTGTGAAAGTTTCTTAACTGCAGTTATCTCAGTTCCATTTATTCTTTTTTAATATATATTCATTTTTTCTAGGCGACTGTTTATCACAGAGCTGCGAAATTTTCAACATAATTTTTTCTCGTAGTGGTTAATAATTTAATGGAGAAGTTTCCTCTTTTAAAGTAAAACTTTTTGGGTTTTGACTGATTTTAAGAAAAAGTAATTATATCCTTTGACAGTTTAAAAAAACATTATGGTGTTTGAAGCCATTTTTCAGTACTTATTTATTTATTTATTTATTTAGCGTATGGCACATTAAACATTAAATTATCACATACATGAAATTTGGAACAAATTCCAGCTATTAAAGTACAACCATCTACATAAATCTATATACAAATATTCGATTTCATTTTGTAATAGGATTTTTTGTAGTGCTTGACATACCGATCTACTTATGCCTTCTATGGTTCTTAGCTGGAAAACCCTGGAAGGGCTATTTGTATTCACGTTTTGTGACATCAAGCAATATTTTGAGCCAGGAGATCACTGGGATTGTCTGGCTGCCTAAACTCCTTGGTGTGGATGTTTCCCACGGAGTGACCGTTCTTTAGCACCACCCAGGGGACAAGTGTAGCTTAAGGAATGCTACGGACGCGAACAGTCTTTGTCCCCAATTTATCAGCGTTGCCTTACTAAACAAAATGTTTGATGCTTTTCAGTCGGTCAACACGATGGGTTATTCCCTAATCCTGAAAAAAATACATGAGATTGGTTGGTTCCTTAATTTAGGGTCTGCGACTGCGCGGTCATGTAGCCTGTGTACTTTGGGTGGGTGTAGAATCTGTCTGATAACCGGTGTTAATTGTGATGGCTGTATTAGTGTGTGTTATCTGTGATTCATGTACAAGGACTGCAGACGATTAATTTTTTCAAGTAGTTCCTACTTTTGATACCAAATGCTACCGTCCACGACACCTAGCTGTGGACGTGGCTACTAAATGTCATCGCAGTCAGCACCTGGCACTGAAGGATTTTTAACGCTATTTTTAACGCCGGGTTTGAACCCGCGATTTAGGGCATAGACGCTCATCATGATACCAACAGCGCCACCGAAGCCACCTTTACATGAGTTTAATTTATTAATCTCATGTTATTATTTTTTCAGGATTAGGGAATAACCCATCGTGTTGACCGACTGAAGTCAAAGATAACAAGAAGTTCCGTGACGAAATAAAGAGCCTACTTTTCTTAAAATTCGGTTTCATGCCCATGATTAATCTACAGTATATGAACCTATCTAGAATAATGACGTAATTAAGTTGGTAATATCGAAATGTCTAATTAGTTCGAAATATACCTGGTATAATGTAGCCTAATAGAGCATTACAGTTGGCAGCCCTGGTGACTGAATATATGCTTAGTTCCATCTCTTAAGGTACAGAATAAAAAATTGGTTGAAGTCCAATGGACGTTACATGCAGTTAGACATTGGATCTATCAGTTCGCGTAAAAGCATGTTGGCAACAACGTCATGCGTGTGCTGGTCAGAAATAGCCTTATCTGAAATATTATGATATCTTGTTGTGCCAATTTTGGACGAAATCCATTTGTTAGTATAGAAGTTACATGTATTTTAAAATTGGACCTATCAGCAGGCATAGAATCATGTTGGCAGCACTGACTTATATTAATTATTCCAAAATAATCTAGAATGTCAGGTGCTATACGTGTGCAAAGTATAGGGCTGTTGGCTTGCATACTTCCTGATATATTGATATTAGGTTACAAAAATATAGACAGCATTTATTAACAGTTGGCAGCCCTGATTGCTCTTAAGAATACTTATAGTCATATCTGTTATGTTACACATAGCACATACGAAATTTGGTTGAAATCCAACTGATATTATAGAAGTTAATTGTATTTAAAAATTGGCCCTATCAGCAGGCTTAGCATCATGTTGGTAGAACTGAAGTATATAAGTTACTCCAAAATTAATCTAAAATGTGAGGTACTATACGTGTGCATAGTTTAATACTGTCGGTTTGCATACTTTTTGATATATTGGTATTTGGATACAAGAATAGAGAGAGCAATTATTAACAGTTGGAAGCCCTGGTGGCTCTTAAGAATACGCTCAGTCATATCTGTTTATGTACACATATTGCATACAAAATTTGGTAGAAATCCAATTGATAGTGTAGAAGTTATAGGCATTTACAAATTGGACCTATCAGAAGGTTAAAATTATTTTTCCAACACTGTCATGTATGGCCTCCTGAAAATTAAACTGAAATAGTGTTATCTACATGTGTGCCAATTTTGGAATAGCTCCTATACATACCGTCCAAGATATCCAACATGGAGATCAAATTTCTATTGAGTTTTTTCAGCAGTTGGTAGTACTGACAACATTTTCAAATATGGACGTGAGATATTCCGGTATACATCTTTACTCATACTAAATTTGGTTTCGATTTCTGCAGTCGTTTAGGAGTTGATAGGAGGACACACACACAGCCAGACAGACAGAAGGACAGACAGACAGACAGAATGACAGACACACATTTTCCCGGATCGATCTCATAAGTCTACTTTTTCCTCATTTTTGCAAAATGTGAAAAGTAGGTTAAAAATCGCTCCATTAATATGTGAAGAAAAGTTTGAATGATATGTGACATACATTTCATTATCATACCTTTATTAGGTTCTGAGGAAACGGAACATCAATTAAACAAATTTAACATTGGTAAGATAGACGATTCCGTACCCCTTTAAAATACACAAGTACCAAAGATGTCCCAAGACACTAATATGAATTAACAAGAACAACAATAAAATCCTTGTATACAACTTTCGAAAAATTCACAGCATTGTTCTTCGTTATGAGAAACATGAAGGGTAGCAGTATTCAGGCCAAAGAATTGGCTTTAACGTCTTGTGAGACCAATTTTGGAATACGCTACGAGTGTGTGGGAGCCCTACCAATCAACTCCAACGAACAAATTGGAGATGGTGCAAAGGAAAGCTGCAAACTTGGCAAATTCTCCCAAACTGACAGTGTCTCTGACATGTTAAAGTCATTGGGTTGGGAATCCCTACACAGCAAAAGACATATAAGAAGACTCCAGGAGATGTACAAAGCATACACAGGGGAGCCGGCCTGGAATGAATTGCGAAACAGAATGCATGAGCCAGATTACAGTATATGGGTAGGAGAGATCACGAATACAAAGTCAGGCCCAAAATAAAAATAAATAAAAAATAAATAAAAAAACAAGTTAGCTAAGTATTCTCTTATAAACAGGGGTATTCACACATGGAATGAGTAACCTGAAGAAGTCCTAGAACCTTTTCCTAACAGTTTAAAAGTTGCCAAGAAGAAAATAAATGTTGCATTCAGGGAACAAAGAGACATTCATCATCATCATCATCTTCATTTCCCCTTTTCCAGCTGACACTGGGTGAGGGCAAATATGGTTCCTCTCCACTTTGTTCTGTCGTTCCACCATTCCTCTTCCGACACGGTGTTCCAATCCAGGTTCCGTTTTCTAATGCTATACTTCACCAAGTCCATCCAACGCAATGTTGGTCTTCCTCGTCCTCTGTTCCCTGCCATCCGTCGTTCCAGCGCTCGTCTTGGTGGCCTTACTTCATTCATCCGTTTGACATGTCCAAACCATCTCAATCTGTTTTGCTCCAGTTTGTAATTTAGTTTCTGTACTCCCAGTTCTTTCCGTATATCTTCATTTCTCACTCTGTCTCTCCTCGTTTTCTGGACCATACTTCTTAGGGATCTCATCTCAGCTGCCAGTATTCTGCTCTCATCCCTCTTAGTCATTGTCCAAAGAGACATTAGGGAGAGAAATTGAGATATACAGTATGTAAATATCTTGTTACCACTAGGTTTTGCCTAACTGTAACAGTACCTATTAAGAAATAAATAAATGAAGAGCCAAAGAACATCTACCTCACATTCGGTGATCAAACGGCGAAGCAGTCTGCCCCAAGCTAGATTGTTTATAGCTTGTCATTCTAGTGCATTACCTTTATGTCGTCCGGCTCCGTGGCTAAATGGTTAGCGCATTAGGCGTTGGCCCGATGTGCCCAGGGTGCGATTCCCGGCTGAGCCATCAGGGATTTTAATCTCCTGGGGTTAATTCCCGTGGCTCGGGGACTGGGAGTATGTGACGTCCTCTTCATCACTTCATCCTCATTACGAAGTGCAGGTCGCCCACGGCGTCAACTAGAAATACCTGCACTCGGCCTCTCCGGAGGCCACACGATCATTATCATTACCTTTATGTTCAAATTGTCATTGGTTCTTTAGGGGCTTTGCGACATCGTGGTCAATTAGCGCCGTGTAATTGGGTGTGTGAGAATTCGTCTGATAACCAGTGTCACTGTGATGTCCGTACTAGCGTGTGTATTTGTAAGACAAGTGAGGATTGGAAAGGATACGGCCGTGTCCTTGAGTTAGGAACCATCTTGGCATTTGTCTGGAGTAGAAGTGGAAAAACACGGAAAACCACTTCCAAATGGATGGAGGTGGGAATCGAACCTACCTCTTGTCAGTTTTGCCCCACAAGGCTGATTGTACCCCGTTCCCGTTGGTTACACCACGAGATTAACCACTAGATATTAGGGGTACATAACCTGTATCGTTATGGCGGCTTCGGTGACGTAGTTTGTACCTTCTATGCCCAAGGTCGCGGGTTCAAACCCGGCCGAAGTTGTCAGATTTTTTAAGAGCGTTAAAATCCCTCAGTGTGCCTTCCTTCGGAGGGGAAGTAAAGCCGGCGAGCCCTTGTCATAGATTTATGGCATGTAAAAGAACCTTCCACTAACTAAACTTGTGTGAAGCAAAATTTGTAGGTTAGGTTTGTTTAATGCACTTAAGTTCCAACGTTGGTCACCAGGCACTGGTTGTGATGTCATCCAGTAGTATCCAAGTTCACAGCTAGGTGTCGTGGCTGGTAGCATTTGGTAGCGAAAGTTGGCGCGTTGTCGTAGCCCCTAAACTAAGTAACCTACCAACCAAGAACCAACCTTTATCGTTAGGGCACGTACAAGTGCATTTTATCATTTCAAATGAACTTGCCGACTTCATCGTTATGCTTAGGTCTACCGTTATGCGTCACGGTTACGGCGTGTATGACGTCATCATGTTGTTCAGTGCATATGCACCGAGTCTGAGTTCACTTCTGGGGTCTGGCGTTATGCGAACCGCGACGGCGAGTGCGTGACGTCATGCAGCCCCCACGCGGGAAGCCTACGTTAAAGGGTAATGGGAGTCTGTTGAGTCTGAGTTCCTCCTGAGCCTTTCTAACATGTGTAGCATTTGTAGCATGCGTCATTTGAAATGATTTAAAGTCGAGTCTCTCAGACTGACTGTATCTTTTTAATGTTTTCATGTGCTTACCTGAACAGGTAGTAGAAATTGTATTTTAAGTCTCCCTCTATAGCCTCTATTAAATAGAATGTCTTTCCACTCATCAAGGAATTCCTCCACGAAGCAGTGACACCAATTGTGTGCACTGTGACAGCTCCCGCTGGCACCTTGGAGAACAGACTGTGAACTTTCTGAGCGCGTGGCACGAATACACAATTCAACATGGACTGCGTAATGGGAGGACGAGACAAGAATATAAATACGAGGCAAGCTTTTTAAGTAAGTACAGTGAAACCTCTTAACTGCGGACACTAATCGGACGAAATAATTTGTCCGTATCTGGGAGGTGTCCTTAAATGGGAGGGGCTACATTTTAAACAAAATTGGGTCAAGACAGAAATAAAAATTTTATATCTACTTTACTTATTATGTCCACTGTACAACACAACTTACTTTGCTTGAAGTACTAACTCCTCTTCAGGGACATGTTTTGGACTTCCAAGCAGTTCATCTTCAGCCTAGTTCAGTAATTATTATTTTCTAGTCAATTTTACCCTCCAGGTGATGTCCGTACTAGTGTGTGTATTTGTAAGACAAGTGAAGATTGGGAAGGATACGGCCGTGTCCTTGAGTTAGGAATCATCCTGGCATTTGCCTCGAGTAGAAGTGGGAAACCACGGAAAACCATTTCCAAGATGGATGGAGGTGGGAATCATCCTGGCATAACAGAACAGCCAACCAATCCTTATCAAATTATTGTTCTTGCAGATTACTGACCTGAGAGGTAAACTACTGTATGGAGTCTTTAGCCTGTTCTTCTTAAAAATATGTACGGGGGTACAGTACAGTCTCCAAAGTAGAGATTTTCTCATTTTTCAAAAATTACGTTTGAAACCCGAATGATGTTGTCTGAATAACGGAGGTTAAGCAGACTTTCTGGCCTTAAAGAGCTGTCCGTGTCCGCATCAGAAAAGTATCCGTAAAGTGAGGTTTCAGTGTACCGACATTTCTCTTTCAGAGAACGATAACATTACTTTGCTAACATTTTCTTTTTATTTACATCTTACAGACATATAAGTACTTTTCTACTTTAGTAGATAGGCTCTCGGAATCCTGACGCACCCATTTTATTTGTACCTGACTGTACCTCGCCACACGCACCTGACTGTACCTTGCTGATCGACTTTCATCTATATCTCTCGAACCCATAATTGTAGGGGCTCGTGCAAGTTGTCACATTACTCGGGACGGACCCCCTTTGCCATGAACCACTCTTTTTTTTTTTTTTTTTTTGTAGATTTACCCAAATTTCGGCAAACTAGTAGGTCATCGGCACGATATTTTTTAATTTTTCTTTTTTGCAGTGTACAGTCGCATACATGGGTCCTTCAATGTAATTAACCCTTTGGTAAAATTTGGCAAAATAAGTGGTCTCTACAATTATGGGTTCGAAAGATATCGATAAAAGCAAGGTACAGTCAGGTGCACGGTGAGGTACAGTCGGGTACAAATAAAATGGGTCCGTCAGGATTCCTAGAGCCCATCTACTTACTTTGTCATCTCCTTCATTAAAGCACCAATATTTTGTATGATTTCGTCATAGAACGACGCGGCCTATGATAGTTGTTGTTTCATTTGAGGGGCTTGGACATCAAGGTCATTTAGCCCCATGTACTTGGGTGTGTGTGGAATTATGTCTGATAACATGTGTCATTGTGATGGCCTGTATTACTGTGTGTATTCATAATTCAGGTCAGAATTAGGAAGGTTTTCTGTTGTTGTTGCTTATTTTAGGGGCTGCAACATCGTAGTTATTTTGGTGTATGTGGAATTTGTGTGATAACCTGTGTTAATGTGATGATTGTTAGTTAGTTATTGAGGTTTTAAGGGGCGGAACTACGAGGTCATCTGTCCCGTGATGATTGTACTAGTGTGTGAATTTGTAAATTGGGGATAGGATTGGAAAGGAGAATGCCGTTGTCTTAAGTTAGGATCAATCCCAGTATTTACCTGGAGTAGAAGTGGGGAAACCACGGAAAACAACTTCCAGGATAGCTAAGGTGGAAATTGAACCCTCCTCTTCTCAGTTTTGCCTCATGAGGCTCAGTGTACCCTGTTCCAGCCCTCACACCAGAATTAAAATATCTTGGCAGAGCCAGGAATCGAACCTAGACCTCCGAATTGTCAGTCAAGAACGGTAGCCGCAACTCCACGTGGTGGTCGAATTAGGATGGAGGTCGTATGTTAGGAACTATCCCGGCATTAACCTGGAGTAGAAGTGGGAAACCACGAAAAACCAACTTTCAGGATGGCTGAGGTGGGATTCGAATCCGCTTCTTCTCAGTTTTACCTCACGAGGCTGAGTGTACCCCGTTCCAGCCCTCAGACCAGAATTATTTTTTTTGCCCGAGCTGGGAATCGAATCCGGGCCTCCACTATGACAACCAAGAATATTAGCCTCTACGAAACGAGGCGGACCCATCATATCAAATTTAATACATTCTAGAGGCAGGATTCCCTTAGTTCATTTCCGATCGAAATGGTGTTCTTCCATTGCACTTTATTTCTTGACTAGCAGTAGTGTCCGGCTTCGCCCGGTGGATTTATTTGTTTTACAGAACTGGTGCGCTCAAGGATAAGGATTGGAATAAATGAAAGTAAATTTGAAAGCATCAACGCTTATTGCAGCTGATAACCTCAGTATACTGCACCAACACCATCGCCCTGATACAGAGGCATACTATTGTCATGATGATAACTGTTTTAAGGGGCCTAAGAAATCTTTTTGCACTAATTACTCCCCGTGACTGCAATTTACAAACAGCTCGCAATTCTGCACCAGAACATTGGTAGCCTAGATGTTAGGCCCCTTAAAACAACAACTATCATCATATCATCATCAGAACATTGGTAGGGGCGACGTGATGCAGCCCGCATTACATGGCAACAATAGACTTCGGTAATATTGAAGCCGTTCTTGAGCGCTTGTTCTTCCGACTTACTGAACAAAAATCAATCTATAAGGTTACATGAGAGGTGTATCCTAATACTACATAGCCTAAACCATTCCTCTTGAATCAGGCTATTATATACAAAAAGAATTTTTCTAATCCGACTGGTAGTTTCAGAGATTAGCGCGTTTAAACACATAAACACACAAACTCACAAATTCTTCAGCTTTATTATATTAATATAGATGACTACCGTATTATTGCCGTGTGAATTTGGAATAATTGTCCTCGTGACGTTACAAATTGTACATACCTAGGCAACTTTCAAACGTGCATGTAAAGATTTCCTCTTGAATTCGTAGGCCAACTAGAACAATTTGTGAATGAATGTCTGAGGGAATGACCGTAGTAAAAGTTTGTTAAGACTCCCTGTATTGTTGTTACTGTATGTAATTTGTATAGCTTAGTTAATATCACACAGTTGCCACTTTAATTCCAGTATTTAAGTTTTCCTAGTAGGCCTATTTGAGTTTGGTAGGTTAAGAATAACACATATGAGTAATTCATGTTTTTTGGGCTAATGCCGTGTGTATTTAGTCTACATTGGACAAATAAAACAGTCCATTCCAACTCGCATCAAAGAGCATCAAAGGAACATCCGTCTAAACCAACCTGACAAATCAGCTATAGCTGAACATGCCCTGCCTTCAGGGCACGATGTATGTTTCAAGGATGCTCAGGCGCTTGCCCTTGTTAAGCACAACTGGTCTAGAATTATAAGGGAGGCAGTTGAAATTCGTAAAAATCCCAATAATTTTAACAGAGACACTGGATATCAGCTAAGTGACACTTGGCTACCAGTTATTAAGGATCTAGGGAGATAGTTCCTCTCAGTATCTCTGTTCTTCACCTATTTCAAATTGTACTTTTTTCCTCTATGGCTACAGAGCCTGGATTCGATCTCCTTTGTTCGTCACTGGAGGAGTTTCCATCTGTTTTTTCGTTGTTGTCTGTATGACGTTAAATATCGTCCAGATACACTTCCCTTTTGTTTATGTTTCCTTATATCCATCTAACCCTCCCACCTCCTCCTCCCTTTTTCTTTTGGACATCCACATTCTTCGAGGAGTCTCTATATTTCACCCCGCCCCCATTACCTTCTCCTTACTACTCTGTCAACCGTTCTACCATGGCCCATAGAGTAATTTCTGGCAGCTGCTCTCTGGTGACGAACCGAGGAATGTATCTATATTTTTTGTAATTTTTGTAATCTCATTGATATACTTTCTTTGGCCTCATTGTTTGATTCCATTGAAAAAGGAGGCAAGGTTTCTCCGAAACGTATGGTTCTAATCTAAATACACACGGCATTAGCCCAAAAAAACATGAATTATTTATATAATCCGGGCCGTGAAAGCCTTAATATACAACACATATGAGTATTCATGTAAGTTGCATTGTGTGTGGTTAAGTGTAAGAGAGGGTCTAGAGCCCTAACTTCCCCACAATAAAGGCACCAATAAATAAATAGATAAATAAGTCACCCTCACGATGGCGCAAGCTCACCAGTCCATCACTCAGACCAGAATTCTATTTCATGGTACAGTCTGGATTCAAACTCTCAATCTTTAGAACAAGAGTCTCAATGTGCAGTCACTCCTGGTCCACAGAAGGATGCAGTGCTCATTCTTACTAAAAATAAGCTTCCCTTAAGGAAACCGGGAAGTGAGAAGCGACAGAAATGTGCACCTTCCTATAATTCACAGTGGATATCACAAAGTTTTTCAGATATTTCCTTCAAACGTTCCTGAATTGTAAGCGTCACTTCTCCAATTACTCTTAGAGGGTTTTAGTTTGCTGTAGCTTGTGGTTGTTGAAAAAACAGTAGAAATTTCATAGGCTTTTTTTTAAATAATTTTTATTTACAGGTACCATTTTCTCAGAAACTGCTACAGACACATTCAAAAGATTTTACACACATATTGTTGTAACAGATCTTGAGCCTCTGTGGTTGAACAATATTATTGTGAATCATAATTTAATGCTTACATTTTCAGTAAAAGTATTAGTAGTTATCAGTCTAGTTTTCAACAACCAATAAAGATAGCATCATACCATGTTTCATCTAGATTGATCCAATAAGTTTAGAGAAAATGTTTTTTTTTGTTTGTTTTTTGTTTTGATTTAGTCTTCAGTCTTTCGACAGGTTTGATGCAGCTCTTCATGCTGACCTGCCCTTAGCTAATCGTTTCATCTCTACATAGCTATCACATCTACAACCGAGGCAATCTGTTTAAGATATTCTAACCTTGGTCTACCCCTACAGTCCTTATCCTCGACCCTTCCTTCTATGACTAAGTTTGCTAATCTTGGGTGCCTTAGTATGTGTTCTACCAACCTATCTCTTCTCTTCATTAGCAGTCGCCAGAAACATCTCTCCTCTCCCACTCGTCTTAATACCTCTTCATTCGTAACCCTCTCTACCTATCTGATCTTCATCATATTCCTATAACACCACATTTTGAAACGCTTCAATTCTCCTCTTTTCTACTGCTCCAACAGTCCAAATTTCACTTCCATAGAGCACCACGCTCCAGATAAACGCTTTCAAAAATGACTTCCTATTACCTAAATCTATATTCGATGTCAACAGATTCCTTTTCTATAGAAAAGCTTTCCTTTCCTGTACCAACCTACTTTTTATATCCTCTTTGATTCGTCCATCACTGGTTATTTTGTTTCCTAAGTAACACAAGTCACCTACTTCCTTTAGCTGAAAATTACAATTATTTCAAAAGAATATTTAAGTATTTCTATAAAAGATACTACTGTTTATTTGACAACCACAAGACATAGCAGACTCAACCCCCCTACATTTACATTTCAGGAAGGTTTTAAGGAAATATCTGATATATTTTGTGATATGCACTGTCAAATATAAGAAGCTGCACTTTTCTGTCGCTTCTCACTTCCCGGTTCCTTTAATAATAATAATATCGTATGGCCTCGGATGCCGGGTGCAAGCTTTGTTATATGACGAATTGTATTGTATATCGAATTTTGTTGTTCCTTGAAACGCTATGAAAGTCAAGGAGGTTAGATACCTAAGCGCCTTGACACTATAGCGCTTTCTAGTAGAAAAATGCGGAACTTCTTGTTGGCGGAAAATCCCGAGATTAATTGCACAATTATGAACACAGCCTACTGAATCCAAATGGGTTCTTTAATATGCCAACATCGTATGACATGCATGCCGTGATTTGTGTCGGCGTTCAAAAATCACTTACCATGGCCAGGAGCGAACTTGCAAGCTTGTGGTTGGTAGTCCGACATGGTCATCTCTCACCCACCGTGTCAAGCTGGATCCCTTAATGATAAGTCAAGATAATCGGAGATTCAATCGAGCCGACAAATATTAGCATTCACTAGCCATGAGACCACTTGCCTAGATTTCTCCAGGATGTGACGGATTACATTAAACTTCCACATTCAGCTACTTCTGATCAAACTTCCTCCCATTACCCAACTACACAACCCTCCCTTCATTGTGCGATTCCCCTCTCGGGATAAGACACAATATACTGCTCTGATTGAATCCAGTCGCCTTCAGCATAGCAAATAGCCGCTCCTCTCAGGTAAGGGAAATCGTGTCTTCAGCTCAAGAAACAGGAGTAGGAAGCAGAAGGAAAAAATAACCTACCCCATTAAGGTGACGCTAACTGAATATTTGAACGAAACACTTCAATTTCTTAACATGCTCATACCGCCCAAAATTATGAATCAATTTTTATAAAAGTTTTATCATTTTAAATGATATTGTTACGTGCCACCCCCTAGTGGCACTTTTGTTAACTGGATTACGATGGGTAGAAAGCACAACACAGGATGTTCCTTTAAAGAAATAATTAATTTTATTGCGGCCAGAAAGATGCACTACTCATCAGCAAATACAAGCAATTGGAACCTTACTCCAGTTTCCTCAAGTCTCTTGCTTATGGAGAGCTCTTGCCCTCTTTCACTTGTCAACAGTTAATCTTCTCGCTAATGAGTCTGGTGGCCTTGACAGAACTACATGCAACTCTCCCCTATGTACACAAATTACAGTTACTTACGAAAACCTGCTACACGCTGCTTCGCTGTTCACGAGCTGGGAAACAATGTCACTGGGTTTCGTAACTCGCGCGACACTTCACAATATCTCTGACGCTCAGTGAAATCACACTCACTCAAAACACAGGCAGTCCCCTGTATGCTTCTCACTTCCTCGCTGTCAAGAGAAACGGCTTCACTAGGGGTTTCGCAAGTCACCACACTTCTGTCGCTCAGGATAAACGCTCGCACTAGCTCGTAAAAACACGACACACTGCTTGACAGGTCGCTCTTATATAGCAGGCCGGTGACTCAATAAATGCTTCTAGACCCTTCCAGGGTTCACGCTTCTCGAGGTTTCCTTCACTGGTTGAGTCACGAATATTCTGGACCATCCCTTTGTCCTAGTAGTCCTGTTGCATAAGGCGTACGCAATACACTGAGGCAGGGCACAGCCCAGCCCTGGGGCAGTTGTGACTCAAGCGGCGAGCGATGACAAAAACTCACAGCCGTAACAATATTGTCGACTTCGTCGTTACGCTGGGGTCTGGCGTTACGTTACGGTGACGGGACGAAATGTACCCAGATGCACTGAGGTGTGTGACGTCATAGTACCGCTTGGTGCATGTGTTCCCCGACAATCTCTACTTCATTAGTATAAGACAAAAATCCCCGATTCTTGGATGTCACGGGTAATCTCGAGAACCACTGGATGGATTTTGATGCGGTTTTCACCATTCTGTAAGGGCTATGTCGAGGAAAGATTCTGTAGAAAATAATTATGTATGATGAAAGGAAGCCAAGCAGTAGCGATTTCAGTGAAAAAGTCGAAAACAAACTTGGCGTCCGTGCGCTTCTTAAGCTTACGCTGGGGGCAAACCGCTAAAAACATCAATATACTATGAGCGTAAGAATTGGTCAGCATGAAAAGTTCTACAAAAAAAGTGCGCGGGAGTATATCTCTATCTTCAATACATCACCCACTATAAGTGTTTTTAGACTGGATGGAAGGGGCAGGTCCCCGCGCGCTTGACCTTGGTTTGCCCTTGGTTTGCACTTGCCGTTCGCGAGTAATTTGAAACAAGATAAGGAAGATAAGTATTATGCAGATAATTTTCTAACATGTCAAGAGTCTTTGGCTTCGAGCGAAGCGAGAAGCCTCCAGCCTTTCTAGCCTTTTTCAGCATTTGTAGCATTTAAAATGGTACAAAGTCTAGTCTTTCAGACATCTGTCACTTTTTTCAACTAGTTAAGTGAAACTCCCGATATAAGATAAAATAGCTGTTACTGAAAATGCAATATCCTTCACTGTTATCAACATTACAATTTAATGATTTTTTAAAACAAAATATTAAGCAGAAGGTACATTTATGACTTAACTATTAAAGATGAAGATTTGAAATTAAATACACGCCAAACAGGGTTCATGGTTCTAGTTCTTCAAACTTATTATTTGAATAATTTTCTTTGAAAGCTTTTAAAAAACAATGTTTGATAAGCAAAGCATTTCCTGCCAAGTTACATAAATACTGCAGCTGTTATTCTAGGTAATATTGATGTACATGCACATATAAAAATACTATGAATCTTTCCGCTTCGAAGGTTCATTCGCGTTTTTTTAATCAGTAAGCCACCGTACCTAGCGTCAATTTCGTATCCAACTGAAACCGTATAATCGGCATGTTCTTTGTACATGCCCGTATGACAGTTTGATGATTTGAATTATCACTTGTCGCACACATGTTTTTGTATAGGTCTTGCTTCCATGTCGTCATAAATCTTGTAAAGTCGCTTAGGGTCATTGTAGCTTGGCATTAGACGGGGAACTGTCGACCATGTTGGCATCAGACGTTGGAAGTGTGGCCGAAAACTAAAAAAATAAGGGGCGGCTGACTCACCAGGTATAGCGTTATCAATTCGAACCTTCAAATTTTGGCTTCACACAAGTGTAGTTAGTAGAAGGTTGTTTTTCATGCCATAAATCTATGACATGGGCCCGCCGGCTTTACTTCCCCTCCAAAGGAAGGCATGCCATGGGATTTTTAACGCTCTTAAATAATCCGACGACTTCGCCGGGTTTGAACCCGCGACCTTGGGCATAGAAGCTCAGCATGCTACCAATTACGCCTCCGAAGCCGCCTGTTCCTAACAGAGCATTTGTTTAAACATTATTATCATTTGTTGACGCAAGGTGCTGGCTACATCCCACTTAAACGCTCGCTTAACTCTAGACCACATAACTACTTAAGAGTTAAAAGACTCTAAGAAGCCCAAAATATTTTGTTAAAACCTAAAAAGGGCTATTCCACCATACAGGCTAAAATCCCTTTTATAAAAGCCAGTGGAGTACGCCGAATTTTTTTCAATTATTATTCATTGAAAATGAAAATCCACAGCCTGCTTCCAGTCTCCGACCGGGTCAGGAATGGAATGAATGAAGCCCCCAACTATCGGCGAGGATATGAATTGTGCCGGCTGCCGAAGCCTGTCGCACTCCTCTGGGGCAATGATTAAATGAATGACAGATGAAATGAATGAAAGTGGAGAGTGTTGCTGGAATGCAATTTTGACAGAGAAAACCGGAGTACCCGGAGAAAAACCTGTCTGCCTCCGTTTTGTCCAGCACAGATCTCACATGGAGTGACCGGAATTTGAACCACGGACCCAGCGTTGAGAGGCCGGCGTGCTGCCGCCTAAGCCACGGAGGCTTCAATTATTATTCATTAAAATCAATAATTAAATAAACATTCTCTTTGCATGGAAACTATTTTAATTATATTTTTCAGCACAATAAAATAAATGAAAACGATCAAAATTTTAAAAAGTGTGGAAAACAGTAACTACTGTAAATATTCAAACTGTAATGATGCAGTCCATAGGTGACTGCTTGCAATATTGATATTATGTGTTAGAAAAATAAAGTTTTGCTCTCCATGATCTTACTGCCATTACTACTGACTATTGGGCTGGCTGCGTGGCTCAGTGGTAACGGTCTCGTCTGCAGTGCTCAAGGTTGCAGGATTGAATCCTGGCGCAGCCAATTGGCATTTGAGTGTGCGCAAATGCGAGGGAGCCGTGTCAGTAGATTTACTGGCACGTTAAAGATCCCCTTCGAGGCAAAATTCTGGCACCCCGTTGTCTCTAAAAGCCGCAGTAGTTAAAAGGGACGCAACACCAATAACATTATTCTTATTCTTCTTCTTCAATCGTATCGGCCAACTAAGGATCACGTTATTTCAACTGGCTTCTCTGGGCTTTGATCTTTGCCCAGTGCTCCTTCATACGTTGCCGGTGTTGCTCTTTTCATTCTTCCGTCGTGTAGTTTCTTCCTGAGGGGATTGCGTTCTTGAATATCCCCACAGGCAATTTCCATCTCTTGCAGGTTATTATTATTATTATTAGTAGTATTATTATTATTATTACTGACTCTCAAAATCTGCTTATCTAGATGACTTTATCTACATCATTGATAGGAATAAATTGCAAAAACTCCTCATGTACTGAATTATCTTTAACGAAATGGACACACAGTGACACAGATATGCATATTTAAAGTAGCTCGAAGCGACGTGAAGAAAGTTACCGATCGCACACATTAACAACAAAAAACTGACCAATGGCTAGCTCCAACGTTGAAGGAGATGTCTCGCTGTGAGTTGATTTTAGGGCATTTACCAAGTGAAGAACGTGATCACATTTGAAATACATGAGTAAAGAAGTCTCAATGGCGATAGTGCAAAATACTTACCAAGTATTGTAAATATAAGGATTCAAGTAAACAAATGTATTTGGAGGAGGTTAAACCCTAACCTTCCATCGATACCACACTGATAAAAGCCTAAAAATCCGGGGCCTACCTTCTTCTGGCTACATGTCTCGCGATGTGAAGATATGATTGCTGAACTATACGCAAACAGACCGATAAGCCGAAAGATTCATTTTTTTGGAGGGGGGGTTAGATTTCTTAATCACCCACGTATCACAGGCTTACGTTGCAATCAAAAAATTTTGTTTTGCCCACCATTACTGTGTTAGTTTTCGTAATACCAGAATTGTACAACCATTCCTATTTTTATTAGCCTACTTTTCACATTTTGCAAAAATGAGGAAAAAGTAGACTTATGAGATCGGGCAAATGTGTGTCTGTCTGTCTGTCTGTCTGTCTGTCTGTCTGTCTGTCCTTCTGTCTGTCTGTCTGGCTGTGTGTGTGTCCCCCCCTATCAACTCCTAAACGGCTGCAGCAATCGAAACAAAATTTGGTAGGAGTAAAGATCTATACCTGAATATCTCACGGCCATATTTGAAAATGATGTCAGTGCTACCAACTGCTAAAAAATCACAATTGAAATTTAAGCTCCATGTTGGATATCTTGGAAAGTATGAATGGGAGCTATTTCAAAATTGGCACACGTACAGATCATAATATTTCAGTTTAATTTCCAGGAGGCCAAACATGGCAGTGTTGCCAAAATGATTATAAGCCTCCTGATAGTTCCAATTTTTAAATGCATATAACTTCTACACTATCAAGCGGAATTCAACCAAATTTCGTATGTTGTATGTGTACATAACCAGATATGACTGAGCGTATTCTTAAGACCTACCAGGGCTGCCAACTGTTAATAAATGCTCCTAATTTATTTTATCCAAATACCAATATATCAGAAAGTATGCAAGCCAACATCTTTAAACTATGCACACGTATAGTACCTGACATTCTATATTAATTTGGAGTAACTTATATACGTCAGTGCTACCAACATGATTCTAAGCCTACTGACAGGTCCAAATTTAAATACATGTACCTTCCATACTATCATTTGGATTTCAACCAAATTTCGTATGTGCTATGTGTACCATAACAGATATGACTATGCGTATTCTAAGGAGCAACCAGGGCTGCCAACTGTTAATATGTGCTGTCCCTATTTTTGTTACCCTAATATCAATATATCAGAAAGTATGCAAGCCAATAGCTCTAAACATTGCACACGTATAGTACCTGGCATTCTAGACGAATTTGGAGTAACTAATATACGTCAGTGCTGCCATCATGATTCTAAGCCTGCTGATAGGTCCAATTTTAAAATGCATGTCACTTCTATACTAACTAATGGATTTCATTCAAAATTGGCACAACAATAGATCATATTATTTCAGATTATTTCTGACCAATACATGCATGACATTGTTGCCAACATGATTTTACGCGCGCTGTTAGATCCAATGTTTAACTGCATGTAACGTCCATGCTATCCAGTGGACTTCAACCAAATTTTGTATTTAGTACCGTAAGAGACGGAACTCAGAATATATTCAGTCATCAGGGCTGCCAACTGTAGTGCTCTATTAGGATACATTATGCCAGGTATACAGTATTTCGAACTAATTGGAAATTTCGATATTAGCAACTTAATTTCGTCATTATTCTAGATAGGTTCATATTCTGTAGAATAATCATTGGCATGAAAAGTAGGCTGTGTAGTTCTTCACGGAACTTCTTGTTTTATTTATTATTATGTTTTCTTTATTTTTAATTTGATATTCATTTTAATCACCGGTATTTTTATTTCATTTAATTATTTTTAATTTATATTCAATATTACTTTTATTTTGTCATTGTATTTTGAATCTTAATATTTTTATTTTATACTTTTTATTTTTGAATGTCATTGTTTATATTTCATTTTATATGTAATTTTTGTATTGTATATTGGATATATTACATTTATATTTTTAATTTTTATATTTTATAAATTTATTTAATTATATATATTTTTATTTTAAATTTAAATTTTCTTTTAGATTTTATTTTCTTATTTCTTGATTCCTTTATTTCTTCAAAAGCTTCTGGATACAGTCAAATTAAAAAAGGCCCGTAAAACAAAGCATTGTGCTTATTTTCCTTCGTAAACAGAAAAGCCTTTTTTAGGAGAGATTCGTGGAACGTTGCAAGAAACGACAGATCCCACCAATATTCATCGTGACTGCGATCCTGGCTCCGAATTTGCATTTGAATATTACCGGAGGGGTTATCTGAGGAAGGCAAGCTGCCTTTGCCACTGGTGTTGGCATTTCCATAATGAACTAACTTCTTAATTGTCTTCTCCAGGGACAAGTTCTATACAGTGGGGTAATTTTCATTGATTGACGCTGCCCTCAGCGTGCGCCGTCAAAGAAAGTATTTTTGCTGCACTCAAAGACAGAACATAGATCCTAATTATAATTAAACTAGCGAACCCGTGCGAGAAATCTTGCATGTTCATGTTTATAATGAGACACTTAAGGAGAAAGGTTGTTATGTTTTTATTTCAACCAAACGATCTAGAACACTATTTTAGCCTACTTTCGATTTTTGCAAAAAATGAAAGTAGACTTATGAGATCAACACAGGGCGAAAAAAGTGTGTCTGGCTGTGTGTGTGTATGTGTGTGTGTGAGTCTGTGTGTGTGTCTGTGTGTGTGTGTGTGTGTGTGTGTGTGTGTGTGTGTGTGTGTGTGTGTGTGAGTGTGTGTACTCTGAAAGTCTGTCCCCCCCCCCCTATCAATTCGAACACGGTGAATGCGAATTGAACGAAATTTGGTACAAAGGTAGCACTAGCAAAGGACACCTCAGTGTCATGTTTTATATCGCCGCCATCTTGACGGAAACGTAATGGCGGCCACACAAATGTTCAAAGCTTAAATCAAATTACGACTAACCTAATCATCCGATCTCTACCAAATTTTGCAACAACATACCTTTATGGGGGGGAGCATCCTTTGACCACACTAATAAGTCATCAGCGTAATAGTTTGCGGATGGCGGCCATCTTTGTGTGAAAATCGATTCCCCCTATTAATTCGAACACGGTGCAACCGAATGGAACGAAATTTGGTACAGAGGTAGTACTAACAAAAGTCACCTCAGTGTCATGTTTTATATCGCCGCCATCTTGACGGAAACGTAATGGCGGCCACACAAATGTTCAAAGCTTAAATCAAATTACGATTAACCTAATCATCCGATCTCTACCAAATTTTGCAACAACATACCTTTATAGAGGAAGCATCCTTTGACCAAATAACTAGGTCATTAGCCTAATAGTTTGCGGATGGCGGCCATCTTCGTGTGAAAATCAATTCCCCCTATTAATTCAAACACGGTGAAACCAAATGGAACGAAATTTGGTACAGAGGTAGCACTAGCAAAGGGCACCTCAGTGTCATGTTTTATATCGCCGCCATCTTGACAGAAACGTAATGGCGGCCACACGAATGTTCAAAGCTTAAATCAAATTACGATTAACCTAATCATCCGATCTCTACCAAATTTTGCAACTACATACCTTTATGGAGGGAGCATCCTTTGACCAATCTAATAGGTTATTAGCCTAATAGTTTGCGGGTGGCGGCCATCTTTATGTCAAAATTGATTCCCCCTATTAATTCGAACACGGTGGAACCGAATGGAACGAAATTTGGTACAGAGGTAGCACTAGCAAAGGGCACCTCAGTGTCATGTTTTATATCGCCACCATCTTGACTGAAACGTAATGGCGGCCACACGAATGTTCAAAGCTTAAATCAAATTACGATTAACCTAATCATCCGATCTCTACCAAATTTTGCAACTACATACCTTTATGGAGGGAGCATCCTTTGACCAATCTAATAGGTCATTCACCTAATAGTTTGCGGATGGCGGCCATCTTTGTGTCAAAATCGATTCTCCCTATTAATTCAAACACGGTGAAACCGAATGGAACGAAATTTGGTACAGAGATAGCACTAGCAAAGGGCATCTCAGTATCATGATTTATATCGCCGCCATATTGACAGAAACGTAATGGCGGCCACACAAATGTTCAAAGCTTAAATCAAATTACGATTAGCCTAATCATCCGATCTCTAGCAAATTTAGCAACAACATACCTTTATGGAGGGAGCATCCTTTGACCAAACTAATAGGTCATCAGCCTAATATTTTGCGGATGGCGGCCATCTTTGTGTGAAAATCGATTCCCCTTATCAATTCGAACACGGTGAAACCGAATGGAACGAAATTTGGTACAGAGGTAGCACTAGCAAAGGGCACCTCATATTCATGTTTAATATCCCTATAGCACGTTGTATTTCAACAAGCTACTACAACCAACATTCAATCATACTCCTTGAAAAGGACAAAGAGTTATAACAATACCCATGCATTTAGGAGAAAGTAGGCTATATGTTCTTTACTGAACATCTTGTTTTTACATTTCAGTTAGAATTCCAAGCTCTACGTTCCCTAACTTAAGAAGGCAATCACTGAAAATTGGATCATCATAACACTCACCGGTTATTCGATATTTATGAAATTATACGATTTGAGTACTCATTCCTTTAAATTACTGTTTCTGAAATCCATGCAAAATGATAAAGGAAAGACCTCAGAATGTTAAAATGACATGAAACAGGCGTCAGAGCGGCCAAAATGTGAAGTGGACAGCAATTATGGAGCGTATCTTCCTGCAGTATCTGCAAATCGCACACTTCGTACAGTTTTTTAAAAGTCATTTTTTTAAGAAATTATAGATATTTATGAAATTAGAGTGCAATGCGTCACTGGTAATGTAATGTATATTCTCTTTCATTTGAATGCTTATTTGTCACGATCGGTCGCTTGTGAGCGCCGCAGGAGGGATCTATACTACTAAAATAATATATATGATCTGTGGCGTGGTGATGGTGGGGGTGGTCACAGTGAGGTACATCTAGGTCATCTGCCGCTAATAATACGGGTGGAGGCTGGCTGCGTGGCGCAGCGGTAACGTCCTCGCCTCCTGTTCCCAAGGTGGCAGGATCAAATTCTGGTGCAGTCAGTTGTCACTTGAAGGAGCCGTGTCAGTAGATTTACTGGCACGTTAAAGATCCCCTTCTGGACAAACTTCTGGCACCCCGGTGTGTCTAAAAGCCGCAGTAGTTAAAAGGGATGTAAAACCAATAACATTATTACTATTGGTATATTGGCTTTCACGAACAAGGAATTAAAATTCAGCATTTTTCTAGGTTTGTGCCGTGTCTTGTGTGGGGTTTCGCCTAGGAACACCAAGCTGGCTCATCAGCGGGCTCTTGGTGTCCGTGCCTGGACCCCCACAGGAGTAGCGAACTGTGCACTACCTCTCCTCTTATGAAGTGCACCTACGAGAGCTAAGAGCTCAAGCAGCCTTCACCTCCCTATAAAGAAACCCCACACAAGACACGGCATAAACCTAGAAAAAATACTGAGTTTTAATTATTACTATTATTAGACTATTATATATATAATTCGTTGAGGCCATCTAGGACCACGTTAAGTCTTGCAACACTTGGCAATTTGTTTCGCCTTCCTCTGAGCCCAGAATTCCCTCATTCTCTGTGAGTGGGCCATCCTGCGCTCCACTGTCCAGGTGGTACCTTGTCTTCTTTTCGGGTTCGATGTCTCGTCTCGGGTTAGCCCATTAGTCAGTATCTTTTTGCGGAAGAGATCTCTATTGAAGGCGTCGTCGGGTTTTAGATGCAGTATTTTGAGGTCGTCTTTGGTATTCATAAACCAGGGCATTGTGGTTTTGGGTTTGGAGTCAAAGAAATGAAAAATCTGTTTAGTCAGCCTGTTTCCGTCCATTCGTTTGAGATGACCGTAATACCGTGTCCGCCTTTTACGGATCGATTCTGAAACGAGCTCTATTTCACTGTAGACTCCTTTGTTGGATTTTTTTATAGTGGATGCCATTCCTGTAATTTGATCCCATTATACCTCTGACGGTTTTGCGCTCTTTTTTCTCCAGTTCTTCAAGGAGTCCTTTATTAGCATTTAGGGATAGGGTTTCGGCTGCATACATAACTACTGGTTTCAGAAGAGTTTCATAATGACGTAGTTTAGTATTTTTGGACAGGATTTTTTTGTTGTATATTGAACGCGATGTTTGATAGGCTATTTCGAGTTTGCGTACTCGTTCCTTGAGTGCTTCTTTGTCCAGTTCACTTTTCATGATGATCTCTCCCAAGTACTTAAATTTTTCCACTCTGTTGATCTTCCCGTATTTTGTCTGCAGTTTTGCTGGGGCGTCTTTGATGTTAGTCATTACTTCTGTTTTTTCGAATGAATAATTAGACTATTATTATTATTATTATTATTATTATTATTATTATTATTATTATTATTATTATTATTATTATTATTATTATTATTATTATTATTATTATTATTATTATTATTATTATTATTATTATTATTATTATTATTATTATTATGTGGTCGATAACTAGAAATAGGTCCTTCCAACACAAAACACTAAAACACCAAATTCGGAGTTGTTGATCGAGATGGCATTGACTTATCACGTATTGCTAAACACTACTGGTATAACCACTGGAAAAGGAAGGAAATATTGAAGAAATATACACAAGGACTAGAGCTTGGTTGGAAGGTAACTTAAATCTATTAAAACTTTACTAGATACAATATAAATACCATCTCTATATAGTCTATATAAAAATGAAAGTTTGTCTGTTTTTTCTGAATTTCCACGGAAATTTGCGATATTTGCGCGTTTCAGGCTGTTTTATGACGGATGCGCGCAAAAATAAAAATTTTGTCTGTCTGTCTGTCTGTCTGTCTGTCTGTCTGTCTGTGGACAACTTCTACGAGTCCTTATAACTTGAGAACGGCTGGGAGGATCAACGTAAAATTTGATACATATATCCATCAGAGGCACCACACTAATCATATCATCATCATCTTCTCCGTACCTCTCATAAAAGGGACCCTACCCCCTTAAAATACATGCTGAAATAGGCGTAGAAGGGTGAAACAAAGCTCATTTTCAGCCCCTCAATGTGAGAAACGAAACTCGGGGGCCCTAAAAGGACCCCGAAAACCACATTTTAAGGCCCTAAAACCAAAATTTTTTGAGATATTCCCAAAAAACTAATTTCACTTAATAAATTAATGAAGGAATGGATGCCGGTAACAATGGCAACATAATCTCAGAGGTCCATCTATTTCTGTAAGACGCAATACAATTCCATTTATTACATTACTGTGAAGGTTTGCAAACGGCAATAAGGTTATAACGGATCCAAATTAAGCTGAAATATTCATCAATACATATAATGCGCTTAAGGGGTCAAGGGGTAATCTAGAATTTTTTAACGCGATTTACACGTGCTTGTATGGTCCGGAAGGTCTATTATATCCCTATCCCTATTTTGTTATATTATCATTATTATTATTATTTGTATTATTCTTTTAATTATTATCATTATTATGGCGTACAACGAAGAGACAAAGCTCATTTTCAAACCCTTGGGGTCAGAAACAAAACTCGGGGCCCCTCAAGAGCCGTAAAGGGTCCCCGAAAACTATATTTTAAGGCTCTAAACCCAACAGTTTCTTAGATATTCCCAGAAAACTAATTTCATTTAATAAACTAAAGAAGGAATGCAAGGCACTAACCATGACAACAGTATCTCAAGAGGTGGCATCCAACTTTCCATCTATTTCTGGAATAAGTAATGCCACTCCATTTATTACATTTCTGTGAAAGGTTGCAAATGGAGTACCCTAGATTTTTTTCACACGACTCACACGTGCGATATGTCGTACAGAAGGTCTATTATATCTCCAAACATCAACATTATTTTCAAAAATTCTGAATAGAAATAGTAGACTGTTTTTTGCTAATTTTAGGAATTTGGGCCATTGGAGGCTAAAACATTGAATTTTCATGCACCACAAGCCTTTATAATTTATAAAAGGGGTCTTCCTGTAGTTGGGCACTTGACACAACGGTTAGGGTCAGTTCGTATGTGACGTGTATAGCGATTCTTCTACGAAGTTTTCAATTTTATTTTCACGCCAGGAAGAACACGTTAGGTAAATTTAGTTTGAGAGCACATTTTAACTAATAATTTTTCTTTGCCAACAAACAGGTTCCAAGCCCCTAAACATTGCAACAGTAGCTCAATTGATAACATCTGGGTATTAATACCGAAGACCGTTCGAAGAATGGGTACTTCTGCTAGTGTACAATATAGAAGAAATCACATATATTACAAACGGCATCATCGATTGAGAACGGCGCCATTTTGCGTTGGAGAACTCCATAGAGTAGAAAGAGTGGAAGTGTCACTTAGCGACCTACGTCGTGTGAGGTTCCGAGTTTAGCCGCGAGGTTAAGACGTACTCGGAAGGGCTTACCGTGATAGGGTATTGTATTTTTGAACTAGTAAAAATGGCGAATGTCAGGAAAAACACTATTAAATGCGCTTTTGAAGAAAGAAACAACAGACCGACACCACTTGAAATACATAGGTGGATAGCAAACGACCTGAAGCTTAATAGAGATCAAGTACTAGCGATTCAACTAAACAACGGGGGAGGATACACTGTACATTAAATTAGTGTCCACCTTACTTTATGAAAACATATTATCTCGACATGAAGGTGTGAAATCCTTCCGGCTAACTAGCGGTAACGCCACGAAGATAACTATCACTGCTGCAGACTCTTTGACAAAACGTGTACGTGTGTTTAATCTACCTCCCGAAGTCAACAACGAAAGGCTCTCTCGCGTGCTTTCTACGTACGGAGTTGTCAAGGACATACGGAACGAGTGCTGGAATGAAGCATATGAATTTTTTGCTGTAAGTAATGGCATACGTATCGTAACAATTGAACTTAAATACCCCATACCATCATATTTGACGGTCAATGATTATAAAGTTGTGTTGACATATGAAGGACAAGCTAAGTACCTCCCACTTACAAGTAGACTGTCCGAACAGAAGGAATCGTCCAGTACTTCATGTCAGACAACAAACATACAGCACGGTGCTGGGTAAGTCTGATGGGAGTAGTACGCTAAGCAACACTACGGACATGGAAACTGCAGTACTTTCCCCTGAATATCCAACCATATCAGAGGCCCTTCATAACAGGCCCCATTCCACAAACACAGATAGTATTGCGGAAGTATCTCACCCATCAAATAACGTAGTTGAAACATCCCTGATTACTTTACATAGTAATGAAGAGGGAACTATGACGTCACGATCGGACAGAACGGGAAAGGGACACACCAGTCATCCAACAAAGCAGTCTGTGCAGCAGCCAGATACTATTGACGGACCTGTCACTACTGACGTACCCAAAACCCAATTTACGTGGTCGGAAGACATGGAATTTCAGGATGTCATACAAGAAGAACGAGAACACACACAAGTAATAGGCTTCCCAACAGTCTCAGTTCATTCGAAGCACCCTCCAGCTAACGATACCGTTCGCTCCCAATTACTTCACGTGCAAAGCACTGACATAGTTCAGGAAACCCTATCTACTACATCGGGGGCAGAGTTCACTTCCACATCTGATGCTGCAATCAGAGTAAGTACACACATCAAAAAAAGTTTTGCATCACCTCGGTTCCCAGATCTCCGGCATATAGACGTTGACTGTGTATATTGTATCCAAGATACAGTCCCTTTGACTGTTCATAGATGTCACTAAAACTGCTCAAAGATGTAAACAACCATGCATGAGCAGGGCCTATTAGACGGAGGGGGTACGACAGCCGATCAGTTCCAGTCATTCCACCAGGACGAAGGTACGCTGCTCATGTTGTCTGTAGTTCTACCATGCCTAGAAGGTCAATACCGCAGTTCGATCGCGTCCGCATTGTTACTTTGTGTCAAGAAGGGCTCTCAACAAGGGAAGTTTCCAGGCGTCTCAGAGTGAACCAAAGCGATGTTGTTCGGACATGGAGGAGGTACAGAGATACAGGAACTGTCGATGACAGGCCTCGCTCAGGCCGCCCAAGGGCTACTACTGTAGTGGATGACCGCTACTTACGGATTGCCGCTCGGAGGAACCCTGACAGCAATGCCACCATGTTGAATAATGCGTTTCGTTCAGCCACAGGACGTCGTGTTTCAACTCAAACTGTGCGCAATAGGCTGCATGATGCGCAACTTCACTCCCGACGTCCATGGCGAGGTCCAGCTTTGCAACCCCGACACCATGCAGCGCGGTACAGATGGGCCCAACAACATGCTGAATGGACCCCACGGAATTGGCATCACGTTCTCTTCACCGATGAGTGTCGCATATGCCTTCAACCAGACAATCGTCGGAGACGTGTTTGGAGGCACCCTGGTCAGGCTGAACGTCTTAGACACACTGTCCAGCGAGTGCAGCAAGGTGGTGGTTCCCTGATGTTTTGGGGTGGCATTATGTGGGGCCGACGTACGCCACTGGTGGTCATGGAAGGCTCCGAAACGGCTTTACGATACCTGAATGACATCCTCCGACCCATAGTGCAACCATATCGGCAGAATATTGGAGAGGCATTTGTCTTCATGGACGACAATTCTCGACCTCATCGTGCACATCTTGTGAATGCGTTCCTTCAAGATAACGACATCGCTCGACTACAGTGGCCAGCATGTTCGCCAGACATGAACCCTATCGAACATGCCTGGGATATGTTGAAAAGGGCTGTTTATGGACGTCTTGACCCACCAACCACTCTGAGAGATTTACGCCGAATTGTCGTTGAGGAGTGGGACAATTTGGACCAACAGTGTCTTGATGAACTTGTGGATAGTATGCCACGGCGAATACAGGCATGCATCAATGCAAGAGGACGTGCTACTGGGTATTAGAGGTAGTGGTGTGTACTGCAATCTGGACCACAAATGCTGAAAGTCTAGCTGTATGATGGTACAACATGCAATGTGTGGGTCTCATGAGCAATAAAACGAGCTGAAATGTTGTTTGTGTTGATCTCTATTCCCTTTGTATTTAA
Source organism: Meconema thalassinum (assembly GCA_946902985.2). Taxonomy (NCBI): domain Eukaryota; kingdom Metazoa; phylum Arthropoda; class Insecta; order Orthoptera; family Tettigoniidae; genus Meconema; species Meconema thalassinum. Next base: position 151,796,643 of record OX336396.1, read on the forward strand.
CGGTTCCGGAACTCTTGGAACCGAGGTGATGCAAAACGTTTTTTGATGTGTGTAAAAAGAAAGTCACGGACGTCAGTGGAAGTGCCCTACCTCCACAAACAGGAGCAAAACCCAAGATCACAGGTAAAGCCAACATTAAGGACACCCATAATCTTCCCATAAAAACTGTCAACAAAAACACTGCGAGGGAAGAAGATAAATTATATAACACACAAACACGAAGTGTATCACGTAGTCGCCGTAAATCACCGGAAGTGCACACCAGTAAAACATCACTCCAATGATCCCCTAATATAATTGCTCATCGTCAGTTAAATGCACTCAAACATACTGATGCACGTCACCTTCATTCTTTTGTTCTTTGCATATGAGTGTCTTGCGTTGTTTTGCCACTTTAAATATCAATGGCATCATAAGTTTAACGACACGTTTTCTACTTCAGGATTTTCTCAGGACTTATGATATTGACATTTTATTGCTTCAGGAAGTAAATGATCCAAACTTGGACTGGTTGAGTGGGTACGAATACATAGCAAATGTTGGCCCATCTCTCCGAGGCACAGCTGTCATTTACAGATCAGGGTTAATTGTTTCGGAAGTGGAATTACATCCGAGTGGCAGAATAATTGCTCTGCAATGTGATGACACATTAATTGTTAATGTCTACGCCCCTTCTGGATCACAAGGTCGTCTGGCAAGAGAACATTTATTTGAAGATGACATCAGATACTTTCTCCAGGGCCCGATCAATAATATCATTTTAGCAGGCGATTTTAACTGTGTTTTAAACCCTCGAGATCAAACCGGCGCTTTCAACAACTGCCGCAGCCTCAAAAGTCTCGTAGACGGATTTAACCTCCATGATGTGTGGGAACTTAAACATGGAACAGACATCCAATTTACTTTCTATCGTGCCGGATCAGCGTCTAGAATAGACAGGGCTATAGCACGAGAAATGCGAGATAGCCTGCATAGTTCCACAGTAGTGCCAGTTTCTTTCAGTGACCATCACGCACTGTACTTTAAGTATTTAACTACGTCACGACCACCTATATATGGACACGGTTATTGGAAACTAAACGCATCCCTCCTTCACGACCAAGATATGTGAAACAAATTTGAAACCCTTTGGATGAAGCTGCGCAGTAAAAGGTCGCAATATTCATATCATATCACTTGGTGGATCGAGGTTGTAAAACCTGCCATAAAAAAGTTTTTCCAGCAAATTTCAAAACAGCGTTCCTGGGAGAGGAGAAGTACTTTAAACTTTTATTATGATGTATTATATGAACTTCAGCAAAAGCAAGCAAATGGCGACGATGTCCTTGGTGAAATGAAAGAAGTTAAGCATTCAATTTTAAATATTCAGGAAAATTATTTAAAGGGTGCATGTATTCGAGCAAAGATTCCCTCAGTCATAGAAGAAGAACGTTCATCACTGTTCCACATCTTAACAGAAAGGCGTAAAGGGCAGCGAAAGACCATTACTAAACTTCGGGACGAGGATGGCTGCACTCAGTCGAACATGGATGATATCCTTCAAGTTGGTGCAAAGTATTTCACAACATTTTTCGCCGACGTCCAACTAAATAGCGAGCAAACCGATGGGACCTTACCACAAAACCTACCCAGACTGACCGCAGAGGATGGATCGATGCTGGTAAGTGATATTACCTCGGCGGAGATTTTCACAGCACTAAGCCAAACTCAACGTCACCGCTCTCCTGGACCTGATGGAATACCATATGAAGTCTATCAATTAATGTGGAATATACTAGGAGAAGATCTTCTTCAAATTTACCAGGAGATTATGAGAAACCCACACATCATAACTGAAGAATTAACTGCAGGAATTATTATTTTAATTCCGAAGATCAGAAGATCACTTGGAATGGAGGATTTCAGACCTATCACACTTCTCAATACAGATTACAAAATCTTTACAAAAATCATAGCATCCCGAATCAAACCGCAACTGCTACAAATTATAGGGCAGTGGCAATCCTGTGCGACTCCAGGAAACAATATCATCTCGAACTTGTTGGTGTTAAGCAATATTATTATTCTACATGAGAAAACTTCTTCTAATCTTCCCCCTACGACACTAGTCAGTCTTGATTTTCAAAAGGCCTTTGCTAGAATAAAACATTCATATCTATGGTCTACAATGCAAACCTTCGGGTTTCCTATCGGGTTGATTAAATGCATTACAGGACTGTACAGAACAGCACAATCTAGAGTAATCATTAATGGACATCTCACATCGAAAATACCCATCCGTAAATCTGTTCGTCAAGGATGCCCACTTTCTGATCCTGTTCATCATAGCACTGGAACCCTTCCTCTGGAGGATAAACCAGAATGTAACAGGTCTGACGATCAATGAGAAAAAAGTGGTAGTAAGAGCATATGCCGATGATGTATGCATTGTTCTCACAGAGGAAAACGACGAAGACCGTATGCTGACTATCATAAACGAGTTTCAGCAAACATCTGGATCCCAAGTCAATCCATCAAAGTCTGGAATGATGTTGCTTGGGCAACATCCGTTACCCACACCTACTCGATCTTTCCCTGTCGTGCAAAAGCTGAAGATTTTGGGAATTATTTTCCAGAACAAATTTAAAGATATGATACGTGAAAACTGGGCGATGGTAATCAATAAAGTGAGGCATACCTTATTCCAGCAACATACCAGGTCCCTCAATCTCATACAGAAAGTATGGCACATTAATGTGTTTGCTTTATCCAAGATATGGTATCTCGCACAATTCTTACCTGCAACGAAACAAATTAGCCAACGTTTAGAATTGTGTATCGGTCACTACCTCTGGAGAGGATCGCTGTACAGAGTCGCCCGTGATCAATTATACTTGCCAAATCTCCAAGGAGGCCTCAATCTAACCTGTGTCGATATGAAATGTAAAGCCCTCTTAGGACGCACCATCCTCCGATCAATGTCAGGAACGCGGAGTCAAACAGAATTGACTTTTCTTCACCCACCAGCACTTATGACGATAAATGGGCAATATAGACACATACACCCGGCTTTTCGTGCCGTTATCAATGTAATAGACAGTTTACCTCAGGAAAGGAAAATTCAGGGGAATTTAATTCAACGAAGAATCTATACACATATTTGCTGAAGGGGCAACAGAAGCCGCTATCAAAAGAACATAAATTCACCCAAAGACATTGGAGAACGATTTGGTTGAACGCCTCAAATAAATACATACCAACACAGTGGAGATCCACACTCTACTCTGTGATCAACGACATTGTGCCTACAGCGAGTAAACGCATACGTCACAATATGGCTGAGGATGCTCATTGTAGACGATGTGGAGATGTCGACACATTAGTGCATCGAGTAACATCCTGCCAAGGGGCTCGAACAGTTTGGACTTGGACGACTGCTATACTGCGGAGAATACATCCGGGGATAGACCACCTACCAGCGGAGCGCATAATGGTTTGCGATTTTGAACTTACTGGGAAACCAAAACAAAACGCTGTAACCTGGTTTATAGCGGCAGCAGTGGACTGGAACATAACAGCTCACGAAAGAGGTGGGAGCTCCTTAAGGGATTTTGTAAGTTCCATCAGAAGAATACGCTGGACAATGGTTAAAAGCAAAAGTGTACCGAAGTTTTCAACGCATCTGTTTCAGTTTTGATTGTCGGATGAGACGGCCAAATTTTGAAACAGTACTGAGGGGATGTTTCGTTACAAACACTGAAAACTGCCTCTCAAAAACCAACAAAACTCGGAAAGATTTGACCCAGTTCTATAAAGATGTTAGATGCAAAGATATACAAAACAATACCAAATGATTTATTTCGTACATGATGCACGCTTTTAACGTGATGGACGACGACGGAAATGTAAACATAGAACAGCTGAAGAAGAAAGCTCGTTTCGATCTACAGTGACGTCATCAGGGCGGACTTCATAAATGAGCTCAATGATATGGCTAAGAAGAGCAACGAAGGGTCTGGTCCTTGTGAGAGAGCATTCCTATTTATAATTTCACGTTATAAGACACAAATGGGGAATATGGATATGCAAGAAATGATTACAACGGTTCAGAACATGAGAGGAGAACTTCTGGTGAACTCTTTAAGTGAACTTTTCATGAAAAGTGACTAATATTTTATTTCATTCAGAGATGTAAAACTAATGATACATACTGTAGGTCAATTGTTTACCAATAAATAAGAATTCTGAAAAAAAAAAGGCCTTAAAACAACAATTATCATCATAATTCAGTCATTCGTTTCATATAGGCCATCTATGGACCGAGTCACTCCAAATGTCTCCTACTGGCTTTGATGTTTGCCCAGTACACCCGCATTCGTTCTCGGTGGACTTCCTTCCTTTCCTGGGTCCAAATCTTTCCCGTTTTGAGCTTCGGTTTTTCTTAGAAACCTTTGCAAGCTTGAAGTTTTCTTTTAAGTGGGGCGCGCTCCTGAATGTCAGTTGGTGTAATCCCCACTTCTTTCAGATCGTTATCCAGTTCAAAGAACCAGGCCCATTTTGTTTTCCTCTCCTGTTCCGGTTGGTCAGTCTCGCTGGGCTCATTCGTTTCACATGTCCATAAAATGTTGTCCTTCTCTTCCGGATGACGTCACTTATCTTCTCCACATGAGTATATAGTTCATGGTTATGCCGGCTTCTGTATTCCCCATTGTCTTTGATGGGACCCAATATCTTTCTCAAAATTTTCCTTTCTTTGGCCTCCAGTTTTTCGACCAAGCCTTTTTTGTTCATCGTAAGGCATTCAGAAGCATACAAGACCTCCGGACGGATGACACAGCTGTAATGTTTTAGTTTTGCGTTGAAGGATATTGACCTTTTCTTATAGATGCCCTTAGTTAAATGGTAGGCCCTTTCCATTTTGCTCATGCGCGATGTGAATGCTTCTTTCTTTGCTACATTAGGTGTAATAATTTCTCCCAGGTACTTAAAATTTGAAAATCGCTTAATATGTCCTTGTTCCACAGCAAGGTGTTTGGGCGCATGTTCGATATTAGTTACGAACACTATCTTCTCAAAGGAGATCTGGAGTCCTGCCTTCGCTGCTTGTGCACTAAGCTGATTAATCTGTTCCGTGGCTGTCTCTAATTAATCAGAAATGATTGCAAGATCATCGGCAAAGGCTAGACAGACAATTGTGATGTTCCGGCAACCGTATCCCAGTCTGACTCCGCTTGCAACTCCTTGTTTATTCAGTTATTTACGCCACTCACGGATAACCTTATCGAGGACACAGTTGAAGAGTAATGGTGAGAGACCATCTCCTTGCCTTACTCCTGTCTTGATTTCAAAGGTGTCTGATATCTCGTCCCTAAATTTCACCTTCGAGGTGGTGTTGGTCAGATATTGTAGGATGATCGCTCAGGTTTTGTTGTCCTGGCCAACTTCTTTTAGGATTCGGATCAGGGTGTTCCGATCAATAGAACCATAGGCCTTCTTAAAGTCTACGAAGGTCACCACAAATTTCTTATTCCTGGTCTCCAAATAGTAGAGGGTAGATTTGAGGTTTATAATCTGTTCGACGCAGGGCCGGATTTAGAGTTTATGAGCTCCTAGGCCCGTGGGGTTTTGCCCCCCTCCACCCTCTTCATACCATCGTGAAGGAGGGGGAATTTAGACCTCAGAAAGGTCTTTGTGAAGGTAATTTTTATTTTATTCTAATGTATCGTGAAGTAAAATCAATTAAATAAATTAATATAATGGGAGAATCAAACTGTAATCAAACCTGAAGCTCTCTATGCTTCAGAGACACTCAATCTCCAACACAAAACACTAAAACACCAAATAGAAGTGAAAGAACGTAACATAATGAGAAAAATACTTGGACCGAGAACAAAGGATGGTGTACATTATCCAAAGCCTAATACAGAAATATACAAAAAAGTTTCCAAAATCACAGACACAATGCGAATGCGAAGAATCCAATTTATGGGACACATAGAAAGAATGGACCCGAACAGACTGACACACAAAATACATACTTTCTTAAAGAACAAGGCTACTAGACCGAATTGGTATAAATTTACAGGGAGAGACTTAAAGGAATTATGATCACCAAACTTACATGACCGGAAGGAAATCAGGAAAATCACTTAGACGCGGGGTTTCGAGGAGGAAGAGAAGAAGACTACACAACATCGATGGTCAGAGCAGCGGAAACAGACCCACTCGTTGCAAATGAAGGAACACTGGGCCAACAGGAAGGCTAGAAAGTGTTGATTTCGCGTGGTCCTAAGCGACCCATTCACGAAGAAGAAGATGATGAAGAAGAAGAAGAAGAAGAGAAGAAGAATGGGAGAATCAAAAAGGGTTTCAAATGTAAACATCCGTCAACAAGAACTGGCTCTAGATCTTCGGGGTACAATCTCAATAGTTCTCCTGCTTGTTTGGTGATTTCTGAGGCTTCTAGTGTATAGTTGAGTGTATTTCTTTCCACGTCTCATGAGTTCGGAGTGTAAGCTACGTTATGTATTATGGCATTGGAAGTGTTCACGAAAGTTATCAGAACCTGTGAATTCATCATCACTGCTTTGTCCACTATAATCATCAAACTTGGTAGATATTTTCCTTTTGCGTCGGTTGTCTGCTATATACTCCTTCCTGCCACATTTGTCTCTTACTGCTTTGTCTAGGCTAACGAAGGTTTCTCTTACTTCTTGAAGAAAACCACAAAGAGATTCATAGTAAGTAACAACTAATAATCTTCCCTAACTCTGTAGTTTCATACTGCAGTTTACACCTTGTTAAACCTTTCCAATATGGTACTCCATCAAATTGATGTGAATGTTGTCTCCATGGAGTTCAACAACTTTTCTCTCAAAGTATTGGCTTCATTCCTTGTTGAAGGAATCATGGCACGTCTCGTGGTTGTGAGTGAGGGAGTGTAGTAGACGCCAGTGAGCGGGTGACTTGTAAACAATGACATCGCGCATGCGCTGCGGCTCGACCTAGCCACAGCCAGCAGAGACACACTGACAGCCAAGCGTAAGATTCGCCCGACCAGCGTCACCTACGAGGCAGGCGAATGGGACTTTGATTCGTGGAGAGTATGTAGATGTAGACGTGTAGTGTAGTCTAAAACATTTTATGGAAATTTTATGACAAAAATATTTGCGGATTAATTTTGCATGTTATGGAGATGCGCATGCTTCGTTCGGTGCTTGGTCTGACGCGACTTGACCATAATTGCGATGTCCGAGGGATGATGGGAGTTGCGCCTATACAGGATAAAATGCGGGAGGCTCGTCTACGCTGGTACGGCAACGTCATACGTAGTCACGAACAATCAGTGGCTAAAACTGCCTTGTGCCTCAACCCGGATGGTAAACGACCTCGTGGGCGACCTAAGAAGAGGTGGCTTGATCGCCTTAGAGAAGACATGCGACAAGTTAATCTGTGTCCGCATGATGCCCTTGGCCGACAGAAATGGAGATTGGCATGTAAAGTAGCGGACCCTGCTCCAAAGCGGGACAAACGCTAAGAAGATGATGATGAATTTTGCTCCCCTCAGCATGGTGCGCCCCTAGGCTGGGGCCTATGGTCCTATAGGTAAATCCAGCCCTGGTTCGACGCATGATTGCCCTTTCCGGAAACCGGCTTGATATTCTCCCAGTTGTGGATCTAGTTGTTTCTCTGCCCTAGTCAGAAGAGCTGTCGAGAGAATCTTATAGGTTATCAGAAGGAGGAAAATGCCACGGTAGTTATTTACGTCTGTTGTATCTCCTTTCTTATAAAGGGGTGAATCAAGGCAGAAATCCAGCCGTTGGGGAGTCTCCCTGTTTCCAAAATTTCTTTGATAATTTCCAATAGTTTATCTAGTGTCTTCTCACCAGCATATTTCCAAAGTTCAGCGATTATAGAGTCTTCGCCTGGTGCCTTGTAGTCCTTTAACGATTGAATAATTTGTTTGATGTCTTCCTTCGTAGGTGGTAATGAATCTGGATTAACTTTCACGACGTCTTCAAAAGTAAAAGTGGATTTTGGAGCTTCGCAGTTGAGAAGTGACGCAAAATAATTCGCTAGAATGTGACAGTTGTCTTTATCATTATGAGCAATTTTACCATTGGTGGTTTTGAAATGTAGGCTTGGCGGGTTATAATTGCTAAGACAGCGTTTAAAGGTTCGATAGAAGTTCCGGATTTTGTTCCTCTCAAAGTCTTGATCAATTTGCACCAGCTGTGTTTTATCGAATGCACGTTTAACCCCTCCCCGAATTATCTTCGAAGCTCGTTTTCTTTTATCAAGAAAGTGTGCTCTGTTAACCTCGTTCTTCTGAGAGTTACATTTCTGCCATGCAAGCTGTCTTAGATCTACTACCGAATCACGCTCACAGTTCCACCATACATGTTTCCTTCCTTTTGAAAGTGAAATTGTCTCCAAGGAATCAAGTTTCTGGGTGAAATGTTGGTTGGACTTCAGCTTATCGGTGTCAAATCTATCTATCCTTTCCACATGAGTCTTTCTGGAATTTCTTGAAATTAGCTTAACTTTAATCTTTGAAAGATAGTGATCTGAATCAAGTCGGGCACTCCTCAAAAATTTTACATTCTGGATCTCTCGTTGTGCTTTCCTGGTGATGGCAAAGTGGTCAATTTGAAATTCTCCAAGGTTCGTATTTGGAGATGTTCAAGTTCTATGGTTTCTAGGCAAATGCTTGAAAGCAGTTGACTTCAGTACGATATTGAACGCCCGACACAGTTCAACGAGTCTCTCTCCATTGCGGTTTGTTCTTTTATGAGCCGGGTAGTTTCCTACAATGCACTGGAATTTCCTTTCTTTACCAAGCTGGGCATTAAAATCTCCAACCAGAATAATGGTTTGTTTGTATAGAACTTTAGAGATGATATCTTCTAGTTCTTCCCAGAATTGATCCGGTTTTTTTTTCGTTTTTCTTCTGTATCTGTCTTATTTGCCTGGTTGATTGATGCATGGACGTTCACTATGGCGTATACCTTATTTGCAGTTCGCAATGAAAGAATAGAGACATGCCTGTTCGGGAAGTTGAAGTCTGTGATTGGATCCAGAATCTTCTTGTTGTCAACAAATCCTGTGCCTAGATGAGGGATAGTTTTTACCACTCGTTTGCTAGTTTTACCTTTAAAAATCCTGAATCCCTCTGATTCGATGGCATGCTCATCTGTAAATCTCGTTTCCTGAATAGCCGCAATCGGTATTTTATGTTGGTGTAAGGTATTTGGGAGTTGTTTTAATTTGCCAACCTTCAGAAGGGACTTTACATTAAAAGTGGCAAAGTAGTTTGGGCGTTTGTGTTTAATCTTTCGTGGAGTCTCCGATACCTCCAAGCATATTGGTGCAGGCTCCTCAGAGTCCGAAGGCCTGCATGCGTCGTCCAAGGCGACGGTGGATTGGTTAGCACCTGGGGTAGTAGCTTCTCCTGACCTTTCCGCGATGCTTTCGATAGTTAGAAAACTGTAGAATGGTGCCGATGATATTCCGTTAGTAAAGGGTTGGTGAAAACGACTCTAAGAAGGAGATAACATGAAAAATAAGAGGAGGGCAGACCTCTCAAGGAATGAAAGTATCAGAAAGAAAACAATGCATTGGTTCTGGATTTCTTTTAAACAAAGTTCAGCTGAATACAATGCTTAATTTTTACCTCTCTTAGCTGTCCTCAGTGCTCTGCCAGGTAGAACAGATTTTCTTTAGGGGGAGAGGTACATCTTACCAAAAAAAAAGTTTTAAAATATATATTCTTATTTTTTCAAGCTAACTCTACTGTTTGGTTGGTTGGTTCCTTAGTTTAGAGGCTGCGACAACACGGCCATGTAGCCCCGTGTACTTTGGGTGTGTGTGGAATCTGTCTGAAAACCGGTGTTAACTGTGATGACTGTATTAGTGTGTGTTATCTGTTCTTAATTCAAGTAAGAACTGCAGACGGTAATTTCAATTAATTCCTACTTTCGCTACCAAATGCTACCGTCAACGACACCTCTTCCTTCGGAGGGGAAGTAAAGCCGGCGGTCCCATGTCATAGATTTATGGCATGAAAAATAACCTTCCACTAACTGTACTTGTGTGAAGCCAAAATTTGTATGTCAGGTTTGATTAATGCTCTTAAATTCCAACGTTCGTCACCGGGCACTTGTAGCGATGGCATCTAGTAGCAAAGTTCACAGCTAGGTGCCGTGGACAGTAGCATTTGGTGGCGAAAGTAGGAACTACTTGAAATTATCGACTACACAGTCCTTACTTGAATTAAAAACAGATAATACACACTAATACAGTCATCACAATTAACACCTGTTATCAGACAGATTCTACACACACACCCAAAGTACACGGGGCTACATGACCGGGTTGTCGCAGCCCCTAAACTAAGGAACCAACCAACCAACCTAACTTATCCTGTATCGAGCTTCAAATGTGATTGCTGTTCACACTAATTTGTTAATGTCCGTCTCTATTTAACGTTCCTATTTAACTGGTGGTCTATTATAATGTGGTTAGCTAGGTTAATAATTCAAATACGCAACCACTACAAACGCAATAAGGTATTTGGACTATCCTGTGCAGCGTCCGATTCCACGCACTACACTCCGTGGACTGAATAGTGTAAGCCCCGGATAGCTTCCTGTTTATTTGTTGTGGCGCTATCTATCTCGTTATTCCGTGAACTTTTCTTCTATTGGGACGCCTAAGCGATACTCACGCCATCTGTTGTTGTTTCGTGGCAACTTCCGTAGCCTGTGTCATGAAGCCGCCTAATGGTTTTGGATCTCCTCAACGATCAAAGACCAATCTCCATCCCCACCACGCATAAGCTGGAATACCCTCTTTAAGCGCAAACGGTCCGTTGAGAGTGTCTTGAACTCTTTAATACTGTCTAACATAGGCATTGGTTTATTGAGAATATGGTAGGCCAACAGCATACATTTTTGCCCGTAATCATTGATTACTTCCTATTTTCCATAGTCTAGCTTCATTCGTTAAGTTGTATTCCTTTTGTTGGTGGGAATGTTGCCTAAGCGTGAATAGGGGTGAACTCTCCAAACATGTGTGTCTTCATATAGATTAACTGGATTGTTTACCTAAGCTAAATGGATTTCTATGGATTCTTTTATATTAAGTTCCCTTCCCTTTTGTTTTGCAGTGTATGATTTTGTCGGTTACACGGGAAGGATATGCTCGGATAAGATATATAAATATCCGTGACTGCGTCCACATTGAATACAATAAATTTGGAGACAGCTCGGGATAGTCAAATGATGTTCTGGCTAAAAGTGATGAAGCAGACTGCTGGAACTGCCGGTACTTGGCTAACCGCAGAGAGCTGTTTGCCCACTGAAGCCAGGCTTGATTCTTCTTCTCTCCCTCTAACGGCATAGTGCCAGTGTTTACATGGCTCGCTAACCAGGCGTGATACTGCCAGCTACAAAGCTCTGATTTATTAATGGTAACACCAGGATCGTGTAACTTAATATGGCAGTGTTTCCCACCAGTGCACAGTGGGCCAGATACCGAATCTGACGGGACAAAAATATTTTTTGTAGAGATTATATTTCTTTCATGATAATTTTGTTAAAAATAAAATAATAAAAATATTTACAGCCCCTTGGAAAGGATATTTTAAAATCCATCTGAATAGCCCGATACACTTCGTTTGAACATCTTTCTAGGTCTAGTTTTTTCTGCACATAAATTATCAGTGAGGTAACCGTCCTTTTTCTGCTTTTCAGCTACTCGTGCAAATCCCTACGCGTCAAGATGGTGCGAGTCCCCTGTTGGCGCGTCTCCACAATCAATAATAATTATCTACTGTAAGAGCAATAAACCGCAATATCTGTTGCTTGCCACATAAAGTCAAATATTATCCCTAAATAATGGCATAAAAATCATGATGCGATATTGAACATATTTTTGTATAAACCTTGGTGAAACTGAAAACATCACACTAAATAAACGAATGTTTCACGTCAGGACTTTAACTAGATAAAGAAATTATATGTCCAGTCAATTAAAATATTATATTATACCAGCAATAAAGAGCATACCTGAAGGATTACATTCCATATTCTTTCGCAGGAAAAATATAATCGGAACAGTCACAAAACTATGATCACACTTGACAGCTGAACTACGAATGGAATGTTAAGAAATATTTTTGTCCCGTCAGATTCGGTATCTGGGCCACTGTGCAGTGTGCCGTGGCAGATCAAGTTATCTAGGGATACCGCGACATTTGAGTGATGTTAAATTATTGTTACCCCCAGAAGCTCGCAACTAGTGACATGTGGTTTGACGACCACGGGACCCCAGCTGAGTCTGTGACTAACTCCACTTACTTGTACCGAGCTCCTTCCGTTCATCTTTCCTGTCGACCTCCCTTGGTTAATTCCCGTTCCTTCATTTTCCCGCCTGAATTGGCCCTAGGTGGTTTCAATCCACGAACCACTTGTTTATGGGCCCAGCACGTTTCCACTGCGGCTTCGGTGGCGTAGTTTGTAGCATGCTGAGCTTCTATGCCCAAGGTCGCGGGTTCAAACCTGGCCGAAGTCATCGGATTTTTAAGAGCGTTGAAAATCCCTCAGTATACCTTCCTTCGGAGAATAAGTAAAGCCGGCGATCCCATGTCATATATTTACGGCATGAAAAAGAACCTTCCACTAACTACACTTGTGTGAAGCCAAAGATGTGTAGGTTAGAATTGATAACGCTCTATTAGCTCCAACTTTCACTGCCAGGTGTTGACTGCGATCCCATCTAGTAGACAAGTCCGCAAGCTAGGTGTCGTGGACGGTAGCATTTGGTAGCAAAAGTAGGAACTACGGTACTTGAAATTATTGTCTGCAGTCCTTACTTGAATTAAAACAGATAACACACACTAATACAGTCATCACAATTAACACCGGTTATCAGACAGATTTTCTACACACACCCAATGTACACGGGGCTACATGACCGCGTTGTCGAAGCCCATAAACTAAGGAACCAACCAACCAACCACGTTTCCACTACAGAACTCATCTCTATCCAGGTATTCAATTATTAAACAAGGGACAACAAATATGGCCCAAATAAAAATGAATCTGTGCCATTGTTGACAGTCACACTTCACTACCATCATGGCAACCAATATGGAGTAGAAAAGCCTACTGAAGATTATTATTACATAACACCAAAGGAAAGATTTGAATAGTCTGAACAAGGAGAGGAAACTAAAAAAGAAAAGTTATTATTGTTGTTGTTGTTGTTGTTGTTGGTAGTGTTGGTGCTGTTGTTAGGTCTTGGGACAACTTGCTCACAGCCCCGTGTAGTTTTGGTGTGTGTTGAACTTGTTTGGTAACCTGTATTCCTGTGATGATTGAAGTGGTGTGTGTTACTGTATTAGGGACAGGGATGCGGTAAGCGCCCCAGGACTTGAAGTTTCCGGCATTTGCACAGAGGGAGTTTGGTAGAAAAACGGGAAATACCACACTCAGGATAGCCGCTGTCAGCACTGGGATTCGAATCTGTGATCCCCGGGCTTGCTGCAGCTGCCCGCGTGGTCGTGGTGCACGATTTAACGAGCACAGCTACGCCACGGGGTGACATAAAGAAAAGATAATATACAACATATACACTTATTTAGTTGCATTAGTAGTTAAACTAACACAACTAGGCAATAGTTATATGTAATATTTTGTTAAGTTGAAAGTGGTGATTGACCTTCAAAAATGTGTTAGTTTAACCACTACTACAACTAAATACGTGTACATATTGTAAATTATATCACCCATACTTGTACACATAGATTTAATAGCCTAAATGTAATGGATCTGATGATGATCACTTGACGATCGAAACTGGTCATCCAAGTGTATTCACAGAAGAAAATGGAAATTGCAACACCCAGAAGGAGTGGTGCTACATTGCTGCAATTGAACATGCAGGACGACTGTTCGGTTGTGATTCGATGATTACACTTTCAGGTCCCTCTGACCGCATGTTTGGACAACAACCAATACAGGATGTGCCCACCACGAGCTGCAATACATTGATGAATTCGGCGAGGCATGGAGTCAATAAGGCCCTGGATTGCTTCCTGAGGAATTATGGCTCATGCTTGCTGCACTGCATGGGTCAGTTGTTCCAGAGTTGTGGGTGGCCGAGGACAGTTGGCCAGTTGTCGACCCATCATGTCCCACACATGCTCAATAGGACTGAGGTCCGGGGATCTGGCGGGCCATTCTAAGGTTGTGATGTCGTGCAGAGCTTCTGTGGAGATGCGTGCAGTGTGAACCCGGGCATTGTCCTGCTGAAACATCCCATTATCCATTCGTCGACCCACGTCGATCGTTCTCGACACCAGGCCAGCCTTACACGTCGCTGTTGTGGGGTCAATGGAACACCTTCTGCAGGGACACGGGATCGTAAGCCAGCTGCACGCAGGCGATTACCAACTGTTTGTTGTGTAACGTGGGGTGCCACAGCTGCTCGAATTTGCGCTGCTGTTGCATGGGGTTCCATCCGGACCATCCGAATGATGCGGTGATCCTCTCTCACAGTTGTCTGTCGCGCTGGGCCTGTGCCAGGTCTACGAGTGTGGGTACCTTCATTTGACCACTGCTGCCATAAACAGTGTACCGTAAATGCCTGTCGGCCAACACGTGCAGCGACAGTCCTTAGCGATAATCCAGCCTCACACAGCCCAATTATCCGAGCCCTCTCAAACGGCGACAGTTGTTGATAGCGTGCTCTTCTCTGTCGTCGAGGCATGTGTGACGGGGAACACTTCATTGCACAGACTCAAGTCAACTACGCTACACCCGAGTCCGTATACTGTACTGGAGTTGATTCCTCCGCGACCAGTCACGTGGGGGAGACCTGTAGCAACAATCCAATGGGTCTGAAACTTTGATCGTTTACATACCTATTTGGCATCGTTCCATATCTTGAAAATCAACACAAACGACCAATGCCTTCATGGTGTTGCAATTTCCATTTTATTGAGTGTATTAATCTCATGTAAACTTTTTTCAGGATTACGGAACCACCCATTGCAAGTGGGTACATTCATGTTAATCGACTAGAAAATATTAAATTTCGAAAAAGAAAGAGGGTTGGACCACTTTCTTGACCAATGACCGCTGCTGAACGTGTTCCTCTAACCAGAAAGTGGTTGTATAAAATAAGACATGTATCCGGAGAAAATGTGAGTGGGGGTAGCCTACAATAGGAAAGTGTTAATGAAGAATGCCAGGGCAGGGAGAACAGTCAGCTTATGGAAGCAACCGCTTGTGAATTTGCAATGTTAGGGGATGAATCTGAAGGAGGGGACTCCCCTTCTCATCACGCTAGCCTTTCACTCTCGGGAGATACATCTCTGTTCCGGCTAATAAGTTAACTACTGGAGAGGGGCGGTATATAGCAGTAACCATCATCTCTCCTCACCATTCCAATACAGTACTTCTTGTTCCCCACATCTGATTACCCTTGGAGCGGACAAGGAGTATTGGCAGATATTGGTAGTGTATTACATGAACAGTGGCGTACCGACGGAGGAGGAGGGGGGTTTAAACCCTAGATCCTTATATGGTCCCATTTACCACCTGTTTTACATCACCGCTAGTGAAGCTTCTCTACTCCTGTATATATTTTAACCCTTTATAGGTTAGAGGTCTGTATATTAACCACCTGCTATATTGTCAAAGATGCTGTTGGTTGAATCTTTCAGCCATATATCAACGAATTTTCTTTTGGAAATGTTAATATTTCAGAAAACTAAATAATATGCTTCTATCTTCTTGACCTAACATGTTTGATGAAATTTAATTCATTTAACAAAAACAATTAAAATTAAAACGTAGGAAATAAAATATGGTTTAAAAATTGAAAATAAATATGCTTGTAAAAATTGAAAATTAATAATCTTATAAAATTACTATTCAATTTAAATATACCTTTACAATTAAAAATAAATAAGTTCATAAAATTAGAAATATAAAAAATAAGATCACAAAAATTATAAAAACAAAAATGAAAAAATATATAAACATAAAAGGAAAAAGATAATACAAAATAAAATTCATCAATTAAAATTAGGATAAAATAATGAAATAAATACAATTTTTTTTGCGTATGGCTTTTATACCGGGAGTGTCCGAGGACATGTTCGGCTCGCCAGTTTTTGTAGCTGCTTCGAGACGGACACCCAATGGGTGAGCTACAAGTACCGTTGGGGAGGAAAGTTGGAATGTAATGTCGAGGAGTTGGAAGGTAGCGGCTGTGGTCTATAGTTAGGGACCAACCCCGGCATTTGCCTGGAAGGAAGATGGGCAACCACAGAAGACCATCTTCAAGGTTGCCGGCGGGGGGATTCGAACCTCCTCGCCTCCCGGATGTGAGCGACTGCCAGCAGTCATGCCGTAACGACCACGGCTAACTCATCCGGTTATAAATACAAATAAAATATATTAATAATTGTTCTGCCCTATAAAGGGCTAAAAATGATCACGTTCCCCACTTGGTAAATGCCCTACACTCTACTCGCAGCAAGACTCCTCCTTCAGTGTTGGAGCCAGCCATGGATCAGTATTGCTGTTACAGTGTGCAATCGTAAACTATATTCACGTATCTTTGGGCTGCTTTAAATTGTCATGCAGTATCTGTGTCTCTGTGTGTCCGTTTCGTTAAAGATAATTCAATACATGAGGAGTTTCTGCAATGAATTCCTACCAATGATGCAGATAAATCCATCAAGACAGGCAGATTTTGAGAGTCAGTAGTAGCCTAATGGCAGTAAGAACATGGAGAGAAGAACATTATTTTTCTCACATAATACTGAAGTCGACATTGATCCAATGACTAGTTAATAATAACTCACCTGATATTTTTGTATCATTTGATAATATAACAACACTGAATTATGCTCATGCAAAAACATTTTTACGTTTTATTAATGCAGCCAATGATCATTTATTTTCGTGACGGGTCAGGTAAGGAATTTTGACAAAACTCAGAAGAGGTGGGTCCGATTCCCACCTCAGTCATCCTGGAAGTGATTTTCCGTGGTTCCCCACTACTGTTGTTTTTGTTTATTTTAGGGGCTGCGACATCGCGGTTATATGGCCCCGTGAATTTGGGTGTGTGTGTGAGTGGGGAATTGGTGTGATAACCTGTGTTATTGTGATAGCTGTACTAGTGCGTGTATTTAATTGAGGTATAGGATTTGAGAGTAGGCAGCCATGGCTTTAAGTTAGGAACCATTCCAGCATTTGCCTGGAATAAAAGTGGGGGAAACTACGGAAAACCACTTCCAGGATGGCTGAGGTGGGAGTCGAACTCTCCTCTTCTCAGTTTCTCCTCACGAGGCTGGGTGTACCTCGTTCCAGCCCTCACACCAGAATTAAAATTTCTTGGCAGATCCGGGAATCGAACCCGGATCTTCGGGGCGACAACCAAGAACGTTAGCCGTTACACCATGAGGGGGGTCATTTCCCACTTCTACTCAATGCAAATGCCGGGATGGTTCCTAACTTATTTTGGTGTCCCGTTTACTCATAACATTATGGTCACCCTACTTACAGCTAAAGCCCTGTGCGGATGCGGATATCCGCGGATAAACCCGTCGATATCCGCAAAATCTTTTGCCGTACGGATATTGTTTGCTTAGCTGTGCGGATAGTGGATAAGCTGTGGATAATGTTTGGAGGAAAATTGCGGATATTTTTTAGAATACAATCCGAACTTGTTTAATATCATTAATAGGACCCGGATGTTTATGTCATATCATATGTTTTTGTTTTCATGACCAATATACGATGATGATTTAAGCTAATCTCATTGAAATTATGTCATTAAGTATAATTAACACTCCGGACAGGGAAGGGTTGCAATTCAGGTTGTATAACATTCATTTTAAACAGCACAGGACATACAAAGCCTAAGGGAACGACTTTTTCCTCAAATGTCTAAATATGTTGCTAAAGTAAGTTATGCTTTATCTAGTAAAAATATTATTGTAACGCCAGTAGATTCGGATAACAAACGTGCGAATGCGGGGCGGATGCAGATAACGTTTTATTTATCCGCGCAGGGCTCTATAGCCTGTTGTTTGAGTCTTCAGTCTTTTGACTGGTTTGATGCAGCTCTCCATGCCTCCCTGTCTTGAGCTAATCGTTTCATCTCTACATAGCTACCACACCCTACATCCGAAGCAATCTGTTTAGCATATTCTAACCTTGGTCTACCCCTACAGTTCTTGTCCTCAACCCTTCCTTCCATAACTAAGCTTGCTATTCCTGGGTGTCTTAGTATGTGTCCTACCAACCTATCTCTTCTCTTCATTAGCAGTCGCCAGAAACATCTCTCCTCTCCCACTCGTCTTAAAACCTCTTCGTTTGTCACCCTATCTACCCATCTGATCGACATCATTCTCCTGTAACACCACATTTCAAATACTTCAATTCTCCTCTTTTCTACTGCACCAATAGTCCAAGTTTCACTTACATAGAGCACCACGCTCCAGACAAAGGCTTTCAAAAATGACTTCCTAATACCTAAATCTATATTCGATGTCAACAGATTCCTTTTTTTGTAGAAAGGCTTTCCTTGCCTGAGCCAACCTACTTTTTATATCCTCTTTGCTTCGTCCATCACTGGTTATTTTGCTTCCTAATTAACAGAAGTCTCCTACTTCCTTCAGCTTTTCACCTGCCAATGTGATGTCCATAGAGGTTTCTGTTTTATTTCGGCTGCATTCCAGTATTTTTGTTTTACATTTATTAATTTCCATCATGTATTCATTCCGTAAGACGGAGTCCATACCATTCAAAAACTCATTCAAATCCTCAGGCGTGTCGGCCAAAATGACGATGTCATCAGCCAATCTCAGAGTTGAAATTATTTCTCCTTGAATCTTCACTCCCACTTTAAATTTTTTCCCAGTTTCCTTCATTGCTTGTTCAATGTAAAGATTGAAAAGTATAGGTGATAAGTTGCAGCCTTGCCTTACACCTTTCTGAATATCAGCTTCTCTCTCATGTCCTAATGTCCATGGCTAATCAATAGAAAGAAGGTGCGCCGTATGTCCCCGTATGCCCTCCATGACAGCACTAGTCTTATTAAAGAAAGCTTGCCATTCGTCAACACCAATTGTGCCCAATTACATTATGCGGGAAAAGAAGTATTTAAACACCCTAACCTGAAAGAGTTAGATTATTAACCCTTATAGTGCCATTATCACCCCTGTTTTTAGCCTACTTTTCACATTTTGTAAAAATGAGGAAAAATTAGACTTATGAGATCGATCCGGGCAAATGTGTTCTGTCTGTCCATCTGCCTATCAACTCCTGCAGCTATCAAAACCAAATTTGCATGAGTAAAGATTTATGCCTGAATATCTCACGGCCATATTTGGAAATTACGTCAGTGCTACCAACGGCTGATAAAACGCAATTGAAATTTGAGCTCTATGTTGGATATCTCCGAAGGTATGCATGAGAACTGCTCCAAAATTTACACACTTACGGATAATATTACATCAGATTAATTTACAGGTGCCCATGCATGCCAGTGTTGCCAACATGATTCTATGCCTGCTGATAGGTCCAATATTTAAATGCACGTAACTTCCATCATGGCTGGTTTCAAAGTAAAATGTTCCGGAGTTTCAATTCCTTCATTCGGATCTCCGGGAGGGAATACGACGAAAAGAGCTATGAGAAATACATCAATGAATATAGGTACGTGGAATGTGAAATCATTATATCAGTCAGGAAAGTTGCAGAACGTTATCCAAGAAATGCAGCGACTCAAGATAAACACATTGGGACTAAGTGAAACAAGGTGGCCTAGCTCAGGTGAAATGCGTAGCAACAAAATGAAGATATATTACTCTGGTAATGATGATTGCTACCCCCCCTAGCACAGCATTGTTGGACGGCACTGGCCAGCAGCACGTCGGTTACTCGATAACCAACGCTTTGCTTACCAGAATGAGGCGTGTACGGGAAACGTGGATGGGCCAACTTACCTGTATTCAGGGGTCCGGGTCACTTCCGTAACAACATCACCTCCAGATGACATGTCCCAACAGAAGAGCTCCAAAGGAGTGGAAGGAAGATGGAGAAGGGGACAACACACACAGGCTATCGTACAAACACCCCCCAAAAACCAACGGGACTGCCGTCGGTGAAATAATGCCACAACAGTGAAATAAAAAAAAAAAAATAGGTTTAATATTAAAAATTTAAAGAACCTTCACCCAAACTGCACATGCATCAATCCACACAAAATTTCCAAGAAGGCCAGATAGCGCCTAACATGCTTGCTTGCGAAAGCCAAGAAGAGGTAAGACTTAATTTAAAATAAAATAAAATTTAACAGCCCAAAGGTTAAAATAAATATTACATGCATAACATACTCAGAACGGGCTTGATGAATTGCAAGGTAATGCAATCACGATCCGACATGCAGATGTTGAGGCCACGCCAAAACATTAAGGATAGAATTTAAATTAAACTTTAAAATAAAAAAAATAAATTGGATAGAAAATAAATAAATAAATGATATGCACGCCGGCGGAAAACACAAGGACATTACCAAAAATCACGAAATTAACATTAACGAGATTACACTAAAAAAAGGATTAAGTTAATTCACAACACGTCTGCTATTGAGACCCGCGCCAAAAGGACTGACAACGAGACCACAATGCATCACGGTAAACAAAGGTATGGCTACACCAAAAACATGCCGGAACGAAATTACGACAAACAACAAATAAGATTAAATTTAAACATTAGTAGAAGGAAAAGAACGGTGGAAAAAAAAACAATTACATCACAAACTATTAATGCAAGTCGTTTTAAAACTGGACGGATCTTACATGGATTTAAAAAAAAGACAAACCCAAGCTTGCCAAAGGAAAATAAATAATAATTAAAACGTGAAATAACTTAATAAATGTGTCTCCAGAAGGTAAACAAAAAAATAAATAAGAAACTTAATATATATAAGGAAACGTTATTAAAACGTAAAGGAAATTTTAGGCCTACAAGTGAACACAACCGAAGATCAACATTCGTACACGCCCAAACTTGGATATCCCAAAATAAAATAATTAAATAAATTAAATTTAAAAAAAACGTACCTTACATCCTTCTCCGTGGAGACACAATAACAATAAACAAATTAACACATAATTTTATGTTATTACATGTGCTTCACAAAAATGGCAAACCCCGGCACATGCGTTGTTTAGATGACCAGCACTCGTTCGCATCCAGTTGCGACTCTCCATCACTTTCATCGTCCAGGCGAAAGGAAGAAATTAAATTCTTATGTAGCACAGGCGTTTCTTAGTTGAATTTGTATTCATATTTGGTAAAAGCCAGGGGGGCAAGCCCCCTAGCACACAGAGAGATATTCCTTCACACCAGCGGCCGGCTTCTTGTTTACAAAAAGACCGACAGTTAACTCCCCAAGCTGGCGGAGAATCGCTCGTCATTTATCGAACTGTCTTCATGTAAATAAATATTGTCCAATCACGAAGTGACACACCAAAACAACAATGTCATAAATAAGTTCATAATTTGGCGGTATCATGAATACACACCGTTCTTTGTTTTATGACGTAGAATCATAATTGTTTTTCAATTATGTCATGCGTATATAGAGTTTATAAGGCGAAGACCACACCACCTATTGGGGAGAAACAGGAACTACTTGTATCTTTGCAAAGTCCGACTGCAGCTACCATCTTGTGGTGACAGGCGGTACTGATCGACCAAGCGCACGATTCAAACTTCAACAACAGCGTCCCTGATTAAATATATGTTTGAAATGGTAGAGACGTGCCCTTGCACGTATCAGTCTCCCTCCCTTAAGCGTGAACACCGTTCACGAATATGCCAAGGCATAGACAGAACTCCATAACTTGTCGATTCACCAAGCAAGTTTGCTGAAGAAAATGTTCACCAGTTAACTCCAATAGATGGGCGAAACCGCATCGTTTTGGTTAGGAAGAATGCAGGGTCAGATTATCAGTGATGGGATAATCGATCACCTCGCAAACCACTTAGTCAACAGCATCACTGTGTCCAAAAATCTTCAGAAACGTAGTACACCAGCACCAGCAGTGCTTTCAGAGTTCGAGACACGTTAGATACATTTTCAATAAGTCCAATTTAGTTCGCTTTAGACGAAGTAGGTGGAAGCAATGTGCCAGATATGATTCGACGCGTGGGCAGCCATTTACAAAAATAGAAGTTAATCTAGTTTCAAAAAGGTATTACAGAATTTACAATATCTTACTACATTTTACAAAGAGAAACAAGTTGAATTTAAATGAAGAAAATTTTTGACTAGGCCCTAGATCCGTGCTTACAAGGGTTCATTAACAAGTTTACACTTTTTACAGATTCGAAGTACATTACAAGATTACATGAGTTAGACAACTATACATTTCGAAGGGACTACGGTAGAGGAATGACCACTACAATTCCCAAAGGGAACAGGAATACAAGGTTACCATGAGTTAGGTCTCCCACCGAGCCCAACTTACATGTTAGCATCTCCTATGAAACATCAAAATTAGGTACACTTTTACAATTTACCATTACAATGGGAACTTCCCAACAATACAGTTTGTATCCCACCAGAGTTTTCAAATCCAATTAAATTCAAAATTCCACAAGGAACAGAGGCTTGAAGGCTTAAATGAAGGTTAGGGATACTCTACATTATACAAATTCAGTTTACAAAATTTGTTTTACAAAATTTACGGTAGCATTTCCTCATTAGAAACGTCTCCACCTCGTTTAATGTGTGATAGATGCACTCTAGAAATTTTGTTGGCCTTAGGGTTTCGAACAAGAAGAGTAACAGGAGTCAAGAATGCCTCTACATAGCACGGGCCTTCAAAACGAGGGGTTAACTTGCTTGAGACAAGATTACTGACGCCCTTGGGCTCGAAATTGCGGACGTACACAACATCACCAATTTCCAAATCAGCTGGCTTGCGACAGGCATTGTGTCGCCTGGCAAGTTGGTCATGGGATACCTTAATATTCTCTCTAGCCTTGTCGAATTTCGCCCTCATATCCTCGGGCGTGAAACTGTCAGGAAGGAGATCGTGTAGGTTCCACAGATTAGACAACGGAGAATTAGCCATAAAGGAAAACATTAACGAAAAAGGGGTAGCTTGCGTGCTCTCATGCACGGCGGTGTTGAAAGCAAAATTGAGCCAATGCAAATTAGAATCCCACTTGGAATGGTCGTCGTGGTGGAAAGCAATCAGAGCAGAACGGAGATTACGATTGACTCGCTCAGCAAGAGACGGGTTAGGAAAATAGGGAGTGGTGGTTACGTGCGAAATAGCATAATCAAATAAGAATTGACGGAACTGATGAGATACAAAGCACTTGGCATTATCTGACACCAGATACTGACACGGCCCAAAAGACGAGAAGATGGAATTAAGACACTTTATGACGGAACTGGTCGTAGCCTGTCTGGTGGGGAAAATCCAACTAAACCGGGAGAAACCGTCAGTGCAAACAAGCGCAAATTGGTTTCCCCGACCAGAGCGAGGGAACGGTCCAACATGGTCGATAAAAAGCCTCTCCAAGGGTCTAGATGCTGGTTCAGATGACAACAGGCCAACTTTAGTAGAAACCGGAGGTTTGCTAATACTGCATGCAGCACAATTCCTGATGAGCCTCCTGATGTCGCCATCCATACCTGGCCAAATGAAAAACTGTCTGATTTTAGCTCGGGTCTTGAATACTCCTAGGTGGCCACCAATCGGAGATTCATGATAGTAACGAAAGATTTCCGGAATGAGGATTGACGGGAGCACAATTTTAGGTAGGCGGTCATGACGAGACGAACAACACAACACACCGTCCTTCAGAGAGTAGGGCTTGATCACTTCACCAGAATTGATTCGGTCAATAAGGCTAGACAAGGAGGGGTCTTCTTTCTGGAATCGTCTTACATCCTCAAACAGCACAGGGGAATTGCTAAGAACGGCATTGACACAATTTACAGCAGATACAAGGTTTACAGGTTCACAATCCTGAACATCTTCTTCAGCTGTTTCCTCGTACATGCGGCTTAAAGAATCAGCTACCGTATTTTCGGACCCACGAATATGTTGAACAGTGAACTGGAACGACAGAATCCTAGTTGCCCACCTAGCAATTCTACCAGTTTTGCGGGGTTTCCCCAAGACCCAGCTCAAGGCTTGGTTATCGGTCTCAAGGAGAAACTTGGTGTGCTCAAGATACATACGGAATTTTTCTAGAGCGAACAACACAGCTAAGCCCTCAAGTTCGTAAATAGAATACTTCCTCTCTGCGTCCGTTAAGGTACGTGAAGCGTATGCAATGGGTTGCCGACCCAGATCAGATTCCTGCAGAAGGACACAACCAACACCACGTCCAGACGCATCAGTCTGCACAATGAACTGCTTCCCAAAATCCGGAATGGCTAACACAGGGGCGTTAGAGAGCGCAAGCTTAAGATCTTCGAAGGCTGCTTGCTGAGAGGGACCCCACTCAAACTTCACAGCTTTTTTGCGTAATTGATTTAGAGGAGCAGCCCGGTCGGCAAAGTTATTGATAAACTTGCGAAAGAAGTTGACCATTCCAATGTAACGAGCAACACCCTTGGCGTTCTTGGGTGGTTTAAAATCTCTGATGGCCTGCGTGCGAGACTGGTCCACTGAGATACCAGATTCAGAAACAATATGTCCCAAGAAGGAAATTTTGGGCTTGGCAAATGAAACCTTGGACAATTTGACGGTAAGTCCAGCGTCACGCAACCGATCAAGTACAATTTTCAGATGATCAACGTGTTCCTCGAAGGACTCGGAATAGATCACCACATCGTCAAGGTAGTGGTACACAAACTTGAATTTAATTTCTGAAAATACCTTGTCCAGAAGTCTGCTCAACACAGCGGCTCCGGTGGATAGGCCAAACGGGACACGGGCATACTCAAACAGGTTCCAGTCAGTGGAAAAAGCAGTAACATGCCTGGATTCAGGAGAGAGGGGAATTTGGAAGTAGGAAGAATTTAAATCGAGGATCGTGAACACCTTCGCGTTGCGAAACCAACTAAAACATGTGTGAAGGTCCGGCAAAGGAATGGACTGCAAAACAACCTTTTGATTAAGGGCCCTATAGTCGACCACCGGCCGAAAACCACCGTTAGGTTTTGGCACAAGAAATACAGGGGATGAGTAGGCAGAGATAGAGGGTTGGATTACACCTTCTTCTAACATCTTATCGATAATCTTACGAAGTTCAGCCATCTTGGGCGGGGCAAGGCGATACGGGCTGGAACGCACCGGCACAGAATCGGTTAGCTCAATCTTGTACTCCATCAAATGGGTTACACCCAACTTGTCAGTAAACACATCGCCATATTCCTGACATAACCTCTTAATGGCCTCCCTTTGAAGACTCGTTAAATTTTCCAGATCGAGATCCTCAATAGTCATAGGTTCAGTAACAGAATTGACAGCAGGAGAAGATAAAAGCGGGTTAAACGATAATTTACTCTGTGGATTAAACTTAAACCATAAGTTGCGAGCACCAAAATCAAGAAGCATACCAACGTGTGACATGAAATTAGCTCCAATGACCACAGCACAAGAAAGATTTCTGGCAACCAAAAATTTAAATTTCCAAGAAAAATTTAGAATATGAATTTTGACTGTCATACTACCCAAAATATTTAAGTTTGAACAATTTGCCGAAATAAAGGATTCATTGTTAGGCTCTAACTCAGGAAATTTGCAAACACTTTTCATAGATAGAAACCAGTCCTCGCTTATAAAGGATGCGACACTACCAGAATCAAGCAATGCAGAAACGGGCTCGTCATTAACACAAATTTCAATAAACGGGGATATTCCTTTAGCCACAGGAGAAATTCCAAAATCATTACTCGCTCTAACACGATTACAATTAGGTGACGAGGACACCCGCACCACAGGATTCACACAACGTTTAGAATTAGGCTGACTTGCCACGACATTGCTCACCGACAGGTTAGGTAGGCCAGCGACATAAGCAGAATTAGCACATGATGAATTAGCTTTCATAGAGTTATCAAGACTATCATTGGTAGGGCGACCAGAAACTTCACAGGGTTTTCCCAAATTCTTACACACAGAAATATCCTTGGAAGTAACACCCGAATTGGTCTCCTCAACGTTCCGTCATTGGCGATACACAGCCTGGTTACTCGGACACACCTTCTTGACATGTCCCACTCCACCGCACGAGTGGCACTTAATGTTGGGTCGAGGATGAAACATAACCTTAGGTGGGGGACGAGACATCAAAGAAGTAGGGGTACAAGACATCAAGGAAGGAGGAGGAACATTAGCTACACGAAGGGAATCTGCATGCTTCACCGCCATAGCCTCTATAACGACCTGTTTCAGCTCGACGAATGACGAAGGCCTGGTACACATAGTCATGTATGACCTATATTGAGGCGAAAACCCATTCACAATTGATGACACCAACTGTCGCTCTGTTAAAGGGGATGCAAAAACCTGGGCATACACCTTAATGTCACTGACATAGTCGCTAAGGGACTCGTCCAGCCTTTGGACACGATAAAGGAACCTTTGCTCGAGAGCACTTAGGGCGCTCGCAGGGACAAAAAACCACAACACTTCCCTAATAAACATGGCCAAGGACATGCGGCGGTGGATAGCTTCAACAAGCTTATCGCGCAGCATACCGGATGCAACTGGATACAAAAGTTGGAAAATCTGAACTTCCGACATCCCAAAAATCGAGGCATGGTTACCCAACTCTACCACTTGCTTTAAAAATTGTACCACTTGGGTAACGTCATCAAGGTTGAAATGTTTTAATTTAGTTAAGAAACCAGAAATAGGATGAGGAATCGACCCATAATTAACGGTAGGTGAGAACGTAGCATTAGGAATAGAGACATTGTTACCAGGGTAGCCCGCTCGCACACCCTCTACAGGCGACAAAACATTCATATTACTAGTGAAAGAACTGGGATGCAATGGGTCGGCAGGACCCAGGAAATCACTA
Source organism: Meconema thalassinum (assembly GCA_946902985.2). NCBI lineage: Eukaryota > Metazoa > Arthropoda > Insecta > Orthoptera > Tettigoniidae > Meconema > Meconema thalassinum. Next base: position 151,823,708 of record OX336396.1, read on the forward strand.
GGTGACCTAACATGAGAAGAATGACCGTATGCAGGATTAAGTGGAATGGACGAGCCAGCGACAGGCAACAGAGGGGCAGGCAAACTACTACTGGTAATCGATCCCAAAACCTCAGACCTAGTAAACAGAGGTGATTCACGATCAACCCCAGAAGAACTCTCTAAATTCACAAGGTTATCGCTTAAGTCGATTAAATTGAAAACACTATTGTTGTCGGCCATTTTGGAAAACACAGAATGCAGACAACCAATATAGAAGGAAACAAATTTCAGGAATTACAAGGACAGTTTACACTTTCACAACAGTACCACAACCAGCAATTACCATCACCAAAGATTAGGCTGAGACTCAAACACAGCCACCCTACTACACCAAATTATGCACCATGCTGTCCAGAACTGCACACGTCACCACCTGCTTGGCTCGAGAACATGGAGCTAAATCACAAAAATAGGCACAAACAATCAGGCTACCAGCTTCCGACGGGGCCCAGGATTCCTTCGTACGCAGCATATAGGCTATTAGACATTAAGAAATCCCATTTCCCATGCCAAGAACACATATCAGACACTCACCGGGCTTCATCTTCATTGGGGATGCTGCACACAAACAGGGTAAAATACAGGGGTAAACGCCTCGTTTAAAAACAGGACACCTTACATCCAGCATACCACATGGATATCCAGAGGCAACATGAAACACAATAACGACAAGGATTAGCAAAACATAACATTAAGTACATTTTCCTGACAAAATCCCACCAACAACTGACCCATCAGTATTAGAGGGGTCCATAAAACAGCCTGTGGGTACTGGGGAGGGGATAGTTACGGAAGTGAACATGAGCGGGATCTGCTACCAAAATGCTACCCCCCCTAGCACAGCATTGTTGGACGGCACTGGCCAGCAGCACGTCGGTTACTCGATAACCAACGCTTTGCTTACCAGAATGAGGCGTGTACGGGAAACGTGGATGGGCCAACTTACCTGTATTCAGGGGTCCGGGTCACTTCCGTAACAACATCACCTCCAGATGACATGTCCCAACAGAAGAGCTCCAAAGGAGTGGAAGGAAGATGGAGAAGGGGACAACACACACAGGCTATCGTACAAACACCCCCCAAAAACCAACGGGACTGCCGTCGGTGAAATAATGCCACAACAGTGAAATAAAAATAAAAAATAGGTTTAATATTAAAAATTTAAAGAACCTTCACCCAAACTGCACATGCATCAATCCACACAAAATTTCCAAGAAGGCCAGATAGCGCCTAACATGCTTGCTTGCGAAAGCCAAGAAGAGGTAAGACTTAATTTAAAATAAAATAAAATTTAACAGCCCAAAGGTTAAAATAAATATTACATGCATAACATACTCAGAACGGGCTTGATGAATTGCAAGGTAATGCAATCACGATCCGACATGCAGATGTTGAGGCCACGCCAAAACATTAAGGATAGAATTTAAATTAAACTTTAAAATAAAAATAAAAAAATTGGATAGAAAATAAATAAATAAATGATATGCACGCCGGCGGAAAACACAAGGACATTACCAAAAATCACGAAATTAACATTAACGAGATTACACTAAAAAAAGGATTAAGTTAATTCACAACACGTCTGCTATTGAGACCCGCGCCAAAAGGACTGACAACGAGACCACAATGCATCACGGTAAACAAAGGTATGGCTACACCAAAAACATGCCGGAACGAAATTACGACAAACAACAAATAAGATTAAATTTAAACATTAGTAGAAGGAAAAGAACGGTGGAAAAAAAAACAATTACATCACAAACTATTAATGCAAGTCGTTTTAAAACTGGACGGATCTTACATGGATTTAAAAAAAAGACAAACCCAAGCTTGCCAAAGGAAAATAAATAATAATTAAAACGTGAAATAACTTAATAAATGTGTCTCCAGAAGGTAAACAAAAAAATAAATAAGAAACTTAATATATATAAGGAAACGTTATTAAAACGTAAAGGAAATTTTAGGCCTACAAGTGAACACAACCGAAGATCAACATTCGTACACGCCCAAACTTGGATATCCCAAAATAAAATAATTAAATAAATTAAATTAAAAAAAACGTACCTTACATCCTTCTCCGTGGAGACACAATAACAATAAACAAATTAACACATAATTTTATGTTATTACATGTGCTTCACAAAAATGGCAAACCCCGGCACATGCGTTGTTTAGATGACCAGCACTCGTTCGCATCCAGTTGCGACTCTCCATCACTTTCATCGTCCAGGCGAAAGGAAGAAATTAAATTCTTATGTAGCACAGGCGTTTCTTAGTTGAATTTGTATTCATATTTGGTAAAAGCCAGGGGGGCAAGCCCCCTAGCACACAGAGAGATATTCCTTCACACCAGCGGCCGGCTTCTTGTTTACAAAAAGACCGACAGTTAACTCCCCAAGCTGGCGGAGAATCGCTCGTCATTTATCGAACTGTCTTCATGTAAATAAATATTGTCCAATCACGAAGTGACACACCAAAACAACAATGTCATAAATAAGTTCATAATTTGGCGGTATCATGAATACACACCGTTCTTTGTTTTATGACGTAGAATCATAATTGTTTTTCAATTATGTCATGCGTATATAGAGTTTATAAGGCGAAGACCACACCACCTATTGGGGAGAAACAGGAACTACTTGTATCTTTGCAAAGTCCGACTGCAGCTACCATCTTGTGGTGACAGGCGGTACTGATCGACCAAGCGCACGATTCAAACTTCAACAACAGCGTCCCTGATTAAATATATGTTTGAAATGGTAGAGACGTGCCCTTGCACGTATCAATGATAATTATCACTGGAATGGAGTTGCTATTATTGTTGACAAAATCACGAGTCAGTGTGTGACTAGTCTTTTGCCAATCTCAGAGAGGGTAATCGCTTTACAACACCAAACAAAAAGAGCAAAAGTTAACATTATACAAGTCTATGCTCCAACTGCAGACAAGAGTGAAGCAGAGTTGCAGCAGTTCTATAAAGAAATTGAGCAAGTATTGAGTACCATAAAATCTAGACATCACAATCATCATGGGCGATTTCAACGCAAAAATTGGCAAGGGACGTGAAGGTGACTTAATAGGAGATTTTGGTCTGGGATCACGAAATGAACGGGGAGAAATCCTGGCACAGTATTGTGAGGACATTGAGTTAGTTGTTACAAACACTTTCTATAAGCTACCAGAAAGAAGATTGTACACCTGGAAAGCACCTGGAGATAACGTTAACAACATTATCCAGAATCAAATTGATTACATCCTAATCAATAAACGCTATAAGAATGCCATCAAGGCAGCGAAAACTTATCCGGGAGCAGATGTGGCATCAGACCACAATCCACTTGTGGCTAGATTCGAAATAAAGCTTAAGAAAATATTACCAAAACATCTCACAACTTCAAGATCCAATAGTGAGAGAGCAAATTACAGAACGGATCAATGAAAAGCTTTGCAAAGAAGAGAAAAAATTCTTCAGTGATGTTAATGACAAATGGAAATCCTTCAAGGAACTACTCCAGCATACAAGTCAAGAGATGCTGAAAGATTGTAAAACAGTGCATAAAAAGACTTGGATGAATGATGAAATAATACAATTGATGGAAAAGAGGAGGCTCTGTAAAAACCGAGATGAAGATCTTTACAGGAGTACACATGCAGAAATAAGAAGGAAGATACGGTTAGCAAAGGAGATAAAGTACACAGAAAGAAGCACAGAGATTGAAGACTTAATTTCAAAAAACGACAATTTCAATATCCATAAGAAAGTCAAAGAACTAACTGGTATCAATAAGATACGGAAAGGGAGTATATTGCTTGACAAAAATGGTGACATCATTATTGGTAATAAAGAAAAACTTGAGAGATGGAAGGAATACATAGAAGTACTGTTTGAAGATGATAGGAAAGAACCTTATGCTACTGAAGATATAGATGTCGAAAATGGACCAGATACAACAAAAGAAGAAGTATTATTTTATTTATCGTATGGCTTTTAGTGCCGGGAGTGTCCGAGGACATGTTCGGCTCGCCTGAGTCTGTATCTGCTTCCAGCGGACACCCTAAAGGGTGAGCTACAAGTTCCGTTCAATTTCAAGTAGTTCCAACTTTCGCCACCATATATCAATGATACCTAGTGGTGAACGTTGGAACTTTGATAGAGCGTTCTGACGAAATCCAACCTAACAATTTTACTTTACACAATTTAAGTCTGTGAAAGGATCTTTTACATGCCATAAATCTATGACATGGGACCGCCGGCTTTACTTCCCCTCCGAAGGAAAGCATACTGAAGGAATTTTAACGCTCTTAAAAAAATCCGACGACTTCAGCCGGGTTTGAACCCGCTATCTTGGGCACAGCAGTTCAGCATGCTACCGACTACGCCACCGAAGCCGCTTAAGAAGAAGTAATACATGCTATAAAGTTGTCAAAAAATAAAGCCCCTGGTCCTGATCTCATGCCAGCTGACATACTGAACCGCATTAATGAAGAACATTTAGATGTCTTAGTAGACTTGTATAATTCAATCTACAACACAGGAGTCATTCCTCATGAATGGCTACAGTCTATATTTGTTACATTGCCGAAAAAGGCAAATGCCCTTCAATGCAGCGATCATAGAACAATCAGTCTCATGAGTCATACACTAAAAATATTCCTAAAAATTATCCATCGAAGGATCTTCAAAAAATTGGAACAGGATATCATTGAAACACAATTTGGTTTCAGAAATGCACTAGGAACAAGAGAAGCCCTGTTTACCTTCAATGTTTTGGCACAGAGATGTTTAGATGTCAATCAATCTATGTATGTCTGCTTTTGGGATTATAATAAAGCTTTCGACAAAGTTCGTCATGATTGCCTCATCCAAATGCTCCAGAAGAAGAACTTGGATGTGAAGGACATTAGAATCATCAGCAATATTTATTACAAACAGACTGCGGTCATAAAGGAAGGTAGGAACCTATCTGAAGAGGTGGAAATAAAACGTGGTGTTAGACAAGTCTCCTATGCTGTTTAATTAATAGTCGGAAGAAATATTACAAGCAGCTTTAGAGGAAGAAACACCAGGAATTAAAGTGAATGGAAAAATAATAAACAACTTAAGATTTGCAGATGACACGTTGTTATTCGCAGAAAGTCTACAAGATTTACAGCCACTGACTAACAAAGTCGAGGAGGCAAGTGAACAATGGGGATTAACACTTAATGTCAGTAAGACACGTTTTATGTAGTATCACGAACACAACATCAAGAGAGCTTGATAATCAATGGGGAGACAGTACAGCAAGTGACAAAGTACAAGTATTTAGGAACAAATGTGAACTGCTACATTGACTGTACTGAGAAGATAAAGTCCAGGATCGGTCAAGCCAGAAATGCATTCAATAAAATGAGGAGAGTGTTCTGTAGCAGAGACCTTAATTTACATCTAAAAATTAGACTTCTGAGATGCTATGTCTTCTCCACCTTGTTCTATGGAGTTGAGACTTGGACCATAAAGAAAAGAGAAATGGACAGATTGGAGGCATTTGGGCTATGGACGTACAGAAGGATACTGAGGCTGAATTGGAAAGATAAGGTCACCAACGATGAGGTGATGAGGCGGGTGGGAAAGAGAAAGGAAATATTAATACTGCCAACATTAAAAAACTGTAGTATCTGGGTCATGTGATGAGAGGACAGAAAAATCATCTGCTGCGGCTGGTCATTCAAGGGAAGTTACAAGGCAAAAGAAGACCTGGAAGAAGACGCATTTCTTGGATCGATAATCTGAAAACTTGGTTCAATTGTTCCACTATTGAGCGGTTTCATGCTACATGATGTAAGCAAGAGTCTCTATGATGGTTGCCAACCTCCTAAGAGGAGATGGCACTTAAAGAAGAAGAACTTCCATACTATCAGTTGGATTTCAACCAAATTTGGTGTGTGATTTGCGCACCGAAACAGATATGAATATGAGTTTTCTTTAGTGTCAACTGGGCTTCCAACTGTTGAAAGGTGCACTCTATAATTTTTATCCTAATCTCAATATATCAGAAAGTATGCTGGACAACAGTTCTTAACTTTGCATAGCGTACATATAGTAGGGCCTTCCTGCAAATGTAGTCTAGATTAATTTTCAGTAACCGATATACGACAGTGCCGGCAACATAATAATTCTACGCGTGCTTTCATTTTAAGAAAAGTAGGCTTTTTAGTTCGTCTCAGAACTACTTGTTATAAACGATTTTGTATTATTTCCAGTCAAGAAGTGCTCTCTCTGGACTTATCGATGTGTTTAAGTTCCGTGAATAACTTGATGTAATAAGTATTCTTTGAACATGCTGCAGTGAGCGTGGGATCTTTTGAAGATGTATTTCTTTACGTCCTTAGCCGGAGCTAATTTAGATACTAGGTGATAAAGTATCTGAATTCTTTGAATGAAGATGAAATAAGTATGGTTTTAACACTGGGTGAAGTGTATGAGAGTGAATATTCGGTTGACAACATCAACTTTGAAAATTTTCAATATTCAAATTATGAAAATATAATTATTATTAATGAAACAAAATAAATTAGGTTTTAATTGTTTAGGATTCAATACTTTTCAATAAAAAATTACGAGCCTTACAGTAGTCGCATATGATATGTAACATTTGACATAGAAGAAACCTCACGTGAAATTGTTGATACACCGGTATTTTATACTATTATTGGTACAAATATTAATCTATTGTAAAAGGGAGTGTTTTACAGATATTGTAGTTTATAATACGGAACTCATTTTATTAGATGATTTGTAGCTCCACCACCACTAGCCTAAATAAAGAATACGATATGGATCAACTAGATTAATAGACACGACACCGCTCATAACCTTAAACTCCTTATAAACAGGTCCTCTTCATTCACAGACCAACACGTAATATCATATGGATTCTGTAAAAATAAGTCATATTGACAGTTTAAAATGACAATCTGGTAGCAAAAATATCTATCCCGTCCGGGATCCGAACCCAAGATCTCTAGATTCACAGCCATAAGCACTAACCCCACTGCTATTTCAACAACGCAAATTTTGTGCACAAGATGGTGACTAATTTCCACGCTCCAATAATACTGCATTACGGAATTAAGTTTGATTTATATTTTGCTTGATTTGATAATGTTCCTGCGTGAAATTGAGTTAAAATGCCTTATAAATAGGCCCTCTTGTAAGTAAAGAGAATGTATTCAGTAATAGTTCATGAAGGCTTGCTCAATTCTCGTATAACCACAACGATTATATTATATTGATGACTGAATTACCGTTATGTGGGTTAATATTTGAATAGCCATTGTGCAGAAACATAATACCGGCAATGCCGACTACATACAATGTTTGATATTAAGGCATTTTACCATTTAAATACTGATACGAAGACTTCGAACATGTACCATGTCATTTGATTCAATCACTTGACACCAGAGTTCGCATGAGCGTTTTCCGTTCAGTATGCCATATACATTCCACATGACCGAGAGTACGTCATGGTATCAATTTCCGACACCGCGCCCTCATTGTTTCTCTTACCACTGCCAGCTGGATCGATCGATCGAGTTGGCAGTGTCTTATACTTCCGTTCGTTCCACCACTGCCAGCTAGTACACTTCCGTTCGATCGATCGAGCGGGCAGTGCTTACTTCCGTTTTCCACCACTGCCAGCTAGTACACTTCCGTTCGATTGATCGAGCGGGCAGTGCATACTTCCGTTTTCCACCACTGCCAGCTAGTACACTTCCGTTCGATCGATCAAGCGGGCAGTACATACTTCCGTTCGATCCACCACTGCCAGCTCGATCGTTCCGATCCACTTCCGTCCCCAATTTTCAAAATCACTCCCACAAAACTATCCAGCAACCGAGCGGAAAGATGTTACACATCAAAAATATTTACCTGCTACGGAAAAATATATCATCATCTAAAGGCTAGGCCTTGTCGCTGCACCACATTTGTCTCTCACTTGCTGAACGTTTTAAGTCAGCATACTGTTTAAATTAAAGTCCATGCGTCACAGAATCCAGATGAGCCTTCCGTGGTCTTCCTCTTCCTTTCTTCCCCAGAACTTTTCCTTACAGTTTGGTGGTCAGGAACTCATTATGACGTAGGGTGTGGCCAACGAATGTTGCTTTCCTATTTTCTATAGCAATGATCAATTTTCTTGTTTCGTCTACTTCCTTGAGGACCTATTCGTTAGTCTTTTTCTCCGTCCAGCTTAATTTCAGCATCGTTCTGCACATTCACATTTCCGCTCCTTCCAGGCGTTGTATGTCCTGTTTCCTTAGAATGGAAAAATATAAACATTCTAAACAAGATGTTCAGTAAACAACATATAGCCTATTTTCTCCTAAAAGCATGGGTATTGTTATAACTCGTTGTCCTTTTCAAGGAGTATAATTGAATGTTGGTTGTAGTAGCTTGTTGAAATACAACGTGCTATACGGATATTAAACATGAATATAAGGTGCCCTTTGCTAGTGCTACCTCTGTAAAAAAAAACATTCAATTCGGTTTCACCGTGTTTGAATTGATATGGGGAATCGATTTGCACACATACATGGCCGCTATCTGCAAACTACTGGGCTGAAGACCTTGTAGTTCAGTCAAAAGATGCTTCCCACAAAAAGGTATGTTGTTGCAAAATTTAGTCGAGATCAAATGATTAGGTTGGTCGTAATTTGATTTAAGCTTTTAATATTTGGATGGCCACCATTAAGTTTCCGTCAAGATGGCGGCGATATAAAACATGACACTGAGGTGCCCTTTACAAGTGCTACCTATGTACCAAATTTCGTTCAATTCGGTTTCACGGGTTTGAAAAGATAGGATAAATCGATTGGCACACATGCATAGCCGCCATCCGCACATGATTGGGCTGATGACCTTGTAGTTTGGTCAAAACATTTCTTTTCATACATAAAGGTATAATGTTGCAAAATTTTGTAGAGATCAGATGATTAGATTGGTCGTAATTTGATTCAAGACTTTAACATTTGGGTGGCTGCTATTGCGTTTTTGTCAAGATGGCGGCGATATAAGACATGGCACTGGAGTGCCCATTGCTAGTGTTACCTCTGTACCAAAGTTCGTTCAATTCGGTTTCACCGTGTTTGAATTGATAAGGGTAATCGATCGGCACACATACATGGCCGTCATCTGAAAACTATTGGACTGATGACCTTTTAGTTTGGTCAAAAGACGCTCGCCATACGGCTATATGTAGTTGAAAAATTTGGTAGATATCGGATGATTAGGTTAGTCGTAATATGATCTAAGCTTTGAACATTTGGATGGCCACCATTACGTTTCTGTCAAGATGGCGGCGATATAAAACATGACACTGAGGTGCCCTTTACAAGTGCTACCTATGTACCAAATTTCGTTCAATTCAGTTTCACCGTGTTTGAAAAGATAGGGTAAATCGATTGGCACACATACATGGCCGCCATCCCCACATGATTGGGCTGATGACCTTGTAGTTTGGTCAAAACTTTTTTTAATACATAAAGGTATAATGTTGCAACATTTGGTAGAGATCAGATTATTAGATTGGTCGTAATTTGATTCAAGACTTTAACATTTGGGTGGCTGCCATTGCGTTTTTGTCAAGATGGCGGCGATATAAAACATGGCACTGGAGTGCCCATTGTTAGTGCTACCTCTGTACCAAATTTCGTTGAATTCGGTTTCATCGTGTTTGAATTGATAACGGTAATCGATTTGCACACAAACAAGGCCGCCAACTGAAAAGTATTGGGCTGATGTCCTTGTAATTTGGTCAAAAGACGCTCGCCATATGACTATATGTAGTTGCAAAATTTGGTAGATATCGGATGATTAGGTTAGTCGTAATTTGATTTAAGCTTTGAACATTTGGGTGGCCGCCATTACGGTTTCGTCAAGATGGCGGCAATATAAAACAAGACACTGAGGTGCCCTTTGCTAGTGCTACCTCTGTACCAAATTTTGTTTATTTTGGTTTCACCGTGTTTAAATAGATAGGGAAAATCGATTTGCACACATACATGGCCGCCATCCACAATGTATAGGGCTGATGACCTTGCAGTTTAGTCAAAAGATTTTTCATACATAGAGGTATAATGTTGCAAAATTAGGTAGAGATCAGAAGATAAGGTTGGTCGTAATTTGATTTAAGCTTTTAACATTTGGGTGGCCGCCATTACGTTTTCGTCAAGATGGCGGCGATATAAAACATGTCCCTGAGAGGCCCTTTGCTAGTGCTACCTCTCCACCAAAGTTCGTTCAATTCGGTTTCACCGTGTTTGAATTGATAAGGGCAATCGATCGGCACACATACATGGCCGCCATCTGAAAACTATTGGACTGATGACCTTTTAGTTTGGTCAAAAGACGCTCGCCATACGACTATATGTAGTTGAAAAATTTGGTAGATATCGGATGATTAGGATAGTCGTAATTTGATCTAAGCTTTGAACATTTGGGTGGCCGCCATTACGTTTCAGTCAAGATGGCGGCGATATAAAACATGACACTGAGGTGCCCTTTGCTTGTTCTACCTTTGTACCAAATTTCGTTCAATTCGGTTTCACCGTGTTGGAATTGATACGGGGGGGGGGACAGACATTCAGAGTACACACACAGACTCACACACACAGAGAGACACATTTTTTGGCCCTGTAGTGATCTCATAAGTCTACTCTCGTTTTTTGCAAAAATCGAAAGTAGGCTAAAAATATAGTTAAGTGATACTTGTAATTTCATGAAACTTGGCTTGGCATATTTTAACATTACCACTCATAATAGCTTGGCATCAAAAGGGTTAGCTGCATGAGATATTTAACACAAAAAGGAACATGATTTATGTACAAAAAGAGAGGGGGTGGGGATCTCGTCCAATAGTATAATTGGGGCGCAATTTGTGTTGACCGACTGTAAAGGTTTCTATAATAGAACTAGCAACCCTTGAAAAATGGTTTCTAATACTTCAATATCACTAGTCTGTCCTAGGGTTGCCATCCGTGATACAGCCACCATTGTTGAAGGCAGCATCAGTCTTGGAGAGGAAAGGATGTGGAAATTGTGAAGCACTTGCTGCAGTAATTATGTCCAGGAACAAGAGAGAGCTCTGCATTAAGAGGAAGGAAACCACTCTAGCTAGCTCCCTCGCTAAAACAGTCTCTCTGCGGAGAATTTAACGTCGAGTGTTATAAACACTCTGCATGTACAGAACAACGTCATGAACGATAAAATCTCGAGACGGTGTCATTAAAGTAATTTTGGCCCTCAAAAATATCGTCACAGTGACACTTTATAAGAGTATTTCCTCAATCGCAACCCTGTCAAGCTTTCTTTAATAGAACTAGGCAACCTTGAAAAATGGTTTCTAATACTTCAATAACACTGTGGGGCAACTCATTGCTGCTGGATTTGACCTAAATGAAAGCTGGAAGCATGAGGGGTCAACTAAAACATTGGGAACTAGTGCCCACCATCTTGATCCCACAAAGAAACCAAACGGCTTTGACTGACCGAGGAACTTCTGGTGCCGCATCAACAGGCTGAGGACTGGACATGGTTGCAGAAATTAGTTCAGGTACAAGTGGGGCTGCATCAGCTCACCAATGTGTGAGTGTAACCTGGAGGAACAGACGATTGAACATCTGGTCCGACGCTGTCCTCTTTATTCGTACCCTGGCATTCCTGACGATTTGTTTACTCTCACACCCGATTTAACCGAATGGTTGAGAAGGATGGACTTTAAAGTTTGATTATACCTTGTTATGTATAATTGTATATTGTATAAATTACCATACGATTAAATAAATAAATAAATAAATAACACTAGTCTGTCCTAGGATTGCCATCCGTGATCAGACGCGAAACCAATTTTTTTCCGAGAGGATTGAATCTATAAAATGAAACAGAAGCATCATGACCCAAGTTTAGGGGCAGATGACCTCACTGTTCCGCGAATTAAAAAACAATAACTAACCAACTAACTAACTGACCCAAGTTTTAAATCTCACAATAAAATTGTAATAAACTCAAATTTTATTAAAATTAATATTGTTTACAGTGTTAAAAGGAAAAATAAATGCCACATAATATAAAACATAAATGGAAAGAAAATGTTGTGAATTTTCACTTCCATAAACCTGAATAGATAGGGAGGGAGGGAGGGAGGGAGGGAGAGAGAGAGGTTGAATTAATTGATTGATTGATTGATTGATTGATTGATTGATTGACACATTCATTGATTGATTACATACATATGCTTGCCTCGGTGGGTGAGTGGTTAACGAGTCGGTCTACTAACCCCAAGCATGCATGTTCGCTCCTGGCCGTGGTAAGTGATTTTTGAAAGGCGGCAAAAATTACGACTTGCATGTCATACGATGTTGGCATCTTAAAAATAGTACATTATGCAACGAGCTTGTAATGGCGATAATTAAGACACGAGTATCTTTATAAAACGAGCGTACGCGAGTTTTATAATTTCCATACGAGTGTCTTAATTACCATTATAGGCGAGTTGCATACGACTGTTTATGTTCGACGATAATTATAACTTTATTATGTGTTTTAACATAAATATTCATAAATATCTGTTTAGATTGTCACTAGAATTTTGTGATCGGGTGCTGCGCTGAGTATAGGATATCTCTGATTTCCAAGCTCTTTGACCGACCGACGCATGCGCTCTGTGTGCTTCAATGCCATATGTTCAGATTGAACACCAGTATTCAGTAAAAATGTCACCGAATGCGTTTGAAAACAACGCGCTGTGTAGAAATTGGATTTGGAGATATTAAGTTAGTTAGTTAGTTATTGTTGTTTTAAGGGGCGGAACTACGAGGTCATCTGCCCCTCTTAACACAGATTAAAGAATACAAATTTTGAATTGAATTTAAAATTTTGAGGTGGACATCTAAATTTAAAAAGACCAAAAATTAATAAAACAAAAACAAACAATTAAATAAATAAAAATATAAACATAAACAAAAATTACGGAAAAAACAATACATTATCATTCAAAAACGAACAAGTCGTTGAGTCAAAGTTCACTGGAAAATTTAGATTGCTGGCCCTAACCCACTCTCACTTATAAAGCGGATAACGCGATCAGCAGCCACCGCGTCATCGGCTAATATAAGTTTGAGTGTCGTCTGCAAACCAAGGTTTCTTCGTAAGTCAGCAAGATCCACACACTCGGTGAAAATGTGGGCCACGGTGAAAACGGCTCCACAGGTACAAAGTGGGGGGTCTTCCCTTCTCATTAGGTACGAGTGGGTGGATCTTGTATGACCTATCCTTAGCCTACACAAAATGACGGACTCTCTCCGGGCCCGGAAGGAGCTCCGCCAAACGCGAGTAGTTCCCTTGATCGCTCTCAGTTTACTGGGCAGTGGGTCAGCTAGCCACTGACTCTCCCAAAAAGCCAGAACTTGTAGGCGTAACTGAGAGCGAATATCTCTAGCGGGTACCTCCATTGGTCGAGGTGGTAGTGATACCGCCTCTTTTGCAGCTTGATCCGCTAACTCATTTCCCGCAATTCCCATGTGGCTTGGAAGCCACAGAAAGGTGATTCGAGAGTCAGCGTGGCACAGCCCGGCTAGTAGGTCGTGGATTCGCTGCACTAGGGGGTGTTGCGGGAAACATGTAGCAATTGACTGCAACGAACTCAAAGAGTCGGTACACACGAGAAAGTGGATTCGTGCATCCTGTAGTGCAAACTGCAGAGCTTCATAGATGGCAACGAGCTCCGCAGTAAACACACTACAGGCCTCAGGCAAAGAGATCTTGGTATTTGCACCATCAATAACGTAAGCACAACCCACCTTCTCGTCCACCTTCGAACCATCCGTGTATAGAATGCCAGCGTCCGGAAATTGGTGAACTATGCTGTGGAACTGCCTCCGGTAAACGGAGGCATCCGTGTTCACCTTAGGACCTCGGTGCAGATCTAACCGAATTTCCGGACGCGGGACTTGCCACGGAGGCACCTCGCTAGATGTCCGGATCATACAGGGACCTACAGCCACTCCTATTTCGGTACACGAGCTATCAAGTCTAATACCAACCGGCCGAGTGGCACGAGGCCGGTTGGCGTACCCCTGGTGGTTTTGGGTACCGAAGAGAGCTTGATAGGTCGGGTGTTGCGGCATTTGACGCACATTGGCAGCATATGCTAACAGCATATGTTGGCGTCTATAATTTAAAGGTGGAACACCCGATTCGACGAGTAGGCTGGGTATCGGGCTGGTCCGGAAGGCACCGGTAGCCAGTCTAACGCCACTATGGTGGATACTGTCCAGCATTTTCAAGGTTGCCGGCCTTGCTGAACCGTATGCCGCAGAACCATAGTCTAGCCGGGACAGGACGAGGGCTTGGTAGAACCGTAGCAGCACCGCACGGTCAGCCCCCCACGTAGTGCCACTAAGAAACCTGAGCATGTTCAGTTTCCTGAGACATGTCATTTTCAATTGCCGTATATGGTGCTGCCACGTTAACTTGCTGTCAAAATGGAGCCCCAGGAAGCGATAAGTGTCAACCACCCGCAACGCAGCATCCCTGAGATGTAGTTCAGGGTGTAAATGTAGCCTCCGTAGCCGACAAAAATGGACGACGGAGGTTTTCGCTGCTGAAAAACGAAAACCCCGGTCGTGAGCCCACCTGTCGACCCGGTTGATGGCTAGCTGCAATTGCCGTTCCACGACTGCCATACTTCCAGAGCTGTAATGCAGAGCTAAATCGTCTACATACAGCGATGGAACTACCGCGGACCCGGCGGCGGCAACAATGCCATTAATGGCAATCGCGAACAAGGTGACACTCAGCACTGAACCCTGAGGAACTCCATTTTCTTGGGTATAGTACTGCGATAATGTCCTACCGACCCTTACACGGAAGAGTCGGACGGACATGAAATTCGCAATGAAAGTCGGTAAGTTACCACGGAGTCCCCACTTGTGAAGGGTGGAAAGGATCCCGTAGCGCCATGTGGTGTCGTAGGCTTTCTCGAGGTCAAAGAAAACCGTGACTAGGTGCTGCTTCCGGAAAAAAGCCTCCTGTATGGCGCTCTCAAGTCGCACCAGATGGTCAGTGGTGGACCTATGAGAGCGAAATCCACATTGGTACTCAGACAGGAGACCTTTATCCTCCAAGAACCACACCAGTCGACGGTTCACCATCTTTTCGAGCAGCTTACATAGGCCATTTGTCAAACAAATGGGCCTATAGCTGCTTACAAACTTGGGATCCTTTCCAGCCTTAGGAATCGGTATCACGATCCCCTCTCGCCATTGAGATGGAAACTCCCCTTCAATCCATATACGATTGAAGAGGATCAACAGTTCTTTCATACTGGATTCGCACAGATGTTTTAACATTTGATTATGTATGTTATCCGGTCCAGGAGCCGTATCCCTGCACAGTGCAAGCGCACTGCGCAGTTCCCATTCAGAGAATGGTACATTATAGGACTCCGAAGCAGCAGTGGCAAAGGACAAGGGGTGAGTCTCTGCCTCCCGCTTCAGAGTCAGAAATGTAGGATCGTAACTCCCGGAGCAGGATACATCGGAGAAGTGCGAGCCAATGCTGTTGGCAATGGCGAGATGGTCCGTGATGATGTCCCCATTGATGGACACTCCGGGTATCGATAGTGATGTCGGGAGTCCGGAGATCCGACGAAGCTTAGTCCACACTTGAGATGAAGGAGTATGCGCCGTCATGGACGACACATACTTTTCCCACGTCGTTTTCTTACTCTCCCGAATCAGATATCGGGCTCTAGCACGCATCCTTCTGAAGGTGATAAGGTTGGCCATAGTGTTTTGCCTCCGATAGCATTTGAAAGCACGTCGACGATCTTTAATGGCTGCTGCAATCTCGGCTGTCCACCAAGGGACGAGCTTCCGGCGTGAGTTGCCGGATGAGGAAGGTATTGTTTCCTCAGCAGCAGTCAAAATACCATTCGTTATGTGAATGGTATGATCGTCGACACTCTCAAAGGTATCTTCGGCAAACACCGCACGTGCCGTGAAAGTTGGCCAATCAGCCCGACGGAGAAGCCATCGACTTGGTAACTCGATGGCTCTCTGGTTCGGAAGAGTAACGATAATTGGAAAATGGTCACTATTACAAAGGTCATCGTGTACACCCCACTGTAGCAGGGGAACCAGCGCACGACTGCACAGGGTAATATCGATACTTGAATAAGTACCGTGCGCAATAGAGAAGTGCGTAGGTTCCCCTGTGTTCAACAGACACAGGTCCAGCCGCCTGATCAGCCTCTCAAAATCTCTCCCTTTACCGCTAGTGGTAGCGGAGCCCCAGATGGTGTTGTGGGCATTAACATCTCCCAGAAGGAGAAAAGGAGGGGGGAGCTGAGAGACTAGATCCACCAGCTGGTCGTAATCCGGCTGAGAATCAGGCGGGAAGTACACGTTACATACTGTTGCCATTACTGGCAACGAAGTACGAACTGCAACTGCCTCTAGCTGAGTACGCAACGGCACCTCTTCACTAAAGAGGCTAGAGTGGACGAGAGTGCAGACGCCACCAGCGGCCACAGCTCCGTCCACCCGGTCTTTAGAGAAGAGTTTGAAGTGACGCATTGTTGTCTCATGTCCAGGACGAAACCTGGATTCCTGAAGACAGACAATGGTTGCCGAAAACGAAGATATTAATTGTCGTAACTCAGCGAGATGAACAGAATAGCTATTACAGTTCCATTGTAATAGTGCCATGGTGTGGACTTAAGTAGAAATGGGTCTTCTACTTATGCTTGACCGTTTGCCACCCTTCCCCAGCTCTAGTTGGAGATGATGGGGCAGGAGAGCACACCTCAATCTCCACATCTCCGTCCGAAGACGAAGAAAATGGAGCGGGCGCTCTCTTGGGTTGCGCGCGGTCGTCGTCGGACCTCACGAGTCTCGCTCTTGTGGAAGAGCGAGAGCGGTGTCGAGGGACTTTCTCCCGGTCGGAAGACTGGGTGTCTGTCCCCGACACGCCCCGAAGAGATTTCTTCTTGGATCGGCGCCGACGCGTGTTTGGGGAAGTAGATGGTCCCTTCCCCACAGACGCCGGGTCCTTATAAAACAAGGTCGCTCCTGCTGGCACCGCTCCACTGGTAGTGGTGGGAGCGGGATGGTCAGCAGATACGTGAGCAGCCCTGCCTTTAGGAGAGGAAGAGAAACGGCGCTGAACCGTTCCCCTCTCCTCCGCCGATCTATTTTCTTTACTATAGGGGAGTTCCTCCATACGTACGGGCTTGGCTTCAGCAGGCTTCGCTCCCTTGGTGGTAATGGGAGCGGAAAGGCCAGCAGAGACAGTAGCCACCCCGTCAGCAGGAGGGCGAGAGAGACGGCGGCGAACCGTCTCCCTCTTCTCCCCTATATTTTTCGTATTAGGTGGGCTGGAAGAAGGACCAGCCCCGGTCGGCAAAGTCTTCTTTCCCCCTTTAGCTGGGGAAGACTTGTTCGCCGACCGTTTCGGAGAAGAAGAGGACTTCTTCTCCGATTGCGCCGGTTTAGATGGTATAACCGGCGCCTTCTTTTGCTGGGCCGAAGAAGGTTGTTGTACCTCCTTCGGGCTGACATTTTTCGCTGGTACAGCGAGGGGTGATTTTAATACAGCTGATAATACGGGCGTCGAGGGTACTACACTCGGTAAAGATGCGGCAGGGGTGAATGAGGGCGTCGTTGCAGCTGCAAACGATACCCGAAATTCGGGGGCATTCATATCACGGTACCTCTTGCGAGCGTCGTGATATGAAAGCCTATCAAGAGTTCTTATTTCTTGAATTTTTGCTTCCTTACAGAACTCAGGGCACTGCTTCGATCGTGGAGAGTGGCTTCCTTGGCAGTTAGGACAAATCGGGGGAGGCGTACACCTCTCACCCTCATGTGTCCCCTTGCCACACTCTCTACACACGGCCTTGGCAGTGCACCTGGCGGAAACATGCCCGAATCTCTGGCATTGATAGCAGCGCATAGGTGGAGGGATGTACGGTCGAACATCGCAGTGGTACGATGTGACCTTCACCTGCTTAGGTACTACATCACCCTCAAAATGGAGAATAAAAGCGCCGGTATCGACACTGTTCTCCCCAATCTTTCGGGTGATGCGCCTAATCTTGGTGACGCCTCTCTTCCCCAGATCCCGCAACAATTCCGCATCGCTATTTAAAATGAGGTCACGATGGAAAATAACTCCTCGGACCTCATTCAGCGTTTCGTGTTTTGAGACCTTAACGGGAATTTCGCCGAATTGCGTGCATTCCAGCAACGCTTCGGTTTGCTTCCGATCAACGGTGTGCAGCAGCAGCTGACCGTTCCGGAGCTTGGAAATCCCGCTTAGGTCCCCAAATTTCCCCTCGATTTCCTCAGAAAAAATTATTGATTTTACTAGTTTAAAATCACCCCCGTCAGTCCTCGTAGCTACCAGGTAGCGAGGAGACCTATCAGCGGGGAATCTTCTATTAAAGGCTTCATCCCAAGGCGTATACACCTTGGGATTAGCTCGACACTCAAGAGACGGCTTTTTAAGGGTGCCACCCTGTACAGGTGTCCGTGATCGCTTTGATGGCATCCCGGACGAAATCCTCCCCGAATACTGCCCACTCCGAACGGGGGCTATCACTGTGGGCGCCACCCAGCCAAGGCAATACCTACCTGGCATAGCAGATATTGCCCGGGGTCCCAGTGCCTCAAACAGGCACTTCCCCCTCGGCATGCACAGGATTTATTCAGCTCCAGTATTCGGCCATGCAGGGACCTTCGTTGTAAGGCGGATACTACTGTAGGGTACATGGCGCACCCACCTGACGGGATGGGGCATACCGTCTAGGCTTTCTGGCCAGATGGCCAAGCTGGTGGCCCTTCCCCTAACAGCACGCATGTTTATTTCTATTGGTCAAACCAGAGCTGGGACCAGAAAACCAAAATTGACCTTTATAAGGCCCCCTCTAAGTCGCCTTTTACGACAGGCAGGGGATACCGTGGATGAATTCTGCCCTCCCCATCCACAGGGGGTCTGAACAAATCAAAACTGGCAAGTTATTCGGCCATGTCGGCCCTATTAGTCGCCTCCTACGACAGGCAGGGCATACCGTGGGTGTATTCTAACCCGCACCCACACGGGGCGGAGATATTAAGGTACAGTGCTATTTCTTGTCTCATATTCACCAGTTTATTTACGCGAACATACGGACGGTGCACTTTCGGTAATTTATACAGACATGTTGGATTTTGAGCGCATGCTCGAAGGTATCCTTATCTAATTGGTCAAAGAACTGTTTCTTGAGCTGAGATTGGTGGGAGAAACTGTTTCATAATGAAAAATAGTGTTATAATGACCATCATTATGATACAGTTTTCAGATATATAATAGTCAGGGTCGAACATAAAAATCATTTTAATTCAGTAGGCCGTGCTCATAATGGCAAAATTAATCACGGGAGTTTCCGCCAACACAAAGTTCCTCTTTTCTCTACTAGAAAGCGCTATAGTGTTCAAGAAGCTTAGATATCTAACCTCCTTGACATTCATAGTGCTTCAAGGAACAACGAAATTCGACATGCAAGCTACCCTCTGGGTGTCAAATAACAAACTTGCACCCGGCACCCGAGGCCATATGATATTATTATTATTATTATTATTATTATTATTATTATTATTATTACATACATATGACTCCTGTAAAAAAAATCCCAGTTGGTAACAGAGCATTTGTATTACCGGTTGAGACATACGGCATAATTGATACATCAATAGAGTTCAAAAATATCGAATTTCCAAGAATAAGTTGTGTCTTCGAAGTATTAAGAATTAGATTGTGGTCAGCTACCAAGTTTACTAGCCTTTCTGTGTTGTCAGTAACATTCTTCAGCACATTACGGATTTGTGTAGTAGAAAAATGAGCATACACTTGAAGATCATCAGCAAATATGTGATATTTGACATGTTGAAAGATGTCAAGTCGAAGGTATACAAAGTGGACCAAGGACTGACCCTTGCGGCACGCCATTCTTGACCAATGACCATTCAGAACAATTGAATCTCCACTTACGGATCAATGATATCGGTTAACTAAGTTAGAATGGAACTCGACCTATTCTCAGCATACGACCTTGAACCTGCCGCCACAGTAATATACTGCACATGTAGCCGCAATATTACCGTACTCATAAAAGCAGCAAATAACTGCGAGTGGAGCCCTGGCCTGAGAATGACTGCTGTCAGCACCGGGATTCGAACCTTGGATCTCCGTACGTCCTACTGATTCCAGCCGTGGAGCATGCCTAGACCACTCATCTCCGATAGTGGGTGTACTAATATTCATAACATGATATTCCATGATATAATCAAAGGCTGAAAAAAGAGTTCAATAGCTCCGAAAAAGGGGCAGATGACCTTGCTGTTCCTCCCCATTATAGTACCTTATTTCGTACTTCAAGCACTATTTATTTACTTATCGTATGGCTTTTAGTGCCGGGAGTGTCCGAGGACATGTTCGGCCTGCCAGAGGCTGTAGCTGCTTCAAGCGGACACCCATAGGGTGAGCTACAAGTACCGTTCAATTTCAAGTAGTTCCTACTTTTACTACCAGATGTCACAGATACTTAGTGGTGAACGTTGGAACTTTGATAGAGCGTTCTAACGAAATCTAGAAATGTAGCTTCACACAAATTTAGTCTGTGGAAGGATCTTTCACATGCCATGAATCTATGACATGGGGCCGCCGGCTTTACTTCCCCTCCGAAAGGAGACATACTGAATGATTTTAACGCTCTTAAATAATCCGATGACTTCGGCCGGGTTTGAACCCGCTATCTTGGGCACAGAACTTCAGCATGCTACCAACTACGCCACCTAATAATTAGGATTACATACCTACTACAGATCCACGATCACAAGAGTTATCAAGTAAGGTTCGGACGTTTAGGACCTAAAGAAGCGAGAAATATGCCGGCAAATGTGCCCTAAAATACTGATAGATGATCAAAAAAAGGTAAAATATGACCTAATATATTTACATGCTTACTAAAAACAAGTGTTAATGATGTAGTGAAATGTTATTTGTATTATTATTTCTACATCTTTACATTGAACAAGCAATGAAGGAAATTGGTGAAAAATTTAAAGTGGGAGTAAAGATTCATGGGGAAATAATTTCAACTCTGAGATTTGCTGATGACATCGTCATCTTGGCCGACACGCCTGAGGATTTGAATGAGTTTTTGGATGGTATGGACTCCGTCTTGAGGAAAGAATTCATGATGAAAATTAATAAATGTAATGTAATCTTCAACATTCTCCTCTAACACCACATTTCAAATGCTTCAATTCTCCTCTTTTCTGCTGCTCCAACAGTCCAAGTTTCACTTCCATAGAGCGCCAAGCTCCAGAAGAAGGCTTTCAAAACTGACTTCCTAATACCTAAATCTATATTCGATGTAAACAGATTCCTTTTCAGTAGAAATGCTCTCCTTGCCTGAGCCAACCTACTTTTATATCCTCTTTGCTTCGTCCATCACTGGTTATTTTGCTTCCTAAGTAACAGAAGTCTCGTACTTCCTTTAGCTTTTCACCTGCCAATTTGATGTCGATGGGGGTTTCTGATTTATTGCAGCTGCATTCCAATACAGATGTTTTGATAGGGAAAAAAGAGGTATTAAGATGAGTGGTAGAGGAGATATGATTCTGGCGACTGCTAATGAAGAGAAGATATAGGTTGGTAGGACACATACTAAGACACCCAGGAATAGCAAGCTTAGTTATGAAAGGAAGAGTCGAGGACAAGAACTGTAGGGGTAGACCAAGGTTGGAATATGTTAAACAGATTGCCTCGGATGTAGGGTATGGTTGCTATGTAGAGATGAAACGATTAGCTCAAGACAGGGACTCATGGAAAGCTACATCAAACCAGTCAAAAGACTGAAGACTCAAACAACACAACAATTCTACATTCAAACCTAAATAATTGTTAAAATCTACGCTGATTTCATGAATAGGCCTACGATAAAGAAAAATCCTCAAATTTGCATCGCAGAATGTTTCAAGAGACTCGCAGGAAGCAGCATATTCTTTACCTTTTCTCACTTTAAAAACTGCGACACAAATCACACATTTCCTGTAAAAGAGAAAGAAAATGTCCTAAGTGAAAAATACTACCAAGTTTAGTTACAGTTAAATATTGTCTGGTAGTCTACAACAAAATTGGCAAGTTTTTACATTTCTTGCACCGCTAATGCACAGAAACCTTGCAGCGGCCAGTGGATACCATATTGTAAGCCCACCACCTACCCCTAACATATTGCCAAAATATGACCACGGTGGGTGAGTGGTCAACGTGCCGGTCTACTAACCCCAAGCTTGCAGGTTCACTCCTGGCCGTGGTAAGTGATTTTTTTTTTTTGAAAGGCGGAAAAAATTACGACACCATTTCATACGATGTTGGCATGTCAAAGAACCTATTTGAATTCAGTAGGCCCTGTTCATAATGGCAAAATTAATCTCGGGAGTTACCGCCAACACAAAGTTCCTTATTTCTCTACTAGAAAGCGCTATAGTGTTCAAGGAGCTTAGATATCTAACCTCCTTGACTTTCATAATGCCTCAAGGAACAACGAAATTCGACATGTAAGCTACCCTTTGGGTGTCAAATAACAAAGCTTGCAACCGGCACCCGAGGCCATACGATATTATATTGTTATTATTATTATTATTGACTTTAAAGCATTAATATTGATGAAATTCGACAACGACTATGAAAATGGCCCAAAAAGCATTTAAATGCTGTAAAAAATACGCCTAAAAAGTATCAGGAACAACTCCTGCTTAATCCGCGAGGACTGGCGCTTGGGTATTTTTGACCCGAAGCTTTAATATTGCCCTATATTTTCGTTTTGGTCAGCCCTGTTTTCCTGTCGCTTACTGCACCTTCCTAGCCTTGAACTTCACCCTGCAAAAGGAACATTTCCACAGCGTTTGGAACACTCAAGTTATTTCTAGATTATTTACGGTTGGGTTAGATTTACCCATGGCGCCAGTCGTCGCGTGACAATTTACGGCTTACGTTAGTTGGAACACTCAGTAAGGAATAAGGAGGAAAATCCACCTATTTTGGTGCAGCACAATCACATAGCTCAGGTTCCTGTTGGTCCATGCTTAGAGTCTATGGACACCTCGGTCATCAGCTCCTTTTTTCAAAAAAATTGAGATGACTGCTATGCCACCACTATTAAGGTCAATTATACCGTTACGAAAAGTATTGCCTTTCTTTCTGCATGTTAAATCTGAAAAGTATAAACAAGATGTTCAGTAAAGAACATATAGCCTACTTTCTCCTAAATGCATGGGTATTGTTATAACTCGTTGTCCTTTTCAAGCAGTATAATTAAATGTTGGTTGTAGTAGCTTGTTAAAATACAACGTGTTATACGGATATTAAACATGAATATGAGGTGCCCTTTGCTAGTGCTACCTCTGTACCAAATTTCGTTCAATTCGGTTTCACCGTGTTTGAATTCATAGGGGAATCAATTTGCACACATACATGACCGCCATATGCAAACTATTGGGTTGATGACCGTGTAGTTTGGTCAAAAGATGCCTACCACATAAAGGTATGTTGTTGCAAAATTTAGTAGAGATCAGATGATTAGGTTGGCCGTGAATTGATTTAAGCTTATAACATTTTGGTGGCCGCCATTACGTTTTCGTCAAGATGGCGGCGATATAAATGTGACACTGAAGTGCCCTTTGCTAGTGCTACCTCAGCACCAAATTTTGTTCAATTCGGTTTCACCGTGTTTGAATAGATAGGGGGAATTGATTTGCACACATACATGGCCGCCATCCGCAAATTATTGGGTTGATGACCTTGTAGTTTGGTCAAAAGATTCTTCATACATAAAGGTATAATGTTGCAAAACTTGATAGAGATCAGATGATTAGGTTGGCCGCAATTTCATTTAAGCTTTTAACATTTGGGTGGCCGCCATTACGTTATCGTCAAGATGGCGGCGATATAAAACATGACACTGAGGTGCCCTTTGCTAGTGCTACCTCAGCACCAAATTTTGTTCAATTCGGTTTCACCGTGCTCGAATTGATAGCGGGGGGGGGGGGGGGGGAACAGACATTCAGAGTACACACACTCACAGAAACACGGACACACACAGACACACAATTTTTCGCCCTGTGTTGATCTCATAAGTCTACTTTCATTTTTTGCAAAAATCGAAAGTAGGCTAATAAACCTCATTTTGTATTGGGAATAGTTTATACGAAGATACCAGTTGTAGAATTTATTCAGTAAATCCGTATGACTACGACAAAAAGGGAGTGACACGCTATGGGTCAAAATGACCCGGCGCCAGTCCTCGTGTGATATTTTTAGCCTATTTTCATTTTATGAAAAAAATAGGCTTATGAGATCACCTTTTGTCCGTGTGCCTGTGTGTGCGTGTGTGATTCGTGTGTGTGTCCCCCCCCCCCCCTAAAAATTTCTCAACGGCTGGAGCGATTTCAATGAAACTCGCTAAGATCATAGCACCATTCTGGCCGACCCCGACCGTGCCCTTCAAATTTTATTGTGTCTCACCAATCCAACATGGCGGCTGTGCGAAATATTTCACCAGCATTCAATATCTCCGAACTATTACAGATATCACCCTGAAATGTTGTACGGAGATAAAGGACACTACTAGAAGTTCATCTATGAGACTTTCAAAAACCTGGTAACTACAAACCCAACATGGCGGCCAAGCGAAATTGAGACTTTTAAATAGACTTTTCTCGTGATTTAACCATCCAAACGTAATGAAACTTGGTACAGCAAATGTTTATACACATTGTAATGCACTGGCGTCTAATTTAGTTCAATTGTTTACATAACCTCAATATGGCGGCGTGCGAAATATTTCACTGGCATTCTATATCTCCGAAACTATTACAGATGTCACAGTGAAATTTTGTACGGTGATAAAGGGCACTGCTACAAGCTTATCTAGGTAACTTTCAAAAACCTGTAAAGTACAAAACGAGCATGGCGGCCAAGCGAATTTGAAACATGTTAATAGACTTTTCTCGTGATTTAACCATTTGAGTGCAGAGAAATGTGGTACAGTTAATGACTATACACATTGTAATGCACTGGCATCTAATTTAGTTTAATTGTTTATTACATCACCTCAAGATGGCGGCTGTGTGAATTTTTTTTTTCTTGTGTCGTAATCATGCGATCGAAGTGAAAGTTTGAATAATGGAGCTACGCAATAATTTTCCTTTAAATGTACATAACTGGCCTATACATATAACAATCCAACCTGGCAACCATCCGAAATATTTAGACGGTTGTCAATACCTACGAATCTTTTACAGCAATCAAACTGAATTTTTTAATGTATATAGAGGCTATGAATGTTAGTTCACCTATAGAACTTTCAATAACATGGTGATCACAAATCCAACATGGCGGCGACGCGAAGTATAAATATTTAAATGGAAGTTTCTCGCTATTTAACCATCCGAGTGTAGGGTAACTTGGTACCGTAAATACTTATACAAATGTTAATCTACTGGCATCTAATATATTTCAATTGTTTTCATAACCACAAGATGGCAGCTGTGCGAAATTTTAAAATCTCGTTTTTACTCCTTGTGTCCTAAACATGCGATTCAAGTTTGAATGCCACACGTACACAATAATCTTCAAGTAATAGTACATAAATAAAAATCCAACCTGGCGACCAGCTGAAATATTTAGACGGTTCTCAATATCTACGAATCTATCACAAACAATCAAACTGAAATTTTGTATGTTGATAGAGGCAATTAACATGAGTAGCATATATGAAAATAGGCTGTATAGTTCTTCACGGAACTACTTGTTTCACACCATTTCTCAAGGACTAATTATAGTTTTAATATAAATGTAGTCAAGGAAAAAATGTGACATTTCCTAAACATCCGAACCTTGTCAGCCAATAACAACATACTCATGAGGAAAGTGGCTGATGATCGCAATGTCTCGAGGCCCTTAAATAAAGCTACAGTAACATAATATCGTTGTGACTTACTGGGGAATGTGCAGCAATTTGCCGCTACGGCGACTGTATTTCAAGCTGCTGCAACCCGATGTTTTGCTTCATTTTTAGACTAGAAAATGTTTTCCTGTTGAAACGAGCGAGCGGAAGTGGGATGCTACAAGAACTGTTAACAGAAGCCGTCACAGACATCCTCGCATCTAACATCAGAGTAAACAAAGAATCAGAGCAGTATGCATCTGCTGAGCGGGAATGTGTATCTTCTCTTGAATGAAGCTAAGCTAAGCTTGTAGTTTAACATGACTGTTAATCTCGCGATCATGAGCCACGGGACCTCCGTTTTACGTGGAATCCGAACCACAGGACATGGCATTTCACTTCGAAAATCTCACATGCAGTGACCGGGAATCGAACCCGGTCCGCCTTGGTGAAAGGTATACAGCTAGACCGCTGAGCCACCACGCCCCCACTCTCATGAATGAACCCCACTCCTCAGAGAGAGATGGTTTCCCAAAATAGTGGCCTCTAGAGCAGTGTTTCCCAAACGTTTTTGTGTGTGTACCACATTAAGAGATAAGAATCTCTCGCGTACCACCTAATGGTTGGGATATATAGTAACTATAACCCCACCACCCCTACGTAGCAAACCAAAAGATGGATTGTAAATTGTGTTTGTTAGAGTTAGACGGTTCGGTTCAAATAATGAAAAGTGTGTCCAGTTGTTTTATTAATACATTCAGAAATGACACTGTACAAATAATATTAATAACAGAACTCTTAATAATTAAACATACCAAAGTTCAACTACAACTTCAATGTGAAGGGTGAGCTTGAAGATTAGAAGCCAACTTAGGAATGTCTGGTTTAAGATTACTGAGTCTCAAACGAAGATCGTCTTCCACTGTAAGGAGCATATACCGGTATTTATTCTTGAGTTAAAGCGAATTTTGAAAAAGTTTGCCTTAGATCTGAATCACAATTCAATTCAAAAAACTACTCCTTATCTTTGGCCTTAAAACCCTCCGGCAACATATCAATTTTATTAAATTTTTACATTTTATATTTTTATATTTTTCGTAAAGGTCGCCTCCGTAGCGTAGCGGTCAGCATGGTTAGCTGCCGTCCCGGAGGTCCTGGGTTCGATTTCCGGCTCTGCCACGAAATTTGAAAAGTGGTATGAGGACTGGAACGGGGTCAACTCAGCCTCGGGTGGTCCAAATGAGTAGAGGGGGTTCGATTCCCACCTCAGCCATCCTCGAAGTGGTTTTCCGTGGTTTCCCACTTCGTCTTCGGGCAAATGCCGGGATGGTACCTACTCTAAGGCCACGGCCGCCTCCTCCCCTCTTCCTGGCCTATCCATCCCAATCTTCCATCCCTTCCCATCCCTCATGAGGCCCCTGTTCGCTTTGCAGGTGAGGCCGCCTGGGCGAAGTGCTGATCACACCTCCCCAGTTGTATCCCTCCCGACCAGATTTTCCAGTCTCCAGGACACTGCCCATAGAGGCGGTAGTGGTGACTTCCCTCGCTGAGTCCGTGGGAACCACCAACCTAGAGGGTAAATTGTCTAAAAAAATATATATTTTTCGTAACGTATCTAATATGTTTTATATTTTTCGTAACATCACCGCGTACCAGTGCAGCAGTACGATCGTACCACCAGTGGTACGCGTACCTCAGTTTGGGAAACGCTGCTCTAGAGTATATTGTATTGTATGTCTAAAATGTAATTGGTATTCTGCCCGAAGGCAGGTCCGACCCTCTGAAGAGGCTATCCCCAGCCCGAGTTTACGTGCGGTAGGGTGGCCAGGGCCTTTCCGCTCCTCTTTATGTTGGCCAACAGCGCGCAGTACCTAGAACCGGCATACCATCCAAGTTCCGATCACACCCAATGCTGCTTAACTGCGTGGTTCTCATGGGATCCGGTGTTTCAACGCGGCTAGGCCGTTGGCCTTTTATGTCTACAACTTATTATTCCCGTTTTTAAGGGGGTCGAGGATGAGACGCGATGAAAGGCTACGTGGCGGGTGGTTTTTACCGTCGGATGCCTTTCCTGACGTCTACCTCATGAGAGGAGTTCGGTGGTGTAGTTGGTAGCATGCTAAACTGTTGTGTCCAAGATTGCGGGTTCAAACCTGGCCGAGGTCGTCGGATTTTTTAAGAGCGTTAAAATCCTTCAGTATGCCTTCCTTCGTAGGGGAAGTATAACCAGCGGTCCCATGTCATAGATTTATGGCATGTTAAAGGTCCTTCCACTAACTAAACTTGTGTGAAGCTAAATTTCTAGGTTAGATATCGTTGAAACGCTCTATCAAAGTTCCAACGATCAGCACTAGGTGTCATTGACATCTGGTAGCGAAATTAGGAACAACTTGAAATTGAACGGAACTTGTAGCTCACCCCAGGGGTGTCCGCTTGAAGCAGCTACAGTCTCTGCCGAGCCGAACAAGTCCTCGGACACTCTCGGCACTAAAAGCGTTACGCTAAATAAATTAATTAATAAATAATGAAATGAACGAAGATGAATGGTACTGGACTTGGATGTGGAAGTAAGTGGCCGTGGCTTGTTAGAAGGTACCATCTCAGCATTTGCATGAAGTTGAAAATGGGGGAAACCATGGAAAACCATTTCAAGGAAGGCCGACGGTGGGTTTCGAACCCACGTCTGCCGAGTCCGCAGTCAGCTTGAACCCATGACCTAGCACTGCGCACTAGCGAGCGTAGCTACCACTGTCGGTTGGCGTCTAGAGTAGATACGGTAATTAATTAAAATGATCTGCCAATCAATTCAAATTCTATTCAAATGTTAGCTGATTAATTTGTGGAGCATTTAATTATCTATTTTTAAATACGGCAATTTTCTTACATGTTTAGCCTACTTTCGATTTTTGCAAAAAATGAAAGTAGACTCATAAGATCAACACAGGGCGAAAAATTGTGTGTCTGTCTGTGTGTGTGCGTGTGTGTGTCTGTGTGTGAGTGTGTGTGTGTGCGTGAGTGTGTGTACTCTGAATCCCCCCCCCCCCCTATCAATTCGAACACGGTGAAACTGAATTGAACAAAATTTGGTACAGAGGTAGCACTAGCAAAGAGCACCTCAGTGTCATGTTTTATATTGACGCCATCTTGACGGAAACTTAACGGCGTCCACCCAAATGTTCAAAGCTTAAATCAAATTACGACTAGCCTAATCATCCGATCCCTACCAAATTTTGCAACAACATATATTAATATGGCGAGCGTCTTTTGACTAAACTACAAGGTTATTAGCCCAATAGTTTGCAGATGGCGGCCATGTATGTGTGCAAATCGATTCCCCGGATCAATTCAAACACGGTGAAACCTAATTGAACGAAATTTGGTAAGGAGGTAGCATTAGCAATAGGCACTCCAGTGTCATGTCTTACATCGCCGCAATCTTGAAGAAAACGTAATTGTGGCCACCCAAATGTAAAAAGCTTGATTCAAATTACTACCAACCTAATCTTCTGATCCCTACCAAATTTTGCAACAATATACCTTTAGGAATAAAGAATATTTTGACCATATTAAAAGGTCATCAGCCCAATAATTTTTGGATGGCGGCCATGTATGTGAGCACATTGATTCCCCCTATCTTTTCAAACACGGTGGAACCGAATTGAACGAAATTTGGTACAGAGGTAGCACTAGCAAAGGGCACCTCAGTGTCATGTTTTATATCATCGCCATCTTGACGGAAACGGAATGGCGGCCACCCAAATGTTAAAATCTTAAATCAAATTACGACCAACCTAATCATTTGATCTCCACCAAGTTTTGCAACAGCATACCTTTTTGTGGGAAGCATCTTTTGATTGAACTACCAGGTCATCAGCCCAATCGTTTGCAGATAGCGGCCATATATGTGTGCAAATCGATTCCCCATATCAATTCAAACGAGTTGAAACCGAATTGAATGAAATTTTTTACAGAGGTAGCACCTCATATTCATGTTTAATATCCGTAGGCCTATAGCACGTTGTGTTTCAAAGAAGCTACTACAACCAACATTCAAGTATACTCCTTGAAAAGGACAAAGAGTTATAACAATACCCTTGCATTTAGGAGAAAGTAGGCTATATGTTCTTTCTGAACATCTTGTTCTGAAATGTTTTTTTTTAAATCCAGCTGACGCACGTAATCGGAAAAAATGGAGGTCAATGACCAAGAAAGCGGACCCTGCACCAGCGGAACAACGCTAGGAAGAAGAGGAAGATTAAATAGTCCTCTCACTTCCCTGGTTAACGAGCAGCGACTCAAACGTCAGGCAGTAGCACACCCTGACAATAACCATTGTTTGCTACTGACCAATTGCCGACGGTTGTTGACCAATAGCATAGCCTACTTCCTCTATCACTCCACGTAGACTCCGAAGTACGGTCCTGGCGGCGAGGTCGCGTGTCAGGCAGGTGTCAGGTGTCCAGTCCCGCTGCTTGCTCTCGGTGGCTACGGTGGAGATTTGACAATACTGTGCCTCGCACTGGGAAAGCCTTGGCTCGCCGTAGAAAAGGAATGTAAACATATCCGTCCAGCTGGGTTTCAAAGGTGAGCCACACTTTAAAGAGATGAGAGAACTATACCTGGTGGCACATGCCAATGCAACGAGTTCCGTATGCGTGCGAGTCCATGTGCTGCAGCATGTGTAAGATGGGAGGAACGTTCACTTCGCTCGTTGCTACGGAAATGTTCACATCGGCTCTCACTGTAACTGTAGCAGTATTGCACGTAATCTTTGCATAGGGAGTGTTTTATATTCATCAGATTACTTTGTATTAGCTGAGGAGTGTTTTTCACTTTTCGTCATATTTATTGAATAGTTAGTTATTGTTGTTTTAAGGGGCGGAACTACGAGGTCATCTGCCCCTATTTATTGAATAGAATACGGGTGATAGAGGTATAGGCTCATTATGTATGTGCGCCCCGATAGACACGGCAAGCTAAGCCTGCTGTGATTGGCGCAGATCGCGGGCGCGCGTACCCTGTTCAGCCAGTGGTTGGCACGCACTTTCACACTTTTACCAAACATGTTCAATAATGTGTACTTACAGTGCTCATAGGAGATGCTGAAAATGTCCTCCCTCTCTTGTAACACACACCTGACATCTTCTGACGAAAGAATGTCTGTCAACTCGTTTATTATTTACGGAGCCTGGTTCCTTGAATCGTTTAGCGAGCCTGCTAATTGTACTGGCATTAGGCACAGGTCTTCCTGGAAACTTGATTCAAAATTTACGGCTCGTTGCAGAACAAGAATTTCTGTTTTTCGTATACGAATTATGGATTTACACATGTTTGCGCAATGTGAATTGGTGTCTAGGCATGACCAACAATCACAGTAATCACATTACTCACTAAACGTGCAACACTGACTTCTACGCTTTGCAGATACGCGTCCATATAAATGACAAAACACGTGTGAACTAACGATATGAGTCAGCGGAGCGCGCCAACCACCGGCTGAACCACGTATGCACGCCCGCGATCTGTGCCAGTCACAGCCGGCTTAGCTTGCCGTGTCTTTCACCACATCTACAAAGTTCTTCAGTACTGTATCCCCACTTCATTAAATTACTTTTGCACCGACTCACGCCAGTTCTCAGTCTGTTTAGCGTCTTCCAAGATTCGTTTTGTAGACGGTAGGCTGCTGCCGGCTTCTCCTTCATTTCCCACGATCCTCCTGGTGATTTTGTTTTCCAAAGTTCAATTCGGCGAGCTTCAGCTGAGGAAGGAATGGATATTGTTGTTTGGAGGAAGCTCTTTCTTGATTTTATCCTAGGCGGATGGACATCAAGTCCATACATTGGGTGACTTGGATCTGTTTCTTGCTTCTGCTTCTGCCGCTACTTGTTTTCTAACTTCTGGAGGTGCTACTACAATGAGCGGAAAGATCTTATCGACAGAAGTTGGGCGTAGACAGCCTGTCACAATGCGGCCTGTCTCATGGAGGGCAACATCTACTTGGTACATTATTGTAGTGAAATAATGTCCAATGTGAAGGCCTGTGTATTGTTTGAATCAGCTGATTTACAACAATAAAATCTTGACAACACAGTAGAAGAAGTACTTGTCAGTGCTAGCAACTCTACACTGAATGTTCTCGATACAGCTCATAAGCATTGCTCTAAGATTAATAGGTGGTGGCATGAAAACTACTCTAGTACGGTATTTTCCAGTGGCGGCCGGTTATAAGGTCAGATATTTCCATTACAAAAAATATAATAATGTCATAATAATCTTTTAGCAATAAAAAGCTATGCGTTTCCTCTGACACGCACCGGAGTTCATAGTATTGTTCTTTATTATTTACTTAGGATCGTTTCAACCTCCTATGGGTTACGATTACACAACTGTCTTGACTGTTGATGTTCTTTCCTGTTACTTTATTCAGGGGCCTAAGAAATCTTTTTGTACGAATTACTCCCCCGTGACTGCAATTTATAAGCAGCGCAAGATGCAACACTATTTTCTCAATTCTGCACCAGAACACGGGTAGGGGCGGCGTGATGCAGCCCGCTTTGTCAGTTAACAATAGACTTATTAAAATATTGTTACAGTTACACTACTACGTACATGAATGTTTCTATGGCCTTAAAACGTGTTTCTCAAGTTCATTTTGTCTGTTATTCTAAATATAGAGAATGGAGAGGGTTGTCCAAAATATCAAATGGACATTGTTACCAGCAGGGTTTCAAACGGTATGTAAAATTGTTGTAATTAGGTGAAACGGTTTAGATTTGTGCCAAAGGGCCTAAATGCAGGAAATGGAGTGACCTGTCCGAAATTTCAAGTAGACATTGTTACTCGTCGGGTTCCAAACGGTAAATACATAAAGTTTGGTTCAGATCGGTGAAACGGTGTAGATTTGTGATAAAGGGCCTAAATGCAGGGAATGGAGTGTCCTGTCCGAAATTTCATGTAGACAGTGTTACTCGCAGAGTTCCAAAGGGCAAGTATACAAATTTTGGTTCAGATCGGTACAACGGTTTAGATTTGTGCCAAAGTTCCTAAATGCAGGGAATGGAGTGGTCTGTCCGAAATTTCATGTAGACAGTGATATTCGCAGGGTTCCAAAGGGTAAGTATACAAATTTTGGTTCACATCGGTGTAGATTTGTGCCAAAGGGCCTAAATGCAGGGAATGGAGTGGTCTGTTCGAAATGTCATGTAGACAGTGTTACTCGCAGGGTTCCAAAGGGTAAGTATACAAATTTTGGTTCAGATCGGTGAAACAGTGTAGATTTGTGCCAAAGGGCCTAAATGCAGGGAATGGAGTGGTCTGTCCGAAATTTCATGTGGACAGTCTTACTCGCAGGGTTCCAAATGGTAAGTATACAAATTTTGGTTCAGATCGGTGGAACGATGTAGATTTGTGCAGAAGGGCCTAAATGCAGGGAATTGAGTGGCCTGTCCGAAATTTCATGTAGACAGTGTTACTCGCAGAGTTCCAAAGGGGAAGTATACAAATTTTGGTTCAGATTGGTGAAACGGTGTAGATTTGTATAAATAATAGACAGACAGACAAACCAACATTGAGTTTTATATAATAGAGATTTACACATGCTAGTGCAACAATAACAATAACGCAGGTTATCACAACAATTCTACACACACCCATGTATACGGGGCAACATGACCACGATGTCTAAGCCCCGCAAATGAAATAACAACTGTCTACACTTGAAAACTGCAAAATAGTGGAAGGAGAATGTAGGAATGTTTGCCACTACGTTTCTCTGACAGGATAGCATTACATTACATTTTGCTAATATGCTGATTTACTGTGCATACGATAGCAAGGAGATGTCAATCGGTTAGTTTTCTCATGTGTCATTTAGCAAATTTTACCGGACTATCATGATACAGAGTAAATCGTTGTTGCCTAGTGACAACCCGTCCATCAATGGTGCGGCTTTGACTATCATGATATAGTGCTAGTCGTTGTCCCCTAGCGACAATATGTCCGTCAAGTTATTAGATCGGTGAAACGGTGTAGATTTGTGCAAAAGTGCCTAAATGCAGGGAATGGAGTGGTCTGTCCGAAATTTAAAGTAGATAGTGTTACCCGCTGGGTTCCAAAGGGTAAGTATACAAATTTTGGTTCAGATCGGTGAAACGGTGTAGATTTGTATAAATAACAGACAAACAAACCAACATTGAGTTTTATATAGAGAGAAAATGCAACTCTTCGATATTTGTTAGTTATAGCCTAAGTGTAATGGATCTGATGATGATCGCTTGACGATTGAAACTGGTCATACAAGTGTATTTATTAATCTCATGTGATTTTTTTCAGGATTAGGGAATAACCCACAATTGGGTACAAACGTGTTGACCGACTGAAAAACATCAACTTCGTTTACTAAGGCAACACTGAAAAATGGCTTCAAACACCATAATGACTATAATCAATAGTGAAAAGTCATTGAACATTCAGATTTTAAATCCAATACAATATACTGCAGGAAAACATAATCTCGCCAACATTGCAATCACACGCGATAGTTTTTCAGTTCTCACACACTTTCACTTTGCTGCGTAAAATCGAGGTTTTCATCGAAACCATCATATGTTCCAACTTTCGAATACAGGACTTCATAGAAACCTTTACAGCCACTTAGAATGAGATGCATGATACTCTTCAAATCTTGCAGTTTGGGTTCTGATATTGGCTTCCTATTAGGCCACAGTAGTTCTAGATTTCCATCCAGGAATATATTGTGATCACTTAGACGTGAAGTGCTTCTTCTTTTCAAACTTATTTCTTGACCCTCGCTGTTGTTGAAAGAATTTTTCATAATAAGAGAATATGGTTTTCTCTTTTTGATTACAATTTCCCTGGTTTGGAGCCAACTCACAATCTTACCCCCAACGTCCTTCTTCCTGTTCGCTATCTTCTTTTCCAAACAAGCAGATCCAACGAAGTCTTCCCATCTTCATCTTCTCCACCATTATTTAGCTCTGTGCTACTCTGCGGGCGAATATGCCAGTCCAGTGTGGTATAAATCAGCACACACTAAACAAGTTGACACCGCACTCAACGAAAGCTGCGGAATCATTACTGGTTGCTTGAAGCCTACTCCAGTTGAGAAAGTCCACTGCTTAGCAGGTATTGCTCCTCGGGAGATTCACCGGGAGGTAGCAGCGAACAAGGAAAGATTTAAGGCATCCACATCACAAACACACCCACTATTTGGATATTCCTCCGCCCGAACTCGCCTTAAATCTAGGAAAAGCTTCCTTCGGACTATAGTCAGCCTTGAAGTCAATGCTGACACTGTTAGGGCAAGAATGTGGAAGGAAAGAACTGGTCATCTGTCTAGCTGGATGACCCCAAAAGAAAGCCATCCTCCGGGCCATATGGAAGGCTGGGCAACATGGAAGGCGCTCAACAGACTACAAACTGGAGTTGGAAGAACCAAGATGAACCTGCATAAATTGGGTTTTTCGAGTGACTCTCTCCTCTATGATTGTGGAGAACTACAGACAGTCCAACATCTTTACCAGTGCCCACTATGTCCAGCAACATGCACAATGGAAGATTTAACACATGCCAATCCGAATATTATTGATGTCGCCTGTTACTGGTCAAAGAACATTTAATTTGGTTGCGGGTTACCTGGCAGTCAGATGTTTGTATGTTGATGTCCTCACTTAATATAAGATTTAGAATAGTTTTCCGAGTACTTTGTGTCTTTATTAACAATTCACTGTACCCTTATTATTATTATTATTATTATTATTATTATTATTATTATTATTATTATTATTATTATTATTATTATTATTATTATTATTTCTACATTCATTTCACCACATAAGTGGGACATATCAACATATCGTCGGCTTGTTTGCAAGACGGTATGGCTAATTCTCTTAAGGTGGCACATTGAGAAACGAGCGAACAATGGAACAGGTCTCCAAGATGACGGCCTTCTGCATGGTGATATGTAGACCAGGATGTATTCCCAATATTTGTAGATTACGAGCCAATAGTTTGGGGATGATGCCGGTAGAAGAAATTACTATGGGCAGAACCACTACACTTTCCTGTCTCCACATTTGCCGTATTTCATCAGCCAAAGGCAGATATTTGGTGATCTTATCACAGCAGGTTTGTTGCAGATTATGGGAATTGGGCACTGCAATATCAATTAGGAAGGTTCTCTTCTGCACTTTGTCCACAAGAACGATATCTGGTCGGTTTGCTGGTATGGTTTTATCAGTAATAACTGATCGGTCCCATAACAACTTGTGACTGGGATTTTCCAAAACGGCGTCAGGAACATACTGATAGTAAGGCAAAATATTATCAGATAATAAATGCTTTTGAGCAAGGTGTTGGTGCATTATTTTGGCCACTTGGTTGTGCCTTTTCATGTAATCAGTACAGGAGATTGCTTGGCAGCCTCCTGTGATATGTTGAATTGTTTCCGGTTCTAGTTGGCATCTTCTGCATTTATCATCCTGAATATTTGCCTTAACTATATAATTCAGGTAGTTTTTGGTAGCCACAACTTGATCCTGTATTGCAACCATGAATCCTTCAGTCTCAGTGAATAGGTCAGCATGAGTCAACCAGCTGTTCGACGCATCAATGTCGACATGTTTCTGGTTGAGATCATACGGATGACGACCGTGCAGAGCTTTCTGCGTCCACTGCTGAAGCTTGATGGCTGAACATTCCTCATCAGTGGCTAACTGTATATCCCTTACGTTAAGAAGATCCAGCGGTGTGCACTTGTCATCTGCCTTCACAGCGGCTTGATGTATGGGAGAGTCATGTCTTCCCAGAAAATATCTCTGAAGGTTCCTCACTTGCCTTGCATGCAATTGGATAATGTCCGTGAGCCCTCGTCCACCTCTTTGACGCGGGATTGTCAATCGCTCAACAGCTGACTTAGGGTGGAGACATCTGTGTTTTGTTAAGATGGTACGTGTCCTAATTAGGATGTTCTCCAAGTCAGTCTGCGTCCATTTGATAATACCGAAAGTATATGTCAGAGCAGGAATAGCATAGGTATTAATAGCCTTAAAGGTGTTCTTTCCATTCAACTTTGATTTTAAAATCTTGTTAAGGCGTTGATTGTAGATAGCTACAGTTCTATCTTTAATACCTTTATGATCAATTCGATTAGATTGCAGGAGACCAAGATATTTGTAGGTCTCATTACCTTCCATAGGCTTTATGAAACAACCGTCATCAAGTTGAAATGCTCGGGCCTCTAATTTTCCACGCCGAATGGTGAGGGTGCGACACTTATCTAATCCGAAGGACATTCCAATATCAGAAGAAAATGAAGCAACAAGCAGTAATTGCAATTAGATTGTCGATGTGTTTCTCAGAGGATGCATATAGTTTAATGTCATCCATATACATCAAATGAGAAATTTTGTATTTGACTATACCATGGTGCTTAATTGGAAAACCACACTTTGCATTGTTCAGCAATGATGATAGTGGATTGAGCGCCAAACTGAACCATAGAGGGCTCAAGCTGTCACCCTGAAAGATACCTCTTTTGATTTGAATAAATCCCGATTCCATACATGTGTCTCCATTAGACATTAATAAATTGGTCTCCCAATGGGACATCATATGTTGCAGACTTATAATGATGGCAGGATCAACTTTATATATCTTCAGGATTTGGATTAACCAGGAATGTGGCACGGAATCAAAAGCTTTCTTGTAATCAATAAAGGTCATGTAGAGGTTACGCAACATCTTTCCTGCTTGTTCCATAGTAACTGCATCGATTACAAGTTGCTCTTTGCAACCTTGAGACTTCTTCATGCACCCCTTCTGCTCTTCAGCCAGGATGTTATTAAGATTTATGTGTTCACAAATCTTACGTGCAATGCAAGATGTAAATATCTTATACAGGGTGCACAGACAGGTGATAGGTCGATATTTGGAAGGATCATTGGTTCTATCACCTTTTGGCAGAAGGTATGTTTTACCTCGCATCAAGTAAGAGGGGATAAGCTGTGGATTTTGGATGAAATCTGTGTAGCAGCGGGCAAGATGCTCATGAGTACAAGTGAAACGTTTGATCCAAAATTTGTGGAGGTTGTCTGATCCTACCGCTTTCCAATTTTGGATCTCCTTAACCACACGGGTCACATCTTCAGTTGATACCGAAGAGTCACTCATCGTATCAATTTCTGACATTCTCTCCTCCTCCTCCGTAATCCATTTAGCGCTGCTGTTATAATCTGCAGCATTCGACCATAGGGATGACCAGAAATTCTCTACCTCTTCTTTTTTCGGTGAACTGCCCATTTGAGTTCCAGGATCGTCAAGATTCCTATAGAACCGTTCCTCATTAGTAACAAATAGCTTGTTCTGTTGCTTTCGTTCGATTCTTTACATCGACGTAATCTCTGTGCCTTTGCCTCAAGTTGTTGCTTTAATGTGTCTAGGATCTCAAGGGGGCTACAGTTCGGAGGATTATACTTTGCATGTTTACTCTTCGTATGGCTCAACATTTTAACACATTGAACAACCTTCTTACTTCTATTGCCTGCAACATACTGATGCATTCTTCCGATATTTACTCTCAGTTCATCAACAGACTTTCGTAAACGTATCTCCCAAGCTGGCATCTTCTTCTGTCGACCTGACGTATATTTAGGTCGCCATAATCTACCTCCTGTCACTCGTATCACAGCTATCGCTCCAGCGTAAATTGCAGTCTGAACATGGTTGAAACAATATGATTTCTGGGACAGATGCTGAGAGAGAATGTCGTTCATTGTTACAACAGCGGTAGCAAGTTTCTTAGAGCAATGTTGGTTCGTGATCATGGGCCGCTCTATTGGATCAGTCCCTTCAAATTCTATGAGAGCCTTGCCAAATTCATCTTAGAGTTGTTTCCGCACTGGATCTCCGAGTGCTTCCGGCGATATTCTTACATCTTTGTCATCTGAACGATGATCGGTGTGCCTTTGTTCATTGACCAAACGTGTACTCTCCTGATCTATGGATTCGTCTACAGAGGTATGAGTGTTGTCGGCAGCTTCGTCAACCATTAGCAGCTTGAGGTGATGCTCTGGGATAAGTTTCTTCAAAACTATAGCACGGCGCTGATCTGCTATTCTCTGTTCCGTAACATTAATATCAGGGAATTTCTGGCAGAATGCAGCGTGCAACTTCTGTCTATATGCAGTAGTGTCAGTTTCCATATTCGTTATCTGATAATATGAACGCATGATGTACATATTCATTTCATTTGTCCATTTCATGCGCTTTCTCGGTTTGCCTGCTCTTGTGGTCACCTAACTATCAGAAGAAACACTAGGAGCAGGTGTAGCGTTGAATGCTGTTAGGATGCTACTATCAACATCGGCTGTAACAAGTTCGGGGTGTTCCCCGATCAGGGCCCGCCTGTTCAGCTCCTGATCACCACCGGCTTGTATGCTGTCACCCCCCAGCGATGGCTCCAAGGGTGCCCCGACGCTCCTCGGGTAGCGGCCTTTTATTTCCACTTTTCTTATTTGATCTCATCATGATGATGGTGTGCCTTGTATACCTACGGCCAGGATATGATTTCGACCGTCCCTAACATGGGGAACAGACTTCGTTAGCAGCCGCCCGCTGCGGGACAGACGCTGCAGCAATGAGTTTGATTTCGGGGTTTTCATCCCCTAGGCAGGTTGCCTGCACTACGGCTGAAGAGTCCTACCTACCCTAAATGATTAATAGTCTAGTAATCGTTTCTTGTAAATTTTGCCGACGCTTTTGAAGCTGATATCGAAAGAGTATGAGACGAGTTATCCTTAACCTGCATGGAACTGTCAGATCTTAAACGACCTCTTCGTGTTAAATATTTACGCAATTCACCAAAGTTGAGCACATGCAAGCAGTATATAAATGCATAAATACTCACTGTGACAGGAGGGGCGAAAGCAACTAGCTGTGCTAGTAAACTAAGGTTACAATTTATACTCGTAGATCCTGGGTTTCATTGATGTCACACCAGCCGACACTTAATTTGCACAACTTGCGGTATGTAGCATAACTCCATTCAACAATTTATTTTGCAGCAATATCTGTGCCAAATTCAGTTAGAGACTGGATGAAAGAAGTTATTATTATTATTATTATTATTATTATTATTATTATTATTATTATTATTATTAATCGAGTTACATCCACAATTAATATTACGAATGTTCAATGAGTGTCTAAAAGCAGGAGTGTTCAGCATCTGCTGGAAGGTCTGTCGTCTGGCGCTCATTAATAAGGGAAAGGGAGACCCGGATTTACCATCATCATACCGCCCTCTGTGTATGCTTGATACAACAGGGAAGCTCTTTGAGAAGCTTCTGAGGGTCAGGTTGCGCCAAGCGATCATGGCAGCGGGCGACTTATCACCAAGACAATATGGATTTCGAACAGGAAGATCGACCCTGGATGCAATACAAGAAATTGTTGCAGCTGTCCAGCGGGCGGAGAATTACAATCATCACTCCCGTCATGTGGTTCTCTTTGTTATTCTTGACGTAAGAAATGCATTCAACTCTGTCAAGTGGAGTGACATGCTGAATGCGTTGGAGAATACATTTCATGTTCCGAATTACCTCTTACGGATGATAAATTCCTACTTGAAAGATCGTTCGTTGCTTTATAATACGACAGAAGGACAACGCAAGGTAGGGATCTCAGCCGGAGCAGCACAGGGTTCGATTTTAGGACCAGATCTATGGAATATCACATATGATAGCTTGCTGAGATCTGAAGTCCCTGATGAAACTATCCTAGTAGGTTATGCAGATGATGTTGCTGCTCTTGTAGCAGAAAGAAGTGTCGAGCAGGCACAGTTGCGGCTCAATATGGTAATGCGTACAATCAATATTTGGATGGAAGAACATGGTCTGTCTCTAGCACTTAGTAAGACAGAAATTATAGTCCTAACAAAGAAGAGAATTCAGACAATACTCGCAATACAGGTAGGAGACATACAAGTAGAGACGCGGCCAGCAGCAAAATATCTGGGCCTCATGATCGACAATAAACTGAATTTTGGAGAACAAATTAGACGGACTGCAGATAAGGCGGCAAGAGGAGTAACGTCTCTCAGTCGGCTAATGGCCAATGTTGGTGGGCCAAAATCTAGTAAGAGGAGATTACTGATGACAGCCAACCATTCAGTTCTGCTGTATGGAGCGGAAATATGGGCGGATGCCCTGGATAAGGAAATTTATAGGAAGTCACTAGCACAAGTGCAGAGGCGGGGTGCTTTATGCGTGGCATCTGCTTATCGCACGGTCTCTGAAGAAGCAGTTCTTGTTATTGCTGGGATAATTCCAATTTTTTTCTAGCGAAAGAACGCAAGTACATTTACTGGAGGAAATCGGAAGTAGGTTTACAAAATGCAAGACGAACAGCAAGAGTACAAACCTTTCACAATTGGCAGATCAAATGGGAGCAAGGACACCGAAGCCAGTGGACTAGGAGAATGATACCCCAGGTGCAGGTTTGGACAGAGAGAAAACATGGCGAGGTTGGTTATTATCTCACTCAGTTCTTGACTGGCCATGGATACTTATGTTCTTATCTTAAGAAGATGGGGAAAGTGGATTCACCAGATTGTATATACTGTGTTAATGAGGTAGATAATGTTAATCACACCTTCTTCTCTTGTGGACGGTGGGTTCAAAATAGGCAGTCTCTTCAAGATCACATTGGTGTAGAGATATCTCCCGACAATATTGTTGCGGTAATGCTACAAAATGAAGAACATTGGAAACTTGTAGCAAGTTTTGTTGAAGATATCCTCCGAACAAAGAAGACGGATCTGGATCGCCACTGAAGATGATTCATTACGGAAGAGTGCCCTACGGGCAAATATAAAATGAATCTAGCCTGAAGTAATGTGCTAAACGGTTCCAGGCTAGTGTTCAAATGTAACGGGGGAGTTTTATTCGGTAGTCTGCTACTCAGGAGCCCGACACTCTGTGCGTAAATGCATTTCTTCCCCTAAAAATATATATTATTATTATTATTATTATTATTTTGGATGCACGGACGATGGATGATATTGTAAACGAGCTATTCCCTACTCACCCTGTGCGAATTGATGTGGACGAAGTACTTGAGCCGGAATTCATTCCTCTATTTACCATAGGTGAGCTGAAGGAAGCAGTAGGCTCCCTTCGGAATAAGAAGGCTCCAGGCCC
Source organism: Meconema thalassinum (assembly GCA_946902985.2). NCBI lineage: Eukaryota > Metazoa > Arthropoda > Insecta > Orthoptera > Tettigoniidae > Meconema > Meconema thalassinum. The sequence continues at coordinate 151,866,002 of OX336396.1, forward strand.
TGACGAGATACCCGCGGAAGCCATGAAACTAGCTCTCAAGGTTTGTCCGCAGCTACTGCTTGAAATGTACAACTGTTGTCTGAGAGCAGGTGTATTTAGTGCCCGTTGGAAAATGGCTCGACTAGTGCTGATTAAAAAAGGAAAGGTAGTCGGGAACGCGCCATCGTCCTTCAGACCACTATGCATTTTAGACATTGCGGGAAAAGTGCTGGAGAAGCTATTAAAACCTCGCATACTGTCATCTATTCAAGCCGCGGGAAATATGTCTGTCAGGCAATTTGGCTTCCGCCGTGGGTGATGTACAATAGATGCAGTACGCCTAGTAGTTGAAGCTGCGAATCAAGCCCAGGAAGGTAACCACTATTCTAGGAAAATAACACTTCTGGTAACCTTGGATGTGAAGAACGCCTTCAACTCAGCTAGGTGGATAGATATGGTTGAAGCTCTTCAATTCACCTTCCAGTTGCCTGCATATCTCCTGCGTATAATGAAAGATTATTTGAAGGACCGTACCCTGTTATATGACACTGCAGACGGCCAGAGGAGGAGAAAAGTCACGGCAGGAGCAGCGCAAGGATCTATCCTGGGCCCGGATTTGTGGCACATGTTGTACGACGCCTTACTGCGCAATGGAGATGCCCGAAGATACATTCCTTGTTGGGTACGCTGATGATATTGCAGCGGTGATTGTAGCCCGAGATGCGGTTCTGGCTCAGTGGAAACTCAATCAGGTAATGCGACGGGTGAGTGGTTGGATGAACGCTCATGGTCTGAATTTAGCTATGGCGAAAACTGAAATAGTCATGTTAACTAGGAGGAGAATGGACACTATAATTCCCATGAAAGTTGGAGAGGTGGTCGTTCAAACTGGAGCCACTGCGAAGTACTTAGGATTTACTCTTGACACGAAACTGACATACTGGTCTCATATACGGAAGGCAGCAGACAAGGCGAAAATAGTGACAGCTGCCATTAGTAGACTCATGGCTAATGTGCATGGTCCTAGAGAAAGCAAGCGTCGACTACTGTTGTCCACAGCGCAATCTATTCTTCTGTATGGAGCTGAGGTTTGGTCTGATTCGCTGAGGATAGAGAAGTATAGGAAACGCCTAGCTGCAATTCAGAGGAGAGGAGCTCTGAGGGCGGCGTGTGCTTACCGTACAGTTTCGGAACCTGCAGTCCTGGTTGTCTCAGGTGTTGCGCCAATAGACTTACTCGCGCAAGAACGTAAAGACGTATACTTCCGACGAGTAGAACTGGGCAAGGCTCAAGCCCGGAAGGAAGCCGTAGCACGCAAGATGGAGCTTGGGCAGCAGAGGTGGAATGACGATCACAGAGGAAGATGGACAGCTCGGCTGATACCGAGTCTGGTCGAGTGGACGAGTAGGAAACACGGAGAAATAAATTACTTTCTGACACAGATGTTGACAGGTCATGGCTACCTTCGGTGTTACCTTCATCGTATGGCCAAAGTAAGGAGTCCAGTTTGTATTTACTGCGAGAACGAACGAGATGACGTTTATCATACGTTTTTCGTCTGCGATCGTTGGGCAGCGGAAAAACAACAACTTGAAGCTGAGGTTGGTCCAATAACGCCGGACAAAATAGTTGGCATTATGCTGAGGAACGAGCTCAGCTGGGATACGGTCGCTTTCTTTGTTGAGGTGGTCCTTCGTCAGAAGAAGTCGGATGGGGACTTGCTCGATTTAGTCGATTGAGTCTGCGATCCGCGGGCTATGAATGGAGAAGTAAGATGGTGCTTGTGAAGCAAAGAAAATGACTCCATCCTGAAGTAATACGAAAGTGGTCCCGGGATGGGTTTTGTCAAGAGGACAGGGTGTGTTTTTTTAGTGGGTACGAATCCCACACTCTTGAGGAGTGCGGACCCTTCTCAAGGTCTTATGCAAGATTTTTTCACTTCCCTCGTAAAAATATATATATATATATATATATATATATTATTATTATTATTATTATTATTATTATTATTATTAGGTTATGCAGATGATGTTGCTGCTCTTGTAGCAGGAAGAAGTGTCGAGCAGGCACAGTTGCGATTCAATATGGTAATGCGTACAATCAATAGTTGGATGGAAGAACATGGTCTGTCTCTAGCACTTAGTAAGACAGAAATTGTAGTCCTAACAAAGAAGAGAATTCAGACAATAGCCTACTCCCAATACAGGTAGGAGACATACAAGTAGAGACGCGGCCAGCAGCAAAATATCTGGGCCTCATGATCGACAATAAACTGAATTTTGGAGAACAAATTAGACGGACTGCAGATAAGGCGGCAAGAGGAGTAACGTCTCTCAGTCGGCTAATGGCCAATGTTGGTGGGCCAAAATCTAGTAAGAGGAGATTACTGATGACAGCCATCCATTCAGTTCTGCTGTATGGAGCGGAAATATGGGCGGATGCCCTGGATAAGGAAATTTATAGGAAGTCACTAGCACAAGTGCAGAGGCGGGGTGCTTTACGCGTGGCATCTGCTTATCGCACGGTCTCTGAAGAAGCAGTTCTTGTTATTGCTGGGATAATTCCAATTTTTAGCCTACTTTTCACATTTTGCAAAAATGAGGAAAAAGTAGACTTATGAGATCGGGCAAATGTGTGTGTGTCTGTCTGTCTGTCCTTCTGTCTGTCTGGCTGTGTGTGTGTGTCCCCCCCCCCCCCCCTATCAACTCCTAAACGGCTTCAGCAAACGAAACAAAATTTGGTAGGCGTAAAGACCTATACCTGAATATCTCAGGCCATATTTGAAAATGATGTCAGTGCTACCAACTGCTGAAAAATCACATTTGAAATTTGAGCTCCATGTTGGATATCTTGGAAGGTATGAATCGGAGCTGTTTCAAAATTGGTACACGTATAGATAATAATATTGTAGTTTAATTTCCAGGGGGCCATACATGGCAGTGTTGCCAAAATGATTATAAGCCTGCTGATAGGTCCAAATTTTAAATGCATATAACTTCTACACTATCAATTGGATTTCAACCAAATTTCGCATGTGCTATGTGTACATAAACAGATATCACTGAGCGTATTCTTAAGAGCCACCAGGGCTGCCAACTGTTAATAAATGCTCTCAATTTGTTTTAATCCAAATACCCATATATCAGAAAGTATGCAAGCCGACAGTTTTAAACTATGCACACGTACAGTACCTGACATTCTATATTAATTTGGAGTAACTTATATACGTCAGTGCTACCAACATGATTTTAAGCCTGCTGAGACCTCCAACTTTAAATTCATGTAACTTCTATACTAACTAATGGATTTCATTCAAAATTGGCACAACAATAGATCATTATTTCAGATTATTCCTGACCAATACATGCATAGCATTGTTGCCAACATGATTTTACACGTGCTGTTAGATCCAATGTTTAACTGCATGTAACGTCCATGCTATCCATTGGACTTCAACCAAATTGTGTATTCTGTACCCTAAGAAATGGATCTAAGAATATATTCAGTCACCAGGGCTGCCAACTGTAGTGCTTTATTAGGCTACATTATGCCAGGTATACAGTATTTCGATCTAATTAGAAATCTCGATATTACCAACTTAATTTCGTCATTAATCATTGGCATGGATCTTAAAATTTAAGAAAAGTAGGCTCTTTAGTTCGTCACGGAACTTCTTGTTTTTCTAGCGAAAGAATGCAAGTACATTTACTGGAGGAAATCGGAAGTAGGTTTACAAAATGCAAGACGAACAGCAAGAGCACAAACCTTTCAAAATTGGCAGATCAAATGGGAGCAAGGACACCGAAGCCAGTGGACTAGGAGAATGATACCCCAGGTGCAGGTTTGGACAGAGAGGAAACATGGTGAGGTTGGTTATTATCTCACTCAGTTCTTGACTGGCCATGGATTCTTATGTTCTTATCTTAAGAAGATGGGGAAAGTGGATTCACCAGATTGTATCTACTGTGTTAATGAGGTACATAATGTTAATCACTCCTTCTTCTCTTGTGGACGGTGGGTTCAAAATAGGCAGTCTCTTCAAGTTCACATTGGTGTAGAGATATCTCCCGACAATATTGTTGCGGTAATGCTACAAAATGGAGAACATTGGAAACTTGTAGCAAGTTTTGTTGAAGATATCCTCCGAACAAAGAAGACTGATCTGGATCGCCACTGAAGATGATTCATTGCGGAAGAGTGCCCTACGGGCAAATATAAAATGACTCTAGCCTGAAGTAATGTACTAAACGGTTCCAGGCTAGTGTTCAGAAGTAACGGGGGAGTTTTATTCGGTAGTCTGCTACTCAGGAGCCCGACACTCTGTGCGTAAATGCATTTCTTCCCCTAAAAAAATATATATTATTATTATTATTATTCTTCTTCTTTCGATTCGGCCATCTAAGGACCACGTCATTTCAACTGTTTCTTGTTGCATCGAGCTTTAACGTCCTCCCAGTACTTTCGCATTAGTTCTCGATGCTGTTGTTTTCTTTCTGCAGTCCACTTCTTGCCAGTTGGAAGCTTTGGCTTTTCTTGAAAACATCGGTGTGCTGTTAGTTTTTGTTTAAGTGTGGCACGTTCCCAAATATCGTTGCCTGTTATTCCCACTTCTTGCAAATCTTTGTCCACCTCAATGAACCAAGCTCCCTTGGTTTTCTTTTTGAGGAAGTAGGTGAAAATTCTATTTGTCAATCGTGCTGGGTTCATTCTTGTTATATGACAGTAAAAGGTAATTCTCCGTTTCCTCATGGCATCAGTTATTTTTTCCACGTGGGTGTAAAGTTCGTGGTTGTGTCTTCTCCTATATTCCCCATTTTCTTTTACCGGACCCAAGATTTTTCTTAGAATTTTTCTTTCTTTCACTTCCAGCTTCTCTGTTAGTCCCTTGCGATGCATTGCAAGGCACTCTGCAGCATACAAAGCCTCTGGACGGATGACTGTTTGGTAGTGTCTTAACTTGGCATTTGTTGATATGGATTTCTTGTTGTAAATGGCCTTTGTTAGATTGTATGCCATTTCCATTTTCCTGATTCGTGACTCGAAAGCTGCCTTCTCAGATAGATTGGGGTCTATCCACTCACCCAAATATTTGAACGCTTTCGTTTGCTTGATTTTCCCCTGTCCTACATCCAGCTCTTTTGGCGCTAGCTTGATATTAGTGATAAATTCTGTTTTTTCAAAGGAGATCTTAAGGCCCGCTTTTGCTGCTTGAATCTGGAGTTCATTAATTTGTGCTGCGGCTGCATCGAGGGAATCTGAAAAAATTGCGAGGTCATCTGCGAATGCTAGGCAGTCAACTATCAGGTTCTGTTTTTTGTAGCCCAATCTGACTCCATTTTCAGACTTGTTAATGTTCATTACTTTTCGCCACTGCCGGATGACTTTTTCGAGCACACAGTTGAAGAGCAAAGGAGATAGTCCATCTCCTTGTCTTACACCAGTCTTGATTTCGAAGGGCTCTGAAATTTCTCCCCTGAATTTCACTTTGGACGCAGTGTTGGTTAAGGTTTTCTGAATGATTGCTCTTGTTTTGTTGTCCAGTCCCAGTTCTTTCAGTATTTCAAATAGGGTGGTTATTATTATTATTATTATTATTATTATTATTATTATTATTGTTTGTATTTGATTCCCACTGTTTACCAAGTATTTTGTGTCTTTTTTAACAATCCACTATACCCTTATCGTTATTATTATTTAAATGTGATTCTCACTGTTTACCATTTGTGACATATATTTGTGATTGGTGCTCCTGATACGAATAAAGAAAGATCATTTAATTTTTGCTATGGCAATTCTCCATGACTTGTGTATAATCATCCGGAGTGAACAATCGTTGCTGAAATTTTAAGGAGCACTCAATGTCTCTGAAGTCATCATTGTTGGGGTAGGAACTGGGCCCAAGTATTAGGAATTTCATTCAAACGGTTTCTATGTTGGAGGTGAAGCCAGGACACTCTTCATCATAGGAACAAGCTTTATGTTTCTGTCCTGCCCCACACAAGAATGAAGCCACAATACTACATGTTTCTTTCCCTCGTGTGCATTTACATGAGGTGTCGTTGGAGACAAGACCCTACTTCTTGTGCTCCACGATCAGCTTGCTCTTCTACCCAGACATAGCAGTAACATACCATATTTGAACCCCCATCGTGAACACCACAGTTGTACAGCCACAATAAGTGTTTATATAATATAATATTAGTGGAGATTCTGTGCAGAGGTAGAGGAACTTCTATGCAGTACTCAAGGAAATATATGGACCATCTCGCTCATCATCAGGTACTCTGAAAAGCGCTGATAATTCTACAACCTTTACTGATAGTCAAAAAATCTTGGAACGCTGGAAGGAGCACTTCTTCAATCTCCTAAATCGTCCATCAGCAGCTGCTGAAGACTTCCTTTGTGATGTGCTACAACAACCTGAACAACTGTGGTTGGCAGTACCTCCTACTTATCATGAATGCAGTGCAGCTCTCACTAAATTGAAACCCAGAAAGGCACCTGGCCCAGATAACATCCCTCTGGAACTAATTCAAGCCGGATGTCTTTCCCTCAAAACAAGGATTTTCACCCTTATCCTCATAATATGAGAATCAAGAAAGGTACATGAAGACCTAAAGAATGCCACAACCATCACTATCTTTAAAAAGGGTGATCGCAGTGTTTGTGGCAACTACTGTGGTATATCACTGCTATCAATTGTGGTGAAGATTCTTGCAAGAATTCTACTTAACCGCCTCAAGGTTATCTCTGAGAAGATCCTCCCAGAGTCACAATGCGGATTTAGAGCTTCCAGAAGCACAATTGACTTGATTATCTGTGTGAGACAGCTAAAAGAAAAATGTAGAGAACAACAGAATCCACTCTTCTTAGTCTTTTATGACTTGGAAAAGGCATTTGATTCGGTTCCAAGACCAGCCATGTGGGCGGTGCTGAAGCGGTTTGGTTGCCCTCAGCGTTTTGTAGATCTAATCAAGGCTCTCCATGATGGCATGACAGGTCAGGTTTGCCATCAGAATAAGATGTCCGATGAATTTCCTATTACCCATGGACTGAAACAAGGATGTGTACTGGCTCCAACGCTTTTTGCGCTCTACTTGGCTGCAATGCTTTATGATTCACCCACAAACATCCCAGGTGTGGAGGTCAAGTAACGTTTTGATGGAGGGCTTTTCAACCTAACTCGTCTCCGCTCCTTGAGGAAAACTCAGGTTACTAATGTTACTAATGTTGTATGCAGATGATGCTGCTTCGCCAACTCTCACACCAGAAGAACTGCAAGAGTCAGTTAATTGTAACAAAAGAGCATGTGATCGCTTTGGTCTTACCATAAATGTCAATAAGACTAAAGTATTGGCACAACCTTCACCAGGCATACCTCTTCCTCAGTTCAATATCTCCATCTCAAATTTTCCATTAGAACACGTAGACCACTTCTCGTACCTGGGCAGTACCATTTCTGTGAGCAGGATGTGAATAAGAGAATTGGTGCAGCCCATGCAGCATATGGACGATTAGCGCACCGGGTCTTCATGAATAAAGATCTGTCCATGAGTAAAAAGCTTATGGTGTACAAAGCAGCAGTCATTTCTACAGTGTTGTATGGCTGTGAAACGTGGACCCTTTACCAACGTGATCTTAGGAAGCTTGAGCGCTTCCACCTACAAAAACTTCGATCAATCCCGAGGATTAAATGGGAAGACCACATTACCAATATTGCTGTTCTTGAAAAGGCTCAAATCAACAGCATAGAATCATACATAATAGGTCACCAATTTAGATGGATTGGTCATGTCCATCGGTTGGATGATGTGAGATTACCTCGCCAAATGCCATATGGTGAGCTATGCTATGGCACCAGACCTCATGGTGGTCCTAAGAGGCGCTACAAGGACCAATTTAAGCAGACCCTGAAATTGACAGGTCTTGATTCACAAACCTGGGACATGCTGGCTGAAGACCGCTCAACTTGGCGCCGTACCATCTCGGATACTGTAAAAACTTTTGAAAGGGATCGACGCACACATGAAGAGGCCAAGCGTCAAGCTAGGAAACTTCGAGCAGCCCAACCACGTCCTCCTCCAACAATACTATGTGACTTGTGTGGACGCTTGTTCCATGCCAGGATTGGACTCTTTAGTCACCGTAAACACATCCACAAACTGGACTGAACGAAGAAGATTTATACTCGGATTCGAGTTAAAGCCGATGATGATGAGAGTCCGCTGGAAGTCGAATGTCACAACCACTAATCTCTGTCCTCAGCAGCACGCTTCATGTCATTCTTCATTTCTGAATTTGCCATTTCTGCCATTTCTTGATGGATCTCCAGTTGTTCCTTTTGGTGAAGCGAATCCTTATAATCTTTCAGTTGAGCATTCAATGAACTGCAAATATTACAGGTGTTTCGTCCCTTTCTTTGTCTACTCTCATTTTGGGGTGACGTGTTTAATGAGGGTGATTCAGTGATTTCTATGGAATCGTTGGCACTTTTATTTCCAGTTTCCACATTATTAACAGAGTTGACTGTTTCTGTGACGGGGTGATTACAAAATATCAATTCAGAAGTGGTTTGAAAGTTCTCTACCATATGTTTCTCTACACACAGTCCACCTTCTCTCAATAAAGAAACAGTGTAACCAACATAGGCTACTATTCAGCTTTCCAGCTAATAGTCAACGGCAGTAAAACGTTGTGGGGTGTCACTTAGCCGGATGTTACAGAACGCCATAGCAATCTTGGTGAATACATTCTTTGAATAAGGCGGATAGACGGTTGATGCAAATCTTGTATCCCCGCATTATGAGAATAGCGCTTACGTTTTTCTTCTCTTACAACTGTATATTCAAACAGAGCTCCTTGAGTCTTCGAGCAGTTAGTTCGACCCCTTAGACGATATGAACGGTCTTACCTTTCACGCAGTTGTAGTTGCGGCAGTGGAAACGTGCACCTTTAGTCTTGTGCTGGGCCCATGAAAGAGGACTAGTTGTTGAAAGGAGAATGACCCGAATAATGGTAAATAAGTTGGAGTGAAATGTATCAGAGGCGTGGACTGAACGTGCGTTTACATAGCAGTGAATGCAAGTTCAATACGATGCCGTACGGTACTCATAATGAACCATGGGCCTAGCCTACAATCAAAAGACGTAACGTAGAATAATAATCCAAACACCAGTCTAAATAAAATACGCAGACACAGCGCCGATATGGTGGATAGATAGTATATTGATCAAGAACCAAGCAAGAGTTATAGACGAGGAAGCGATACATGCTAGAAGTAAGGTTAAGGTGATGTCAAACATCTGAAATTACGTAAGATAAAGGGAGAAATGATCGAGACGTTAATGTCATGGACGTAGGAGGTAAAGGGAGGGGGAGGGATTCATTAAGGGGAAAGCATACTCGTGTAGAGTAAAGAGAAATTGGGAAAAATAAAGATTAAGGGGCTAGACAAGGGAGTCAGGAAAATGGGCATATCGACAAAGAAACGAACGATATCCCGAATAGCCCGGAAGATACAGAGAAGATGGAGGATTTTGGAAAGGACGGAGACGTAAGAAAAAGTACGCGTAGGACTGACGTAAATTGACTAAATAAAAAGGTAACCCACAACAAAATAAGAGAAATCCATCAAAATAAGTCACGATGAAGGGATGGGAAACAGGTTGAGTGCAGTGGGGGAAGATGCGTACGATAAAGGGAATAAGGTAGACTCAAAGACTTGCGTGAAAAGACGCAATCATGAGATAATCAAGGGACAAAATAAGGTAAGATGTATGTGGCGTACGGCATAGGCCTTACTTCGGGCGAAGATGCCACACAGTAAACCGAGACCAAAATACCCACACAAAACAAATGAGACAAAGGGGAAGATAAAGGCAACGGGAAACGCTCAAGGAAGCAGACAAACACACTACGGTCATACTAAACAGGTGAGACACCATAGTATTCCACAAAGGGCTCACGCACACACATACACATGCCAAGGAAGTAAGCCGAGACTTACCTTGATGGAATCGGGGAGTGTCAGACATCTCAGGATTACGATAAAATGAGCGAAAGTTACGTCAGGACGTGCACCTTTTTAAACACATAGATAAAAGGGGATAAAAGGAAAAGAGAGCAAGGCATCCCGAAAACGGGAGCGGGAACTCAAAAAAAGTCAAACCTACATGGAAAAAAAAACAGAAGACTGCCCAGAGACAAACAAGGGGTTGTCCCTGGTAACAGAAAAACAGAGAAGCAAAAGGGGAAGAGGTGCCACTAATCACAATTCGACGTAGCAGAAAGTTACCATAACGAACCTTGATCAGCAATTATAGAAATGTCCACTGATCTGCTCAGTTATTCTGGCCAGTAACAATCAAGAAGAAAAAAAAACAATTCCGATAATTGGCACACAGAAGAAAAGAAGGAGGGGGGGGGGGTAACTAAAAATGGAAGAAAACGGTTCAGATAGATGGTATTAGTATTCAAGTTTTCGAAAATTGTCGCTTAGCCGATTGATGCATAACACCGTCCAAATATAAAGCCCATCCCCATGTTTAGGGCAACTGAGATTCCTGATCAAAAACACCTCAAGATTCATGTACTGCCATTAAATATAGTCAGCAAATATCTAAACCAACTGAAGATACTTCTTTTGTCCATAGCTCCTCTGAACAGTTCGAGTCTTGTCACCCCAAACCACTGGCTTAAGTTGTCGAGCCATGACATCTTTCTTCGCCCCGCACTACGTCTTCCATTAATTTTCCCTTGGAGTATTAATTGAAGGAGTTTGTATTTACTGTTTCGCATCATATGACCAAAGTATTCTAGCATTCTTCTCTTGATAGTATTGAGAATCTCAGGTTTTTTGTTCATACGCTGCAGAACTTCTACATTGGTAATGGTACGTCCACATTTGCACATGGTTTCAGTTAATGTCCATGCTTTGGCGCCGTAGAGTAGAAAACGTAACATCTGAGGAGTCGTGTCCGTAGTGCAATGGACAGGTCTCGGCTTATTAAAACTTTTCTGACTTTTTGAAAAGAGTTTCTAGCTTGCTCAATTATGCATCGGATCTCTCTACCAAGGTCCCAGTTATCATTAATGTGGCATCCTAGGTATTTAAATGATGTCACATTGTCAATCCAGTCATTTCCAACTTTGAGACTGTCATGAATGCCATCTTCTTTCTTACTTATAATCATCCACTTGGTCTTCTTCACATTCAGTCTTAGGCCCATGGTGTTACTGACCTCATTTTCAGCACCGAGCAGTGCTTGTAAATCTTTAAGACTGGTTGCAAGTATGGCAGTGTCATCTGCATACCTGATTTTATTTATTGTGACTCCATTAACTAACACCCCTGGAGTCTTTCAATAAAGAGTATCACGAAAAATCCTTTCCGAATAAAAGTTGAAAAGCATTGGGGAAAGAATACAGCCTTGTCTAACTCCTTTCATAATTGACACTTCTTCTGAGACCTGACCATCTACTCTTACACCAGCACTCTGGTTCCAGTAGAGATTACCAATAATCATCATCATCGGCTTTAACTCGAATCCGAGTATAAATCTCCTTCCTTCAGTCCAGTTTGTGGATGTGTTTACGGTGACTAAAGAGTCCAATCCTGGCATGGAACAAGCGACCACACAAGTCACATAGTATTGCTGGAGGAGGACGTGGTTGGGCTGCTCGAAGTTTCCTAGCTTGACGCTTGGCCTCTTCATGTGTGCGTCGATCCCTTTAAAACGTCTTTACAGTATCCGAGATGGTACGACGCCAAGTTGAGCGGTCTTCAGCCAGCATGTCCCAGGTTTGTGAATCAAGACCTGTCAATTTCAGGGTCTGCTTAAATTGGTCCTTGTAGCGCCTCTTAGGACCACCATGAGGTTACCACCTCATGGTTACCAATAATATGCATGTCCCGTCCGTCGAACCCTAATTCTTGAAGTATGTTAATGAGCCTGTTATGCTGGACATTATCGAAAGCTTTCTCATAGTCAATGAGGCAGGCAAAAACATCAACATTGACATTTCAACACCTCTGGATTAACACCTGCAGACTAAATAATGCTTCCCTAGTACCGAAGCCTTTTCTGAAGCCGAATTGTGAGATTCCGATATTTTCCTCACACTTTTGGTAAATTCTTGAATGCAATAATACTTTAAGGAGACTTTCAGAACATGACTCTTCAAACTAATGGTTCTATATTCATAACAGTATTTTGCATTAGCATCCTTAGGTAAAGTTACAAAAGTTGATTTGAGCCAGTCATTGGGAATGATACCACTGTTGAACAAGTCGACCAATCTTTCCTTGCTGTTTGAAATAAAGAAGCATCGTAAATGGATCTGTAGTTAATTATCAAGAATGTGTTAAAAACCTGAGAATCTACATGGATAATACTCTGTGTTGGTTCAAGAAGATCCCTTTGCGCCTGGAAACTAAAATCTATCAATCAATCGTCCACGCAGTAGATTTGTATGGGGCCGAATGCTGGCCTAATACAAAGAAACACGAACAGGCCTTACACTCAATGTAGATGCAGATGCTAAGATGGTCCTTGAGTATCACATGGCTGGATCACATTAACAATGAAGACGTCCGCAACACTGTTGGAATTGCACCTATCCCTGCCAAAATGAGGGAAGCACGATTACGTTGGTAAGAGCACATAGCCTGAGTAGGTGCAGAGTCTATAGTAAATAAGACATTTATCCTCAAGCCTGTTGGACAAAGACCTCAAGGCCGACCGAAAAGGAGGTGCATGGTTACCCTACGTGGGGATATGTGCATGGTAGGTCTTCGCCCAACTGATGCAGCAAATCATAAGAAATGGAGAGCGAGGTGCAGAGTGGCAAACCCCAAAACACAATGAGAACACCGCCAGGAAGAAGAAGAAGGTTCAACAATGCCAATCATTTCGTCAGAAAAGTGACTGGTATTCTTCATCACTTCCGTCGAAATTTACCGTATCTTCCTATTAAAGTAAGAAAGATCCTGATATTTCCTATTCAGGATCACGGTTTATTACTGTACAGCAACACTTCAGATAAGTATAATATGAAACTGCAGCGTGCACAGAATGCATGTATACGTTTCGTCTTCAACATTCAAAAACAATGTAATGTTACACCATTTTATATTACCATTGGCTGGTTGAAGCTTAGGGAAAGACGATCGTACTCAAATTCTTCCATACTGTTCAGAATTTTAAAAACTAAAACACCTCCTTACCTGGCTACATGATTTGCTCAAATGAGTCAAGTGCATGATCGGAACAATGGGTTCACAAATACAACTCTCCAGATCCCTCAGCATCACACAGTGAAATGTAATAAGTCGTTTGTTGTAAATGCCTCGAGAATATTCAATAATTTAAGACAGGGCAAACTTCAGAAGAGGAGTGTCAAGGCTCAGAAAGCATAATATATTCACTCCCGTTATCTGTGTAAATATTAATCCATGTATATGAGATTTTAGTTGTAGCATAATAAGGTATACTGCATATCAATTAAGTAGGTTAAACAGTTTGTACAGTATATAATTCTTCTGAAGTATTTAGACTAATAATAAATATAGCCTACATAATCCCATAAGGGCAAAGGCCTCCTGCGAGCAGGGTCGTGCTCTTGTTTAAACTCGTTAGGCGAGCAAGTCTTAAGGAGTTGTGTACAAGTTTTTACTCCACTTGCCTCACTTCACTGTAGTTCACTTCACTACACTACATTTCACTTCGCTTTACATCTTTTTCTCTAGAAAGGTGGCGGGGGCCAGTTGTCGTGACTTTGTATGTGCCTATTTGTTGTAGTTTACCTTGTGTGTTGTTTGGCCTTTTACAGGTTGCAGAAGTGTATCTTTCATGTCGTAGGTGTGCTGTCTACCAGTATCTTTCGTTGTTGAAGCTCTCCTTCTCTTCCCTTCTTATAGTTCCATACGTCTCCATTCTTGTCTCTCCCTTGCTATCCTCGTCCAGTGTTTGCCTGCCTTCCTTACGATTGAGTCTTTCCAGCGGGTCCTCTGTCCACTTACGTTACTTCTTCCTGTCCTGGGGTCCCATATCGTTAGCTTGTGAGTCCATCGATCGTCTTTCATTCTGGCCACGTGGCCTCCTCACTTCCATTTTAGCCTGTCAGCTGTTGTCACGGCATCTTTCATGGCAGTTCTTCTTCTTATCTCCTTGTTTCGTAGTCTGTCCCTCAAGGAAACTTGAAGGATCTTCCGTTCCATTTTGCGTTGACATACCCGGATTGTTTGCCTTTGCTTCTCTGTTGAAGCCCAGATTTGACAGCCGTATAGCAGTACCGGCACTGCACACTTTTCTAGCACTTCTGACTTAAGACTTATCTTCTAGGATTTGTCCATCAATATAAATTTTAAGGACCAGAACTTCTTCCATACTTGTCCAACTCGTCTCTTGATTTCCTTCTCCTGGGAGCAATCAAATGACAGGTTTTGTCCAATATAGACGTATTCCTGTGTGTAAGGATTAATTAAGTCTATTTTTAAACGAAACATGTATTATAGTGGCAGTTAGTTGCAGCTAAAGGGACTTTTACTCGTTATTAACTTAAAATAAATGAATACATTTCAATTTCAATACTCCTTCTAAAATATTGAAACAACTAGAAATCATCATCATCATCATCATCAATTTCTGATTTCCAGCTTGAGCCAGGTCGGAGCAAATATGACACCCCTCAACTTTACTCTATCCACCATCCTTCCTCAACCACTGAACTCCACTCCAGGTTCCGTTCTCTCACACTGTCCTTCAGCAAATCCATCCACCGTACTCTAGGTCTTCCTCTTCCTCTATTTAAGGTTTTGAATATTCCCAAAGGGAATACGATGTAGTTTCCATTTGAGCAGATGAATTATCGATAAATTATAAAAATGGTCGGGTTAGCTCAAACAATGCCAGCGTTTCGCCCCAGAGTGCCGTTGGGCTCATCAGTTGGTACAGACACACCTACCAATACGCGTGGCTAGCACATACTGAGAAGGCCATGCAAAACACAAAATACAAGCAGTATTGATGTTACGAGCATGCCAATGTGCTACGGGAGTCAAACTCCCTTTCATAAAAACAAAAACCTTACCTTGGCAATCCACGCGTATTGGTAGGTGTGTCTCTACCAACTGACGAGCCCAACGGCACACTGGGGCGAAACGCTGGCATTGTTTGAGCTAACCGGACCATTTTTATCATTTATTGATAATTCATCTGCTCAAATGGAAACTACATCATATTCCCTTTGGGAATATTCAAAACCTTATTTGGATTGCCAAGGTACGGTAAGGCTTTTGTTTTTATGAAAGGGAGTTTGACTCCCGTAGCACATTGGCATGCTCGTGACGTCAATACTGCTTGTATTTTGTGTCTTGCATGGCCTTCTCAGTATGTGCTAGCCACGCGTGTCTGTACCAACTGACGCGCCCAGCGGCACACTGGGGCGAAACGCTGGCATTGTTTGAGCTAACCGGACCATTTTTATAATTTATTGATCTTCCTCTATTTCCAGTTATCCGTCTCTCCGTCACTTGTTTCAGCATTCTTACATCATTGATCCTTTTCACATGTCCACACCATCTGAATCTGTTCTGCTCCAGCTTATCATTCAGCTTCTGTACATTCACTTCCTTTCGAATGTCTTCATTCCTCACTCTATCTCTTGTAGTCTTCTGTACCATACTCCTCAGGAATTTCATTTCGGCTGCCTGTATTCTACTTTCATCTCTCCTGGTCATCGGCAGAGTTTCTGCTCCATATGTCAGTATTGGTAAGTAATACTGTAGGTCTTCTACATCACTTCTTTAGCCTTCAGTGGTATGTCTTTATCCCATATTAAAATCCGAACCTGATGATTAGGGCTCGGATTTTTAGGTAAATAAATATTTTTTTATGTAAATACATATTTTAAGCATCTTTTCTATGAATACAAAAATTCCTGCTTTTCACTTATTATCACATAAAAAGAGATAATATTTACATGTTATAAAATCAGTATGTTGGTTCTTTCAGTTTATTGCATTTTATTTCTCTTTTACTTCAACGGAGAAGAACCTGTGAGCTATCTAATCTTCATGCAGAGCGTATGTCAGCTTGCAACTGTGTTATTCTTAACTTGTCTCCCCGTGCCACTCACTGTGGAAGCCGGGGATTTCCTTGTCCATAGTCATATTGCACCACGTGCTAAACCTCCCCTCCCCCAGCTACCTGGAACCAATGTCACTCACATGCAGTTCATTTCTGGCATTGTGAAGTGTAAGGCAGTTCTACTATGCCTAAAGTAAAAACAACTGCAAGTTATTGTCTGTTGCAGAATTTAAAGATAATTTTACTTCTGATTCACGCGTTCTGTTCTGCCAACCATGTGGGGAAAGCAATCAAGGCTGAACAGCGATCTCAAGTTACACAACACCTCAAGGGAAAGAAACATATTGCCTTCAGAATAATACTTTTTTTGTCACATATTACAGGTAATTTGAATACATAAAAAATAAATATTTTCCCGATTTTTAGCACCTAAAAATCCAAACTCCAAACCTCATAGAAACCACTCCCACATTGCATTATCTTGTTGATCTCCATATCCAATCTTGTATTATCCATCAATTCACTTCTTAAATATTTGAAGTGCTCTACTACTTCCGGATCACTGTACATCTCCAATTTTAACGTTCCCTTTTCCTTCTTTGATTCCTCTTGTCATTACCATTGTCTTACTTTTCTCTACACTGATTTTCATTTCCCATTTCTCAATATTTTCCTAGCGGCTTCGGTGGCGTAGTTGGTAGCATGCTGAACTGCTGTGCCCAAGATAGTGGGTTTAAACCCGGCCGAAGTCGTCGGATTTTTTAAGAGCATTAAAATCCTTCAGTAAGCCTTCCTTTGGAGGGGAAGTAAAGCCGGCAGTCACATGTCCTAGATTTATGGCATGTAAAAGATCCTCCCACAGACTAAACTTGTGTGGAGCTAAATTTCTACGTTAGGTTTCGTTGTAACGCTCTATCAAAGTTCCAACGTTCACCACTAGGTATCATTGATATCTGGTAGCGAAAGTTGGAACTACTTGAAATTGAACGGAACTTGTAGCTCATCCTAGTGGTGTCCGCTTGAAGCAGCTACAGCCTCTGGCGAGCCGTACATGTCCTCGGACACCCTAAAAGCCATACGATAAATAAATAAATAATATTTTCCTCGAGTACATCCAGCTGTTCTTGGACCACATTCTCATTCTCTCCCGAAATCAGAACATCATCAGCTAAGGATTATGTTCATTCTTGTACCTTTGTATGCTTCTCTTGTGCCTTTAGTATATCTTCCATCACAGCCTGCTTCCAGTCGACCAACCGGGTGAGGAACGGAATGAATGAAGCCCCCATCTAGCGGCGAGGATATGAACTGTGCCGGCTGCCGAAGCCTGTCGCGCTCCTCTGAGGCAATGATTAAATGAATCACAGATGAAATGAAGTGATAGTGGAGTGTGTTGCTGGAATTAAATTTTTGACAGGGAAAAATGGAGTACCCGGAGAGAAACCTGTCTGCCTCCATTTTGTCCAGCACAGATCTCACATGGAGTGACCGGGATTTAAACCACGGCCCCAGCGGTGAGAGGCCGGCATGCTGACGCCTAAGCCATGGAGGCTGTTTATATCATCCATAACCAGTATAAATAGCAATGGTGAGAGTACACTCCCTTGTTTTAATTCATGTTCAATTTCAAACCATCCTTTACCTACTTGAGTATTGACACAGCTGCAACAATTACTGTACACCACTTTTATCATTTGTATTTCTTTTCCAATACCTTTTTGTTTTAGGCTTTCCCAAACTCTGTCTCTAGGGATACTATCATATGCCTTTTCTAAGTCAATGAAGGTCATTATCATGTCTTTTCCATATTCCCAGTGTTTTTCCATAGTCTGTCTTACAACAAAAATAGGTCCCATTGTGTAGTTAGGTTGTATTAGACAGTGGAATAAAGGCCGAATTGTTAATGTTAACTGCTATTTAATTTGAATAAACAGACACTGATACACTGGCACACTCCATTATCACAACGGTTCGAAACACATCGCCGAACAAGAACATATGGTAGCGCCACAGTTGCACCAACGGGCCAATCACCATAAGCAAAACAAAAGAACGTCATAACACTGAAATTGCTGACAACCTACCAGCAATAACAACACCTCCCCTTTGGCAGTCGTTTCAGTGCTCAAACTGCACACCAATACACAGAAGAACAACACATTTAACTTACTAAATTCAACTAATGAAACAAACATAAATCAACACTTCCAAACACTAATCAGACATACCAAGCATTTCAACACATTCCGCAGTCCTTGGTCCACTCAAAGATTTCGTAAATAAATCGGCCAAATTCTCATTTGACGGAACATACTTGAACAGAATCATCCTACTCTTAACATAGTGCTGTAAAAAACATAACTTTACATCCATGTGTTTGGATCGCTCTGAATCCAAACCATTTTCACTCAGAAATATCGAACCTTGATTGTCGCACTTAATAACAATTGGTTTACTCATAAACTTGCATTGCCCTAACTCTCTCAATATCGAACCTTGATTGTCGCACTTAATAACAATTGGTTTACTCATAAACTTGCATTGCCCTAACTCTCTCAGGATCATGTCTAACCATAACACCTCTCGAGTTACCTCACACATCGCATTGTACTCTGCTTCAACTGTAGAGAGTGCAGGACACGTTTGTTTCTTAGTACGCCAAATAATTGGACCATTCGCAAATTTAATTACATATCCTGTAATTGACAGCCTCTCTGATTTGGTATTAGCATAATCTGCATCACAAAATATTTTCACTTTACAATCACTTTGGTCTCTAGTAGAATATACAATTTTCATTTCCTCTGTATTTCTTAAATATCTCATGATATGCATTACATTATTCCAGTCTTGTTTATTAGGCTCCTTACATCTCTGACTTACTTTACATACCTCAAAACTGAGATCTGGTCTTGTCGATGTCAACAAATATAGTAACTTTCCTACTCCATTTTGAAACATTTTTTCATCTACTTTCTCCTCCCCTGATCCTGTTTTATCATCACTACTGATAGCTAAGGGTGCTGACCTCCCTTTTGCAGAACTTAACTTACAACTCATCAGTATTTCTTTAGTGTATTTACTTTGATCACTACAAATTTTTTCTCTGTCTTGTGTTACATTCATTGACAGGAAACTGGTCATTTTCCCTAAGTCTCTTAACTCTAACCTATTCTTCAACTCAGATTTCACCCAATTCACAATTTCAGCATTGCCCCAAATACCCAAATCATCCTCGTACACTCCTACAATCAAATCTTTTGTCTTTTTGATATTGAACCCTTTATCCTCTGTTGGATAAATGATTCTATGTTTTATTTCTCCAATTAATAAATATTTCCACCAGCATCATGAAAGTAGCCAGACGGAGATGAGGAAATTTCAAGCATTGGTTGGAGACAGCGGGGACATACCTGAAGCAGATTGACAATAGGCTAAATACTTTAGCTGTGAAAGGAAATAGCCTAGCGATGTGTCAGAAGGACAGGTGTGGGCCGCCTCAAATAGAAGCGACGCGCAGTGAGACATGCTGCTGGTATGTTCATTGTAATATTCGCGCCTAGAAGAAATATGATGCAGTAACGTGAGTGGCTGATGAGCAGGCTAGACACTCCTACGACGCCAAGATCTGCTATAAACCGCCAAATTACAGAAAATGTGAGAACCAATGAGAGAAGAATGCCTATTTAGCGCGGCAGGTCTAGCGTGGGCACGCTCGGCTAGCAGTCACGCGGGAAATCGCCTAGACAAAATCTCTACGATCGATTCTAGGATTAATGGGCATATTCTTGACCTATGCAATGTTACGAGTTCAGTGATATTTATTTCATTCCTGTACCACAATTATTTCGATAAATTTTTACATAAATTCCCCCCCCCCCATCGAGACCTAGGGCCAGTTCATTTATAAGTGGAATGAAGAGCCAAGACATTTTACTACTCTGTGCGTCTACGGACGTAGACTTCTATTTGGTGTGTCAAAGACATAAGACTATTATTCTGTGCGTCTACGGACGTAGACTTCTATTTGTGTGTCGTGGACACAGGTTGATTATTACTTCTGTGCGTCTACGGACGTAGTCAGTTATTACTTTGCGTGTCATAAGGACACAGAAATTATTGTAAAGTGTTAAATTCAGTGATAGATAGTCACAGTACTATATTTGTAGAGGCAGTATCGTCGATAATTCGCCAGCGAACTGTTACAGGGAAAGTAGTACCTGAACGGCGAATTTAGTAGTCAGATATCAAGTGTATAATAATAATATAATTTTTGAATCAGCGCCAGAGATGACATCGACTACTTCAGAAGAAGTTTGGAATTCTCAACACTCCGTCCAGATGGCTGAGATGAGATAAGAACCATTCAGTTGGGAGATGGCAGCGGACGTTCTTTGACGGTGACTACAAGAGAGATGAGTACAAAATAATATTCTTTATTATTTGATAAATTAACTTATGGTTTATGGGACATATTTTTTTGCAAATACATTGCTTGTGTGATTAACGTAATATATTTAGTTTTGGTCTGACACACTTTTGTATGGAAGCAGCTCGCACGAATGTTGTTAGTGGAAGGTTCTTGTTTTTGTGTTGTGTTAACTAACGTAGCTATGTGAACGGCCGTGTTTGCATATGTTACGCAATGCGGTTAAAAACGTCTCTCGGAGATCTGTTGTGTTTCAGAAGTAGGACTGAATTAATGTAATTATACAGTAGATTGGAGGGTAATTAAAATTGTTTAAGATTTATTATTGATCAGATTCAGTGTGACTATTGCCGTTGGAGCAATGTAATTTGTGACGAAGAGTAATCAGCTCTATCGTAGGTTTTAAATATTGTGTTTAATGTTTGCGAGCACCTATTCAGCAGACCTGTGTGAAAAGCGTCATGTCAGTCCCAGATGTGTGTATGTGTGTATTTTTGTGGTATTACAAGCGGGAATTTCAGCTTAGACTGATTTCTGTCAGCTTGGTACCAGGTCCATATTGTATCCTTGCGAGGGCAATTGTGGATATGTGATTATGTCTGACCATATGTTGAGTTGGATGAGATTTTTGTTGCTGTTGATTCCTTGAGATAGCGGCACAGCTGGTCAGCTATTTATATACACTGGAGTGGGACTCGACAAGTATTTGAGGAAAGGGGGAGATGTTTCACAAGGCTGTCTGAACGTGCAAGCATGGTCATTAGCGAGGAGTGCTCGTTGGCTCCCTAATTACTTGAATTACAGATAAGAACTGATCAATGGTAAAAAAAATGTTGAAATAAATGGGAGTTGCCTACGAATCACGATAATCTCCGAAGCGTTACCTTAACATGCAGTTTTGTTCATATAAAGTAATCTTAGCCGGTCAGGCTTTTGTTGTTGTTGGTTTATTCCATGTTTATTTTCCATTTTCTGTGACCCGTGAGTCATGTGCAATGCTGTCTTTCCTTGAGTGTATTGAGCAATTGGCCAGTTGGTAGCTCATGTTGTTAAGTGCGTCATCGCGCTAATGAGGGTCTCAGAGAGATTCCTGTAAATAATAGATTTGTAGTGTGTGTGTCAGCATTAGAGTTTTTAAGGGTTTTTATTAATGTCATGCCCATATCCATAAACGTTGATTTACGTGATGATTGTTCGTGAGCACCGTGGCTGTTAACCCGTTGTAAACGAACGATCATCCAAGTACTCATTTTCTCGTAGTTAGTCATCACGCGCACATAAAACTCAAATGCAAGGTAGTGGAACTAGGATCCACAATTTTATTATAAAGGGGGAGATCCGTCTGACTCCTCAAAGTGTTAGATATTCCTGTCAGGGAATGATGCAGGGAGGATATATTTTTATTATTGTTTGTTTATTTTCTTTTATGCACAATTAGTTATTAAATCATGTTATTATCTTACGTCTTGCTTCCTTACTTTCTTAATTATAGTTTTAATCCTATGACCCTTGCCTCAGTAAAGCATGTTGTTTGGCGGACGTAAACATCACACTATGAACTGAGCGCGACCCCTTGATCAAGATTCTTGCATAAAACACTGCTATTCTGAAGGGTTCATAGGTTAAAACTGGCGCGGCCAAGCGTGGGGCCATTCACTGTGGTGTAACAGCGGAGAGATTACACATGTCAATATTGGCGCATTTGAGTAAAACTGGCATGCCGCAAGTGCAGGCAGATATGACAGTATTTAATCACCGGGAAGTGATATTTTATTAAAAGTAAGTGAGGCGAAGAGGATACCGCCAAATGTGTGAAAAATAAATTAAAATCAGGAGTTTGCAAAGTAAAATACGGTTCACGTTTTTGTTTTTTAAATCAAAGTAATTAATATGTGATACCGGGCGCCCAAATGATTAAAATTAAAACTAGATTTGTTTAGAAAGTCAAACTCATGGTAATATTAGGAGGATGTAGCCTAAAATGACAATTAATACTTTGTTAATTAGTCAGTGTTAATATCAGATCAGGATAACAATTTAATGACTAAATATGTGCATGGGTTTAAAATTAAATTGAGTAAAACTAGAACCACTCAGAGATGCAATTGACTAGTGGGAGTAAATGTAAAAATAAATGAACTGAGTTGGATAAAGAAAGTAAATGTGCATTGGATTTTATGTGTGTGTCAAAGGGCATTGCTTTATGCCATTTCCCTAATGTCTCATATAAAGTGTGTAATATGGCAACGGTTGAACAGATCCAGGAGATCATTGAGAGTGCAGCTAGGAGAACACAGGCATTGTTGGACACTAAATTGGCGGAACAGAGTCAATCATTAAACAATAGTATGTTAGAACAAAGTGAAGCATTAAACGCTAAATTATCAGAACAGAGTCAATCATTAAACACTAGTATGTTAGAACAAAGTGAATCATTGCGGACACAATTAAATAACAGTAGAATTGAACAAAATGAATATCAGGCGGAACAAGCTAGGTTATTAAAGAGTGAAATTAATGACACTATCAATTCACAGTTAGAGACGTTAACCGCAGAGATGAAAGATCACACAAATCAACAGATGGTATTACTGGCCCTAGACGTTAGCAAAAATAATGAGAAACAATTAGAGCAGATTAAAAAAATGGAAGGTATTTTTGATCAAAAACTTAGCATTCTGGATGAAACGGTGTTAGCTAAATTAGAGCAAATTGAAATAGCATGCACAATGAATACAAGCGAGGTCAAAATAGCTCAGGATAAGTTGGAAGGACGATTTAAGGAGATGGAGAAAAGCGGCAGGGTCATTCAACAACAATTATCAGCAGTAGATGAAAACATATCCGGCATAATTAAAGATATGGACCGTCTCGAGATAAAATCAGCAGAACAGTGGAAAAGCCTAGAAGCGGATCAAGAGCAATTTAAGAGTACATTAGACGAAAGGCTGAGCCAGATAGAAAGTAATCAGGATGACACTAAAAACCAGATTGATGGGCAAGTAAGCACGATTAAAGAGCAGATCAGGAAAGATTGGAAGAAAATGAATATCGATTCTAAAGAGGAAAGATCCACCATTCTTAAAACAGTAGGCGAAAATCACACTCGTATTCAAGCATTGGAGCAAGAAATGAAGAATAAACTTAAAGAGCAGACGGACAGGATCATTAAAGCCGAACTACGGTCATTAGAACAATCATCTATATTTAGAACGGGAACAGTGAAAGACAAGCAGGATGACTCAAATAGCCCCGAGGTCAGCACAGCAGGAAGTCAGACTCAGGCGGAGAGCCCATTAACAACAAGCACGGAAGGGTTTCGTAAGAATATCGATAGGAGCTCAACACCACAAGACGGACATCAGCCCACACAACTTATTCAAGTAATTCGCTCAAACGACTACAAACCGCAGAAGTACACGGAAAATTCAGGGGTGACACCTAAAGCCTTTATCAAAGAGATGGAAGACCATTTCAATGACACTGGGGTACCTGAAGCACGTAGATTGAGGATGATGGAGAGATTTTTATCAGGAAATGTCCTCACATGGTTTTTAAGCTTCAAATATACATTTGGAAACATGTCAGATTTCAACTTAGCGTTTCTGCGCAAATATTGGTCGCCCGCAACACAACAGAGTCTAAGGATGGAGCTTTACTCTAGGAAGTACCAAACCACCCAGCAAACAAAATACTCAGATTTCTTTAACATGCAAATGTTAAAATTTCGCGACCTTGATTACCCTTTAAATGAAGCAGATCTGGTGATGACTATAGCGAGACAAATGCCAGTCAACGTACAACAAGTACTAGTCGCAGCGAACGTTAGTACGGCCCTACATGCAGAGCAGATACTACGGCAAATAGATGAGACTACATCTCATAGTCATTATAGAGGAGGAAGACAGCTGGAGTTAGTCAATACTACAGAGGTCATAAAACCAAAACAGGCAAACACCAAAACGCAGGGCACTAATACAAGCACTTCCACACCTAGGCGAAACCAGGAAGAAGGAGAAAACAGACCATATCAGCGTAACGAAAATCACTACAACAATAGGTCATACCAAGGCAACAATAGATACCAACAGAGAGGATATCAGCAATGGCGTGAAAATCGAAGAAATGACAGGCCTTATGGAAGGTACGGTGATTACAATGCTAATCAAAGATGGAAAGGAAGAAGAGACCAAAATCAAGGAGAGGCACGAAATTATCGAAATGACTGGGATGATAGGCACGCTCAATCACAAAATTACCTAGAGGAATTACACGCTAGTCAAGGTGGAGAGCTAGGAAGATGGGAAAAGGCCATTGGGAACATGAAGAATCCTGATACACATACTGAGGAAGCTGGAAGTCTACTGAGACAAGAGGGATATCAAGGACATGAGCGACAGAAGGATGATGGGAGTCGCAATGGAGCTAAAAAAAATGTTAAATTTGGATAAAGGAGACAGGCTACAAACACAACAGTCGGAAGTTGAAGATGGATGGATAGTAGCGAACATACAAGAATGGATTGCTTTGCCAGAAGACTGCCTGGAGAAGACGGTGAAACCACGGAACGATGAAATTAGGCAGTTACCCATTATTTACGCAAGGATTGGTGGAATTAATATAAGATGTTTATTGGATACGGGGTCACAGATCAGTCTGGTATCGGAGGCCTTGGTTCGAGAGTTGGGACGGAGTCAGAATATTCCTGTAATTCCGGTACCACAGCTCAAAGTGAGGGGTGTTATTCCTGAACGCACCGTCACTTGTAAACGTCAGGCATACTTAGAGCTGAACATATTGGAACACACTTTTGGGCAAACATTCATTATCATGGCAAAGATGAATTTCAATATAATTCTTGGTGCAAATTTCATTTGTGACTATCAAGCAGTGATAGATTTGCACAAGAATACTGTCAGTTTTAGAGAGTATGATCAGCTGAAAAATGTGGGATTGCATATGGATGAAATCACTACCGGAAGAGATGTAAATTCTTGGGCATTGGAAGCAATATCGGAAGAGACGGAAGAGGAGGTACGAAAGGCAGAAGATAACATCATAGAAGGAGCTGTTGTGGAACTAGATGAGGAGAGTGAATCCCAGGAGATATGGTCTTTATTAACGGAAGGAGATAACAGCGATGCACAATTTGAAGAGTTACTACAGGAGCGGCTCAATGACATTCAACTTGGGGGTGAACACAGAAAGCAATTGGAAGAGATTTTAAGGAAGCACGAAACAGTATTTGATACAGTACCTGGGAAAATATTAAATTTCAAATATTCAATGCAAGTCGAGGATTGGTCACCTTTCAAAAGCAGATTGTACCCAATTCCTGAAAAATATCGTGGTCAAGTTAAGGTCATTATAGATGAGATGTTACAAGCTGGAGTGATAAGGAAGACACCGACACCTTATCTAAATGCGATTTTGGCAGTCACAAAACCAAATGGATCTATTAGATTTTGTTTAGATGCCAGAAATCTCAACACGAGACTCATTTTTCCTGAGTATGACAGAGCGCCAATCATCAGAGACGTACTAAAAGGCTTTAAAAACAAGAGCATTTATTCATCAGTTGACCTGACGAGCTCGTTCCACCATATTGAATTGGATGAGAAGTCACAGCTTCTAACTGGCTTCTAATTCGATAACCAGACGTTTTGCTTCGTTCGAATGCCCTTTGGAGTCAAAACAGCGGGCTGTGCTTTAATCCGAGCCCTGGACCGGAATTTAACCGAGGAAGTTAAGGAGATGACGGTACGCTACATTGATGACATTTTGCTGGCATCCGACAACATTGAAACTCACATGGAAAATTTAGATAAAGTATTAGGCAACCTGAATGCATCTAATTTCAAAGTAAATCTGAAGAAATCGCATTTCTTCAAGAGCGAGATCTTATATTTGGGTCACATCATTGACAAGGAGGGAGTGAAGCCAAATCCCGCTAAGATCGAAGCGATAAAGAATTTCCCTACACCAACGAGAGTCAAGCACATTCGGGATTTCTTAGGCGTAACGGGATTCTTTAAGGAAAACTGTCCAGGTTACACGGAGACTGTCGCTCCCATGCAGGAAATGCTAAAGAAGAATAATAAATGGTTATGGAATGCGGAGTGTGAGAAGGCATTCCAAGCAACAAAGCAGCTATTGGAAAACTGCATTAAATTAGGATATCCAGATTTCAAGCACAAATTTATAATCCAAGCGGATGCTTCACTAATTGGTATAGGTGCTATGCTTTACCAAGAGGATCCAGCTAACCTGCAGCACAAAACATATTTGGCATTTGTCAGCCGAAAATTGCGTAAGCACGAGCGCAATTATACGGTAACGGAACTAGAGCTGTTGGCCATACTTCATGCGCTACAACAATGGAAACGAATAATTTACGGCTACCCTATTGTTGTCAGGACCGATCACAAGGCACTAACATTCTTGTTTAAGACGTCGATGGCAAGCGAACGTGTGACACGTTGGTCAATATATATTCAGCAGTTCAGCATTGAGACTGAACATTGCCCAGGGAAGATGAACGTGATACCGGATGCACTCAGCAGGAACCCAGAGCCTGATAATGAAGAAACAGCGATGGTACAACACTTGGAGTTAACACCGAAGGACCGGGAATTCTTGGAGGAGTTACGTGAGATACAGCGAGAACAGGAAGCGGAACCATGGATGATGCTTTTAATTCAATACTTCAGAAAGCAACTACCTACAGGAACACCTGCATTTCGAGAAGCGAAAGCCAAAGAAGGAAGATATGTTTATGTCAACAATTTGCTGCACAAATGGGTAGATAATGACCACACCAAGTTACGCATATTAGTACCTGCATCGTTACAACGAGGATTGACATGGCATACGCACGAAAGTTACGGTCATGTGGGCGTAGATAAGTGCGAAGCGACAATAGGAGAGACATTTACATGGCCACGTATGAGAACAACTATATGTGACGTCATTACAACTTGTGATCCGTGTCAGAGGACAAAGCCCAATAATTACTTAATGAGGCAGTATCCTAGACCATTGCTACCTCAGAAACCATGTGAGCTACTGGCACTCGACTGTTTCGGTCCAATCCCGAAGGGAAGGCGAGGTTGCCGACACTTACTAGTGTGCATTGATGTATTTTCTAAGTTTGTAGTACTATGCCCTATTCAGAAAACTACTTCAAAGCAGGTACTCAGTCGCATTCGAAATAGAGTGATTCCAATCCTTGGAAAACCAGAGTTTATATTATCAGATCATGGCAGTTATTTCACAAGCGCCGAATTCAAGAAAGGTATGGAGGACATGGGTATAAAACACATTTTAAGCAGTATCCGACATGCTCAAGCAAATCCAAGTGAGAGAGCAATTAAGTGTGTAACATCAAATTTGAGAATCTTCATTCCAAATGAACATCACAGATGGGTGGATAAAATCAAGGATGTAGAGACATGCATGAATTCTACCAGGCACGAGTCAACAGGACAGATCCCTATGGTCCTACACAAAAACGAGTATCCAGTGAGATCGTGGAAAAGCATCATTAACTGCCCACAAGATCCAATGATAGCACCTGACTTGCGAATTGAGAGGACGAGAGCCTACATGAGAAAACAAGCAGACCGCAGATTACGGCGAGTAAGAAATAAGAGGTTTCACAGTGATCTTGAAATCAACCAGCTCGTTTTGGTGAAACGACCCGCTACATCGGACCCAGAGAAGAAGATCTTCAGTAAATTCTGCGAAAAGTTCATAGGACCCTATTCTATCGTAAGAAACCTTGGAAACAATGCTTACAGAGTGAAAGAATTGAGTACAGGAACAATGTCAGTCTACAACGCTGCCAACCTAAAAAAGTATCGTAGAAGCGAACCATGGGAGCGCCGAAATAATGATGCAGTTTGAATATATGGACGTTCTACTATCAGCAAAGTGCACGAGGAGCAGTTGAGTACGGCACGCGAAGGAGGAAGTAGAGTTGGTGTTGACAAACATTAACGAGGCGAGCAGAGTGTTGCCTCAGGCATCAGCGGGTCATGCAGGCAGACTGAGAGGGGAGATACAAGCAGGAAATGAAAACGAGTAAATGCCATTTAAGACAGGAGCGACTAGACCAAGTAATAGAAAAGGGGTGATTCTGAAATAAAACAAATTGGCCTACGGAAGTCTTTTAAAATTGTCGACTTTATTCCTAAGTTCGAAATTTTGTGAGTGGGAGAGTTGTGAACCCTTTATCCTCTGTTGGATAAATGATTCTATGTTTTATTTCTCCAATTAATAAATATTTCCACCAGCATCATGAAAGTAGCCAGACGGAGATGAGGAAATTTCAAGCATTGGTTGGAGACAGCGGGGACATACCTGAAGCAGATTGACAATAGGCTAAATACTTTAGCTGTGAAAGGAAATAGCCTAGCGATGTGTCAGAAGGACAGGTGTGGGCCGCCTCAAATAGAAGCGACGCGCAGTGAGACATGCTGCTGGTATGTTCATTGTAATATTCGCGCCTAGAAGAAATATGATGCAGTAACGTGAGTGGCTGATGAGCAGGCTAGACACTCCTACGACGCCAAGATCTGCTATAAACCGCCAAATTACAGAAAATGTGAGAACCAATGAGAGAAGAATGCCTATTTAGCGCGGCAGGTCTAGCGTGGGCACGCTCGGCTAGCAGTCACGCGGGAAATCGCCTAGACAAAATCTCTACGATCGATTCTAGGATTAATGGGCATATTCTTGACCTATGCAATGTTACGAGTTCAGTGATATTTATTTCATTCCTGTACCACAATTATTTCGATAAATTTTTACATAAATCCCCCCCCATCGAGACCTAGGGCCAGTTCATTTATAAGTGGAATGAAGAGCCAAGACATTTTACTACTCTGTGCGTCTACGGACGTAGACTTCTATTTGGTGTGTCAAAGACATAAGACTATTATTCTGTGCGTCTACGGACGTAGACTTCTATTTGTGTGTCGTGGACACAGGTTGATTATTACTTCTGTGCGTCTACGGACGTAGTCAGTTATTACTTTGCGTGTCATAAGGACACAGAAATTATTGTAAAGTGTTAAATTCAGTGATAGATAGTCACAGTACTATATTTGTAGGGGCAGTATCGTCGATAATTCGCCAGCGAACTGTTACAGGGAAAGTAGTACCTGAACGGCGAATTTAGTAGTCAGATATCAAGTGTATAATAATAATATAATTTTTGAATCAGCGCCAGAGATGACATCGACTACTTCAGAAGAAGTTTGGAATTCTCAACACTCCGTCCAGATGGCTGAGATGAGATAAGAACCATTCAGTTGGGAGATGGCAGCGGACGTTCTTTGACGGTGACTACAAGAGAGATGAGTACAAAATAATATTCTTTATTATTTGATAAATTAACTTATGGTTTATGGGACATATTTTTTTGTAAATACATTGCTTGTGTGATTAACGTAATATATTTAGTTTTGGTCTGACACACTTTTGTATGGAAGCAGCTCGCACGAATGTTGTTAGTGGAAGGTTCTTGTTTTTGTGTTGTGTTAACTAACGTAGCTATGTGAACGGCCGTGTTTGCATATGTTACGCAATGCGGTTAAAAACGTCTCTCGGAGATCTGTTGTGTTTCAGAAGTAGGACTGAATTAATGTAATTATACAGTAGATTGGAGGGTAATTAAAATTGTTTAAGATTTATTATTGATCAGATTCAGTGTGACTATTGCCGTTGGAGCAATGTAATTTGTGACGAAGAGTAATCAGCTCTATCGTAGGTTTTAAATATTGTGTTTAATGTTTGTGAGCACCTATTCAGCAGACCTGTGTGAAAAGCGTCATGTCAGTCCCAGATGTGTGTATGTGTGTATTTTTGTGGTATTACAAGCGGGAATTTCAGCTTAGACTGATTTCTGTCAGCTTGGTACCAGGTCCATATTGTATCCTTGCGAGGGCAATTGTGGATATGTGATTATGTCTGACCATATGTTGAGTTGGATGAGATTTTTGTTGCTGTTGATTCCTTGAGATAGCGGCACAGCTGTTCAGCTATTTATATACACTGGAGTGGGACTCGACAAGTATTTGAGGAAAGGGGGAGATGTTTCACAAGGCTGTCTGAACGTGCAAGCATGGTCATTAGCGAGGAGTGCTCGTTGGCTCCCTAATTACTTGAATTACAGATAAGAACTGATCAATGGTAAAAAAAAATTGTTGAAATAAATGGGAGTTGCCTACGAATCACGATAATCTCCGAAGCGTTACCTTAACATGCAGTTTTGTTCATATAAAGTAATCTTAGCCGGTCAGGCTTTTGTTGTTGTTGTTGGTTTATTCCATGTTTATTTTCCATTTTCTGTGACCCGTGAGTCATGTGCAATGCTGTCTTTCCTTGTGTGTATTGAGCAATTGGCCAGTTGGTAGCTCATGTTGTTAAGTGCGTCATCGCGCTAATGAGGGTCTCAGAGAGATTCCTGTAAATAATAGATTTGTAGTGTGTGTGTCAGCATTAGAGTTTTAAGGGTTTTTATTAATGTCATGCCCATATCCATAAACGTTGATTTACGTGATGATTGTTCGTGAGCACCGTGGCTGTTATCCCGTTGTAAACGAACGATCATCCAAGTACTCATTTTCTCGTAGTTAGTCATCACGCGCACATAAAACTCAAATGCAAGGTAGTGGAACTAGGATCCACAATTTTATTATAAAGGGGGAGATCCGTCTGACTCCTCAAAGTGTTAGATATTCCTGTCAGGGAATGATGCAGGGAGGATATATTTTTATTATTGTTTGTTTATTTTCTTTTATGCACAATTAGTTAATAAATCATGTTATTATCTTACGTCTTGCTTCCTTACTTTCTTAATTATAGTTTTAATCCTATGACCCTTGCCTCAGTAAAGCATGTTGTTTGGCGGACGTAAACATCACACTATGAACTGAGCGCAACCCCTTGATCAAGATTCTTGCATAAAACACTGCTATTCTGAAGGGTTCAATATAAACACACTGGTCCTTTTTTAGAGAAATTAGACCCAGCTCATTCAGCACACTATTAATTTTATGGAACCACTCTTTAGCACTCTGCTTCATTCCATATAGACTTTTCACTAATTTCCACACTATATTCTTTCCTTCTTCAACAAAACCTTCTGGCTGTTCACAATACACTAATTCATTAAGAGGGCTATTAAGATATGTGGTCAGAATATCCACATGATGCACTTCCAACCCATGGACTGCTGCTAATGACAACAAAAGTCTAATTGTTTTCTTGTGCATTACAGGTGAGCATGTTTTATCATAATCCACCCCTTGTATCTGGGAGAAACCTCTAGATACTAACCTGGCCTTAAACCTTTCTGCTGTACCATCCTGGTTTTGTTTCAGTTTAAACACCCACTTATTTCCTAGTACATTGTGGTTCTTTGGTCTGTCTACCAACACAAAAACACCTCTCGCCCTAAGCTGACACATCTCTTCCTCCGTGGCTGAACACCATGAGCTTACATTTGGATTTTATAAAGCTTCTTTGACAGTCTTTGGTTCATGAGAAACATTTAACAGATTGGTATCACAATCACAGTCAGTACTAAACATGACAAGACTACACTTTGAACCTTTCTCTTTCTTATTCTCTGTGATCTACGCAACTCCGTCTCATCTGTGTCAACTGGTAAATTCACATGCATAACATTTTCCAACTCGTTACTATCCCAACCTAGGAATGGTTCATTATCGCTACTCTCAGTAATGCTACTCATATCAAAATTTTCATCAATGTCTTCTTCCTCAAATAAGCGTAACTACTCATGAAATTCAAAATTTGGGGTTTCATCATCAACATTAATGGGTACATTATCATTCAGTATAACAAATTTCATTATCATTCAATGGTACTTTAGATCTGGTTCTAAGATCTAAAAGAGATGGGGTTGTCTCGCTAACACTATACTGAACATAAGGGAACACCTTTGCTTCAAATTTCACACTGCGTGCTATCTGGAACTTTCTTTCTGATGGAATCCACATTTTATAACCCTTAACAGCGTCCCCATACCCAACAAATACACTTTCAACAGCTCTCTCATCGAACTTTGATCCCTTATTACAGTAGATCCTCCCTCTACATCCAAACGGCTTAAGAAAATCATAGTTTTTTACATTTACTGGAGTGTCCCTCCACAGGGCAAGTGGTACCTGATTGCCTACAGCCCTAGAAGGAGACAGGTTCCTAACATGGCATGCTACATTCATTGCCTCTGCCCAGAAACTGGAAGATTAGAATGAATTAGCATACACCTCACACTATTGGTCAGCGTCCAATTCTGCCTCTCTGCTATGCCATTTTGAGCAGGTGAGTAACTTACAGTTTTTCTATGTGTAATACCATGCTTGCTCAGAAATTCATCAAACTCCTTGTTCACATATTCTCCTCCTCCATCTGTCTGCAAAGCCTTTATTTTCCTTTCATGAAACACTTCTCTCTTTTCTTTGAATCATTTAATGACTTCAAACACATCACTTTTCTTAGTCAAGAAATACACAAATACAAATCGAGAATAATCGTCAATAAAAGTGACTACATTTCGTGAACCTCCCAGCGAAACTGGTAGTTTGCCCCATCACATCACTATGGATAAGATCTAATGGTTTGCTAGACACCCTATCACTAGCCTTAGGAAAACCTTTCTCTGTTGACTTCCCTTTAAAACATGCTATACAAGGAGGCTCTTCCAAGCTATCTTGAACTTTGATAGGAATTATTTTCTTTATTGCTTCTTAATGCAAGTGCCCTAGTTTAAAATGCCAATCTGACACACTCTTAAGAGCTATAGAATCTACAACAGTGTTTAAATCACTTTCAGTCACAACACAAGAAGCATTTATGTCTTCAACAGTATCCAAAAAATCTAATCCCACTCTTACATAACCTTTGAAGATTATTTCTTTCCATTTATTCTCATCTCTGGCAACACAACTCTCTTTACGAAACTCACACACAACTCGTTTGGAACTAAGTCTTGAACATGAAATAAAATTACATCTAAATGATGGTACATATATTACATCTGATGAGCCCAATGTCCATCCTCCACACTTGTCTTTCATTTTAATCTCTACTGTGCCAATACCTAGGACTTCTACATTACGCACTCCCATTTCTACTTTACCACTTACCGGGTGTAAATTTTTAACTTCTCTTTCTCCACACAAATGTGATCACAAGCTCCTGAATCTATAACTCATTCTTGCATTGAAGAAGTAATGAATGCTTTAGCTCCGACACATGCTCTGTAATTATTCTGGCTTTGACTAATCTTACCTTTGTCTGTTCTACTTTCACTTATCTGCTCTGTACAATCTCGTGCTAGGTGTCCTGGCTTCGTACACCGGTAACATCGCATCTTGTCACACATCTTGGCTATGTGACCCCACTGATCACATCTGTAGCACTTCTGTTGATCTTGTTGATAAACAGCCGCCTCCCCTGGAGTAGCATTCCGTGCTTGGTTACTTCCGCTGTTACCGCCTCGTCTTCTGTCGCCACATGGACCTCCTCGTCCACCGAAAACTTCTCTGGAATCGCCGCATCCTTGGCCAGCTCCCGATGATGACATAAGCGCCCCGCTTACTGATCCAGGCATTGGAACAAAATCTTCTCTCAGGAGAGCAGCCTTCACTCTTTCGGTCGTTACTCCCTCCTCACCACCGAGCAGCGCTATTGTTACTTTATATTTATCTCTGGGTAAACCATTGAGCAATTGTCCAGCAAGTTGAGTGTCGTTAAATTCAAGTCCACAGTTTGCACTCTTAATCACTCTGTTAAGGGATTGTGCTTTAGCCATGTATTGATGCATAGACATGTCAGTCGTCTTCACCACGTTCACCATTTCCTTCAATTTACCCAAACACTGAGGTAGGGTATATGTGGAATGAATGTTCTTCAATTTTATCCAAGCTGCTCTTGCCGTTGTTTCCTCTCCAATGTCTTCCAAGTACGCATGAGTCATATACTTGAGAAGAAATGCTAAGGCCTTTCTGTTCGTTCTCGCTTGAATTTCATTATAGTTCTCTACTTCCACGTTGAAACCAGGTTCTATTGCATTCCAGCAATTTCTTTCAATAAGTTCAGCTTGCGCTCTTCTTGACCATGCGTAGTAATTATCACTTCTCAATCGCGGCAGACCGTCACTTCGTTTGTCGTCTGCCATTTTGGGTAAAGGCCTACTTCACATTCACTGCTCTGGACTTTCTTCATTCAACTTTCACTTCTCTTCATTATTTGCACTTTAACTGTGATCTGGGCCCATAACCTGTAGTTAGGTTGTAATAGACAGTGGAATAAAGGCCGAATTGCTAATGTTAACAGATATTTAATTTGAATAAATGACATTGATACACTGACACACTCCATTATCACAACGGTTCGCAACACATCGCAGAACAAGAAGGTATTGTGCCCAAATCTAGGAATGGGTATTCCAAGTTTCAGACACCTAGATATCAAGGGAAAGGCTGTAGCAGCGTTTGAAAGTTCGGATATTTGAATATCGCGCTACATTGCTTCTCGAAGCCATTCGAAGGAAATTACCGATAGTTGGATGGTAAATGACGTAGCGAGTAACAGCAGAGGTGGAGACTATTTATTGATTAAATAGTTAACTATGGAGCAGAGACTTGAGACTGGGATCAGATTACTGGCACGGCCAAATAAAGGAGAATGCAATTAGTATCAAGTAAATCGGACCAGGGATTCAAGAGATATGAGGATGTTTAGATATCAGGCGATGACGCGTGACCCTGACCGTTTTTGTATAAAAGCAAGCAGGAGCAAGCTTAGTTAGCTCAATTCATCACAAGCACTTGGCGAACAAGTTGCGTCTACGCTGAGCCAAGGCACATGGTTGCCACGTCTACGAAGAAGTACTTTTCAAATCGTGATAGTCACGAGAAGTGCTGCGCAAACGAGTTGGAACTTAGTAAGTTTCTGGTGAGGAGAATCACTGAGGTGATTGTATTTCTACAGACATTGGTGGAAATATTTATATTTCTTAAAGGACATATGCTAGACTTGGTCTAGAAAATAGTATCTTCACAGTCCAATAGTAAATTAATACTTGGATGTTTAAATCCATTTAAAGTCAGTTTTCATATTTTGTAACTATTTAACCACTTCGATCCGTCAGTACAGTGAAGACTAGTCTATAACGGTGGTGTTCATTAGTCTACGCAAGGGAAACTGCAGGTTGTCTAGCGCATGGCAGATGGTGATTTTAATAAACCATGCCCAGGGAACGATCTTCAGAACAGCCGTTAACTGCTTAGACTGTCAACATTTTTCTTGTACTGATGAGATTACAGTGAGTTAAGTTACAACTGACACATTTAAGAAGAGATCGCTTAGATCTGACCCTTTTCAAACAAACTGTTATGGCTTTGTTAGAAGCACATATTAAAATGGAACCACAGTCATTTAAAACGTCGAAGGATACTACCACTATGTCTGACTAGACGATTTGTGGGTCTACAATGGCGGCCGATACAAGGATTATACGTGCTTGTCCGCTAGGGCATGTCTACGGATAAATCTGGTATAGACCAGGTTTACGACACTTCAAGAACATCAAGAAATGTAAGCCACATTTGAATTATTTTATGCTTAGCTAATTGGAACAAACTATTTTTCTGCAGATGACCAACACATTTTTTTTTATCGTATTTAAAGCTTGTAATGAGTTACGCAAGACTTGTTAGATTTATTCTGAGCATTTTCAGCACTCAGAACAGTTTAGGATCGATGACCGAGCATTTTGAGCATTTATTTGAATTTTTCATATTTTTGGGAAATCACGGTAATCAGCCGATGTAACTGTAAAAGTTAAATTTAATTTTGTTGAGGAATGGATATTTTTTCCATATTCGAAGGTTCGAACATGTGGATTCTCACATAATGAGACGATAATTAAACATATTTGAAATAATAATAATAATAATAATAATAATCCACTAATAATAATAATAATAATTTTCATAATTTTTCTAAATAATTCTTGGATATTATATTTTATAATAATCATATGTATTGAGAAAGAGCCTATGAAGTAGTTGAAACATTTCTAGTTTGGAACAGGAGATTTTACGAAGGAGAGTGGTTAGCGCAAGCCCGCATTCAACCAACATTTCAGTTCTGGTTGAACAGTTGATATTTGCTATGAGCAAAGTATATGTTTCATATAACACGGAGAGGCATGAAACGGGAAGCAAATGATATTTGTATCAAATAGGATATTGTTGTATTTATATAAAATCAGGACGTAAATACACTTCGAAAGTGAAATAAGCTTTTCATGAGTATGGTAAATTCACGGCTTGAACTGAATGGTAAAATAAAATAAACTTGTAAGTTTATTAATCTTCCAGTGTTGATAACAAGCAGAGGCTTGATTTATTGTATAAATTTTGGGAAGCTAATTTGTGTGTGGAGTAGTTGAATGCCATTCCCAGGTGCGCAGGTTTAAGTCGCAGGAATGAAGGTTTTTTCGAGCATCAATCAAATAGCAGGTTCGATGGCTCAGGTTTATAGTAGGAGTATTGGAGCCACACATTTCGTCGTATGAATAACCCGAAGGTTATTTCTTTGAAACCATCAGTTCTTATTTCTACCTTGTTTACGAATTCCATTTAGAATTTGATTTTGCTAGAACCCGGATTTGTCATGATAGTAGTTTATTCTTCTTCAGAGGAAGACCTTTGCCGTTGTTGTTGTTGTTATAATATTGTGTTCTTACACAAATAGTAGAATGGGCCACTGCCAATTTAAAATAATTCTTTAACCACGAATAATTTGAAGGATATTTTCAATCCTAGTGCCATGAACTAAATGAATTCATTATAAGACTACAATTCTAATTTCCGCATTCTGTCGAAGAATTGCAAGTTGTGAAAGTTGCTAGAAATGGCCATAAATATAAATATTTTTTTCATAATAATTCCAAGTGGAAAATCTAATAATTGAATGGTTCAACCATTTATTGATCAAGTTAATGATTCAGAAATCATATGTTTTGTTTGGAACTTGAAGTTCATAATCGAGTCACTTCTCGAATGTTTAATGTCAGAAGAACAATTAATTGTTGTTGTGCTTCGCACAGTTCTTCGATGCTATGCTCAATGGTCAAATACTTTTCAGATGTTGTTAATATGTGTTAATAATTTGTGTTGCTACGATGATAATAATAGTTTCAACGATATATTTTGGAAAACTGGAAAACAAATGAAAGTCTAAGAAATTCTATAAACATTTATTCTACGAGTGTTAATATCATGTAAATAGTCAAACAGTGATCTACGTTATTTCCAGTATGGACAATTCATTTTGCACTGGAATAAAATGTTAATAATTTTGGAACACAGTCCACAGGACTAACAATCGGACTTGTGTTTTCAAAAAGATTGTCAAATGTGTTTGGAAGATTTCTGTATATTGTGTGTAAATAAGAGTGTGGATCGCCACACGTGGATGATGCTGCTTTGAGCATTATTCTTGCAGTCAGATTTTAACTTTAAATAAACTGAGATAATTTTACCAGATGTGTTTCACCCAATTAAATCTCCTTCTATCCTTATTGTTGCATTGAGCCAAAAATCAGCAAAGCATTTTTATAAATTTGATGTCGTTTTTGCGATTTGCTTTAACCCATCTGGCGCTCCGGGATATTTTGATTCTCGTGCTGACTGATTATTGGTAAAATGCATATGTGGTCGTGCGGACTCCGGTCTAAACGGGCACATAAAATAAGATAGAGAGAGAAATGGCTTCGAACGTGGGTCCCGATTTAGACATGGTCAATCGCATGCCGATTTGAAATTGTGATAATTTTTATAGAAATATTTTGGGAGTTGAGAGATGTCTGGTTTGGATGAATAAATTAGTAGGAAACCCAATTAGTGGGAAAATTAATAATTTAACTTGGTTAATAATTAGAATGGGTTTGATTATCTTTGATAATGGCTTAACCATTAGGGCGTCAAGTAAATTCAGTAGTAAACGTTCGATGACTGGAGATACACATTATTAGAATCCAGGTGGAGGATATTTGAGAACTAGCATATTTTTCTTGTGATATTATGGTAAATGTAATTCGTAAAAGTAAAGAATTTTGTTTTTCCATCACGTCGATATTAGGACAAATCTCATTTTATTATAGTGTTCCAATTAGCTATTCATATTTCTTGTTCTAGTTATAAGCTTGTGTTTGCCACTGTTGTATACCCCTAAGTTTTGAATAATTGAAAATATGGAAGAAATGATGAGGATGATGAGGAGTTTGGAGGAGAGTTCGAAAGAAGCTGGACGGCGTGTAGCCGCTATTATGAAAGAAAATACTGAGGCTTTAGAAAAGAAACTTAAAGAAAATTCTGATTCTTTAGAAAGTAAACTTAAAGAAAATTCTGATAATTTGAAAGAAAGTTTAGATGATAAATTTAAAGAAAATTCTGAATCTTTGGAAAATAAACTTAAAGAAAATTCTGATTCTTTAGAAAATAAACTTAAAGAAAATTCTGATTCTTTAGAAAGCAGGTTAAAAGGGAACTTGAAAGAAAATTTAAACAGTAAATTTAATTCAATGGAAAGTAAATTTAAAGAGAATTCTGAAATTTTGAAAATGACACTTGAAAGTAAAATGAATAAATTATGCGAAAAAACACATGAGCTCGAAACTTCATTAGCTACTAACGCTAGTTTAATGGACGATAAATTTCGCGATGCCGATCTTCGATCCCAAAGCTTAGCTGATAGGATAGAACATGGTCTTAGGAAAGTTGGTGAAGACATGGTCAACCTGGAAGTCAGAGTGAAGAAGGAGAGTAACGAGATGGGAATTCTAGTTGTTCAGCGTTTAACGGAACAATTCAAGGAACTTGTCATGGGAGAAATAAGAGAAGGAGTGATTCATGAATTGCAAACTGAGATTAAAACCACAGTTGTCAATGAAATTAAAGACACACTCAAGCTGGAGAATCAAGAGGGAATCAAGGAGATTAGGGAATCTTTGTCATCCCACATTGAAGTAATTGCCAAGGATATTCAAGCAACTCAGAAGGACATATCAGATATGACAGGGTCATTGAAAAGTCATGAGGCTGTTATGAACCAGATATCCATTGATGTTAAAGACAATTGTAAGGAGACTGAAGCAATCAAGAAGATGGCAGAAGAAAACCAGAAGGAACTTGAGGCTATGAAAACTCAAATAAAGGATGAGAAACAGTCTGATCATCTTTTGAAAATGCCGAATGTAAGGGGAAAGGAACAGATACAGATAAATCTAGGAGGAGCTAGAGAGACTGATAGACAGGATGAGGTCAGAACAGTATTTCAATCCAACCCCATAACTGTGTTTAAGAATATAGAAGACAAGCCTTCTAAATTTTCAGGGCGAGATTCTGTAACACCCGTGGAATTTCTGAGAGAAGCAGGTGATTACCTGAAAGATTCTAAGATCCCTAAAGAAAGACAGATCAGGGTAATAGGGAAGTTCTTGGAAGGTCCCGCACTTTTGTGGTTTAGAGCATTTAGATCCACTCTAAATACTTTTGAAGAGTTTTCTCGTGGGTTATTGAAGAAGTTTTGGTCCCCTGAAACCCAACAGCAAGTTAGAGCAGAGTTGTATTCGAAGAGATTCTCGACGTCACAACCTACTCGATACTCTACGTACTTTTCTGGACAGCTGTCTAAACTCCAACATTTAGATCCGCCAATGCCAGATAACGAGTTGATTACTGCTTTGATACGACAATTTCCAGCAGACGTCCAGAGGACTTTGATCGCTGCTGACATCTACAATATGGAACAGTTTGATGAAGTATTGCAGAAGCTGGATCATACAAACGCTCAATTCTTCCATCAGAAGGGAGTAAAGAGTAATAACGCTGTGTATGCTGTTATGGCTGACAGTTATTCTCAGACACCTCGAGAGATTCGAGAGGAGCGAGAAGAGAAATCGCCGAGGGAAGATTCCAATACGAGAGGATGGAACCAATACCGTAACAGATACAGTTACAAACCATATGCAAGACCGGATGGTGGTAATCGATACAACACTCGATGGAGAAGACCACGTGATACTCAAGGAAGGTACCAGGAAAGAAGATCCTATGGTAATAACTATAATAACAGAGGGAATGTAGATACTCGTCAGTCCAATGAAGAGTTTAACAAGGACACGAGGAAAAACTTGGAAGCAAGACACCAAGATAACTTACAATTTGTGGAGCAGAGGCCCAATGATCCAGGTCCATCGGGAACACAACAATCCCGGGGGAATGGTAAAAGTAAAGATTTTGAGTATTGTGGAAGTCAACAATAATGGAAGCTATGAAGTAGCTCATACACGAACTGGTAACATCGTGGGAACTTATAATGCTTCGAATTTGAAGATCTATTATTCAAGAACCAGATAATTTAATGTGTAGATAGGAAAAATAAAAATTTTTCAATTTTTATTTTTTGCTAGGTGTGGGGTGGATGTGCCCAAATCTAGGAATGGGTATTCCAAGTTTCAGACACCTAGATATCAAGGGAAAGGCTGTAGCAGCGTTTGAAAGTTCGGATATTTGAATATCGCGCTACATTGCTTCTCGAAGCCATTCGAAGGAAATTACCGATAGTTGGATGGTAAATGACGTAGCGAGTAACAGCAGAGGTGGAGACTATTTATTGATTAAATAGTTAACTATGGAGCAGAGACTTGAGACTGGGATCAGATTACTGGCACGGCCAAATAAAGGAGAATGCAATTAGTATCAAGTAAATCGGACCAGGGATTCAAGAGATATGAGGATGTTTAGATATCAGGCGATGACGCGTGACCCTGACCGTTTTTGTATAAAAGCAAGCAGGAGCAAGCTTAGTTAGCTCAATTCATCACAAGCACTTGGCGAACAAGTTGCGTCTACGCTGAGCCAAGGCACATGGTTGCCACGTCTACGAAGAAGTACTTTTCAAATCGTGATAGTCACGAGAAGTGCTGCGCAAACGAGTTGGAACTTAGTAAGTTTCTGGTGAGGAGAATCACTGAGGTGATTGTATTTCTACAGACATTGGTGGAAATATTTATATTTCTTAAAGGACATATGCTAGACTTGGTCTAGAAAATAGTATCTTCACAGTCCAATAGTAAATTAATACTTGGATGTTTAAATCCATTTAAAGTCAGTTTTCATATTTTGTAACTATTTAACCACTTCGATCCGTCAGTACAGTGAAGACTAGTCTATAACGGTGGTGTTCATTAGTCTACGCAAGGGAAACTGCAGGTTGTCTAGCGCATGGCAGATGGTGATTTTAATAAACCATGCCCAGGGAACGATCTTCA
Organism: Meconema thalassinum; assembly: GCA_946902985.2. Lineage (NCBI taxonomy): Eukaryota > Metazoa > Arthropoda > Insecta > Orthoptera > Tettigoniidae > Meconema > Meconema thalassinum. The sequence continues at coordinate 151,907,877 of OX336396.1, forward strand.
GAACAGCCGTTAACTGCTTAGACTGTCAACATTTTTCTTGTACTGATGAGATTACAGTGAGTTAAGTTACAACTGACACATTTAAGAAGAGATCGCTTAGATCTGACCCTTTTCAAACAAACTGTTATGGCTTTGTTAGAAGCACATATTAAAATGGAACCACAGTCATTTAAAACGTCGAAGGATACTACCACTATGTCTGACTAGACGATTTGTGGGTCTACAATGGCGGCCGATACAAGGATTATACGTGCTTGTCCGCTAGGGCATGTCTACGGATAAATCTGGTATAGACCAGGTTTACGACACTTCAAGAACATCAAGAAATGTAAGCCACATTTGAATTATTTTATGCTTAGCTAATTGGAACAAACTATTTTTCTGCAGATGACCAACACATTTTTTTTTATCGTATTTAAAGCTTGTAATGAGTTACGCAAGACTTGTTAGATTTATTCTGAGCATTTTCAGCACTCAGAACAGTTTAGGATCGATGACCGAGCATTTTGAGCATTTATTTGAATTTTTCATATTTTTGGGAAATCACGGTAATCAGCCGATGTAACTGTAAAAGTTAAATTTAATTTTGTTGAGGAATGGATATTTTTTCCATATTCGAAGGTTCGAACATGTGGATTCTCACATAATGAGACGATAATTAAACATATTTGAAATAATAATAATAATAATAATAATAATCCACTAATAATAATAATAATAATTTTCATAATTTTTCTAAATAATTCTTGGATATTATATTTTATAATAATCATATGTATTGAGAAAGAGCCTATGAAGTAGTTGAAACATTTCTAGTTTGGAACAGGAGATTTTACGAAGGAGAGTGGTTAGCGCAAGCCCGCATTCAACCAACATTTCAGTTCTGGTTGAACAGTTGATATTTGCTATGAGCAAAGTATATGTTTCATATAACACGGAGAGGCATGAAACGGGAAGCAAATGATATTTGTATCAAATAGGATATTGTTGTATTTATATAAAATCAGGACGTAAATACACTTCGAAAGTGAAATAAGCTTTTCATGAGTATGGTAAATTCACGGCTTGAACTGAATGGTAAAATAAAATAAACTTGTAAGTTTATTAATCTTCCAGTGTTGATAACAAGCAGAGGCTTGATTTATTGTATAAATTTTGGGAAGCTAATTTGTGTGTGGAGTAGTTGAATGCCATTCCCAGGTGCGCAGGTTTAAGTCGCAGGAATGAAGGTTTTTTCGAGCATCAATCAAATAGCAGGTTCGATGGCTCAGGTTTATAGTAGGAGTATTGGAGCCACACATTTCGTCGTATGAATAACCCGAAGGTTATTTCTTTGAAACCATCAGTTCTTATTTCTACCTTGTTTACGAATTCCATTTAGAATTTGATTTTGCTAGAACCCGGATTTGTCATGATAGTAGTTTATTCTTCTTCAGAGGAAGACCTTTGCCGTTGTTGTTGTTGTTATAATATTGTGTTCTTACACAAATAGTAGAATGGGCCACTGCCAATTTAAAATAATTCTTTAACCACGAATAATTTGAAGGATATTTTCAATCCTAGTGCCATGAACTAAATGAATTCATTATAAGACTACAATTCTAATTTCCGCATTCTGTCGAAGAATTGCAAGTTGTGAAAGTTGCTAGAAATGGCCATAAATATAAATATTTTTTTCATAATAATTCCAAGTGGAAAATCTAATAATTGAATGGTTCAACCATTTATTGATCAAGTTAATGATTCAGAAATCATATGTTTTGTTTGGAACTTGAAGTTCATAATCGAGTCACTTCTCGAATGTTTAATGTCAGAAGAACAATTAATTGTTGTTGTGCTTCGCACAGTTCTTCGATGCTATGCTCAATGGTCAAATACTTTTCAGATGTTGTTAATATGTGTTAATAATTTGTGTTGCTACGATGATAATAATAGTTTCAACGATATATTTTGGAAAACTGGAAAACAAATGAAAGTCTAAGAAATTCTATAAACATTTATTCTACGAGTGTTAATATCATGTAAATAGTCAAACAGTGATCTACGTTATTTCCAGTATGGACAATTCATTTTGCACTGGAATAAAATGTTAATAATTTTGGAACACAGTCCACAGGACTAACAATCGGACTTGTGTTTTCAAAAAGATTGTCAAATGTGTTTGGAAGATTTCTGTATATTGTGTGTAAATAAGAGTGTGGATCGCCACACGTGGATGATGCTGCTTTGAGCATTATTCTTGCAGTCAGATTTTAACTTTAAATAAACTGAGATAATTTTACCAGATGTGTTTCACCCAATTAAATCTCCTTCTATCCTTATTGTTGCATTGAGCCAAAAATCAGCAAAGCATTTTTATAAATTTGATGTCGTTTTTGCGATTTGCTTTAACCCATCTGGCGCTCCGGGATATTTTGATTCTCGTGCTGACTGATTATTGGTAAAATGCATATGTGGTCGTGCGGACTCCGGTCTAAACGGGCACATAAAATAAGATAGAGAGAGAAATGGCTTCGAACGTGGGTCCCGATTTAGACATGGTCAATCGCATGCCGATTTGAAATTGTGATAATTTTTATAGAAATATTTTGGGAGTTGAGAGATGTCTGGTTTGGATGAATAAATTAGTAGGAAACCCAATTAGTGGGAAAATTAATAATTTAACTTGGTTAATAATTAGAATGGGTTTGATTATCTTTGATAATGGCTTAACCATTAGGGCGTCAAGTAAATTCAGTAGTAAACGTTCGATGACTGGAGATACACATTATTAGAATCCAGGTGGAGGATATTTGAGAACTAGCATATTTTTCTTGTGATATTATGGTAAATGTAATTCGTAAAAGTAAAGAATTTTGTTTTTCCATCACGTCGATATTAGGACAAATCTCATTTTATTATAGTGTTCCAATTAGCTATTCATATTTCTTGTTCTAGTTATAAGCTTGTGTTTGCCACTGTTGTATACCCCTAAGTTTTGAATAATTGAAAATATGGAAGAAATGATGAGGATGATGAGGAGTTTGGAGGAGAGTTCGAAAGAAGCTGGACGGCGTGTAGCCGCTATTATGAAAGAAAATACTGAGGCTTTAGAAAAGAAACTTAAAGAAAATTCTGATTCTTTAGAAAGTAAACTTAAAGAAAATTCTGATAATTTGAAAGAAAGTTTAGATGATAAATTTAAAGAAAATTCTGAATCTTTGGAAAATAAACTTAAAGAAAATTCTGATTCTTTAGAAAATAAACTTAAAGAAAATTCTGATTCTTTAGAAAGCAGGTTAAAAGGGAACTTGAAAGAAAATTTAAACAGTAAATTTAATTCAATGGAAAGTAAATTTAAAGAGAATTCTGAAATTTTGAAAATGACACTTGAAAGTAAAATGAATAAATTATGCGAAAAAACACATGAGCTCGAAACTTCATTAGCTACTAACGCTAGTTTAATGGACGATAAATTTCGCGATGCCGATCTTCGATCCCAAAGCTTAGCTGATAGGATAGAACATGGTCTTAGGAAAGTTGGTGAAGACATGGTCAACCTGGAAGTCAGAGTGAAGAAGGAGAGTAACGAGATGGGAATTCTAGTTGTTCAGCGTTTAACGGAACAATTCAAGGAACTTGTCATGGGAGAAATAAGAGAAGGAGTGATTCATGAATTGCAAACTGAGATTAAAACCACAGTTGTCAATGAAATTAAAGACACACTCAAGCTGGAGAATCAAGAGGGAATCAAGGAGATTAGGGAATCTTTGTCATCCCACATTGAAGTAATTGCCAAGGATATTCAAGCAACTCAGAAGGACATATCAGATATGACAGGGTCATTGAAAAGTCATGAGGCTGTTATGAACCAGATATCCATTGATGTTAAAGACAATTGTAAGGAGACTGAAGCAATCAAGAAGATGGCAGAAGAAAACCAGAAGGAACTTGAGGCTATGAAAACTCAAATAAAGGATGAGAAACAGTCTGATCATCTTTTGAAAATGCCGAATGTAAGGGGAAAGGAACAGATACAGATAAATCTAGGAGGAGCTAGAGAGACTGATAGACAGGATGAGGTCAGAACAGTATTTCAATCCAACCCCATAACTGTGTTTAAGAATATAGAAGACAAGCCTTCTAAATTTTCAGGGCGAGATTCTGTAACACCCGTGGAATTTCTGAGAGAAGCAGGTGATTACCTGAAAGATTCTAAGATCCCTAAAGAAAGACAGATCAGGGTAATAGGGAAGTTCTTGGAAGGTCCCGCACTTTTGTGGTTTAGAGCATTTAGATCCACTCTAAATACTTTTGAAGAGTTTTCTCGTGGGTTATTGAAGAAGTTTTGGTCCCCTGAAACCCAACAGCAAGTTAGAGCAGAGTTGTATTCGAAGAGATTCTCGACGTCACAACCTACTCGATACTCTACGTACTTTTCTGGACAGCTGTCTAAACTCCAACATTTAGATCCGCCAATGCCAGATAACGAGTTGATTACTGCTTTGATACGACAATTTCCAGCAGACGTCCAGAGGACTTTGATCGCTGCTGACATCTACAATATGGAACAGTTTGATGAAGTATTGCAGAAGCTGGATCATACAAACGCTCAATTCTTCCATCAGAAGGGAGTAAAGAGTAATAACGCTGTGTATGCTGTTATGGCTGACAGTTATTCTCAGACACCTCGAGAGATTCGAGAGGAGCGAGAAGAGAAATCGCCGAGGGAAGATTCCAATACGAGAGGATGGAACCAATACCGTAACAGATACAGTTACAAACCATATGCAAGACCGGATGGTGGTAATCGATACAACACTCGATGGAGAAGACCACGTGATACTCAAGGAAGGTACCAGGAAAGAAGATCCTATGGTAATAACTATAATAACAGAGGGAATGTAGATACTCGTCAGTCCAATGAAGAGTTTAACAAGGACACGAGGAAAAACTTGGAAGCAAGACACCAAGATAACTTACAATTTGTGGAGCAGAGGCCCAATGATCCAGGTCCATCGGGAACACAACAATCCCGGGGGAATGGTAAAAGTAAAGATTTTGAGTATTGTGGAAGTCAACAATAATGGAAGCTATGAAGTAGCTCATACACGAACTGGTAACATCGTGGGAACTTATAATGCTTCGAATTTGAAGATCTATTATTCAAGAACCAGATAATTTAATGTGTAGATAGGAAAAATAAAAATTTTTCAATTTTTATTTTTTGCTAGGTGTGGGGTGGATGTGCCCAAATCTAGGAATGGGTATTCCAAGTTTCAGACACCTAGATATCAAGGGAAAGGCTGTAGCAGCGTTTGAAAGTTCGGATATTTGAATATCGCGCTACATTGCTTCTCGAAGCCATTCGAAGGAAATTACCGATAGTTGGATGGTAAATGACGTAGCGAGTAACAGCAGAGGTGGAGACTATTTATTGATTAAATAGTTAACTATGGAGCAGAGACTTGAGACTGGGATCAGATTACTGGCACGGCCAAATAAAGGAGAATGCAATTAGTATCAAGTAAATCGGACCAGGGATTCAAGAGATATGAGGATGTTTAGATATCAGGCGATGACGCGTGACCCTGACCGTTTTTGTATAAAAGCAAGCAGGAGCAAGCTTAGTTAGCTCAATTCATCACAAGCACTTGGCGAACAAGTTGCGTCTACGCTGAGCCAAGGCACATGGTTGCCACGTCTACGAAGAAGTACTTTTCAAATCGTGATAGTCACGAGAAGTGCTGCGCAAACGAGTTGGAACTTAGTAAGTTTCTGGTGAGGAGAATCACTGAGGTGATTGTATTTCTACAGACATTGGTGGAAATATTTATATTTCTTAAAGGACATATGCTAGACTTGGTCTAGAAAATAGTATCTTCACAGTCCAATAGTAAATTAATACTTGGATGTTTAAATCCATTTAAAGTCAGTTTTCATATTTTGTAACTATTTAACCACTTCGATCCGTCAGTACAGTGAAGACTAGTCTATAACGGTGGTGTTCATTAGTCTACGCAAGGGAAACTGCAGGTTGTCTAGCGCATGGCAGATGGTGATTTTAATAAACCATGCCCAGGGAACGATCTTCAGAACAGCCGTTAACTGCTTAGACTGTCAACATTTTTCTTGTACTGATGAGATTACAGTGAGTTAAGTTACAACTGACACATTTAAGAAGAGATCGCTTAGATCTGACCCTTTTCAAACAAACTGTTATGGCTTTGTTAGAAGCACATATTAAAATGGAACCACAGTCATTTAAAACGTCGAAGGATACTACCACTATGTCTGACTAGACGATTTGTGGGTCTACAATGGCGGCCGATACAAGGATTATACGTGCTTGTCCGCTAGGGCATGTCTACGGATAAATCTGGTATAGACCAGGTTTACGACACTTCAAGAACATCAAGAAATGTAAGCCACATTTGAATTATTTTATGCTTAGCTAATTGGAACAAACTATTTTTCTGCAGATGACCAACACATTTTTTTTTATCGTATTTAAAGCTTGTAATGAGTTACGCAAGACTTGTTAGATTTATTCTGAGCATTTTCAGCACTCAGAACAGTTTAGGATCGATGACCGAGCATTTTGAGCATTTATTTGAATTTTTCATATTTTTGGGAAATCACGGTAATCAGCCGATGTAACTGTAAAAGTTAAATTTAATTTTGTTGAGGAATGGATATTTTTTCCATATTCGAAGGTTCGAACATGTGGATTCTCACATAATGAGACGATAATTAAACATATTTGAAATAATAATAATAATAATAATAATAATCCACTAATAATAATAATAATAATTTTCATAATTTTTCTAAATAATTCTTGGATATTATATTTTATAATAATCATATGTATTGAGAAAGAGCCTATGAAGTAGTTGAAACATTTCTAGTTTGGAACAGGAGATTTTACGAAGGAGAGTGGTTAGCGCAAGCCCGCATTCAACCAACATTTCAGTTCTGGTTGAACAGTTGATATTTGCTATGAGCAAAGTATATGTTTCATATAACACGGAGAGGCATGAAACGGGAAGCAAATGATATTTGTATCAAATAGGATATTGTTGTATTTATATAAAATCAGGACGTAAATACACTTCGAAAGTGAAATAAGCTTTTCATGAGTATGGTAAATTCACGGCTTGAACTGAATGGTAAAATAAAATAAACTTGTAAGTTTATTAATCTTCCAGTGTTGATAACAAGCAGAGGCTTGATTTATTGTATAAATTTTGGGAAGCTAATTTGTGTGTGGAGTAGTTGAATGCCATTCCCAGGTGCGCAGGTTTAAGTCGCAGGAATGAAGGTTTTTTCGAGCATCAATCAAATAGCAGGTTCGATGGCTCAGGTTTATAGTAGGAGTATTGGAGCCACACATTTCGTCGTATGAATAACCCGAAGGTTATTTCTTTGAAACCATCAGTTCTTATTTCTACCTTGTTTACGAATTCCATTTAGAATTTGATTTTGCTAGAACCCGGATTTGTCATGATAGTAGTTTATTCTTCTTCAGAGGAAGACCTTTGCCGTTGTTGTTGTTGTTATAATATTGTGTTCTTACACAAATAGTAGAATGGGCCACTGCCAATTTAAAATAATTCTTTAACCACGAATAATTTGAAGGATATTTTCAATCCTAGTGCCATGAACTAAATGAATTCATTATAAGACTACAATTCTAATTTCCGCATTCTGTCGAAGAATTGCAAGTTGTGAAAGTTGCTAGAAATGGCCATAAATATAAATATTTTTTTCATAATAATTCCAAGTGGAAAATCTAATAATTGAATGGTTCAACCATTTATTGATCAAGTTAATGATTCAGAAATCATATGTTTTGTTTGGAACTTGAAGTTCATAATCGAGTCACTTCTCGAATGTTTAATGTCAGAAGAACAATTAATTGTTGTTGTGCTTCGCACAGTTCTTCGATGCTATGCTCAATGGTCAAATACTTTTCAGATGTTGTTAATATGTGTTAATAATTTGTGTTGCTACGATGATAATAATAGTTTCAACGATATATTTTGGAAAACTGGAAAACAAATGAAAGTCTAAGAAATTCTATAAACATTTATTCTACGAGTGTTAATATCATGTAAATAGTCAAACAGTGATCTACGTTATTTCCAGTATGGACAATTCATTTTGCACTGGAATAAAATGTTAATAATTTTGGAACACAGTCCACAGGACTAACAATCGGACTTGTGTTTTCAAAAAGATTGTCAAATGTGTTTGTAAGATTTCTGTATATTGTGTGTAAATAAGAGTGTGGATCGCCACACGTGGATGATGCTGCTTTGAGCATTATTCTTGCAGTCAGATTTTAACTTTAAATAAACTGAGATAATTTTACCAGATGTGTTTCACCCAATTAAATCTCCTTCTATCCTTATTGTTGCATTGAGCCAAAAATCAGCAAAGCATTTTTATAAATTTGATGTCGTTTTTGCGATTTGCTTTAACCCATCTGGCGCTCCGGGATATTTTGATTCTCGTGCTGACTGATTATTGGTAAAATGCATATGTGGTCGTGCGGACTCCGGTCTAAACGGGCACAGTATGGTAGCGCCACAGTTGCACCAACGGGCCAATCACCATAAGCAAAACAAAAGAACATCATAACACTGAAATTGCTGACAATCTACCAGCAATAACAACACATTGTTGATCTTCCCCTTCTGAACCCAAACTGTTCTTCTTGAATTTGGTTTTCAACCTTTTTTCAGATTCGTTCCTCTAGTACTCCATGATATTGGCAGCATCAGAGATTATAGTAATATCTTGGTAGTTTCCACACACCTTCTTGTTTCTTTTCTTGAATATTGGTATAATAATCCCTTTCTGCCAATCCTATGGAACTTGTTTTGCTCTCCACACACTCTTGAGTACTCTTGAAAGTCCAGTATATTCCAATTGGTCTTGCAGCCTTCATCATTTCTACGACTACTTCGTCTACTCCCACAGCTTTTCCCATTTTCAAACACCTAGCAATGACGACCATAATATTGAAAGATATCCGCCAGATGAGTATCTGAGGATTTTCACCTAATGAATGACTGTCGAATGCAGAAGGAAAAACAGGAACTGGAATATACTCTGACTTCTGTGATCAGCAATACTCATGCTAATTTGACAGTGTTGTCGTGTATATCAATGACTTTAGTCATAATTGAATTGCTCGTTGTTGAAAAGCACTAAGTCCGATTTTTAAGGTTCTGAGATAAATACAAAAAACTGTTTTTTCGCGTTTGTACTGAAATATGAGACATAATTTTTTGTATGTGGAAAGTGCACCCAAACGCCAATATAATAAAACCAAAATAGCATTGTTCCATATGTTACTAACAATTTTATTGACAAAATACCTAACTGGACTTAGTCCATTTCAACATGGAACGAGCAGAACCTTTGAGCGAGGAATATCATTCACATTCTTCGTTTATTTCCTTTATTTTTAAATGAACATATGTATCCGGAAGCCTGAAAAAAAGGTAACATGAATGTAATAACTGTTATTTTCTTCATGTTGAAATGCTGGACTAAGTTCCTTTCAACACGAAATAATTAACTTGACGGCTGTGGTAATAGCACAAGCGCTAGGTCATGGTTCCATTCAACACCAAAACTTGCATATTGCTTCCTAGGATGCAAAATCGCGGTAAAAAGGATTTGTCCAAAATGTGGACTTAGTGCCTTTCAACAACGAGCAATTCAATTGATACTCAATACTGTGGCAATGTAATGTAGAGAACCCATGACTTTCCTGAACACCTTGCTGTTTTCCAATTTCATCAAATCATCTCGTGATGTTGACAGGAATCCACAGGTGTTGCTCCCGGCTTGGGTAATCATTAAAAGCAAGAACGATCCATGTGGATCCCATTCTATTTGAATTCCCAGGTAGTGGCTAACATTTCCAAGGTCTTTACAAAAAGTTTTACTATTGGCAAACTCACTGCTCTCATCTCCTTCTCAGATCCACCAGCAACTAATAAATAACTGTCCATTTAAAAATAGAATATATGTTGTTTATCCATCCTTTTCTTGTTGTGAGTGCAGGCAATGGTCAGATTCTCCATTCATCATCATCATCTGGATATCCTTCCAGTGGGCCAGGTAGGATTGGAGTGGACAAGATACCTCCATCATATTCCATCATTGCAAACTTCTTCTCTTAGTACATCTTGTAACGTCATTCCTTTTCTTTGTAGATCTTCAGTGATTTGATCTAATACCTCCTTCTGGGACGTCCAAAGGATCTTCTTCCAAGTACTATCCTTTCCAAGTACTGTGTGGGATTTTGTATCTCTGGCATCCTTTGTACATGGCCAAACCATTTCGGTCTTGTAATGAGCATTCTTTACACCACACCCGGGAAACTGGAGCTGGTTCATGATGATGATAAATGTGCATTCTTTCTTCCATTGTTAAAGCCACCTGTGTATCCCTCCTAATGCAGTCATTTCTGATTCTTTTGCATAGCAGATCTTAAAAATTTTATTTCACTAGCTTGTGATTTGCTAATGTCATATGTCATAATTGGCAGAAGGTATGATTTAAACATTGTCCGCTTGGCTCTTATTCGTGAATTCCAATTCTGTTAGAACACTCATCGCCTTCTTGTTCCATACTCAGGCCGATTGCATTAAGCCACTCAAGCTTTTCATCAATCTTAGTACTTTATCCTCAGAACCAAGCTGTACAAAATCTTCCAGTTACTCCATGTATATATTACCTTGTCCAGTTCCCCGAACAAATGTGTGCTTTTCATATTCAATTACCTAACATGAAATCCCTCCAGAATCAATATTACTCTGACTGTATCATGATTCAAAACAGGAGCCGTTTTAGTCCTCTCCATATCATTGCGACCAAATGAGCCTTGAATACATAAATCCAGGGGCGTATTCTTAGGGCTACCGGGGCTACCAGCGGTAGCCCAAGAAAATTACATTAAAAATAAATAACACATTATTACAGGTTCAACAAAGCATTCAAACAATTGTGACTTTCATGCACATTCTTCTTTATCAAAAGAAATAATGGTTAGTGGGTAGTCAGCGCGACAACGCAGCAGAAACCGACCAAGAAAGCGGCAACCTTAGGCCGCTCTCCCCATCTCTCCGCACCCACCCTTGTTCCGAGCAGGCTCAGCCCTCATAGCGAGCGAGTTGCCGCTACGGCCAGCGGTTTCTTACCATACTGGACAGCGCCTAACAAGAATAAACACAGCTTGGAGCTGCGATGGTATACATCGGAGCACACTAGCGGGCCTCTGCTTAGTCGACCAACTGGACCGCGCTTAACGAGAGCACACACAACACCAGCTAAAGCTGCTATTACTGCACCCACGGCCGGGAGGGCATGTGGGATGCGATGGTCCGAGTAACACGGAGCGAAATAGGTACTAACACATTTATAACACGCAAAATAACATCAAACTACCAAATATTTAAATAATTGCATAAACAACATCAAATCAAAATTATTCGCTTAACAACATGAAACCACGCAAGAAACCGCCAATTTTTAACCCCGATTCAAGTTAAACCCCAGGCTAAGGAGCGCTTAGTCGCACCGCATACCTGGCCCACACGCCGCTGTCTTGCGCAGCCAGAGGCTAATTTAATTGAGTACCAGCAGTTTCTTTGAAGTTAAAGGCGTTTAAAGGAACAAATAGCCTACAATAAATATACATTATTGCGTGCATATATGTGAATATGTTTTAGAAGTTGTAGTATTTTCGATGTGTGATTTATTTAAGTGTGTGTATGCTGAAGAATCTTTATGTAGTGTTTTGTTTTAACTGTGCCAGTTGTGATTTTGTAAGAAAATTATTTTAAATGTCAATGACTGTATAATAGAGAGTTTGTTAGAAGTTCCTTTCAGCCGTCGTCCATACAGTGAGAATGTTCATATTATACATATGACAAGGCCTACATCTGAACTGCAATTGTGTGCCAATGTTTACACGTCATTTCACATCATCTACATATGCTAGGTGGAATAGGTTATCCGCCAGTTCTAAACTGTCTAAATTGTATTGCTGGCCGTGTTTGTTATTTAGTCGTGAAAGGAAGGGTTTTCAAATATGAACTCTTTTCGCACGGCAGTTCAAGAGCATGTTTTGTGTAATATTAAGCTCAGTGGTAGCCCAGATCTTCAGACCAGTATACGACACTGCATAAATCCATCACTATCCGTCAGTCTTCCCCATAACACCCATTTACACGATACAGCTCTCCTACCCCATGGAAGATCTGCAAGTCCCCAAGTTCCCTAGTTGTACAATGACTTAATCTCCTGTTCTGCCACTGCCTATCATGTTTTTTTGTCTCGTAATCTCATTTGCATCATCTCGTCCCAAGTTTTTGGTTCTCTAATGTGATTTGCTTCAATTTTGTATGTCAGTCAAACTGGTGGTATGTTCTTGTTTAAGCATGCTGACACATGCCGTTGAGGTGCTTGAAGGGGAGTTGAAAATATTACCACATCATTTTCTGGTCTGTCCACATCTGGTTCCCCTTCTGATCCCTCCGACTGAAGTGAAATGAAAATCCACAGCCTGCTTCCAGTCTCCGACCGGGTCAGGAATGGAATGAATGAAGCCCCCATCTAGCGGTGAGGATATGAACTGTGCCGGCTGTCGAGGCCTGACGCACTCCTCCGGGGCAATGATTAAATGAATGAGAGATGAAATGAAATGATAGTGGAGAGTGTTGCTGGAATGAAATTTTGACAGGGAAAACCGGAGTACCCGGAGAAAAACCTGTCAGCCTCCGTTTTGTCCAGCACAGATCTCACATGGAGTGACCGGGATTTGAACCACGGACCCAGCAGTGAGAGGCCGGCGTGCTACCGCCTAAGCCACGGAGGCTTCCCTCAGACTCAAGTATACTTCAACATTCCCAGTAATGTCGGTGAGACTTCTACCTTCTTCTGTTCTGACTTGTTCTGCTTGTTTCTGAGTCTAGTTCTCAGTGACTTGCTGATTCATACGCAGTCTGTTACTGATTCAATATTCTGCACTTGCACTGTTGCAGTGGCACCCTATAAAAACACCTTGTTCGGCCTTTTCAACCCATTTTCTACACTTCTCTTTTGGAATCAGCAAGAAGACCGAACACTTGTAAAAGGGTCAGGTTCGGTTTCTGGTAAGTCGAACTATTAGCAAAACGCCATAGGAATTGTTCACAAGCCATTCTGTTTTGCAAATTTGTTGTCGTCATAATTGCTTCTCTCCGGAAACAATTGTCCAATCCTGCATTGAGGAGCATACATTTGGCTGACCCCAAAGTTCGTTCTTTTGGCCACTTCCTTCTGTTCTGGTGTGTTAGGAATGATAAACTGGTGTTAGATGCCCTCTTTTCATAAATATTCTTCCAATGCTTATGAAATGTATTCTCTGCTGTTGTCCGTCCTCATTAACATTGGTTTTCACCCAAATCTCGTCGATGTGACTGCAATGTAGTCTTTGATTGTGCCAGTTACCTCGTCCTTTGGTTTGTATCAATCTTACTACTGTAAAATGGAAGAAATCATCATTGAGTATAAGGAAGTATTGATTATCACTCAGTGCTTTCTGTTGCATTGGCACAATCAGGCCTGTGAAAACTACAGTGGATCATTCTCTCTTTGATTGTTAGCTGAAAATTTTGATTTCATTAGTTTCTCTCTCAAACATTCTTCACACATTACTTCGCCAGAGCAGGGGGAGACATTTATCCCTACTTCTAAGAATCGAGTAATAATTTTCTCAATGAAAATGCATCTTGAATCCGTTTTTGGTCACTCATTTGTTGTTGTTTGAGTCTTCAGTCTTTTGACTGGTTTGATGCAGCACTCCATGCCTCCCTGTCCTGAGGTAATCGTTTTATCTCTAAATAGCTACCACACCCGACATCCGAGGCAACCTGAATCTTGGTCTGCCCCTACAGTTCTTATCCTTGACCCTTCCTTCCATAACTGGGTGTCTTAGTATATGTCCTACCAACTTAAAAATCCCTCAGTATGCCTTCCTTCAGAGGGGAAGTAAAGCCAGCGGTCCCATGTCATAGATTTATGGCATGTTAAAGAACCTTCACTTAATTACACCTGTGTGAAGCTAAATTGTATAGGTTAAGAATGTAAACATCACTCTTAGGTTCCTACGTTCATTGCCAAGAGCCGACTGCGGTGGCGTCTAGTAACTAAGTTCTGAACTAGGCCTAGTAGTCGTTGACGGTGGCGTTTGGCGGCAAAAGTAGGAACTATTTGAAAAATTCAAAGTTGTAGTCCTTACTTGAATTAAAAAAACAGATACACACACTAATACAGCCATCACAATTAACACCGGTTATCCGACAAATTCTACACGCACCCAAAGTACACGGGGCTACATGACCGCGTTGTCGCAGCCCCTAAACTAAGGAACCAACCAACCAACTTATCTCTTCTCTTGATTAGCAGTCACCAGAAACATCTCTCCTCTCCCACTCGTCTTAATACCTCTTCATTTGTAACCCTATCTACCCATTTGATCTTCATCATTCTCCTGTAACACCACATTTCAAATGCTTCAATTCTCCTCTTTTCTGCTGCACCAATAGTCTAAGTTTCACTTCCATAGAGCGCCACACTCCAGACAAAGGCTTTCAAAAATTACTTCCTAATACCTAAATCTATTTTTTATGTCAACAGATTCCTTTTCTGTGGACAGATATCATACTACAGAAAGCTTCGAAGCCATTTATCATTCATTCATTCATTAATTTATTTGCAATGGGGGGGGGGGGGGTCCCCCGGTGGCAAATTGGATATACATAACAAATAAATAATTATACATAACAATTCAATAACAATTATACAACAATTAAACTGGAGTATTTACACAAATAGTCAGTCTTTTCTTAAACACACCTATATGTTTGGGAAAAGGCTCTAAGACTGCGGCAGGTAGAGAGTTCCAGTTATCAATGGCACGGTTTACAAAAGAATATTTACCATAATTTGTTCGCTGTGGTCGGCCCTTAACTTTGAAAGGATGATCGCTCCTACCCATGTAAGTGGGCTTTCCCAATCGTTTGCTAAGCTCACCCCATGCTGGTTGATTTGTATACGTGTTGTACATAGCGCAGAGTCTAGATTTCATCCTCCTAGCCTCCAGTGATTCCCACCCAAGTTTCTTTAACATAGGGCTCACACTGCTCCTGGGATTAAAGTCACTGAGCACAAATCTAGCGGCCTTTCTTTGTACCATTTCCAACTCATTGATGAGCCCTACTTGATATGGATCCCAAACCGCCGAGGCATATTCCAGAATAGGTCTTACAAGTGACAAATAGCCTAATTCTTTAGCAGAGGTACTACTTCCTTTTAATACCCTCATTACAAAGTGCAGGGATTTGTAAGCTTTAGAAACTACACATCCTACATGACTACTCCATTTCATATCATTCCTTACGTGAACGCCCAAATATTTGCAAGAATCTTCTTCTACAAGTATTTCCGAGCCAATGTTATATTGAAAATCCTGCCTTCGCACTTTCCCTATTCTTAAGAGACTACATTTTCTTGTGTTTATTTTCATTTTATTTACAATCGCCCACTTATAGACCAGGTTCAGGTCCTCTTCATTTCATTTAATATTTATTCATCAGTGCCTTACACTATATTTACATTACACTGAAGGGAGTCTCTGAAAAGAGCAAAGCCCCACTTCGCATTCGGGATGCGTCAGAGCCCCCACTATATATACTGGGTTATATTTACATAGGTACACAAGATGGCAATTAGTGAGAATCGAGCAATGATAAATTATTTACAGTATACATTAGAGGGATGGTAAATTTATATAGGATAAGGCAGGAAAACAAGAGAAGAGGTCACATAAATATTGTAAATGGAGATACACAGGAAACACTAGCACAACAAAGAATCGGGGCATAATTTATGAGGAACAACCTACTTCATGAACAAATAATGCCGCAGCTTCCTCTTGAACTGAACGGCATTATTGTTGCTGGCCTTCAGGGAACACGGTAGGCTGTTCCATGCACAGACCGATCTATTTACAAACCCCAGTTTGTACGACTCAGTCCTGGGTAGTGGGGCGTACAGCGTAACTCCGCGGCCCTTCTGAGCTGATCGCTAGCCAAGGGAAATTTTGTCTAAAATAGCAGATGAGTCAGTATTATTAAAAAGTTTTCTCAGGTATAACAAATCAATTTGGGTAAATAGGTTCTCAATAGATGGAAGGCTACATTTTTGGCGTCTGATTTTAGAGTCTACGTCGGAATTTTTCGAAAGAATGAATTTAGTGGCACGATTTTGTATCTGTTCAAGCTTAAGGATATTTCCCTTGGTGCCGGGGCTCCATGAAGGGCACGCGTGAATTAGCAGCGGTCGTACTAGACTCAGGTAGGCGGTCCTCTTCACTTTGGTACGGCAGCCACGTAGATTTCTGCTTAGCATACCCAGTTGGCGTGCAGCTTGGTTCCTCACTGCGTCGGTGGGTGTTCCATTTCAGGTCGGAAGTGATGTTGAGTCCAAGAAGTTTGACGCACTGCACATGGGGAATCGGAGTGTTTTCAAAGTGATAAGGGTTGGCCGCTGGAATTCGATTACGGGTTAGGGAGATTAGATTACTTTTGGAAGAATCGACAGCCAGGCAGTTAATTTTGCACCAGACACTGATGTTATTTAGATCCTCCTGCAGGGCGGTGAGGTCACTATTGTCTTTGATCTTGCGATAGAGGGTTGTGTCGTCGGCATATTGGTAGATGTTTGAGGAGACTGCATGGGGAAGATCCAACATGAATATGTTGAAAAGTAGAAGACCAAGGACAGATCCTTGAGGGACACCAGATGGGACCAAAACAGTAGAGGAATGAGCGCCTTGGAAGACTGCTCTCTGATGCCGGTTTGTAAAAAAGTCAGTCAACCACCCCACTAGTTTACCACCGAAGCTGTAGGAGCGCAGTTTATCAAGGAGACGTGAATGGGGAACCTGATCAAAAGCCTTGGTCCAATCGAGAGTAACGAGATTCACTTGACCGCCTGGTATTCTTTCCAAAGTTTGTTGCCAGTCGTCCACAGCTGATGTGAGTAGCGTTGTACAGGAACGTCCAGGCAGAAACCCATGCTGGTGTTCGTTAAGAGAACCTGTTTCTTTCAAGAAACGCAACATCTCCCTCGATAGCAGACGCTCCATTACCTTACACAATATGGATGTCAATGATATGGGGCGGTAGTTGGTTACTGATTCCTTATTACCAGTTTTGTGGACAGGAACAACGTTGGCGATTTTCCAATCAGATGGTAGTTTCCCATATTGAAAAGAGGTGTTAAATACTGTGCAGATGGATGGAGCGAGGGCCTGAGCACACGTTTTGAGAATTCTTGCGGGTATATTATCAGGCCCAGTAGCGGAATTGGGGGGTAAAGATGACAACAACTTGCAGACCTCATCAACGGAGAAATAAATGGATTAAAGTTTAGGGAAAGGAATATTTCGATCTATTATATAATTTTGTGATGGCGTAAAGGAAGAAAAGTTCTGAGAGAAGGAGGAGCAAAATGATTGAGCAATCTCCGCGGGTTCAGATAAAATTTTGCCATTATACGTGAAATTCGTGGAGGGCGTGCTTCTTGATCTGGAGCTGATATATCGCCACAGAGATTTCGTGTCCGAGGAGCCCAAATTCCAGATGAAATTGCTATGGCTGTTTCTAATGGTGATTTTTGTTAAATTCCATTGGATCTTGTACTTATGGAGATTAGTGGGGGTAGGGTTATGTTTCCATTTTTTGTACAATCTATTTCTCTTTTTTAACATTAGTACAATCTCATTGGTAATCCAAGGAGATCGACGATTGCCATTTAATTTAACTTGTGGAATGCACTGTTGTACACACGGCCAGAATATACTTTTCCATTCTGTCCAGAGGGTTTCTATGTCAACGGTGTGCACTACCGGAAGATTGGAGCGAAACAGAGAATTTAATAATGACCAGTTTGCTTTGTTGTAGTTGAGAGCTGTTTTGTATATTTTCTTCAATTTTGGGTGGAGTAATTTCAGTTCAACCCTGGTTGCTTCATAATCACACACGCCTTCAATTACTTCAACGGAGTCCACTATGTCCACATTATCTGTGAGCACTAGGTCCAGGGTGGTTCTGCTATGGTCCGTGATTCGAGTGGGTTGCTTTACCAGCTGCTGAAGAAATAGGCCGTAAAAGCATGATAGAAATTTTTCAGAAAGAGAATTAAGAGCTTTCGGAGTATCGTTCGAGAGCCAGTCAATTTGAAGGTTGAAGTCACCTAGCAGGAGAATAGCGAAGAATTTATTCTGTAGCGCCTGTGCTCTTGAGAGGGAGCGAAGAAGGGCTTCGTTGTGGAGGTCTTTAGAACCCGGGGCTCGGTATGCAGAGCCAACCAGAATGGGACCCTGCTTGGTTGTAATCTGTATCCAAACTACCTCCGCCTCTACTTCGAGTTCGGGCACGCTTCTGGGTTGTAGCTCTGGGAGACAAGCTATGAGAACTCCACCACCTGTGGAGGGCCTGTCATTTCTAAATATTATGTAACTGTCCGAAATCACCTCATTGTTGTAAATGGAGGGATTGAGCCAAGTTTCAGACACATAGATGAGTGATGGGGCTTCTTCTATCAACCAAGCATCAACGAGAGGTTTGCGTTTCGGATGCATTATGCTGCGTGCGTTAAAATTTAGAGCTGAAATATTGCTAGTTGATTTACGGTATTGAGATGATTGCGTGGAAACCGAATTAGTGGAGCTATCGAATAGTGAGTTTGACAACTGCGGCATGGAGCACGGCCAGCAGAAGAACGAATTTTCACCTCTTGATATTTTTCTAGATTGACCTGCAG
This sequence comes from Meconema thalassinum, assembly GCA_946902985.2. Lineage (NCBI taxonomy): Eukaryota > Metazoa > Arthropoda > Insecta > Orthoptera > Tettigoniidae > Meconema > Meconema thalassinum. Next base: position 151,926,750 of record OX336396.1, read on the forward strand.
TCAATTTGGCACAATTACGATGCACAAACTGTTGACATTCTGAGCACTGAATCCGGATCTGGTTTACTCGTCCTACAGAGTCACACTTCACACATTTTACAGTTACTGGGCCCGGATTAACTTGCACGTCACCAGCCAAGGCCAAGAGAAAGGGTCCCCAACCACAGCTGTGAGAGATGGGAGGGAGCGGCTGACGAGGGTGGTCTGACTTCAGCCGTGCAACCTTGAGCCAGGTAGGGTGGCGGGGCGGCAGTTCAGGCACTGGCCGAGATGATGAACACAATACTAACGAACTAAATTCACATTTGCTACTTACGAGAATGTCTTCTCAGCACTTTGCGTTCACAATCGAACTTCTTATATCCACACACTCACTCAGAGAAACTTTAGAACTCGCTATTACTCTATTTACAAACAAGAAAATTAAATATGTACGGAGCCAACTCACTGCCCGTCTCTCACTCGCCGCCATCTTGCAATACAATCTTGAAGCACTGCATTGTCTTGTGAGTCATGTATCTTTCGATATATTACACAATGATCCGCAAACAATCGACAGTCACTGCGAATCCCATTTGGTAAGTCATTTATAAACGCCAAAAATAACAAAGTTCCGATTACGCTGCCCTGAGGGATACCCGACGTTACGGTGATTTCATCCGAGAATATGCCTTCAACTTTCACTTTCTGGGAACGACCCGTCAAAAATTCTTGGATCCATTAAATTACTCTTCTATCAATCTTCTTCGAAGCTAATTTATGGAGTAGCATGTCATGCGGCACGACATCAAATGCCTTCGCAAAATCTATAACCACGGCGTCGACTGAAACTCCATGTTCTAACGATTCGCTAATGTCTTGAAAAAGTGATAGCATCTGACTCTCGCATGAGTAACCTTTCCGAAATCCATGTTGCCTATCATTAAACCATGATAATGTTTCCCACTGTTCCCTCAAGTAGTCGCAAATGATATGCTCCATCTGCTTACAAACGATGGACGTAAGGCTAACCGGCCTGTAGTTGCCCAATTCAAGTCTGCTCCCTCCCTTAAATATTGGGACTACCGTAGCTCTCTTCCAGTCATCTGGGATTTGCGCATTGTTTATGGACACATTAAACATCACCTCCAAGTATCGTGCCACGGCCCTACCTCCTAGTTTAAGTACTTCACTAACAATATTATCAGGACCCTTTGATACATTGAAACGTAATTTTTGTATTAGCTTTACAATTGCTGACTGGTTTATTTGGAACAGGGGAGCCCCTGATTCGTCGTTAAGGTCCAACACACAGCTATTGGATTTATTGAACACACTACCGTAAAATACATTTAATTCATTAGCAATGGCCTGTTTCTCAGTAATTAATTTACCGTCACCGGACATTATCATCGACAAATTATTTGAATTTCCCTTTCTTCTCCTAACATAACTGTAAAAATTTTTCCACCCATCACCTCCCGAACCAAGTAAGCCTTGCATATAACTGTCATGAGCAGCCCTCTTTTTTAAGACGAGCTCTCTTGATAAGGACTTAAATTTCAACATATACTTGTCACTATCATGTCTTTTATTGTATAATTTCCTAATTTTCCGTTTTAGACTCCTAATTTCTCGTGTGTAATACTCAGGATCTGGGTTTTGTTTCAGCAATTTAAATGGGACAAATTTATCAACAGCGCTATTTAAAATTTTCAAAAAGTTAATCCACAGGATATTAATGTGATTTCCTTCCGATGCCCATCCTACAAATAGCTCATTCAAATACCCCTGAAACTTGCCCTGATCCGCCCTGCGATACTGGAATATGATCTTTTTTGCTACATCAGAGTCTAATTTTGTAATGTCACCATATCTAATATTTAATTCAACCCCAGAATGGTCACTAATTCCTGGTACTTTCAGACAGTTAATATACAGCTCTACAGGCCTTACGAGATAAACATCTAAGGTATTATTGCCTCTAGTTGGGAAGTCAACTACTTGGGAAAATCCCCCCTCCCTTAAGAATTTATTTGCAGCGCTCTGAGCTTGACCACAGCTAGTTGACTCACCAGACCAGTCTACTTTGGGGAGGTTTAAATCTCCAGCAATTATTATGCTCTTTTTCATAGCATTACCCGTACAAGTTTTATCATACAGTATTTCGAGGAGAGAAAAGTTATCTTTCGGTGCTCTATACGCCCCTATCACCTGAAGAGGGAATTTATTTCCTTTATCCGAAATATGTACACATAACATTTCATGATCCATATCAGCCCACTTTAAGAAGCTAGCTATATTTTTGCGCACACAAATAAATAGCCCACCACTTCGCTTCCCCCGATCCCTTCTGTACATTTCGTAGGTCCCTTGAATTATTTAGCTATTATTTATGTCCTCATATAACCAAGATTCAGTTGCAATGACAATGTCCGGAGAATATGTCTCTACAAGATTCCAAAATTCAATTAATTTATTTCCTAAACTCTGACAATTAACCTGCAGTAATCTTAGAGTCTTACCTCCGCAGCAAATATCTCGAAATAGCTCCTTCTGTTCCCATCGGCTGGCAACCTCTGGACCTGCTCCTCCTCACAAAAGCCGGCACGAACCGATGACCCTGTCATGTAGGCTCCCTAGATTGAAAGCGCCCCGTCGATTTAGATGCAGCCCGTCTCGGGAGAAGTCACGGCCACCAATCCAGCAGTCAGCTTCTACGTACACTAATCCCAGTTGTGCACATACCCAGTCCATGCGGTCATTTACAGTCTTAACTCGCCTCAACGGAACATCTCCCCGCCGAACAATGCCACTCATTATAATTTTTGCATTTCTAAACTTGCTTTTAGCTTTTCTGCCTAGTTCGTAGAGCTCCCCCATGATGTAATCAGCTGTAGCCCTCTTCTTCAAATCGTTCGTCCCAACATGGAGCAACAATACTTTAACTTTGTCACAGTCTTCTACATTTGCTTCTTCCACTTTTTGGGCAAGCTGGTCAATTTTAATGCCCGGATAACACCGCACTTTCGCACCTGATTTCCTCGAGATATTCGCACTCCATCGTATCATAGAATCACCCATTATGATAACGTCATCCTCAGTTTGCTCCTGCACGCCCTCTTCCACACTGATCCCAGTAGAAAGCCGTTCAGTCACATCCTTCACCGTTTCTTCTGATTCACGAAGCTTTGCTCTAAGTTCCAGTATTATTTGATCCCTTGCTTTGATTTGCACCCTCAAACAGTCCGGCGTATCACATACTTTACAAAACTAATTTCCGACATCACAATCCTCCTTCTTGACCTTAATACAGCCGAAGTGAAACCATTTCTCACATAGTCCACACTGAACTCCATTCTTCAATGTTTCACTGCACGTCGAACACTTTAAAGCTGCCACTGGATCATTTGCCTGATTCACATTTGGAGTAACAGGCCCTGGATTCACTTCCACTCCACCAATAACTAGCAATGCAGCTATCACTAGGGCTATGAACCACAAGTTGCTAGGTCCCGTACGCGCACACAAACACCGGAAATCCCGACTACCCTTCGCATACCACAGTCCGATCCTCGCCCGATAACACTCCACAAAACAACCCATTTCAGCACACCTGAGAGCTCGGGAAAAACACGTCCATTCACTTTGACTGCCAACTGCTTTATTAATAATTGAATTGTACATTTCAGTAGGTCAACATGAGTGTAAGCCCAATTAAATTGGGAAATATGATACCATCTGAAAAAGATTTCTTCTCCTTGTGCCATATATTCATGTTGGCTGTCATCAGGGTGATTTCTTGTTTATTTTTAGCAACTCAGAATATTGCAGGAGTGTTGATTCCATACCATTCTCGTAGGTTCTTTAGCCAAAATATTCTCCTCCTTACTTGGCCTCTTCTACATTCAATTATTCTTTCAATGTTGATCTGAAAGAGTTTATATTTGTAATTGCGAATGATATGCCCAAAGTTTTGCCTTTTTGATGTTATACAAGACCTCCAGTTCTTTGTGCAGGTAGATTTACATGGGATTAGTGGTTACTAGAGGGAGGGATTAAAATGATGACATGTTTCGCTCATCAAGCGAGCATTGTCAGATCCACGAAAAAGGAACAAATCTACAAAACAAAATAGCTCTCCAAAACACTACCAAAGTCCACAATGTCAACCATGAATAGGTCTAGGACAAGGCCATCCAGTCATTGCACTCTGAGAGCATGGTAGCACTCGGGGAAAACTGGGCAGTCAGACTAGCCCTCCTTCCCCTATCACCACTACACAGTGGCAGGGAGAAGACCTGAGACTGACAGACGATGTTCGGACCGAACTGACTAGATACGTACGTACAGTCATGCGGCCGATGGCTTTTGTGAGATTGTTGACATATTGATAGGGCTGTTTAGCCATAAATAATATACCGCATATACAAATCGAATGGTACTCTGAAGTATGGAATGTGCAGGAAACGAACACAAGTGTTAAGTAAAGAATATTGTGAACATATTAGAGAGGAAAATTCAACAACATTTTACCAATATGAACAGATAGTACAGACCTTGAGTGACTTTTGATCACTTATAAGCTGTACAGAAGAATGAAATTTCCCATTCTGCTTTAATGGATGCTGCTTCACCACTCCATCTTTCTTTTTGTATGATGTTCAGGTATGAACACTGTGAAACTGATTTACTTACACGCTGCCAACAAAGCGCATTGTAGTAGACTAGCGACTGATGGATCGGCTCCTCATTTCAGCGCGCTCAGCCAGTCAAGCTCCTTCGACCACTATCGTAACTACCTTCCAACAAAGCGCTCGGAGCACTGGCTTAGAGCACGGCCGGAGCGCTAGCGCTCGTGGAGCGCTGTATGGATGGCCGTGGTCTAGGATTATGAAGGAAGTGATTGAAATATGAAAGAATCCCAATAACTTCAGTTAAGAGCTGGTCTCCAGTCATTAATAACATTGGAACTTCTCATCTCTTCTTCATCTCCATCTTTTATCTAAATTAGCGGCTTCGGTGGCGTAGTTGGTAGCATGCTGAACTGCTGTGCCCAAGATAGCGGGTTCAAATCCAACCTAAGTCGTCGGATTTTTTAAGAGCGTTAAAATCCATCAGTATGCCTTCCTTCGGAGGGGAAGTAAAGCCAGCTGTCCCATGTCATAGATTATGGCATGTTAAAGATCCTTCCACTAACTAAACTTGTGTGAAGCTAAATTTCTAGGTTAGATTTTGTTGGAATGCTCTATCAAAGTTCCAAAATTAACCACTAGGTATCAGTGACATCTGGTAGCGAAATTTGGAACTACTTGAAATTGAACAGTACTTGTAGCTCACCCTATGGGTGTCCACTTGAAGCAGCTACAGCCTTTGGTGAGCTGAACATGTCCTCGGACACTCCCGGCACTAAAAGCCATACAATAAATAAATAAATAAATAAATAAATAAATAAATAAATAAATAAATAAATAAATAAATCTAAATTAATTCAGTTGCTGTTGTTGTTATCCCTCCAAGGAGTGATAAAATCTTGATAAAGTGCTGCTAGTACATCTGTGAAATACTTAAGTGTTAAGCTCCAAAAGAATAACAATTTATTTAACATCCTCGACAGATCCTGTATAGTGAGATTAGTACAGACAAGAGACCTTTTGGTGCCCCTTCGGAGTGCTATAATGACCAGCTTAAGATGACCAGTACAGGCCTTGAACCGAGTACTTGGAGTCCCACTGCCAAGGATTGTCCTTGCTGGCGCTCAAATACAACAGCAGCTGTTGCACATTTTGAGCGTGACAATCGAAGGCAAGCTGTAGATAAACGCCAGAGGCATAAACTACGCCAGGCGCAACCATGACCTCCACCCTCTATAAGTTGCAACCAGTGTGTTCTAATGTTTCATGCCCGGATTGGCTTGATAAGCCACCAAAGGCATCTCCATGCCTGATTATGGATATTGAAGAATTGCAAGAGAGAAATTAATACTCAGACACGACAACAAGGTTGCAAGGTTGAAAACAAAGTTTTGGAGGATATCACAACAAGGGGAATCGTACACTGGAGCAGGTATGTTGATGACATTTTGTGCTTTTATGTTCGACAATGTCGAAATGTGAACATTATGTGTCGGAAATCTGTATCATAATGAGGCTCATTATGATACTATTGTTCATTATGAAACAGTTTCTCCCACCAATCAGAACTCAAGAAACAGTTGTGTGGCCAATTAGATAAGGATACCTTCGCGCATGCGCTCAAAATCCAACATATTTCTGTGTTGTCAAGCAAAGTGAATGGTCTCTGCTTCCGGAGTGCCTTGACCATGCATGCGCTCTGTTCAGTCACCAAAGCTGGTGTTCACTAATAACTGAATTATAATACAGGACTAACCAATGTAGAAACACTACTACAAGATATAAATGGCTGGCACCAATCTATCAATTTCCCGAGGGGGACTGAAACTGATCGGTGCATAAATTATCTTAACTTAATAATCTTGCGATCGAACCACAATATATCATACCTATTCCATTTATCGACGGCGGCGACTGTAACTCTATTTCGAGTACACATACTTCTTCCTGCATAGAGCTTTTCAGACCTGCTTGTGGATGTGTTTCTGATGACTAAACAGGCCAATCCTGCCATAAAACTGAGAAGGCTGAGTGTGTACCTGCTACGCATCTTGGTAGGTGTGCCTTTACCAACTGAAGAGCCCAATTGGCACGCTGGGGCGAAACGCTAGCAATTTGTTGAGTTATGCTGGACATTTTTATCACTTTGTGTGGACTCTCCATGTCTGCGACACTCTTCTTCAGATAAGTTGACAGTGGTCGATTTAGTGTTCCGCCACAGTAAACGGTCCGCAACATATGTTTCTTTTGTATAGCAGTCGTAGTCATGATGTGTTTTAGGTAGTCTTTAAAACGCTTCAAAGGGGCCCCATGAGGTCTAGTGCCGGAGCAAAGTTCACCATAAAGGAATTGACGTGGAAGCCTGGTATCACTCATACGGTGAACATGGCCTAACCATCTCAGTTGATGAGCGATGATGGTTGCCTCAATGCTATTGAGATGTGCTTTCTCGAGAACTGCAGTGTTGATCACGTAGTCCTCCCATTTAATGTTCAAGATGTATCTCATCTTTTGTTGGTGGAAGCGCTCAAGTTTCTCGATTTCATGGCGATCGAGTGTCCAAGTTTCACAGCCATATAGTAGTGTTGAGATGACGACAGCTTTGTACACCATGATTTTGGTATGTATCATGAAGACTCTGTGCATTAAGCGGCCAAATGCTGCATGGGCAACCCCAATTCTTTTGTCAACATCCTGTTCGCAGGTGCACCGTTTAGACAAGATGCTACCAAGATATGAAAAAAGATCAACCTGCTCCAGTGTTGTGTCTAAGATGGAGATATTGAACTCAGGAAGAGGTAACCCTGGGGCAGATTGAGCAAGTACCTTAGTTTTCTTTGCATTGATGGTAAGACCAAAATGATCACACGCAGTACTAAAGAAATTGACTGATTGTTGAAGCTCAGCATGTGTCGGAGCAGGAGATGCAGTGTCATCGGCATACTGCAGTTCTGTCACCCGGGTAACTTGGGTATGTCTCTGTGAACGACGTCTTGTCAGATTGAAAAGGCCTCCATCGAAGCAAAACCAATCTCTATGCCTGGGTTGTTGGAAGATGATTCATACATCATGGCAGCCATGTACAATGCAAAGAGTGTTGGAGCAAGCACACAGCCTTGTTTCAAACCTTGAGTGATTGGAAACGGATCGGATACAGAGTTACTGTGAAGAACCATCCCAGACATTTCATCATGAAGCTTGAACTAATTCCACATAGCGATCTGGACATCCAAATTGCGCTAATACTTTCCACATAACAGATCTTGGTTCTGAATCAAAGGCTTTTTCCAGGTCATAGAAAACTAAATACAGAGACTCCTGTTGCTCTCTGCACTTTTCCTGGAGTTGTCTGGCACTGAATATCATGTCTGTTGTGCTCCTGAAGGTTCGGAAACCACATTGAGACCTTCACAAGCATCTCACCTATCAAGAATCACTCCAACTACCCATGGTCCCACAAATTAGCTGGTTTCAGCTCCATGGTAAACAGGGCTATCAGAATTCCTATCTTCTCCTTCTTCTTTTCTTTAGCGTTTGTCCCGCCTAGTGGCAGGGTCCGCTATGTCCGCATGTCTGGATGAAGATTGACAGCCTCTAGGTCATTCATTGTGCAGTGTATCGGCCCATCGTTGTCTTGGTCGCCCACTAGGCCTCTTTCCAGCCACATCTACTGTGTAAGCTTCATTTGCCATTGTGTTGCCCTCTGCACGCAGAACATGTCCAAACCATCTCAGTTGGTTTTCCTGCATTTTGTTTCCAATTGGTGCAATACCAACGCGATTTATGATGGCATCATTTGAAATATGATCCAGTCTAGTGAAACCTGCTGACCATCTAAGCATCTTCGCCTCCATGACACACAGGCGACGTTCTGTTTTCTTAGTAGCTGACCAGCACTCCGTGCCATAGAGAGTGACAGGACGAATGACAATCCAGTAGATCTTGGATTTTAGATGGTCGTCATCCTACGGTCACAGGTGATGCCAGTTGTAATTCGCCACTTTGTCCAGGCTGCATATATTCTTGTGTTGACCTTGTCAGCAAGTCACCCATCATCAGAGATAGTGAAGCCAATTCTGATACACATGGCAGATCTTCTCCGTCAACAGACAATTTAAATGAAGAAATAAAAAATCATTAAAAAAATTACAGTAGATATAATTTTGTTAAAACAACAAAGGCAAAAAAGGAAAATACCATACTCCTTGAGAAGTAGGACAGTTATGTGTGTTTTAACTTTGTGAACAGTAACACATATAAAATAATGAAGGGCTCAAAATTGCTTTCAGAACAAATAACACACTTAAAAGACTCCTACATAATATTGGGTGCCAGGAAATGTTCCCTGCAGTGACTATGGGCTACTGCGAGTGCTAGTATCAGTAGTTACTTTGGCAGCATGACTGTCGCTTGTATCAAAACAAACAAACAGTAAACTTTGTACTCACCACAGCACAGTGGGTCAAAAAACGAAATCTAGGGGGACAAAATTATTTTTACGTTTTAATCATGAATTTAGAGTTAAAGCAACGTATATAATTTGTTTACTTCATAATAAACATCAGTTAAGACCTTTTTTAAGCTACGTCTACACATGCAAGAAATTGTCTATGACTAGGAGTTGGATAGAGCATTCAGTTATCTCTTCAGAACAATTTTCTACCCCTAATTTACTTTTAACAAAGTCACAAAGTTCCACTTTTGACATAATCGTCGAACCCAGTGCTTCAAACAGTTGTAAACGTGTTGGAACTGGTTGCGCGGCATCTTCTAAAACGTAAAATAGCTAAGTAAGTTGCAAAAAGATTCAAAAAATCTTATAATATGCCTAAACTACAAGACTTTATCTACATTTTAACATTAAGTAGAAAGTGACGCAGAGTGATGCGACATACTAAAAATCCAAGTGAAAATATAATTTTAAAAATAATAGTTAAATATTATATAATGCAAATATAGCTAAAATTACGAAACAATTACGCCCATTACTCCATGGCTTAGGCGGCAGCATGCCGGCCTCTCACCGCTGGGTCCGTGGTTCAAGTCCCGGTCACTCCATGTGAGATCTGTGCTGGACAAAACGGAGGCCGACAGGTTTTTCTCCGGGTACTCCAGTTTTCCCTGTCAAAATTTCATTCCAGCAACACTCTCCACTATCATTTCATTTCATATGTCATTCATTTAATCATTGCCCCAGAGGAGTGCATCAGGCCTCGGCAGCCAGCACAGTTCATATCCTCGCCGCTAGATGGGGGCTTCATTCATTCCATTCCTGACCCGGTCGGAGACTGGAAGCAGGCTGTGGATTTTCATTTTCAATAACTGAAACACGTTACAAAGATCATACCTTCAGCTGCATGTTCCTTCTTAAAGCATCACACTAACCACAAAGACAACCAAACCACAGCCACTTGCATTCACCCTCCAATTCAGACTGCTCGAACAGTGGTGACAGATTTACACTAAGATGCGTTTATATCCCAGAATAGTGAGCGGCAATTATATGAGAATGCTGTAGAAGTAATAAATTTTGATTTTTTAATTATGTCCTCCTAGATTTTGATTTTGACCCACAGTGCACAGCCATTCATAACAGATGCTGGAAGTGTTGATGACACATACGCTCGCTAATTGCAATACACACTGATGATTTCGACAGCCCACACGTGTGGGATTCACCCTGTCAAGGACACCGTGCTGCCAACTAAACTGCTGATGTCTAGCTCTGGCAGAAGCCGGCAGTCACTGCGGAGAATATTTCCTGGCGCCCTGTAGCAACATAACTGAACAGGAAGCATGCTCTTAGGAGCACATATTATTTCATGTCAGGCTATTTGTGGGACAAAGTGGAAGGAGATTTGTCACACATTACAATGAACGCAGAAATGCCACCAAACATGGGAGGCACTCAGCAGTTTGCAAACAAATGTACAAGAAAAATTACAAATTCACAAACATAGCGACAGGTTTTAAAATTTTGCACAATGAGTCGAAAAGAAGAGTATTTGACATCAAAGAGTTGACTTTGTGTAGCTTTTCAGTCGGTCAACATGATTGTGCCCAATGAATGGGTGGGGTACACGATACAAATATATAAATACACTCCTGGAAAAAATTACATACCGTATTCACAATTAAATGGGGCAATTTAGGATACATATAATTTTTTCCAGGAGTGTATTTATATATTTGTATCGTGTTGACCGAAGAATAACACAAGTCCCCCATTTTAAATACCTTGGTGAAATCATACAGTCCTCGGGTCTAAACCGAATCGCCAATGAACAAAGAATCACCAAACTACAGAAGGCCTACAAGCTAACGTGGGCTCACTACAACAAGAAGTGCATCTCGCTGGACGCAAAATTAAGGCACTATACAACGGTGATTCTTCCGGAAGCAACTTACGCAGCCGAAACAATGGTCATCGACGGTCATTCCAAAATTAAGGATATAGAAAAACAGGAAAGAAAAATTCTCAGAAAGATTTACGGGGCAGTTAATAATAACGGTATTTGGATGAAGAGACCTCAAAGCGAACTCTACCAAAAGATCCACACGATAACGGAAGTAATCAGAAAACGCCGAGTACAGTTTTATACACACATTTACAGGATAGAAAATTTCAGAACGGCGAAGAAATTGCTCAACGTTATAACAGGGAGTAAGTGTGGCACGGAGTGGCTGACAGAGGTTCAGAGGGACCTACAACAGGTCAACATTGAAAATTTTGAGGACCGCACCGAGTGCAGGAATAAAATCAAAAATGTTAAGTTTGATCATGGACCATCACAACAGCCTGGAAGAAAGTGGACAGCTGAGCGGAAGAAGGAGCATTCTGAGAGGATGAAGAGGTTTTGGGAACAGAAGCGGGAACAGGAGATGAAATCATGTATTCAAGTTCAATCACTCTCCTATAGGGGAACAATCGTTTAAATAATAGTAAATAATAATAATATCGTATGGCCTCGGGTGCCAGCTGCAAGCTTTGTTATTGGACATCCAGAGGGCAGCTTGCATGTCGAATTTTGTTGTTCCTTGAAGCACTATGAAAGTCCAGGAGGTTAGATATCTAAACTCCTTGACACTGTAGCACTTTCTAGTAGAGAAATGAGGAACTTTGTGTTAGCAGAAAATCCCGAGATTAATGTTGCCATTATGAACACGGCCTACTGAATTCAATTGGGTTCTTTGACATGCCAACATCATATGACACGCGTGTCGTAATTATTGCCACCTTTCAAAAATCACTGACCATGGCCAGGAGCGAACCTGCAAGCTTGGGGGTTAGTAATCCGACACGATAACCACAAAAAGTCAATTTGTATAGGCAACACTGAAAAAAGAATGACTTCAAATCTCTCCATCAAAGAGTTGATCAAAATAGCCAAGAGAAAAACCTGTCAAATTTGAATGTGCTTGGAAGGAAGAAAAAAAATGTCACTGCAAACCAAGGACTAAGTTAAATCAGGCAGTATTGTAGAGACCATAGCACACCTTTAAGACCGGTTGTTGGCTTGGAGATTGATGTACAGTAGATCCAGAACCATTTAGCATACACAAACATTAGCTTTGAAGTCATTTTGCAGTATTGCCTTATGGACAATTGATATTTTAACTCTTCAGTCCGTCAACACAATGGTATAGTAATGGTGGTTTTCAATCTTGGCAACTTTGTAGTTATTAAACAAATAGTTCTCTTTTATGAAAGCTTAATGCTTTAGTATTTCACAGCAGTACAATAACCACAATAACCAGTCACGGTGGCAAAGAGCGCTAACTGGTGTCTCACAGGCATTGCGAGATGATGGGTTCCAATCCCACCTTGGTCATCCTGAAAATGGTTTTCGTGGTTTCCCATTTTCACCACCCTTGGTCCATGGCCCTTCCCTGGCCCATCCTTAACCCTTGAGAAGGAGCATCCTTATTTATTACTCGTGCACGGTGGTTTAGACCGAGTTTAAGAAAAAACAAAAATATACCATACCCGCATACACAACTTTATTTTTAACATGGATTTTATAACTAGTACTTTTCTATAATCACTAAAACATATCACTGTCTCCAGAAGTCGCATGCAAGTGAAACAATCAACAAAACAAAAGTGTCACCCATTTTGCCATAATAGTTGTCATTCACTCACATTTACTAGGCTCCTAGTGATAGTCAGTGCAAATATCTGTGGTGTGGTTTGCACAACAGACGCACGTGACCGTTGCGTATATTTGTATACAAAAGTTTGGTGCTTTTCAGTCGGTCAACACGAATGTTTACAATGGCTTCAAACCCCATATTGTATTTGTATATTTGTATTTGGTATATTTGACCGGGTCAACAAAACTGGAGGAGGCGCACACGGTCTTAAAGACATGTTCGACAAACAACAGTGGCTGGCGGTAAACTTAACAGAACTTAATCGCCCGACCCAAGCGTAGCCAGCAAAGGACGAGTTCATGCAAAGGTATACTGAGGGAAGGGAGGTAAGCTTAAGTAATCATCAAAATACTGAGTGATAATGAATGAACCCGTTGCTATCGATCGTGCGTGCCCTCTCAAGGGTTAATTAGACCCAAGTTAGCGGTCGCCTTGGCGATCGGTCTGTCACCATCCCCAAAAATGTGTTCAGCTCCCAGGCACCGTCCTTGCGGCAGTAGAAGGAATGATCCCTCGCAGAGTCCATGGGTGAAGCCGAACTAGAGGATAAGCGATTTTAAAAATGGCCACAAATTATTAAGATTTTATTGTTCCTTGGAAGGTTGGAGTTGAAGAGCCTCATCCACTTGTGGTGACATTGTGGGCTGTGGTACTGTTTTGTAGAGCTATTTTGTCTTGTAGATTTTTTTCCTATTTTGTGGATCTGACGATGCTTGCTTGACGAGCAAACCATATCATCCTTTCAATTCCCCTCCTCTTATAATCCATGCAAATAACTTTTAAACGTCCGGCTCTGTGGCTAAATGGTTAGCGCGCTAGGTTTTAGCCCAAAGTGCCCCGGGTTCGATTCCCGGCCGAGCCATCAGGGATTTTAATCTCCTGGGGTTAATTCCCGGACTCAGGGACTGGGTGTATGTGCCGTCTTCATCATCACTTCATCCTCATTACGACGTGCAGGTCGCCCACGGGCGTCAACTAGAAAGACCTGCACTCGGTCTCTCCGGAGGCCACACGATCATCATCATTATCATTTACTTTTAAACACAATTTTTTTTTGTTTAAGCGTATGGCTTTTAGTGCCGGGAGTGTCCGAGGACATGTTTGGCTCGCCAGTATGTAGCTGCTTCTAGGCGGACACCCAATGGGTGAGCTACAAGTACCATCGTGTGTGGAGTGTCGTCTGGGGAGGAAAGTTTGAATGTAAGGACGAGGAGTTGGAAGGTAGCGGCTGTGACCTATAGTTAGGAACCAACCCCGGCATTTGCCTGGAAGGGAGATGGGAAACTCCAGAAAACCATCTTCAAGGTTGCCGGCGAGGGGATTCGAACCTCCTCGCCTCCCGGATGTGAGTGACTCCCAGCAGCCATGCTGTATCGACCACGGCTAACTCACCTGGTTTAAACACAATGTAAATAATTTTCAGGTGGTTTCACATTTCCCATTTTAATTGCGCTTGTACACATGTTCACCCACTGGAATTTACAATTATATTTTATTATGCAGGATATACAATATATCCTGTACTAGTAATTCCTGTGCTTGACCCTGCAAAACGCATGATACGTATACCATTCTGATTCCAGTGGTATTATAACGGAACAAGTTAGATCTGAACCTTCCGATGCGCATGTGCGTCCAGTTGCATTAAATCATCCCCCCCGCCTGGATTCTTTGTCAACCAGTGAGCACATACTAATATCGCGTCAGGAGTTGGCAGTTGGGTTTGAAATGCAGGGGTCTTCCCGCTCACTGCGTATCGCGCATTCCAAAAACATTCAGTTGGTCACTACTTGCTTCACTCACTCATCACATTCCTTCTTTCAGTGGCTGAGTATTGCCTGCTGCAATGACAACCATTGGCATGCGGCAAGCCGATATATTTAACTTAGGAATATGCGGGCCGCGCATGCGTACTGCAAGACCCCCCGCACCCCGTCACAGCGTGTTCAACTGCCATCTCCTGCCGCGATGACAGTACTTCATCACGCGCTGGTTAGATGTTGCAATGTAGTTATTACTCCCAGAACCTTGGCAGGGTTCTTTGACAAGCACGGCAACAAGCTTGCTGTCAGGAATGTGTGAAGTGGGCGCGCTCTCAGTTCATTACCACCAATACCAATGCTATGTCACTGAGAATGCTCCTATTCGATACTTTATGCTTGCATAATATAACCACAACGAGCAGCGAGCAGCCCCAAACAGCTGTTGCACCAAAGAGGGGAAATCGCATTTGCACCTAGTGATCCCACCACTTCCCCTCCTAGACGAGACTCCGCCATGACAGGCCAGTTCTAACTTGCCACGTTATACCACTGATTCATCGTAACATATACTGCACTCTTTATACCCTGGACTGTCAAGAAGAATTTCTCGTTGTTTGTCATGTGGTTTGTGGCTCCTGAATCAATGCATCATCTTTTTGATTGTTGTGTGTTAACCCATGCCTTGAACGCAAGAAACTCTATGCAGCTGGGTGCTTCCATTTCCATCAGTCATTTGACCATATCCGTTCCTGAATTAATTTGTTCTGCTTGAACTTTCTTTAGTCACCTGCCTTTAAATGCCCATGCTTTTGGCAGTAGTAACACATCCATGTTTTCCCGTGATTTTTGTCGTACTTTTCTGGCTTCAAGCCTTTACTGGAAACATTTCTATATTTTTTTAAATTTATTTTGTGCCTATTTTGGTGCACTAGAATCAATCTATATACAGTTAAGTCTTAGGAATATTAGTTACAAATTTGACTTATGTTTTTTCTTCATCTCCCAGAACAGTTTCATTCTGTCTGACCTGGCGGTTCTTCGTCCATTGCGATGTATTGTTTGCGTGTAGAAGTTTTTAGAATAAGTCCATGTCTTTGTTTCCCAGGATCATCTTCTCTTCCCGGTGTTCAATTTGTTGCATTGTCAAGCCTGATTCATCTAGATCATCTAGGACTTCAATGAACCAAGTATTTTTGGTTTTACTTTTGCAAAAGTATTGGAATAGCTGTTTGAGTACCCTGGTCTCTGTTAATCATGATATGTGACAGAAAACAACTCTCCTTTTCCTCCTCATTGTATCTAATATTGACTCAGTTTCCTGATATACAATTCCATTAGGTAGTAATCGCCAATGGCCATCTACTTGGTGTTATTTGTTTTAAATTTTTCTAAGGATTCATCTATCTATCTTCTGTAATTTCTCTCTAGTTGATTTTGTGTTCAGATTGTATAGGGTTTCACTAGCATAGGTTGCTTCAGGTTTAATAACGGAGTTGTTGGGTTTGAATTTTGCATTAATCTAGAGAGATTTCTTCTTGTAGGTTGGCCAAGTGATACGTTGTGCTTGTTTCTACTTAGTTATTCTATTTTCAACTGATACTTTCTTGTTTAAGTTCCAACTTTTAGTCTCCCCAAGATATTTGAATCCATTGACAACATTAATTTGTTTGTTAATAGTTGGTTTTTCTACCTTGAAGGTTGGCATCATTTCCGTCTCTTCAAATGAGTTTTGTAGACCGACTTTTGCTGCTATTTGTTCTAATTCTTCAATTTATGATGTTGCCTCTTCTACACTACTTGCCAGCAATGCAAGGTCATCTGCAAATGCTAGACAATTGAGTGTGATATTTTTGCCAATCTTCATGTTTGGTCGGCATTTCTTAGACCACTCGCGCATGATTTTTTTCCAATACGCATAGTAAGAGCCTCCGTGGCTTAGGCGGCAGCACGCCGGCCTCTCACCGCTGGGTCCGTGGTTCAAATCCCGGTCACTCCATGTGAGATCTGTGCTGGACAAAACGGAGGCAGACAGGTTTTTCTCCGGGTACTCCGATTTTCCCTGTCAAAATTTCATTCCAGCAACACTCTCCACTATCATTTCATTTCATCTGTCATTCATTTAATCATTGCCCCAGAGGAGTGCGTCAGGCCTCGGCAGCCGGCACAGTCCATATCCTCGCCGCTAGATGGGGGCTTCATTCATTCCATTCCTGACCCGGTCGGAGACTGGAAGCAGGCTGTGGATTTTCATTCATTCAGTTAAATAGTAATAGTGAGAGACCGTCCCTCTGTCGAAGTCCAGTCCGGATTTCAAATGATTCAGACAACTCCCTCTAAATTTAACTTTTGATTTAGTGTTCTTACGGGTAACAGCAACGAGATTGATAAGTTTCTGGTGTAATCCGAATTCTTTAAGGATTCACGACATACACTTTCCTGAAGTCATCAAAAGTGAGAACAAACTCCTTGTTCCTCTTTTCTTGTTGTTCCATAATCCACTTAAGACAGATGATTTGGTCAGGACAACTTCTTCCAGGTCGAAATCTCCACTGATATTCTCCAAGTTCTTGGTCAAACTGTTCCTGAATTCTTGTGAGGATAATTCTAGACAGGATCTTATATGTGATATCAAGTAAAGAAATCCCCCAGTAATTATTTGGATCCAGTCTATCACCCTTTTTGTGTCATCATCATCATCATCATCATCATCATTTCCCCTTTTCCAGCTGACACTGGGTGGGGGCAAATATGATTCCTCTCCACTTTGTTCTGTCGCTCCACCATTCCTCTTCTGACACGGTGTTCCAATCCAGGTTCCGTTTTCTAATGCTATACTTCACAGAGTCCATCTTGGTCTTCCTCGTCCACTCTTCCCTGTCATCTGTCGTTCCAGTGCTTGTCTTGGTAGCCTTACTTCATTCATCTGTTTGACATGTCCAAACCATCTCAATCTGTTTTGCAGCAGTTTGTAATTTAGTTTCTGAACTCCCAGTCCTTTCCGTATATCTTCCTTTCTCACTCTGTCTCTCCTCGTTTTCTGGACCATACTTCTCAGGAATCTCATCTCAGCTGCCTGTATTCTGCTCTCATCCCCTTAGTCATTGTCCAAGTTTCTGCTGTATATGTCATTATAAGAACATAATATGCTTTGTACATAACTTCTTTAGCCTTATTCATACTGTTGAATTTTGGGCTTATGCCGTGTTTATTATATTAACATTCGACGCGTTTCGAAAGAAACCATGCCTTTCTTCGTCAGGAATAATCTGGAATACGACAATGATTGCTAAGAGAAAGCAACAAAGAACATATAGAAGGTGCCCAAAGATGGACGCCATTATAGCCCCATGTTAGGGACAACGGAAAGCAGCAGTGAATTACTTTCTCAGTGTTCTGATAATAGGTAGCCAGGATTCACTGAGATTGTAGCCGGTGTCGCGGTTGAAATTATCTGGGTGTTTACGTATTTCAACCGCCTCCCTGATGATTCTGGGACAATATTGCTTTATACGGGCAAGAACATCCACTCCTTGGAACATGACATCATGGCCAGGTGTTAATGCATGATCGGCAACAGCTGATTTATCAGGTTGAATGAGCCTGATACATCTATTATGTTCCTTAATGCGAGTGCATATTGTTCTCGAAGTCTGCCCGATGTAAACCTTGCCACAAGTACAGGGAACTCTGTAGATACCCGGTTGTTGCAATTTAGGCAAACTGTCCTTAGTTGGTCGCAGGAGTTGCCTAATCTTAACAGAAGTTCCAAATACAGTCCGTATGTTGTACCGACGTAGGATTTTAGCAATACGATCCGTCGTGTTATGTATGTAAGGTAGGTAAGCAGTTCCTCTTACATCTCTTTTCTCAACTGACGTCCTATTATTTTTTGTTGGTTTCAGAACCGTAGAGATCAAAGCCTTGCTATAACCGTTGCTCTCAAAGGTGGTTCGCAAGGTATTAATTTCTTCTTGTAAAGAAGACACTTCACAAATCCTCCTAGCCCGGGTAGTTAGAGTTGTAAGGATACCATGTTTCTGGGCAGGGTGATGGTGAGAACTTGCGTGGAGATATCTATTGGTGTGTGTTGGCTTACGAAAAATGCTGTGTCCTAAAGATCCATCCTCTTTCTTGGTGACGAGAACATCTAAAAACGGTATTTTGCCGTCAGATTCCTTTTCCATGGTGAAACAAATAGAAGGGTGCTGGAGATTAAGGTGATCCAGGAAATGGCTAAGATTTTCCTCACCTTCCGTCCAAACAACGAACGTGTCATCCACATAACGCCACCAGATCTTCGGTTTGAAAGGAGCCGACGACAAAGCTTTCTCTTCAAAGTTCTCCATGAAGAAATTAGCCACAACAGGAGAGAGAGGACTACCCATGGCCACACCATCAGTCTGCTCATAAAAATTCCCATTCCATAGAAAGTAGGAGGAGGTCATGCAGTGATAAAAAAGCCTTAATTGGTATATCCTTGTTCCATACTAGTCCCCGTACCTGTTGGTAGAAAGCACTCCGAGTTGTATTCTTCTGCTAATTTCCAAATCTAGTCTTCCATCTTCAGTCAGTTCACTTCCCAAGTATTTGAAGTGTTTCACCACTTCCGTGGGTGGAATATACTTTGATTGATATTGTTTAAAGGTCCTGTTATAGTCTCGTGTCTTATGTTGTTTGAATGATTCCTCTATGATGTTTAGGTTTTCTTTTTGATGATCCCTTTTGATTATTCTGAGTTCTTTGGTCATTTGTCGTTTAGCAATAGTGTTTAGCAATAGCAATTGTGTGGTTTTCTTTTGTTGGTCATTTAGCCATGCTTTGTGTCTTTTCTATATTCCTCATTCCACCGAGTGTGTTTCTTTCTCCGGAAATGTTTTTCAGTTTATCAATAATCGTTTCCAGTTTGTTGCTTAGAGTTGTTTTGGATATCTCTGAATACACTGTATTATTTATTGAGTAGCTGGGGTCATATTTCCTCCTCCTAGTGGATTTCGATGGTTTATGTTTCTTTCTTGGGGTTAACTTGATTTTTATCTTCAATATAATTATAGTGATCAGAATCAATGTCCACCCCACTAAGGACTTTGACATTACAGATTTCTCTATGATACTTTTTATCCATTGCTACAAGGTCTATCTGAAATTTGCCCATTTTAACATTAGGGCATTTCCAGGTCATTAACTTGTGCGGTTTTCTCTTAAATCTTCTGGTTTCAAGAATAAGTCCACGGTCTATGCAGAGTTCAATTAATCTTGTTTGTCAATTTATGCACTGGCCATTTACCTACCACTGTGTGATATTTTCTTTCTTGTCCAATTTTCCCATTGAAGTATCCAAGCATTTCTATTATTATAATTTTTCTTTTATGTGATTTGGTGCCTGTTGTCACAAGCACCATCTCCAAGCCTCTGCTATTTTTATGTGGTTGCTTCCATTCTCTACTGATACTCATTCATGATTTTTCCAATAATGTATTCCATTGTGAGGTCATTTTCATCACATCCTTAGAGCACGGTGACAGTCCTGAATATGACTCTGGCAAGTTGACCAATAGTATGGCAACCACTTCCTTATCTTCGAGAGGCTTGCCTGATCCCCACAGTAGTCCTACCATATGCATTGTTGAATCTATGTGATCACTCCTAGACCTGCCTTTGTCAGTTTCCTCCTCAGATACAGACTAGTTAGTTAGTTAGTTATTGTTGTTTTAAGGGGCAGAACTACGGCTTCATGCACTACATCCATGTGCTAGAATTGAATCAACTGGTTGTTCGCCACACTTAAGGTTATGTACACCAAGGGTTCTCAATGCGGGGGGGGGGGGGGGGCACCGCCCCCCTCCCCAATGGGGGTGCCGGCATTGATTGAAATATTTATGTTTCATATTCTGTAACAAATATTACTATCCTCATATTCATGAACCTATCACAGACAGGTAGCTCCCAAGACCATTCAAGAATAATAAACTTGTATCTTTGCTGTCTTATTTCACAAGAACTGACCAGTAGATCCTGCATGCAGGAATTCTGAGAAAAGGTGGCGAGTAACATTTCCCACACAGCTCCCTTTCACTCGCCACCCGCAGTAACATCTCGTTACCAAACACTTAATGATAATAAGCTGCTTGACAATGTGATCGCCACTTCCTTTCAAGAATGGATTCCAAGAATGGATTCGTCTATTTCTGCCATTGCCAATTCGAATTCAGCTAGGCCTTTCCAGTCAGTTCAAAGACAGTGAGTGAGCAGGTGAATTCTAGTGCATGGTTAGCCAATTTTACAATTAACTGATACGAGTGACGCCATTACCCATGGATAAGTGGCTTATTAGAAGTGGTAAAAAGAGACCCCATGGAAGTGATGGTGCATTCCCTCCTTCAGAAAAAGATCAAAGTTCGAATTTAAACAAAGTCCATTGTTCTTCCGCGTCTACTTCTGCTCCCATCAGGATTATTAATTCTGCACACAAAGTGAAAGTGCGTAAATATCAAGACGATTATCTGACATTAGGCTTTACCAGCATTGTTTCGAATAATAATCAGGAACAACCTCAATGCGTTCTTTGTTTGAAGATTTTAGCAAATGACAGTTTGAAGCCTGTGAGACTTAGAGAAACTTGCAGACTAAAGATCCAGACTGTGTAGTGAAGCTTTAGCATTTTTTAAGCGCCACGAGAGCTACTAAAAGGAAATGTTAGATTCCTAGAAAAGCACGCAACAGTTCCTAAGAAAGCGCTAAGAGCATCCTTGGAGGTATCCTATTAAATTGCAAAATCCAAATCACCACATATTATTGGTGAGCAATTACTTCTTCCTGCAGCCGTGAAAATATGCGTGATCATGCATGGGGAAAAGTTCGGCGAGTGTTTGAAGTCGATAACGCTCTCAAATGATACTGTTGAGGACTGTTATACCTTTCGAGAGGGTGAAGGACTTTGGTCACTACTCTTTGTTTTTCTTTATATTCCAAATGGGCTCTGTATTATTATCTCTGCGGTCTGTTTTGGAGGACATGACTGATCATTGTCTGCTTTGATTTATTAAAAATAAAATAAGTATCAGTACGATATTATAAAAGAACCTATACGCTGGTTAGGCTTTCGATAGTTACAATTTCGTTTCGTAATATTGTGGCGACCGTGACAGGATAAAAGAGAAAATGGATTCTCTAATAAAGAAAAGAAGTATTATTCGGAGTTCATTTACGCGAATATACAACAACGTGGACAATGATATAACGAAGAATAGTGATGAGATGCTTGTGGAGGCAAACCTGGCGGTGTTCAAGAACAAAGCCAGAGATCTAGCAAAACTGGAAGAAGAAATTATAGATCTTATGCTAACAGAAGACTACGCAACTGCAGATCTGGAAAAGGAAATGACTTCTGCGGACGAATATGCAAGTAAGGCCAAACTATTGGAAGTAAAATATGAAAACTACATGAAAAGTAAGATAGCTGACATGTTAAATGCTTCATCTGACCTGACGCCTTCAAACGAAGCCCATGCAAAATGCAAGTTTAAATTACCCTGGTTAGAATTTAAAAAGTTTGGAGGGGATCTAAGGGAATGGTTGGCGTTCTGGGGACAGTTCCGAAAAATACATGAAGTTCCTGATATAGCCCAGGAAGATAAGTTTCAGTATTTATTACAATCAACATTACCTAACTCTCGCGCCCGCGAGATAGTTGAAAGTTTCCCACCAATTAGTGAAAACTATCAAAAGGCTCTCGATAGTTTGAAGTCTAGAATCGGGCGTGATGAATTACTTGTTGAAGTATATGTTAGGGAGCTTCTGAAACTAACCCTTAATTTAACCACCAGTAGCGATAAACCTGATATTTCGTCCATGTATGATCGCATAGAAACACAACTTCGTGCTTCAGAGACGCTAGGAGTGACATCAGAGAAGTATGCCGCAATGCTTTTTCCTCTTGTGGAATCGTGCCTGTCAGAGGATCTGTTACGTGCTTGGCAGAGGAGTTCATTCACCTCGGGGGAGTCAGCACAAAATTCAAAGCTGGGTAACTTGATAGCATTTTTGAAGCAGGAAGTGGAAAGTGAGGAAGGAATATCTATGGCTATAGAAGGATTTCATTTAGATTCAAAAGGCAAGAATGTTAGTGAAAGTACGTTACCAACTGCGGCCTGTCTAATTAATGTTAAATCTTCCAAACCCGTATGTATCTTCTGTGATGGAACTCATAACAGCATGGACTGTTACAAAGCTCGTAAGTTTAGTTTGGAAGAGAAGAGGAAAGTTGTCAGAGATAAAAGATGCTGTTTCGGCTGCTTGAAACCCAACCATACTAGTAAGAAATGTAAAACATTTTTAAAATGCATTGTTTGCGAGGGTAGGCACGTACCTCTCATGTGTAACAAAGCCAGCGTGTCTGTCAGATCTGACAAAATCGATATTCCTTTAGTCGAGAACAATTTGTCAAATGTGAATTGTGGACAAGTTCTTTTGAAAACTTTGACTGCTGTAATTAAGGGTGTTGCTGAAAAACCAATACGTGTTCTGTTCGATGACGGTTCTCAGAGATCCTATGTTAGGAGTGACTTAGCCAAACAGATGGAATACCAGTCTATAGGCAATGGTAGTGTGGTACATGCACTCTTTGGTGGTTCCCATTCTAAGCCATATGAACACCAGTGTTACAAAGTAAGGTTAGGTAGTATGGATGGGAATTATGCATGCAACTTTGATGCTTTGGATCAGGACGTTATTTGTTCAAATGTGCCCACTGCTCGAGAAGGTCCATGGTTGAGCGAACTGGAAGACGAAGGAATAAAGCTTACTAGTGATAATGGGGATCCTATCGATGTGTTGATTGGAGCAGATGTTTGTGGTAAGCTGTTGACTGGTACGAAGAAGAATCTTAATTGTGGTCTTGTGGCTATCGAAACACACTTGGGATGGACAATCATGGGGAAGAACAAAAATGAAAGCTCAGGGAACATTAACCGTTCAATGATGGTCTTGTCAATGTTGTCCACTGAGAAGTCGTTAACTACCTTGTGGGACTTAGATGTATTAGGAATTGAAGATCCAATAATGAGAACCAGCAAGGCTGAGATAAAACGCCTAACCAAAGACCATTTTGAGAAAACTGTTCGTGTAAATGAAGATGGAAGGTATGAGGTTCAGTTGCCCTGGTTAGAAGATCACCTACCCCTTCCGGGGAATTTCAACCTGGCAAAGCGCAGATTGGACTCGACAGTGAAGAAGATGGCGGGCAGTAATTCTTTTGAGCGTTATGATGCTGTGTTGACTGAATGGTTAAGGGATGATGTTATAGAAGAAATATCAAAAGAAGCATGGAGACATATACCTGGAAAAGAAAATCCAGCTGATCTACCTAGCAGAGGGTGTCCTATTAGGAAGTTTGTAACATCAAAATGGTGGAAAGGACCGGAATGGTTACAACTTGCACGAGATATGTGGCCAGTACAAGAGAACCAGATGGATGAAGAAGAAGTCATTGTGGAAAAGAAAAGGGATATTATATCTTTGCTCTGCGAGAATGGTGATGGCGATTGGTACTACTCCTACTTTTCAAGATTTAACAGGATCGTGAGAACAATTGGGTGGATTCTTCGATTTGCATTAAACTGTCGTCTGAAACGAGAAAGAGTTGAACTGGTGAAAGGTGAACTTCTTGCAAAAGAAATGGAAGAGGCGGAACTAAGGGTCATGAAACTTGTACAGAAGGAGTCGTTCATTGGAGTTCAAGATAAGCAACTTGCATCACTCGCTCCTTACAAAGACCATGATGGAGTAATCCGCTTAACTACGAAGGTGACAGAAGGGAAAGATTTGATGGATTTTAGATTGCCTGTAGTGCTTCCCTCTAAACATACAGTGGTTTGCCGATTGATTTATGACACACATGTGAAAAATTGTCATGTTGGTGTTCAAGGACTATTAAGTATCTTACGAGAGAAGTATTGGATTTTACAAGGAAGGAGGTCTGTGCGCACTGTTATTTCAAAATGTGTCATCTGCAAGAGACATGGTGGGAGGAAGATGGTTGTTAGCTCCTCACCTTTACCGGAGACACGTGTAAGAGATGCTGCAGTGTTTGAGATAATAGGTGTTGATTTAATGGGACCACTATATACTCGTGAAAATAAGGTTTGGATTTGTCTCTTCACGTGTGCAGTCTACCAAGCGATTCATTTGGAGATAGTCTCTTCGTTATCTTCTGGACACTTTTTGCAAGCCTTTCGACGATTTGTGGCTCGTCGTGGAAGACCAGCCATTGTGTATTCAGAAAACGGAACCAACTTTACAGGAGCCTACAATATGTTAAAAGCTATTAACTGGGAGAAAATAGCAGAATACAGCAAAGTGGAACGGATCGACTGGCGGTTCAATCCACCAACTGCTGCATGGTGGGGTGGCTGGTGGGAACGGCTCATCGGTCTCCTGAAGCAGCTTCTGAAGAGAACGCTTGGGAGATCTAGATTAACTGTGGAGGAGTTTATATTCGTATTTGTCATGGTTCCGTATTGATTGAACAATTATGCACTAAGAGGGGGATAGGTTCCGCCTGATCAATACAACGTAATTCACATTTAAAGGGTTGTATTAACACCCTTGTGGTACATGTTTCGGGTCCTTATTATGGCCCCTTCATCAGCCTCAAAACAACAATAGATATCAGTATCATACAGGATTCAATAAAGGTAAAATCTAACATGAAATGTATGAATGACATGAATGAAGATGAAAACATATTAAACAAATATGGGTAATGTGGTGAAACATATGAAAAAACATATCATAGATGGGGACATAAAACTATTACGTACAAGACAAAGATTAAAAGATTAAAAACACATTCAAACAGCAAGTTGCAATTAACAGCACTTCTAGTGCATGTCGAATAATGTCTTGCAAAGTTCGTATTGGAGTCCTATATTATAACACAGTGCTTGATCCAATTCTGCTTCCGTGTCATAGAGTCCATTATTATTAAATGGTTGAAACTTGTAGAGAAAGCCTTATGGTATCTGTAATCTCCTATTAGACTAGTAGTCAAATCATAATACATCACCATTGACGTTTAAAAACAGGCCAAGCATAAGAGACAATATCCTGATGGTAGAGGTAGTCCATGGGATACGAGATGTAGTAGACAGAACGGGCAAATCCCAAACAGAGAGAGGAGAGGGGACTCCTTCGTCTATGTGAACACGGGCCTTTAAGAATGTTAGAGCAGAGGAAAACACAAGAGACCTCCGATGCGGGACTATGAATGTCCAATAGGTCAGATGGCGAGATGGAGAGTTTTACCTTTATTGAATCCTGTATGATACTGATATCTATTGTTGTTTTGAGGCTGGTGAAGGGGCCATAATAAGGACCCGAAACATGTACCACAAGGGTGTTAATACAACCCTTTAAATGTGAATTACGTTGTATTGATCAGGCGGAACCTATCCCCCTCTTAGTGCATAAATGTGGAGGAGTTGTCAACAGTACTGTGTGACTGCGAAGCAATATTGAACTCCAGACCCTTGACCTACGTCTCAGAAGACAATTCTGATTCTGTTCCCATCACTCCTTCTATGTTTATACAAGGTGTAAAGGAGATTGGAGTACCCGATTGTTATACTGCTTATGCCATTGATTTAGGAAAAGGACTACGGTATCAACAACAATTAATCGAAAGCTTGAGGCAACGGTTCAGAACTGAGTATCTTGGCCAACTCAAACTTACTTCCAAGGATCTGAAGCACAACCTGATGGCTGGGGAAGTTGTTCTAATAGGCTCAGACAACAGCAAGAAAATTGATTGGCCTATTGCTATTGTACAGGAACTTATCCCAGGGAAGGATGGAGTTGAAAGAGTAGCATGGCTGAAGACATCATCTGGAACTCTGATTCGGCCAGTCCAAAGACTTTGTCCTTTAGAGATCTCATCTGGAGCTTGGTGTAGTGGTAACCAGTCGACCCTACCTGTAGGAGACCAGTCACCGTTGGAACCAGTAGCTGAGGAGATGCCTGTAGTTGGCTATTCCATGGTGAAGACAAGATGTGGAAGAAAAATAAAAGTGCCATCAAGGTTTTCAGAGTGAACTGTCAATAATGTGTGTTGGAGACAAATGTCTCAAGGTGGGAGTGTGTTGAGGACTGTTATATCTTTCGAGAGGGTGAAGGACTTTGGTAACTACTCTTTGTTTTTCTTTATATTCCAAGCGGGCTCTGTATTATTATCTCTGCGGTCTGTTTTGGAGGACATGACTGATCATTGTCTGCTTTGATTTATTGAAAATAAAATAAGTATCAGTACGATATTATAAAAGAACCTATACGCCGGTTAGGCTTTCGATAGTTACAATTTCGTTTCGTAATAGATACAGTAACTCCTTGTATTTACGTAATAGCCTCTGACATAAAAAATCAATTGCTACCACGTCTTCATGATAGCCCAAAATTTGCCCTGCAACTTGATGACAGTACTGATATCGTAAATAGTGCCCAGCTTCTTGTTTTTGTATGCTACTATCATGAAAATGAAATGCACGAGGATTTTCTATTTTGTAAAGCTCTGGAAGGTGAAGATATTTTTTCTCTTGTGAATTCCTTTTTTATTGACAACAATCTCTCATGGACAAATTGTGTTGGTATATGTACAGATGGGGCGTCGGCCTTTACTGGAACTAAAAATGGTTTCAGAGCAAGAGTGAATGCTTTACTAATTATGTAAAATTTACACATTGCATGATACACAGGGAGGCATTGGCTTCAAAAGTGCTACAATCGGAAGTCAGTAAAGTACTGAACAATGTAATTAGTGTTGTAAATTTCGTGAAAGCAAGAGCTTCAAACAGTCGGCTATTTTCCATTTATTGCGAGGAGATGGGATGTACTCATGATTCGCTTCTATTGCACAGGGAGGTACGTTGGTTGTCTCGTGGTCCAATCCTTCGTCGCGTTGTGGAGTTGAAGAATGAACTTTGTATTTTCCTATTGGACAGCAGTCCTACACTCGCAACCCTGTTTCTGGATGAGAAATGGCTTCTAATACTGTGCTACTTGGCTGACGTATTTGAAAAACTGAATGAACTTAACGTGTCACTTCAAGGACGAAATAGTAATATTTTCATTCTAAGCGACAAAGTGCTTGCTTTTAAGAGAAAACTTGAACTTTGGGAAGCCCAGATGGACAAAGGTAACTGTGAGATGTTTCATTGTCTGAATGAATTCTTGGAAGAAAATAAGTTAGATATTTGTCAAATTAGTGGAATTGTCGTAGAACACCTCCAATACCTTCGTGAAAAATTCGAGGGTAGATTTCCACAACCTTCAACTGAGAATGACTGGTTTTGCAGTCCGTTTGAAACGAACGTAACAGCCCACCTGTGAACAGCAGAACAGGAGGAACTAATAGAACTCTCAAGTAACAGAATAATTCGAAATGAATTTAAGTTGAAGTCTCTTGAAAATTTTTGGGTGCAGATTCAGAATTAATATCCCATTTTATCAAGAAAAGCAGTGGACCTGTTATTACCCTTCGCTTCAACTTACTTGTGTGAGTCAACATTTTCCGCAATGGCATCCGTCAAGACGAAGCATCGGTCTCGGCTGCAGCTGGAAGGGGATGTGCGTGTTGTTGTTTCAAACACCCAACCAAGACTGGATTTACTTTCATCTCAAATTCAAGCTCACACATCACACTAACTCCGTAAGTGTCTGAGAATCACCGAATTCTGATCCATGTACACTTTTATTCTCCTGCTTTACTTTTTCATGGGTGAAGAGTTTTAACATAACATTTTTCAAATTCTCAGTAAAATGTTGAAAATTGTATATATTATTTCTATTGTCATTTATAAGTCACGAGCTTTCAAATATGAAACGCATTACTGAACACAGGTGTCACAGCTAAAAAGCTAATTAGTGTAAAAAACAAAATTTGCTCAATTCCAATAACTGCACGCACAGCAGTTGTTTTCATTTTTATAAGCAAAAGTAATACATATGCATCACATTTTTTTTTTTTACAAAACGTTGTTGTACTTTGATGTGCTCTAAGAATAATGAATTGTGTGTTATTATTATTATTATTATTAGGGCCCGGATTTTGATGAAAAGTCATCTTTTTTCTGAGTACACGGAGTCGATGCTTAGTGGTAATTAAGTCTATTCTACAATAAATATGTTAGATATATGGGGTTTTTAAAAGTCATAAAAATGCATTTTTCCTACATTTTGCAGAATAAAGTCATTTTTTAACATTTAGGGGCATTTTAGGTCATTTTTCAGGTGTTTTACGTTTATAGGTCATTTTTTTTATTGAATATCGTTAAATGCTCATTTTAAAGTTATGTTTTTAGTACCTGTATCTGTATTTCTAAACATGTCAGCGTTAATATTCTTGGACTAACATGACTACATACTGTAGTTCTGCCGTTCTCATCTGTTTTCATTACTCGTTTCTTATCTTCTCAGCTGATTTAATTTTTCTCGACGAAGCATTTGTGTGTACGGTTTGAGTCACTGATTTCTTCACGTGCACGTGAGTATTGCGTCAGTCTGAGAAAAGAAACGGGGTAATCCCCTCAGCGCCATGTGGTTTGTGTCGAGTTTATGTTTATTAGAAGTGTTGACAGCTCTGGCCGGCTCTGACGTCTGATCGTTCTCTCAAATACCCTCCAACTATAGGACTTTTAAGGTGTGTTTGTGTTGTAGGTGTGTGACGTTTTGTTGTGCAGTGTAATTGAAATGCCAAAACAAAAGCAGTCAACTGCAAGCAGTTTAAAACAGTATGTGTCAGATTTCGGTGAAAACATATTCTCAACTGATGGAACTATTTTGTTCTGTAAAGTGTGCCAAATCAAAGTCGCTGCAGATAAACGGTTCACCGTACAACAACACGTCGGGCGCGATAAACATTTGTGAGGTCTTAAAAATGTGGAAAAAAGGAAAGTGTCTCAATTACTGTTAAAAGAAACTGCTTCGACATCCAATAACAAGTCATCTTCCTTTTATAAAGAATTATGTGAAGTGTTTGTTAGTGCTAATATTCCACTAGGAAAACTAAGCAATCCTAAATTAAGTGATTTCGTTGAACGCCACACTGGTCATACTATTTCAGACGAATCAACATTGCGTAAAAACTACCTATCAAAATGTTACGAAGACACGTTAAAGCGAATACGTGAATGTGTGAATGGGGAAAAAAATACGTATCAATTGACAAGACTACAGATTCAGAGGGACATTATGTAGGAAATGTAGTGATAGGGACCCTAGAAACAAACAGTCCCGGGCAAACTTTTCTGCTGACCTCAGAGGTTTTGGAAGTGGTTAATTACACTCAGATATGCAAACTGTTCGATAAATCCATGTGTTTAATATGGCCTATGGGAATACAACATGAGAATGTGCTCCTCTTCGTAACAGATGCAGCACCTTACATGGTAAAGGCAGCAAAATCTATCAAAGCATTTTACAATAAGATGGTGCATGTTACTTGTCTGGCCCATGCTTTTCATCGAATTGCAGAAGAGGTCCGATCAAAATTTTCATAAGTAGATAGACTAGTTTCCACAGTAAAGAAATTCTTTGCCAAAGCACCATCCCGCACTAAATATTTCAAAGACAAGGCCCCTGATGTAGCTTTGCCCCCCGCACCAGTTTTAACACGCTGGGGTACCTGGTTGACTGCATGCATATACTATTGTGACAATTTTCACATAGTGAGAGAAGTAGTGAATGGCTTTGATAGGACAGATGCTAAGGCTATTGGGAGTGCACAGGACCTGTTTTCTGATCCTCGAATGGAAGGTAAATTGGCTTGCATAAAATCAAATTTTTCATTTTTGCCAGAAACCATAACCTGCCTAGAAGAAAGTGGCATGCTATTGGCCAAGTCAATAGAGTTAGTCAGGAATGCTGAAGGTTGTATAAAACATGTAAAAGGTGAGATTGGGGACTCAGTCAGACAGGAAATAAAATTTGTATTGGACAAGAACAAAGGGTATCAGACAGTGTGTCAAATAGCTAGTATTTTATCGGGAGAAGACTTCAGAATTGACATTTTTGAAGAGGTTTTAACAGCCAGTGACATAGTGTTTTTCAAATATGCTCCTATTACATCAGTGGAAGTGGAGAGAAGTTTCTCGAAATATAAAACAGTATTAGCTGACAACCGCCGTTCCTTCACCTTTGATAACTTGAGGATGACGATGGTGGTGTATTGCAACGCTAACTAAGGTATGTTTATTTAGTAATATATTTTTTCACTTTGTAGTAGAAATGAAAATGACGTATTGTTAATCTCTTGATTAATAGTTTACACTAATTATACTGAGAATGTTTGTTATTCGAACCATTATTTGTACAAGACAATCATGAAATTGATCATTTTTAGGTATTTTTTTAATGATAATTTTTAGGTTATTTTTTAAAAAATGCGGTCATTTTAAGAGAATTTTAAGGGCATTTTATAGGTCATTTTTCGATAATTTTAAGGTCATCAACATCCGGGCCCTCTCTTCTTCCTCCCAGCATTAATCCCTTGCGAGGTCTGCTACTTTGCTACATCTCCTCCACTTCTTCCGGTCGTTGACATCTTCTGGTGTTAGACCAACAGCGTGCATGTCAGCCCTGATGTTGTCAGTCCACCGCTTTGCAGGTCTTCCACGTGGTCTTGTTCCACCTGGGTTGATGTGGAGTGCTCTTTTGGCAACTGAGTTGTTCTGTCTTCTCATGACGTGACCGTACCAGCGTAGACGAGCCTCCCTCACCTTCTCGACAATTGGTGCAACACCAAATCTTCACCGGACGTCTGTGTTCCTTGCGTGGTCAAATCGGGTCAGCCCCATCGATCATTGGAGCATCTTCATTTCCATCGTATTCAAAATTTACTCATGTTGTTTGGTCATAGGGCGACATTCAGTCCCATAGATGGCTGCTGGGCGTACCACAGACTTATAGACCTTTGCCTTTAAATGCAGAGGCATCTTTTTATCACAGAGAACTCCAGTGACTTGTCTCCACTTGAGCCAGGCTGCGTTTACCCTCATCCGAGTATCAGGAGTGGCGTCACAATTTGAAGTGACAGTGGACCCTAAGTACTTAAAATGCATGGTCTTCTGCAGATTTTCTGTGCTGATACTGATGGTACCTCTAGTTTGGAGGCCACATTCCAGGTATTCTGTCTTCTGGATATTGAGGTGTAGTCCATTTTCAGCCAGTCTGTCGTTCCACGTTTGAACCCTGTGCTAGAGTTCAGGGCGGGTTTTTTGGGCAAGTACCACATCATCCGCATAGAGAAGGGTCCAGGGATGTGAGGTCTGTATGTCCGCCATTGCTGTATCCATGCAGAGGATGAATAACAGTGGTGATAGAGCAGAACCCTGATGAACACCCACAGTGATTTCAAAAGGTTGGGAGACTCCAGCTGGACTTCGAACTACACTAGTGGCATTGCGATACAGAAGTTGCACCCAGCTTACATATTCCTCAGGGACTCCATGGCAACGAAGAGCTCGCCAAATAAGATCATGAGAGATACGGTAAAAAGCTTTCTCTAAATCGAGAAATGCCAGGTGTACACTCCACTGCCTCTCTCTGTGCTTTTCCATTAAAAGGCGTGTGGCATGGACAGCATCGATGGTACTGCATCCCTTAACAAACCCACACTGGTTTGGTGTTACAGTGACAATATTTCTGAGTCTACAATCAAGCACACGCTCAAATATTTTAAACGTATGACAGAGGAGTCGAATAGGGCGATAAGTTGAGCAGTCACCCACATCACCTTTTTCCTTCCAGATTGGAACTGTTATGCTAGTTGTCCATGCATGGGGAAGTTGGTTCTCAGCAATGATCCGGTTAAAGAGCGTGGTAAGGAATTCTGAGGCAGGCCTTCCTAGAATTTTCCATATTTCCGTCGGTAAGTCATCTGGGCCAGTTGCTTTCCCACTCTTCATCTTGCTAATGGCAAGCATTACTTCCTCGGATGTAATTGGAGGAACGGGTCCTAAGGTAGGATCAGGACTTGCAATTGGTGGGTGTGGAAATGCTTCGTTGCAGATGCCAAAAAAAGTAGTCTGCCCAACTTTGGAGGATAGATTGCTGTTCTCGTAGTAGCTTAGCGTTCGCATCCTTGATATGCATGACATGTCCAATGTCCTGAGTTGAACGATTACGGGACTTAGCAAGACGATATACATTGTTTTCTCCTGATGGTGTGTCAAGCTGGTCGTACAGGTCTTGATAATAATTGTCCTTTGCAGCAGCTACTGCTCTTTTTGCTGCTGATTTCAGGTTACGGTATTGCTGGAGGTCAGTATCAAGACTCGAGTTCCACCAAGTCTTGTAGGCCATCTTTTTCTCCCTGATAACTTGCTTGACTTCATCACTCCACCACCAGGTCTGTTTATCAATGTATTTTCGTCCGGGTATGATTTTTCCCACAGTTTCTTTCGCCGCCTGATGTATCTGTTTCACAGCATCCCTCCACATGCCATCAACTGATTGATCAGACTTCATGGAGAAGTTTGCCAAGGCTGTGACCAACTCATTGCGGAGGGCATTCAATCTCCACCACTTGATACGCTCAGGCCCAGTTTTAGGTTTTGTTTTGGGTCGCTTAACGTTTTTATGAATATCAAGGACAAGCAATCGTGTTGAGGGGCAACGCTGTCATACGGAATCACTTTGGTATCTGTCACCAGCTTCATATCTTGTTGCCGAACTAGCCAGTAAGTTAATCGATCTGAGTAGCATGTCCTCCACTGGTATAAGTAGCCAGATGTGTTAGCCTCTTTTTGAAATATGTGTTGGTCACAATCAAGTTATGAGCTTCTGCACAGTCAAGTATCCGACATCCGTCATCATTGCGCACACCAAGCCCATGTCCTCCATGGCATCGCATATATCCTTCACGCTGAGACCCAACATGTCCATTAAAGTCTCCTCCAAGAATAATGGACTCATCCTGGGGGGTTGCTCGAAGGTGGGTATCCAGACTGTTCCAGAATTTTATGTATTTATTTATTTATTTATTTACATAGGTCCCAATGAGCCTGAGCTCGTGTTAGGGACAATCAAGTAACATAGTTACAGCATGGCATATATATAATTTTTGTAACATTATTGTTTAGTTTAATAGTAACTTAGATTGCTAGTGACTAACTTTACAGAGATAATACGGTATGATACATTGCATTGCTTAAGGCTATTGTACATTGGCTATTCATTCCTTAATAGGAAGTCTTTTGTTTTCCTCTTAAATGTTTTTATAGAGAAACTTTCCCTTATGCCTAATGGTAGCGAGTTGTATTCTTTTATTATAGAGGACATAATTCCTTTAGTTCCAAATTTAATGGATTGGGAATGGCTGGTGAATATTTGATTTACTCCTCTTGTTGCATAATGATGAATGTCATTTGCATGGGTAAAATGGATGTGTGTGTGTATCAATTTGTTTTCTAATTTGTATACAAATACTGTTGCTGACATAGCTATTTGTTTTTGCAGTGGCATAATTTTAGTTCTTGAGTACAATTCATTTGAGGGTGTGAACCAAGGTAATCCAAAGATAGATTTTATAGCACGTTTCTGGAGTATCTCAAGTTCTTTTATCAGCTCCTTCTTACAATATCCCCATATGAAATTCATGTACATTAGATGTGAATGTATCAGAGCAAAGTATATATTTTTCAATTGTTGGCTAGTAAGACAGCTATATCTTAATCTGAAAATAATACCAATTAAAGGGCTGATTTTATGTTTTACATTTTCTACATGATTTTCCCAGGTTAGAGTACTATCTAGTGTGATACCTAAGTATGTTGCCGATTTAACCCTTTCTATTTCTTTGTTGGCTATGTTGACTATGTTTGTGGTCTCAATCTTGTATGATGGTTTATGGAAGAATAAATATTTTGTTTTAGTGATATTGATAACCATTTTGTGTGCTCTCAACCAATCCACCAGCTTATTGAGATCATAATTAATATTTAGCATAATTTCCTGTTCAGATGTTCCCAGATAGAGTATAAAAATATCATCTGCAAATAGTTTAAGCTTGCCTTTCAATTCTAATAATACTATATCATTAATATAGGCCAAGAAAAGAATTGGTCCTAAGACAGAACCTTGAGGTACTCCTGTGTCAATTCTCATTTGAGATCCTTTTACATTATCGATTGCAACATATTGTTTTCTGTTAGTGAGGTAGTTTTTGAACCAATCATGTGCCACTCCTCTGATGCCTGCAAATTCTAGTTTATTAAGGAGAATCTTATGGTTAACCAGATCGAAGGCTTTTTGAAGGTCAATTAGTACACCAGCAGCTAGTTTGTTTTCATCTAATGCCTTTTCTACATCAGTTACTACTTCAAATATAGCACTATCAGCTCCTCTATTTGGAATAAACCCATATTGGCAGTTTGCAAAGTAATCATTTTTCATGAAGAAATTCATAAGTCTTCGTTTAACAACGCTTTCTAGAACCTTGCTGATCGCAGATATAATATTAATGGGTCTGTAATTTGATGGGTGGGTTTTGTCCCCTTTTTTGTAGATCGGGACCACCCTAGAGACTTCACAGGCATCGGGGAATATACCAGTCATCAGTGAAAGATTTATTATTTTGACAAGATATGGTGTAAGGCCCTCAAGACACAATTGTAGCATGACATTAGTAGTGTTGTCCTCACTTATATTGTTTTTGTGTTTTAGGGAGTTTATAATTGATTGTATTTCATTAGCATCAGTAGGTAACATAAAGATTGTCTTAGTGCTAGTAGTATTTTTATAGCTTGTAATGTCCGAGGTAGAACCGTTTCCTTGATTTTCCCATATACTGTTAGCAATATTGACATAATATTTATTAATTTCATCACATATATTTTCCTTTTTTTCGACATTTGTGCTGTCGACTATAAGTTTGACAATTTCATTTTTCCCCTTCTTTGGTCTATTTAACATCTCATTAACAACACTCCACACTTCCCTCTGATTATTTGCATTTTGAATTTTTTGGTCAAAGTAGTTTCTTTGTAGGTTTCTCTTAAGTTTTGTAACTTGGTTGCTAATAATTTTATATTCTTCTAAAATTTCTGCAGATGGATTTTTAACTTTGGTTTTTGTATATATCTTATCTTTCCTGTGTATTAGTGCTAAAAGATCTTGTGTGATCCAGGGTTTTATTGGTGGGGCACTTGGCTCCTTATTCGTATATTTCATAGTACAGGCTTCTATTCCTTTATTAATAAAATCACAGAATTTATTGTAGTAGTCATTGATGTTATTAGTTTCATTGCATACAAATTCTTGAGTTATTAAATATTTATTAAGTTTTTTGTAGTTTATTTTATCCTTTTCTATTGGCCTATCATCACATATTGAGTTCCTGTTTATCTTTTTGTTTCTCATTTCACAGATGAGTAAATGGTGATCACTCAAATCATTATCAATATTATAGACATTACATATTTTGTCACAGTCGTTCACCAATACATGATCAATTAGAGTAGAGCTAGTTTGTGTTACACGAGTTGGATATTTTGTATTACATAAGACTAGACCGTATGATTTGACTAGGTTAATATAACTACTAGTATATCTGTCCCCAAATAATAGATCGATATTCATATCACCTAGTATTATAACAGGATTCGTTGAGTAAGAACTAATAATTACTTCGAGATCAGTTAGAAAGTGTGGAATGTTGCTTTTATGAGGGTTATAATGTTGAAATATGTGGCCATGGTTTGTGTTGGTCACACTGTTAATTATAAACCTGGTCCATAGAGATATGTTTCTCTTTTGTTTTTGGTAATGGTGTGTATAAAAAAGAATGTTGTATCACCTTGTTCGTTCAGTTCTGTTGTAGTAAATGTCAAGTACATTAAACGTGTGTTCCATTTCAATTGCCTGTGTGCCTCGTAATCCTTTAGGTTATGGGCCCAGCCACGAATCCACTGCGCGAATATAAAGTGCGTATGATAGACTGATTGTTATATGAACTGTGAATTCGGCTACGTAGTGAAATTCAACATGTCTGCAACCAGCACCTCGTTACCGGCTATAGATAAGCTGCGAGGTAGTCTAAATTACGTGGATTGGCGATTCGAGATGGAAAACGTCCTAAGACTCGAAGATCTGTGGAGCTGTATAGTTGGCTACCCGGATGGAGATACTACAACATCTGCGAAGAAAGCAAAAGACGAAAGTCGGGCTAGGGCCAGACTTAACCTCATGGTGGATAAATCAATTTTCCCAATCGTCATGCCTTGTAAGACCGCGAAGGAAGTCTGGGAAGCTCTTGAAAAGGCCTACTCAGATAAAGGAGTGAATCGGCGGATCGTCATCTTGAAGAAATTGTGCAAAGTTAAATTAAAGCACTACAAGACGATGGAAGAGTATGTTAGTGAGATTATGGGACTTGCTCAGCAACTTGCGTCTATGAATAAGGCACTGGACGACGAGTTTGTTGCAGCTCTTATGCTGAAAGGTCTACCAGATGAGTTTCAGCCTATGATTATGGCTCTGGAAAGTTCCGGAACAGACCTTACTGCAGACACAGTCCGAACCAAGTTGCTACAAGATACTACTTGGAGTGGGAAAAGTACTTCCAAGCCATCCAAGGATTCTGTTCTGTTTTCACGAGAAGACAAGACGAAGAAGAAGCCTTTCTGCTGGAAATGCAAGAAGCCAGGACACTGGAAGCGGGATTGCAGGAAAGAGGAGATGCAGAGCTCAACTCAACAGAAGTTGAAGAAAGACAAGATGATGCTGGCGACCGATGGACAGGCATTAAGTGCAAGGGCCTCTACAGGGGCCTGGTTCGTTGACTCTGGTGCTACTAAGCATATGAGTTCAAGCAAGACTGCGATGGTGAACTTCACTGCTGGTCCTAATCTGGAGATCAGTACAGCAAACAATCAAAAATTGTATGGCCAAGGATCTGGTAATGTAACTGTTCAATTAGAAAATGGTATTTCACAAACCTTGTCCAATGTAGAATATGTTCCTGGTCTCACTGCTAATCTTTTATCTGTGTCTGTTGCTACTCAAAAGGGTTATGCTGTGGTATTCACCGACAATACTTGTGAAGTTTATGATAGTGAAAACTTTGTTGCTACAGGTAATGTAGCACTGACAGCGAGTAATGTGGGGGGTGTTTACCAAGTCAATGCTCTCAGTGGTCAAGCTAATATTTGTTCAGAGGACTCAGAATATTTATGGCATAAACGACTAGGCCATCTTAACAACCACAGTATGAAGTTGTTAAGAGATAGTCTCACTCATGGAATTAATTTCTCAGATAATTGTTTTAAAAACTGTTTTTCATGTGCTGAAGGTAAACAAGATAGACAACCCTTTAAGTCAAGTAAGAGTAAAACTGTATGTAAAAATAAGCTAGATCTTATTCATTCAGACTTATGTGGGCCTATGCCAGTTCCATCTTGGAGCAATGCTCGCTATTTCTTGACCTTCATTGATGATCATTCTAGAAAGGTTTTTGTGTATTTCCTTGCTAAGAAAAGTGATGTTTTGGATTGCTTTATTGATTTCAAGGCACAGGTCGAGAATCAGTGTGAAAGATCTATTAAGGTCCTACGCACTGATAATGGTGGTGAATTTTGTAGCAAAGCTTTTGAGAGGCTACTTAAATCAGAAGGTATTCAGCATCAAACTACAACTAGCTATTCTCCACAGCAAAATGGTGTAGCTGAACGCATGAATAGAACATTGCTTGATAAATGTAGAGCCATGATGAGCGAGTCTAAGTAGATAAACGCATGTGGGCTGAAGCAATAAATACAGCAGCCTATCTTGTAAACAGATCCCCAACCAGAAAAATTCCAGGTAAAGTTCCAGAGGAGATCTGGACTGGTAACAAGGTCAATATGGAGCATCTAAGAATTTTTGGTTGTGTAGCACAAGTTCATGTCCCTGATCAAAGGAGAAACAAGTTGGATCCTAAAAGTGAAAAACACATTTTCTGTGGTTATTGTGAGGACAGTAAAGCCTATAGATTCATGCATCCTGTTACTCATCAACTTGTTAAGTCCAGGGATGCACAGTTCTTTGAAGATGTGTTCCAGGTGGTGTCTGATGTGTCTCCAGGTAATGTTGGTCCATCCTTGCAGATTAATGAACCTGCAATGTTGCAGATCTCAGTTCCCTCTGACAGTGAGGCAGAACCCGACAACTCAGGGGATGGGGCAGAGTGCATTTCGGAACTTGAAAGCGTATCGCCCATTAGCAGTGCTGGTGTGGCTGAGACTGTTGACTCAGCTGATTTAAGCTATGTCCCTAGTGGAACAGATTCAGACTGCAGTGATTCTGTGGGCTCTGCCACCATCGTCAATGAGCCAATGGAGGGGGATGCCGAAGGTAATCAAAGGTATCCTAGGCGCCAACAAAAGCCTGTAGACATGTCAGACTATGTGACATACTTGACTCTCACTGATGACTCGGAACCTAGCACAGTTAAGGAGGCACTGTCCATGCCTGATAGGTAGAGATTGGAATTTTTCGGTGATTTCAGAGTGAAGAAAGCGGTATTTTAAAGTGGCAAATTCGGTGGTTTCAAGTGCACTTTTCGGTACTTTCAAAATCATAAATTTTAGGTGGAATTTTTTTAAATATCATGGATAACATGCATAACATAACACATTTCAGTCATCCTTCAAAGTATACTTCAGTGAAGAGATCCAAATTCTCTTGTGACAAACGGTGACGCATATCACTTAACGTGCTAGTGTAAACTGAAAAACAAAAGTTCACAGCGTTTGAACAGGGGATCCAAATGCTTTTCAACAAAGATTATGAGAACTTTGGAAATACAAATGTCATTCCTTGCAAAACTCCAACAGTGTCTGTCTTGGTCCTGTCATGCATCTGCTTCTTGATTACAGTTTGCAGTTCTTTGTATCCTCTTAACACCTCGCTTTCTTCCAGTGTTCCACAGAACGGCAACTTCTTAATTTTCTTTGCAGTGTCCTCATTGATGTTCATTGGCACTATTTCTGCTGGATCAAACGCACACATTTGTAAATCCTGTTCCCAGGGTCAACGGATCTCAAGCTGATTAATTTTCCAAGAGCATGGGACCCAGCATTTTCTAAAACTGATGTATTTTCCCTCTTTTTAACACATTTCCACAACCCTCCAACTGCTCCTTAATGTTGGTACCGTACTTTCCAGAAACAGCTGAATTCTCCGTAGATGTCCATCAAGAAGATGAACAGTTGGATGTGGCCTTCTAATAAGGGGATGAGTTCAGTGATATCTGTGCCAAATTCTTTGAATCTCAAGTATTTCGTCAGGTGAAACATTGTTGAGAAAATCAACACCAGAGTTATCAGTCCCTACTACTTCACTCATAAATTGCACACTACAGAATGAAACCAAGAAGACCACCTGGTTAATACTGGTTCAGGAAACTGTGGCATATTTTGATCTGGATACTTGCCATCTAGAGGGATCACCCTCATATCACAGATAGAAAAAATACTGGAAAGGATATTAGAAAGAAGAATGAGAAGAAAGGTGGAAGGAGAGTTGCAAGAGGAACAGTATGGCTTCAGGAGTGGAAGATCCACACTGGACCCAATCTTTAGCTTGAGGCAGGTGATGGAAAAGAACTGGGAATATGGAGAGGATTTGATCATGACTTTCATAGATCTAGAAAAGGCATATGATAGTGTCCCCAGAGAGAAGGTATGGGAAACCATGGTTAAGAAGAGACTGGGAAGAGAAATGTTGGAAATGGTGCAAGCAATGTACAACAACTGTGTTAGCAGGGTACTGACCCCAGTTGGAAAGACAGATTGGTTTAGGAACAAGACTGGACTAAGACAGGGGAGTGTGCTGTCACCTCTTTTATTCATAATGGTAATGGATGAAATTGTAAAGGAAACAAAGGAAGCATATGGACATAAAGAAATGAAGTTACTATTATTTGCAGACGATATTGTGGTCTGGGGAAGGAACACCGAAGAAGTGCAAAAACAACTAGATGCACTGAACGGAAATATTCAGAAGTATGGCCTGAAAATCAGTATAGAGAAAAGCAAGACCATGGTGATGACAAGAGGGGAAAGACAAGGAAAGGGCACTGTGAAAATTGGAAGTCAGAGTTTGGAAATTGTGGACACGTTCAAATACCTAGGAAGTGAATTGATGCAAACTGGTAGGTTGGACATGGAGATTGGCAGGAGGGTACAGCAGAGCAATGCATTCTATCAAAGTGTAAGAAAACTCGTTTGGGATAAGTAAGTACCAAGGAAAAGCAAGGAGGTAATGTATAAAATGTACTATGTACCCATATTAACGTATGCAGCTGAGACTTGGACCCTGACGAGCAGGCAAGAGAGTAGAATCCAAGCCAGTGAAATGAAATTCCTAAGAAGTATGATAGGTAAGAAGAGGAAAGACAGAGTGAGGAATGAAGATGTTAGGAAGGAAGTTGGGATGGGAAAACTAAATGAGAGAATTGAGAAGAATAAACTAAGGTGGTTTGGACATGTAAAGAGGATGGATGAAAATAGAATACCAAGACAGATGCTGGAGGCCAAGTGCAAGGGTAAGAGAGCAAGGGGAAGACCTAGAACAAGGTGGATCGATTCAGTGAAGAACAGCTTGAGAAAAAGAAATCTGGACTGGGACAAGATCGTGGAAGAAGAATTGTGGAAGGAAAGAGGAAAGTGGAGAAGTGCCATAAATACCCCGACCCGGCAGGAGCTGGATAAGGGGAAATGATGATGATGATGATGACTTGCCATCTAGATATTCATGTCTGAAAGGCGGACTATATGACGCCATGCGTCGCGTAGGTACTAGGATGAAGGGGCAGATGACCTTGCTGTTCCGGTCCTTAAAACCTCAATAACTAAGTACTGTTGACTAACTAGGATGACTTCCCAGATTGTTAGAGATCGCTGTATGCAGAAAGTGAGGCCCGCTATCTACCGTTAAGTTTCCAATCTTTCAGTGTTTGTTGGATGCTCTCCATGCAGTCATGTCATGGGAGAAAATTACCGCTACTACACTCGCACAAAAACAAGAGTTTGTCAGCTTCTGTGACCACGATATTTTAAACGGGCAAGGTGGTCTCACTACGATGACATTAGGGCAAAACCTGGATGAATGGCAAGATGCAGAAGAAAGTGACATCCAGTAGTTAGACTTCGATAAAGACAATCATGGTTTCAGACATGAGGATATTGTATGGAATTTGACTGTCGGTGAGGTAAACTGGGATCCAGTACATATAGAATGCAGGAGTGATGCAAAGGAAATCCCTAAAGTTCCCACAGTCAAGCTAGTGTGTCTATAGTTACACTTATCTCTTATATAGAAAATCAAGATGAATTTTCGTTCTCATATATTGTTTTCTTCAGAATTGTACAATCTAAAATTAGAAAAAATAAACCATCTAAGAAACAAAAAGTGATGAGTCATTTTTCTTAGTTTTTAATATTGGTAAAATTCACATAGTGTGTCTTACAATACTATGTTATATTTTTTTTTTGCGTGTTTATAAAATACATTTCAATATTTTTAACCAATAGTTTTCTCTTTGCTAGGCTTAAAAACATTACTGTAGATAATTCGCAGTTTTCAATATTTCGCGGAAATTCGTGAATTAATTGCCGCGAATTATCGGAAGTGCACTGCAAAAGAAAGCTAAAATTCGCGGTTTCATGCGAAATTCATGCATAATTCGCGAAATTCGCGTCTTCATGCGAAATTCGCGAAATGTCGCGACTTCAAAAACCATTTTGTTTGCCATTTTTAGGGTTATAAAAACACATTACCATCTGTGTATTACTTCATTTAATAATTCGCGAAATTCGCGATCGCGAATTTTTCCTATCCCTACTGATAGGGTTAAGTGGGAGCAGGCTATGAAAAGAGAAATGGAGATACTTCAGTTAAATGACACATGGGATCTAGTTGATAAACCCCAGGGCAAGAATGTTGTCAGTAGTAAGTGGGTTTTCAAAGTAAAAAGAGACTCTAATGGTAACATTCAAAGGTATAAAGCCAGACTTGTGGCCAGGGGCTTCACCCAAAGGTACGGAGTAGATTTTACAGAAACTTTCTCTCCTGTTGTTCGACACAGCACGTTAAGGATGATGCTTGCCTTGGCTGTCCAAACAGATCTGAAGGTGGTACATTGGGATGCTGAATCTGCTTTCCTCAATGGAAAGTTAGATGAAGAGATCTACATGTATCAGCCAGAAAGTTTTGTCAAGAGAGATTCAGAGCATAAAGTTTGCAAGTTAAAAAAATCTATTTATGGCTTAAAACAATCTTCTCGTTTGTGGAATGAGCGAGCTCACTCTGTTCTTGTCAAATTGGGTTACAAAAATTGTGCTGATGAACCCTGTGTGTACTTCAAGAAACAAGCCCAAGGTATGGTAATTATTGCATTATATGTGGATGATTTCATTGTGGCTTATAATGATGAGTCTGAGATCAAGTCATTGAAGACCTGTATTGATAAAGAATTTAAGGTACGAGATCATGGGCCAATTTCTTATATTTTAGGTATTAAAGTAAGGCAAGATAAGAAGAATGGTACAATGTATCTTAGCCAAGAGCAGTACATCAGTGAGATTGCAAAGAAATATGGTTTGCACGATGCACGTCCCATTGGTACTCCCTTGGAAACCAAACCAAATCTTGGTGTTTCTGATACAGAAACTAGTGATCTTCCTTATAGAGAACTCGTAGGTTCGCTCATGTATTTAAGTGTTTGCACGCGTCCAGATATAAGCTATGTGATATCATATCTCAGTCAATTTAATCATTGTTACAATGAATCTCACTGGTCTGCTGCAAAGCGAGTGCTGCGTTATTTAAATTGTCCAAAAGACTTGTCACTTAAGTATGTCAGGAAAGGAGGTCAATTCATGGGATTTGTTGATGCTGACTGGGCTAATGATAGCAATGACCGAAAATCATACAGTGGTTTTGTGTTCAAAATGGCAGGTGGTGCTGTATCATGGGGGGCTCAAAAGCAAAAATGCATTTCCTTATCATCTACTGAAGCAGAATATGTTGCACTGAGTGAAGGTGTAAGAGAAGCTGTTTGGTTGAAACGTGTTTTGTCTAACTTTATAGATCTCAAGTCACCCATCATATTATTGAGTGATAGTCAATCAGCTCAAAAACTGGCAAAAAATCCAGTCCACCATAATACGACCAAACATATTGACACTAAATATCACTATGTTAGAGATGCTTTGGATTCTAAAGCCATATGCATCAAATATGAGGAGACTTCAAAAATGTGTGCAGACATCCTAACAAAGCCTCTTCCTAAGCCTAAGCATATTTATTTTTGTAAAGACTTGGGTCTTAAATCATGTCCTCTACTCCCACAGGTTTAAGGAGGTGTGTTGAAATATGTGGCCATGGTTTGTGTTGGTCACACTGTTAATTATAAACCTGGTCCATAGAGATATGTTTCTCTTTTGTTTTTGGTAATGGTGTGTATAAAGAAGAATGTTGTATCACCTTGTTCGTTCAGTTCTGTTGTAGTAAATGTCAAGTACATTAAACGTGTGTTCCATTTCAATTGCCTGTGTGCCTCGTAATCCTTTATATAAGCAGTGATTATATTGTATTCTTGATGGCCTTTTCTCACAGTAATGTGCAGTATGCTGTGGGTGGAATTTATTTCCTTTACAAGGGTACTGCTACATTTGTTTGAAATATACAAAGATACTCCCCCTCCAGTTTGCTTTCTAACTATGTGATATGCAACATATTTCTTAATATTGAAAAACATTTTTGTTTGTTCTGTTAACCAATTTTCTGAGATTGCTAGGGCATCTACACCTTTGATTCTGTCTAACATTATTTGGATATCATCGAACTTGTTTTTTATGCTATGTGCATTTATGTGTAGCCTACACATTTTAGTGTACTGGTATCGGTTATTATCTGTTTACTGTCCTTAATCTTATAATAATCGCTAAGTGTATTACAGTTACACTCGGTTAATTCTAGTGTATTATTATTTGCATTACCTAAAAAATTTAATTTCTGTAATTCTAGTTCCATATGGGATAATACTTAGTAGATAC
This sequence comes from Meconema thalassinum, assembly GCA_946902985.2. Classification (NCBI taxonomy): domain Eukaryota; kingdom Metazoa; phylum Arthropoda; class Insecta; order Orthoptera; family Tettigoniidae; genus Meconema; species Meconema thalassinum. The sequence goes on from OX336396.1 coordinate 151,971,363, forward strand.
GGTATCTTACTATTACATAGATTTTAGTTTGAGAGGGCGAGTTCATCCAGTATTTCAGCACTTGATATAAGCTTTGAGGGTCCATTTTGATTTTTCCGAATGTATATTTTGCAGTCTCTGACCCAAGTTGCAAAGATTTTTCCCTGTTGTCTCAATTCACGGCACTTTTTGGCGATGGTTTCATTTCTTGGGGTCAGGTGTTCATTGATATATATATATTACCACCATCACTGTAACCAATTTCACTCGTCTTCAGGGTCTTCTTTTGTCTTCTGCTACTGAGAATCTCTTCCTTCTTCCACCTATTATTTAATTTCACAATTATCGGTTGAGGCCCAGGCTTTGTTGACGGGAGGCGGTGAGTTGCGTCTATGTTTGCCCTGGTGATTTCAACTCCTAACGTCTTGCCAATGTCCGAGATTTTGTGAAATACATCCTCCTCTCTTTCAGTGGGTATTCCATACACTATCAAGTTGTTCTTGCTCTGGTACTGTTTTAGTTCCTCCAATTCGTTGATAGGTCTAGATGCTGCCATTTCTGCGTCCTTGACGGTTTTTCTCTCTTTCTTCAGAGTTTCAATTTCCCGGTGGAGTTCATCATACTTTTCTGATAAGAAAGTTGCTAGTTTTCTTACCTCGTGGTTTTCTTCTCTCATCGCCGAAAGGGATTCCTCAAGTTTCTGGGAGAAAGATGCCATAACCTCTTTGAGGTTAGGTTGCGGGAGGCAGTCTTCACGATTGCATGACCATTTGAAAGTAGCATCTTTACGGAATTGTTGGTACGTGTTTTTACTCATTTTCATGCATGTCACATGAAACCAGCGTCCACACTCACCATCACATCCTACAGCCTGCTGATTGTTCTTGATCTTTTTGCCGCATGGAGCACAGTTGACCGTCATGATATTAAATGTTATATGACTTCTCTTTTAGCAAGTTATGTATTGTATTTCTCTTACGTATTTTACCTACACTGTTCACACAATATTTAACACTTTAGTCACTCGCGTAATCCTCGGTAAACCTGCGTAATTTCTTAATTTTGCTTACGTTTAGAATATAAACCTTTTACATATCCGACATGTTATCTTTTATATATTAGATAATGTATGTTGTTTAAAATAATATAACCTATAATAATTTATTTATTTATTTAGCGTATGGCTTTTAGAGCCGCGAGTGTCTTAAGACATGTTTGGCTTGCCAGAGGCTGTAGCTGCTTCAATGCGGACCCATGGGGTGAGCTACAAGTACTGTTCAATTTCAAGTAGTTCCAACTTTCGCTACCACATGTCACTGACACCTAGTGGTGAATATTGGAACTTTGATAGAGCATTTCAATGACATCTAACCTAGAAATTTAGCTTCGCACAAGTTTAGTTAGTGAAAGGTTCTTTTTCATGCCATAAATCTATGACATGGGACCGCCAACGAGATTTAATGTGTTACGCTTATTGTTGGAAGTAAAACAGTAACAGTTTAGTTTGAAATATAATCCAACGAAATGGAAAATAATGACAACCTATGCCTAGCACATATTTAATAAACAGTCTCAGAGGTTTTAAAATAAATAAATAAAGAAAGAAAGAAAGAAAGAAAGAAAAAAAGAAAGGAAGAAAGAATTGAAGAAAAGAAAGAAAGAAAGAAAGAAAGGAAGTGCAACTGGCACCGCTGGGAAGTTATGCTCACATGCACACACAACCGAGCGCCAGTGTGTACAATGTTGTGAACCCTTCAGTTATTAGTACAACGTTCCCTGCGATAAAGCCACAATGCTTGCTTTATGAAGAACACTGTGCGGTGGCTGGTGACGGAATGACAATAATGTAACATTTGACAACGATGAATGAACTCTCTCCTTATTGGTTTCTGATGACGTAACTGTGAAAGTCACACAGCAAATACCTCATTTTATATATGGCCTGTGTCAGCTGCAACACCTGATATATTTTCATTGATAGGCTTTTTTCCTAGTCCATTCTGTTCTAATACCTCACTGGAACATTTGGAACTGATCAGATCAATCTTTCCATATTTTAAGATAATCCATCCTGGCCCATCACTTATATTTGCCATATGCAGTATTTTATCTTCTCAAAGGAGACTCATTGAGCTGTTTCATTCAGTCGGTTGATCTTCATGATTGCTGAATTGATGTTGTTGGAAAAAATGGCCAAGTTATCTGCAGAGTTCAGGCGTCAATGATACTACTTTGAGTTTAGGACTTAATCTAAACCCACTTTCCTCCCATTCTTGGCTCAATGTCTCTCTCCACTCTCAAATAATATTTTTAAAATATAGTTAAAAAGAAATGGAGCGAGTCTATGAATGGTCCAAATATCTTACCCATGAATTTCACCTTCGAAACTTTGTTGGTGATCGTCTGTTAATCACATTTCTGGTAGTGCCATTTACCCCAAACTCTTTTAAACCAGTCAGTAACAACTCTCGGTCAACAGTCTATAAACTTTCTTAATGCTGAGTTTTAATTCACTATAAGCTATGCTTTATCTAATAAATTAAAAATACTAATGTCAGTAGAGTTGGATAACAAACGTGTGGATGCGGATAACATATCCTTCATCCGTGCAGAGCTCTATCTATAACCCACTCGCCATTCCCTTTTTGATCACAACTTATGCTAGGCTATAACTTATTGTAAAATTCCAACTGTGTCGGTCATTATGGAGACATACAGCACTTCCAACCCCTCAATAATCTTCATTCATACCCATGGTTTTTGCCAGGACCAATATTTACTAGGTAGCGCACCCCAGCTAATATATACACTCCTCGTTTTTGGTACATACAATAAGAGTACCCATGCATCAATAATCTTTATCCAGGTCAATCGTTTTGGTATCCCACATGTTGGCAACAGTAATATGACGTCAATGTGTCCATCATAGTAACAGTTGAAGAGACCGCATGTGCCTGACAAACATTGCTGCCGTCGTAGAATGAAAGCAACGGGAAACTACAGCCGTATGCTATTCCCGAGGATATGCACCTCTCTATGCATAATTACATGTGATGATGGCCTCCTCCCTTGTAAAATTTCAATCCGGAGGTAAACTAGTCCCCCGTTCGGATCTCCGGGTGGGGACTACTCGAGAGGGGGTTAACATCACAGAAGTGACAAAGAGGAAATCTGACATTCTACGGATCGGAGCGTGGAATGTTAGAAGTCTGCTAGGAAGTGGAAGGTTAGAAAACTTAGAAAGGGAAATGGATAGGTTGAGGTTGGATTTGGTTGGGATTAGTGAAATGCGCTGGCAGGAAGAACAGGACTTTTGGTCAGGAGACTATAGGGTCATTAGCACTAAATCAAACAATGGCCAAGCAGGGGTTGGCCTCATATTGAGTAGGAAAATTGGACAGCGGGTGGAATATTATGAGCAATATAGTGAACGGATTATTGTAGCTAAAATCAATACTAAACCTACCTGCACCACAGTGGTACAAGTCTATATGCCTACCAGTCAAGCTGATGATGAGGATGTTGAAAAGGTCTACGAAGAAATAGACGAAATTCTGAGGTATATCAAGGGTGATGAAAATGTTATAGTAATGGGAGATTGGAATGCTGTGGTAGGAAAAGGGAGAGAAGGGAAGATAGTAGGAGGTTTCGGATTAGGTGAAAGGAATGATCGAGGAAGCAGGCTGGTAGAATTCTGCACCGAGCATGAGTTGGTCATAGCTAACACCTTATTCAATAACCACAATAGAAGAATATACACATGGATGAGACCAGGAGATACAGGGCGTTACCAAATCGACTTCATTATGGTCAAGCAGAGGTTTCGAAACCAGATTTTGGATTGTAAAACATATCCTGGTGCTGACATAAACTCTGACCACAATCTGGTTGTAATGAAATGCAGATTAAAGTTGAAGAAACTGAAGAAAAGTCAAAAGCCAAAAAGGTGGGCAATAGACAGACTGAAAGAGAAGGATGTAAACGAAAGATTCAAGAAGAGTATAAAGGAAGGACTAATGAAAAACCCTAAACAAACTTCAATTGCAGACGAATGGGCACTTTTGAAGAATGAAATAACAAAATCCGCAGAAGAAAACATAGGTAGGAAAGAAAGAATAGGTAGAAAACCGTGGATCACTCAGGATATACTAGAATTGATGGATGAAAGGCGGAAACACAAGAATGTAAGAGATGAAAAGGGGAAAGCAGAATACAGACGTCTGAGAAATGAGGTTAACAAGAAGTGCAAGGAAGCAAAAGAAGAATGGTTGAAAGAGAAATGTGCAGGTATAGAAAATTGTCTGAAATTAGGAAAAGTAGACACAGCTTATCGAAGGATTAAGAATACTTTTGGGGAAAAGAAGACTAAGTGCTGTAATATTAAGGACAAAAATGGAAAGCCTCTAACAGATAGGGAAGAAAAGGTTGAGAGATGGAAAGCTTACATAGAGAGTTTGTATAAGGGAAAGGAGATTGAGAATCATGTAATGGAAAGGGAGGAGGAAATTGATGAGGATGCGAAAGGAGATTTAATATTGAGATCAGAATTTGATAGAGCTTTGGAAGACTTAAGCAGGAACAAAGCACCAGGCATAGATGATATACCGATTGAGTTGCTACGCTGCATAGGAGATGAAGGTCTGATCAGGTTATTTCACTTGGTGTGTAGGATTTATGAGACAGGTGAGGTACCCCCTGATTTCAAGAAGAATGTTATCATCCCTATACCAAAGAAAGTGGGAGCTGACAGATGTGAAGATTACCGTACAATCAGCTTGATTACTCATGCTTCAAAGATCCTGTCTAGAATAATTTACAAGAGGATTGAAAGCCAGATAGAAACGGAGTTGGGCGAAGACCAATTTGGTTTCAGGAGGAATGTAGGAACAAGGGAAGCTGTACTAAGTCTTAGGCTGATTTTGGAAGGTAGAATAAGGAAAGATAAGAGAACGTTCATGGCTTTTGTAGACTTAGAAAAGGCTTTTGATAACGTTGATTGGACTAAATTGTTTGACATTTTGAAATCGATTGGAATAAAGTACAGGGATAGGAGGGTGATATACAATCTATACAGAAACCAGACAGCAGTCATTCGAGTTGAAGGACATGAGAGAGAAGCTGGTATTCAGAAAGGTGTAAGGCAAGGCTGCAACTTATCACCCATACTTTTCAATCTTTACATTGAACAAGCAATGAAGGAAATTAGAGAAAAATTTAAAGTGGGAGTGAAGATTCAAGGAGAAATAATTTCAACTCTGAGATTTGCTGATGACATCGTCATCTTGGCCGACAAGCCTGAGGATTTGAATGATTTTTTGAATGGTATGGACTCCGTCTTACGGAAAGAATTCATGATGAAAATTAATAAATGTAAAACAAAAATACTGGAATGCAGCCGAAATAAATCAGAAACCTCTATGGAGATCAAATTGGCAGGTGAAAAGCTGAAGGAAGTAGGAGACTTCTGTTACTTAGGAAGCAGAATAACCAGTGATGGACGAAGCAAAGAGGATATAAAAAGTAGGTTGGCTCAGGCAAAGAAAGCATTTCTACAAAAAAGGAATCTGCTGACATCGAATATAGATTTAGGTATTAGGAAGTCATTTTTGAAAGCCTTTGTCTGGAGTGTGGCGCTCTATGGAAGTGAAACTTGGACTATTGGTGCAGCAGAAAAGAGGAGAATTGAAGCATTTGAAATGTGGTGTTACAGGAGAATGATGAAGATCAGATGGGTAGATAGGGTTACAAACGAAGAGGTATTAAGACGAGTGGGAGAGGAGAGATGTTTCTGGCGACTGCTAATGAAGAGAAGAGATAGGTTGGTAGGACACATACTAAGACACCCAGGAATAGCAAGCTTAGTTATGGAAGGAAGGGTCGAGGACAAGAACTGTAGGGGTAGACCAAGGTTAGAATATGTTAAACAGATTGCCTCGGATGTAGGGTGTGGTAGCTATGTAGAGATGAAACGTTTAGCTCAGGACAGGGAGGCATGGAGAGCTGCATCAAACCAGTCAAAAGACTGAAGACTCAAACAACGTCGTAGAATGAGCAAGAAACAAAAAACACATATTTACGTAATTTAGCACAAATTTCCAGTGCACCTTGATAATGGACAGTAATTTCAATTGCTAATGTTCCCTAGAATATGGAACTCACTTCTTCTCTTGTTCTAGCCTTCGTCCCGCAGAGCATAGTCGACTCTTCTGCACAATTGCAGAAATTACTGTCCATTATCAAGGTGCACTGGAAATTTGTGCTAAATTACGTAAATATGTGTTTTTTGTTTCTTGCTCATTCAACGATTGCAAGGTCTGCAGCGTCCTTCTTCTCAACATTGGCTGCTCTCATGTCCTCCTTCATTTGGTCAAGCCACCGCTTCTTGGACCGTCCTTGTGGTCGCTTGCCTACTACATCTAGTTGTATAGTGCTCTTTTTGCCACTGTGTTCTCGCAACTCTGCAGAATATGGAGCAAGATATGAAAATCATATCCATATTAAAACTAAGAAAATGATAAAAACAAATTATGGGAGCATCAGGGTCGCTGACCGATTTAAATATCTTGGAGAAATAATTAATAGCAATGGGACGTATAAATTGGCTATTGAGAACAAAAAAGGGAAATTGGAAAAATTAAATTTTTGTACAAAAAATATATACAATAAAAAGAACCTGTCTATCAATGCAAAATTACGGCATTTTAATACAGTTGTTAGACCAGTCATCTTGTACGGCATGGAAACTACAAATATAACCGGAATGGAGATTTTGCTCAAGATAGAAAGAAGAATTTTAAGAAGGATTTATGGTCCTAAGAAAACACAGGAAGGTTATAGACCAAGATCCAATGCAGAAATTTATAGTAAAATCGACAACCTTGAAGAGATGACCAGAAAACGGCGACTTCAGTTCTACGGACATATGGTCCGCATGGATTGCTCAAGGTTAAACAAACAAATTTTTGAAAAAATCTGGAACTATTGAACCCTTTATCCTCTGATGGATAAATGATTCGATGTTTTATTTCTACAATTAATTAATATTTCCACCAGCGTCATGAAATAGCCAGACGAAGATGAGGAAACTTCAAGCATTTGTTGGAGACAGCGGGGACATACTTGCAGCAGTTTGACAATAGGCTAAATACTTAAGGATTGTGAAAAGAAAGAGCCTAGCAATGTTTCAGAAGGACAGGTGGTGGCTGCCTCAAAATAGAAGGGACGCGTGGTGAGACACGCTTATGGCATGTTCATTGTACTATTCGCGCCTAGAAAAAATATAATGCAGTAACGTGAGTGGCTGATGGTACTACTGGACACTCCTACGAGGCCGATGTCTGATTAAAACCGCGAACATATTGAAAAAGTGGAACCAATGGGAGATGAATGCTTACGAACGCGCCAAGTCTAGCTTGGGCACGCGGTAGCTAGCATTAACGCGGGAGATCGGCTAGACAACATCTCTACGATCGATTCTAGAATTAATGGGCATATTCTTGACCTGCGCAATTTTACGAGTTCAGTGATATTTGTTTCATTCCTGTACCACTATTATTTTGAGAAATTTTTATATAATTTCCCCCCCCCCCCATCGATACCTAGGGCCAGTTCATTTATAAGTGGCGTGAAGAGCCAAGAAACATTATTATATTTTGCGCGTCCGAGGACGTAGGCACTTGTACTTTGCGTGTCATGAGGACACAGATTTTTATTAATACTAATGTGTGTTAAATTAAGTGTGATAGATAGTCACAGTACTATTTTGTAGGGACAGTATCCTCGACAATTCGCCAACAGACTGTTCTGGAGAAAGAAGTACCTAAAACGGTGAATTTAGTAGTCAGATATCGAGTGTGTAATAATCTATAACTTTTTGCATCAGCACGAGAGATGACTTCGCTTATCCTGGAAGAAGTTTGGAACTGTCAACACTCCGTCGAGATGTTTGAGACAAGCTAAGCAGCATTAAGTAGGGAGATGGCAGCAGACGTTCGCTGACGGTGACTGGCCGAGGATGAGTACTGAATAATATTCTTATTATCTGACAAGTTAACTTATGGTATATGGGACATATTTTGTTTGTAAATATCTTGCTTGTGTTGATTAACGTAGTGTATTTAGTTTTGGTCTGACACACCTTTTGCATGGAAACAGCTCGCACAAGTTTTCTTTGTCGTAAGTTCTTGTTTTTTTTAACTAACGTGGCTATGTGGACGACCGTGTTCACATATGTTTACGTAATGCGGTTAAGAAGCGTCTCTCGGAGATATATTGTGTTTCAGAAGTAGGACTGAATTAATATAATCATACAGTAGATTGGAGGGTAAATTAATCTTTGTAATGTTTATTACTGATCAGATTCAGTGAGTTTATTGCCGTTGGAGCAATGTGAGTTGTGGCGAAGAGCAGTCAGCTCTCTCGTAGGTTTTAATATTTTTAAATAGATTGTGAGTATCTGATTCAACCGACCTGTGTGAAAAATGTTATGTCATTCCCAGTAGTATGTGTGTGTGTATTTTTTTTTTTGGTCATTACAAGCGGGAATTTCAGCGTAGACTGATTTCTGTCAGCTTGGTGCCGAGTGCATATGGTTACCTTGCGAGGACATATGTGGCTATATCGATTAATGTCTTACCATATGTTTATGTGGTTGAGATTTGTTGCTGTTGATTCTACGAGATAACGAGACAGTTGGTCAAGTTATTTTTACACACTGGAGTTGGACGATGACAAGAGTTGTGGTAGGGGGAAGCTGTTTTCACAAGGCGGGCTGAAAGGATGGCAGCGAGGTCTTTAGTGGAGTGCTTGTTGGCTCCGTAAAGTTACTTGAAATACAGAATAAGAACTGATCAATGATAAAAATTGTTTAAATAAATGGGAGTTGCCTACGAATCACTATAATCTCCGAAGCGTTAGCTTAACGTGCATTTTTGTTCATATAAGGTAATCTCAGCCGGTGAGGCTGTTGTTGTTGTTGGTTTCTTTCCATGTTTATGTTCCGTATTAGTGACCCGTGCAGTCACGTGCGATGCTGTCTTTTCCTTGTTTGTGTATTGAGCAATTGGCCGGGTTGGCAGCTCATTTGTCAGATGCGTCATCGCACTGAAGGAGGGTCTCGAGGGAGATTCCTGTAAATATTAGATTTTAGATTGTGTGTCAGCATTAATTTTTAAGGGTTTTTATTAGTGTTGTGTCCCATATCCGTAAACGTTGATTTACGAGATGATTGTTCGTAAGCATCGTGGCTGTTACCCGATGTAAACGTACAGTCATCCAAGTACTCATCCCTCGTAGTTAGTCATTACGCGTACATAAAATCCCAATGCAAGTTAGTGGAGCTTGGATCCACATTTTTATGAGGGGGAGATCCGTCTGACTCCTCAACGTTGATAGGTATTTCTGTCATGGGAAGATTCAGGGAGGAATATTATTGTTGTTGTTTATATCCATTTCATTTTGCACAAATAGTCATTAAATTACGTTATTATTCTACGTCTTGTCACTTCCTTTCTTAATTATAGTTTTAATCCTATGACCCTTGCCTCAGTAGAGCATGTTGTTTGGCGAACGTAAACATCACACTATGAACTGAGCGCGACCCCTTGATTTAGATTCTTGCATATAAACACTGCAATACTAAAGGGTTCATAGGAGGTAAACTGGCGGGGCCAAGCGTGGGGCGGTTCACTGTGGTGTAGCGGCAGAGAAATTGCACATGTCAATGTAAGCGTAGTTGGGATTACAAACTGACGCAACAATGAAGGTGTATTTTTGTTGCCGGTTCGCTGCTGGAACACATTTAGTTGGCGTATTTGAGAAAAACTGACATGCCACAAGTGGAGGCAGATATGACAGTATTTTAATCACCGGAAAGTGATATTTTATTAAAAGTAATTGAGGCGAAGAGGATACTGCCAACTGTGTGAAATATAAATTAAAATCAGGAGTTTGCAATGTAAAATACGGTTCACGCTTTTGTCTATTGAATTAAAGTAAAAATAATATACGTGATATCGGGCGCCCAATGATTAAAGTTAAAACTAGATTTGTTTAGAAAGTCAAACTCATGAAAATGTTAGGAGGCTGGTAGCCTTAAATGACAATTAATACTTTGTAATTAGTCAGTGATAATATCAGATCAGGATAACAATTTAATGACTGAATATGTGTTTGGGTTTAAGTTAAATTGAGTAAAATTAGAACCACTCAGAGATGCGATTGACTTGTGGGATTAAATGTAAATTATAAATGAACTGAGTAGGGTAAAGAAATTAAATGTGCATGGGGATTGTATGTGTGTGTCAGGGGGCATTGCTTTATGCCATTTCCCTAATGTCTCATATAAAGTATATAACATGGCAACAGTAGAACAGATTCAAGAAATCATTGAAAATGCGGCTAGGAGGACACAGGAATTGTTGGACACTAAATTGGCGGAACAGAGTGAATCATTAAACACTAAACTATCCGAACAAAGTGAAGCATTAAACGCGAAATTATCCGAACAAAGTGAATCACTAAACAATAGTATGTTAGAACAAAGTGAGTCTATAAACAAATTGTCTGAGCAGAGTGAATCACTAAAAACTAAACTATCCGAACAGAGTGAATCACTAAAAACTAAACTATCCGAACAAAGTGAATCACTAAACACAAAACTATCTCAACAAAGTGAATCATTGCGGACACAATTAAACAACAGTAGGATTGAACAAAATGAATATCAGGCGGAACAAGTTAGATTATTAAAAAGTGAAATCAATGACACTATAAATTCGCAGTTAGAGGCGTTAACCGCAGAGATGAAGGATCACAATAATCAACAGATGGTATTGCTGGCCCTAGATGTTAGTAAAAACAATGAAAAACAATTAGATCAGATTAAGAAAATGGAAATTATATTTGATCAAAAACTTAGCATTCTGGATGAAACGGTGTTAGGTAAATTAGAGCAAATTGAACTAGCATGCACTATGAGTACGAGCGTGGTCAAGATAGCTCAGGATAAGTTGGAAGGACGATTTAAGGAAATGGAAAAAAGCGGCAAGGTCATTCAGCAACAATTATCAGCGGTAGATGAAAATATATCCGGCATAATTAAGGATATGGACCGTCTCGAAATAAAATCAGCGGAGCAATGGAAAAGCCTAGAAGCGGATCAGGATCAATTAAAGAATACCATCGACGAAAGGCTGAGCCAGATAGAAAGCAATCAGGATGACGCTAAAAGCCAGATTGAGGAGAAAGTAAGCACAATTAAGGAGCAAATAAGAAAAGTTTGGCGAAAAATGAATATCGATTCTAAAGAGGAAAGATCAACCATCCTTAAGACAGTAGGCGAAAATCATACTCGTATTCAAGCATTAGAACAAGAAATTAAGAGTAAACTTAAAGAACAAACAGACAGGATCATTAAAGCTGAACTGAGGTCAATAGAACAATCCTCGATATTTAAAACGAGAACAATGAAAGATAAGCAGGACGACTCAAATAGCCCGGAGGGTACGAGCACAGCAGGAAGTCAAACTCAGACAGAGAGCCCATTAACGACAAAGACGGAGGGGTTTCGCAAGAATATTGAAAGGAGTTCCACGCCACAGGACGGCCATCAGCCCACACAACTTATCCAAGTAATTCTCTCGAACGATTATAAACCGCAGAAGTACACGGAGAATTCAGGGGTGACACCTAAAGCCTTTATTAAAGAAATTGAAGATCATTACAATGACACTGGGGTACCTGAAGCACGTAGGTTAAGGATGATGGAGAGATTTTTATCAGGAAATGTCCTTACATGGTTTTTAAGCTTCAAATGTACATTTGGAACTATGGCAGATTTCAAAATCGCGTTTCTGCGCAAATACTGGTCGCCGGCATTACAACAGAGTCTAAGAATGGAGCTTTACTCTAGAAAATACCAAACTACCCAGCAAACGAAATACTCAGATTTCTTTAACATGCAAATGCTAAAATTTCGCGACCTTGATTACCCTTTAAATGAAGCGGATCTGGTGATGACTATAGCGCGGCAATTACCAGTCAACGTGCAACAAGTACTAGTCGCAGCGAACGTTAGTACGGCCTTACATGCAGAACAGATATTACGCCAGATAGATGAGACTACATCTCATAATCATTATAGAGGAGGAAGACAGCTGGAGTTAGTAAATACGACAGAGGTCATAAAACCAAAACAGGCGAACACTAAAACGCAGGGTACAAATACAAGCACATCCACACCTAGGCGAAATCAGGAAGAGGTAGAAAACAGACCGTACCAGCGTAACGAGAATAACTATAACAATAGGTCATATCAAGGCAACAATAGATATCAACAGAGAGGGTATCAACAATGGCGTGAAAATCGAAGAAATGAGAGGCCTTATGGAAGATACGGTAATTACAATGGGAATCAAAGATGGAAAGGAAGGAGAGATCAAAATCAAGGAGAGGCACGTAATATTGAAATGACTGGGATGATAGGCACGCTCAATCACAAAATTACCTAGAGGAATTACACGCTAGTCAAGGTGGAGAGCAAGGACGAAAGGAGAAAGCCATTGGGAACATGAAGAATCCAGACACACATACTGAGGAAGCTGGAAGTCTACTGAGACAAGAGGAATATCAGGGGCGTGGGCGACAAAATGATGACGGGAGTCGCAGCGGAGCTAAAGAAAAGTGCTAGGTTTGGATAAGGGAGACGGTCTACAAACGCAACAGTCGGAAGTTGAAGATAGATGGATAGTAGCGAACATACAAGAATGGATTGCTTTGCCAGAAGATTGCCTGGAGGAGACGGTGAAACCACGGAACGATGAAATTAGCCAGTTACCCATTATTTACGCGAGGATTGGTGGAATTAATATAGGATGTTTATTGGATACGGGGTCGCAGATCAGTCTGGTATCGGAGGCCTTGGTTCGAGAGTTGGGACGGAGTCAGAATATTCCGGTGATTCCCGTACCACAACTCAAAGTGAGGGGTGTTATTCCTGAACGCACCGTCACTTGTAAACGTCAGGCATACTTAGAGCTGAACATATTGGAACACACTTTTGGGCAAACATTCATTATCATGGCAAAGATGAATTTCAATATAATTCTTGGTGCAAATTTCATTTGTGACTATCAAGCAGTGATAGATGTGCACATGAATACAGTCAGTTTTAGAGAGTATGATCAACTGAAGAACGTGGGATTGCATATGGATGAAATCACTACCGGAAGAGATGTAAATTCTTTGGCATTGGAAGCAATATCAGAAGAGACGGAAGAGGAGATACGAAAGGCAGAAGATAACATCATAGAAGGAGCTGTTGTGGAACTAGATGAGGAGAGTGAATCCCAGGAGATATGGTCTTTATTAACAGAAGGAGATATCCAGATTTCAAGCACAAATTTATAATCCAAGTGGATGCTTCACTAATTGGTATAGGTGCCATGCTCTACCAAGAAGATCCAGCTAACCTGCAACATAAAACATATTTGGCATTTGTCAGCCGAAAATTGCGTAAGCACGAGCGCAATTATACTGTAACGGAACTAGAGCTGTTGGCCATCCTTCATGCGCTTCAACAATGGAAACGAATAATTTATGGATACCCCATTGTTGTCAGGACTGATCACAAAGCACTAACATTCTTGTTTAAGACGTCGATGGCAAGCGAACGTGTGACACGTTGGTCTATATATATTCAGCAGTTTAGCATTGAGATTGAACATTGCCCAGGGAAGATGAACGTGATCCCGGATGCACTCAGCAGGAACCCAGAGCCTGATGTTGAAGAAACAGCGATGGTACAACACTTGGAGTTAACACCGAAGGACCGGGAATTCTTGGAGGAGTTACGTGAGATACAGCGACAATAGGAGAGACATTTACATGGCCACGTATGAGAACAACTATATGTGACGTCATTACGACTTGTGATCCTTGTCAGAGGACAAAGCCCAATAACTATTTAATGAGGCAGTATCCTAGAACATTGCTACCTCAGAAACCCTGCGAGCTAGTGGCCCTGGACTGTTTTGGCCCAATCCCGAAAGGTAGGCGAGGTTACCGTCACTTGCTAGTGTGCATTGATGTGTTTTCTTAGTTTGTCGTATTATGCCCCATTCAGAAAACTACATCGAAAGAAGTACTCAGTCGTATTCGAAATAGAGTTATTCCAATCCTTGGAAAACCAGAATTTATATTGTCAGACCATGGCAGCTATTTTACAAGCGCCAAATTCAAGAAAGGTATGGAGGACATGGGTATAAAACACGTTTGAAGCAGTATCCGACATGCCCAAGCTAATCCAAGTGAGCGAGCAATAAAATGTGTAACATCATACCTGAGAATCTTCATTCCCAAAGAACATCATAAGTGGGTGGATAAAATTAAGGATGTTGAGACATGTATGAATTCTACCAGGCACGAGTCAACAGGACAGATCCCTATGGTCTTACACAAAAACGAGTATCCAGTGAGAATGTGGAAAAGCATCATTAACTGCCCACAAGATCCCATGATAGCACCTGACCTGCGAATAGAGAGAACGAGAGCCTACATGAGAAAACAAGCAGATCGCAGATTACGGCGATTGAGAAATAAGAGATTTCACCGTGATCTAGAAATCAACCAGCTCGTTTTGGTGAAACGATCCGCTACATCTGATCCAGAGAAGAAGATCTTCAGAAAATTCTGTGAAAAGTTCGTAGGACCCTATTCTATTGTAAGAAACCTAGGAAATAATGCATACAGAGTGAAAGAGTTAAGCACAGGAACAATGTCGGTCTACAATGCAGCCAATTTAAAAATGTATCGAAGAAGCGAACCATGGGAGCGCCGAAAATAATGATGCAGTTTAAATATATGGACGTCCTATATCAACCAAGTGTACGGGGGGCAGTTGAGTACGGCACGTGAAGAAGGAAGTGGAGATGGTGTTCACTAACATTAACGAGAGAGGCAGAGTGTTGCCTAAGGCATCAGCGCGTCACGCAAGCAGTTGAGAGGGTGAGGTCCAAGCAGGAAATAAAACGAGTAAATGCCATTCAAGGCAGGAGCGGCTAGACCAAGTAATAGAAAAGGGGTGATTCTGAAATAAAACAAATTGGCCTGCGGAAGTCTTTTAAAAATTATCGACTTTATCCTAAGTTCGAAATTTTGTGAGTGGAGGAGTTGTGAACCCTTTATCCTCTGGTGGATAAATGATTCGATGTTTTATTTCTACAATTAATTAATATTTCCACCAGCGTCATGAAATAGCCAGACGAAGATGAGGAAACTTCAAGCATTTGTTGGAGACAGCGGGGACATACCTGCAGCAGTTTGACAATAGGCTAAATACTTAAGGATTGTGAAAAGAAGGAGCCTAGCAATGTTTCAGAAGGACAGGTGGTGGCTGCCTCAAAATAGAACGGACGAGTGGTGAGACACGCTTATGGCATGTTCATTGTACTATTCGCGCCTAGAAAAAATATAATGCAGTAACGTGAGTGGCTGATGGTACTACTGGACACTCCTACGAGGCCAATGTCTGATTAAAACCGCGAACATATTGAAAAAGTGGAACCAATGGGAGATGAATGCTTACGAACGCGCCAAGTCTAGCTTGGGCACGCGGTAGCTAGCATTAACGCGGGAGATCGGCTAGACAACATCTCTACGATCGATTCTAGAATTAATGGGCATATTCTTGACCTGCGCAATTTTACGAGTTCAGTGATATTTGTTTCATTCCTGTACCACTATTATTTTGAGAAATTTTTATATAATTTCCCCCCCCCCCCCCCCCCCCCCCCATCGATACCTAGGGCCAGTTCATTTATAAGTGGCGTGAAGAGCCAAGAAACATTATTATATTTTGCGCGTCCGAGGACGTAGGCACTTGTATTTGCGTGTCATGAGGACACAGATTTTTATTAATACTAATGTGTGTTAAATTAAGTGTGATAGATAGTCACAGTACTATTTTGTAGGGACAGTATCCTCGACAATTCGCCAACAGACTGTTCTGGAGAAAGAAGTACCTAAAACGGTGAATTTAGTAGTCAGATATCGAGTGTGTAATAATCTATAACTTTTTGCATCAGCACGTGAGATGACTTCGCTTATCCTGGAAGAAGTTTGGAACTGTCAACACTCCGTCGAGATGTTTGAGACGAGCTAAGCAGCATTAAGTAGGGAGATGGCAGCAAACGTTTGCTGACGGTGACTGGCCGAGGATGAGTACTGAATAATATTCTTATTATCTGACAAGTTAACTTATGGTATATGGGACATATTTTGTTTGTAAATATCTTGCTTGTGTTGATTAACGTAGTGTATTTAGTTTTGGTCTGACACACCTTTTGCATGGAAACAGCTCGCACAAGTTTTCTTTGTCGTAAGTTCTTGTTTTTTTTAACTAACGTGGCTATGTGGACGACCGTGTTCACATATGTTTACGTAATGCGGTTAAGAAGCGTCTCTCGGAGATATATTGTGTTTCAGAAGTAGGACTGAATTAATATAATCATACAGTAGATTGGAGGGTAAATTAATCTTTGTAATGTTTATTAATGATCAGATTCAGTGAGTTTATTGCCGTTGGAGCAATGTGAGTTGTGGCGAAGAGCAGTCAGCTCTCTCGTAGGTTTTAATATTTTTAAATAGATTGTGAGTATCTGATTCAACCGACCTGTGTGAAAAATGTTGTGTCATTCCCAGTAGTGTGTGTGTGTATTTTTTTATTTTTTTTTTGGTCATTACAAGCGGGAATTTCAGCGTAGACTGATTTCTGTCAGCTTGGTGCCGAGTGCATATGGTTACCTTGCGAGGACATATGTGGCTATATCGATTAATGTCTTACCATATGTTTATGTGGTTGAGATTTGTTGCTGTCGATTCTACGAGATAACGAGACAGTTGGTCAAGTTATTTTTACACACTGGAGTTGGACGATGACAAGAGTTGTGGTAGGGGGAAGCTGTTTTCACAAGGCGGGCTGAAAGGATGGCAGCGAGGTCTTTAGTGGAGTGCTTGTTGGCTCCGTAAAGTTACTTGAAATACAGAATAAGAACTGATCAATGATAAAAATTGTTTAAATAAATGGGAGTTGCCTACGAATCACTATAATCTCCGAAGCGTTAGCTTAACGTGCATTTTTGTTCATATAAGGTAATCTCAGCCGGTGAGGCTGTTGTTGTTGTTGGTTTCTTTCCATGTTTATGTTCCGTATTAGTGACCCGTGCAGTCACGTGCGATGCTGTCTTTTCCTTGTTTGTGTATTGAGCAATTGGCCGGGTTGGCAGCTCATTTGACAGATGCGTCATCGCACTGAAGGAGGGTCTCGAGGGAGATTCCTGTAAATATTAGATTTTAGATTGTGTGTCAGCATTAATTTTTAAGGGTTTTTATTAGTGTTGTGTCCCATATCCGTAAACGTTGATTTACGAGATGATTGTTCGTAAGCATCGTGGCTGTTACCCGATGTAAACGAACAGTCATCCAAGTACTCATCCCTCGTAGTTAGTCATTACGCGTACATAAAATCCCAATGCAAGTTAGTGGAGCTTGGATCCACATTTTTATGAGGGGGAGATCCGTCTGACTCCTCAACGTTGATAGGTATTTCTGTCATGGGAAGATTCAGGGAGGAATATTATTGTTGTTGTTTATATTCATTTCATTTTGCACAAATAGTCATTAAATTATGTTATTATCCTACGTCTTGTCACTTCCTTTCTTAATTATAGTTTTAATCCTATGACCCTTGCCTCAGT
Organism: Meconema thalassinum; assembly: GCA_946902985.2. Taxonomy (NCBI): domain Eukaryota; kingdom Metazoa; phylum Arthropoda; class Insecta; order Orthoptera; family Tettigoniidae; genus Meconema; species Meconema thalassinum. Next base: position 151,989,095 of record OX336396.1, read on the forward strand.
AGAGCATGTTGTTTGGCGAACGTAAACATCACACTATGAACTGAGCGCGACCCCTTGATTTAGATTCTTGCATATAAACACTGCAATACTAAAGGGTTCACTATAAAGGGCAAGGAGGCTATGTAAAACAAATGAAAGAAGAACTTCACAAATTCAAAATTACTGTAGAAGATTGTCTAAATCGAATAGAGTAGAAAAAATAAATTTTTGGCCTCAAATTTTTTGTCGGGGAGAAGAAGAATCTCGACAGAGGAGAATGGACTGCTGAAAAAAGAGCTGCGCAGTCGACCAGGATGAAAAACTTCTGGAAGAAAAAGAAGGAAACTAGACCTATAAAGAAGTTATATTTGCGTGGTCCTTGTTGGCCTGTCCGCGGTGTATATATATTAACCCTAGAACGGTAGCGCTAATTGCAACATTTTTATCGGTAGCGTTTCGCATCGGCGACGACTACGATTCTAGAAACTGATAATAAATACTACTTGCGTCAACTTTTATTTCACACTCTAGGCTAGCTGAATTAGTCCGGTCAGGATACTCAAACCCGTGCGCTTTGGGGGGGGGGGACTTTTTTTAATTGATTGAAATGTATTCTTGACATGCTAAGGATGAAATTTAGAGAGGGAGCCATTTTTGTAATTTTGGCGTTTGGCCGCCATTTTGAAAATGGCGATTTTAGAAAATACAAAAATCTCCTAAACTACTTAGACAATTTTCATGTTTATCTTTTTAACTGGATGTATTTCCAGATCGTCCTCCTCGTTGCGTAGTGGATAGCATTCTTGGATGTCACCGCAGAAGGCCGGGTTTGATTCCCAGCTCTGCTAAGAAATTTCATTCTGGTCTGAGGGTTGAAACGGGGTAGGCCCTACACTCAGCCTCATGAGACAAAACTGAGAAGAGGAGGGTTCAATTCCTACCTCAGCTACCGGTATTCTAAAAGTGGTTTCCTGTAGTTTCCAATTTTTATTCCAGGTAAATGCCGGGATGGTACCTAACTTAAGGCCACAGCTGCTTCCCACCCAAATCCTACCTCGATTACAAATGCACACACTTCTGCCTTATGGAACGACTGCCTAAACGGCCTTTCACTACGGGAGATAAATCAGATTTTTACCCCCTCCTGGGTACGATAGACGTTTAGATGTTGTCAAAGATGTGTTGGATGGGTGTCAATGATTTGCGGAACACATGAAAATGCCAGTAATTCAACTTGTTGGTGATCAAGCAGTTTATAAATACAGTATATTGAAGAATATCTATGTGAGGAAGAGAATAGGTGGTCTCTCGTAAAGGGTGTATTAGGTGGATTTCACACAGAGATGTCATACCTTAATGCTCTAGAAAAAAGATTCGCAGGTAGTGGTATTGAGGAGCTAGCAGTTGCTACAGGTGTTGTTGCTGCAGGCAGTGTAAAAAAAGCATTAACTTATCTGGAAAACACTACAACAGGGCAATGCGTCTGCACAAATTGTTAGCAGAAGCTTTATTACGCATGCTGATTGAAACATGTGTTGAGAATCACTCAGATCTACTTAACGGTTTAGAATATGTAGTGGATATCACAACAGAACAAGAAAGCGAAAATTTTGTTGCATCAGATTCATTTAACAAATTTGTTCATGGGATGTTTCGAGATATCTTCGAGTCTGACTCAGATATGGCAAAATTTTGGCTGTCTTACATCAGCGAGGTGGAAGTCCTGTTTCAGCACTACCATTGTCTGAGGAGTGGAGTAAGTTTTGAAGAATACTTAGATGGTTGTCGCAGAATGCTTCCTCTTCTAGCAGAATATGGCAACATAAATTATCTGCACTACTTCTCTCTCTACTAATGTCAAATGTCCACCTTGACAAAGGAAGAAAAGATACATATGTCCTCAATATAGGCTACTCATTCTCGTTGACTGGCAAGAGTTTCAGCAAATTGCCTCCCGATCAGGTCATTGAAAATACCATGAACAAACAGTCTAAGATCGGAAGAAGTGGTGGCTGGGTTGGATTCTCCAAGAATCTCCCCATAATTGCTGTTAACATACTAAGCAGACCTGCTGTGTTGTACTTAAGGGAGCAATTACAACAAACCATAAATTTAAAGAAGCCTCTCTACCGCCACCCAGAATTGGGTCCATCAAGGATTAACAAAGACTTGCTCTGGAGGAGTGGGATACGGACACATGGAACATAAGCCAACCAAATCTTCGCTCACTGTGCACTGGACAGCCAGCGATGGAGGAAGTAGTCAAGAGCCTGCACACTGCCCATGATGAGGGGAATACCATAGCAGTAGCAATATTGGACAGACTTTCTTCTGGAACTAGATCTCTGCACGATCCTATCAGCAAAAGAAAAAGCAAAACATTTGCCACACAGACAGTGTGCATTGCAAAGAGCAAGCAAGATTTAAGGGTATTGGTAGACCACACTGCAACGAAGCAAGTTATCAATCTCTTAACGAGTGGAGAAACTCCTACCATGACCCTACTGGATATCATGCAATACAGAATAACAGCAGTGAGCCTATCTATTTTTACAGCTGACTGTATGTTCCATAAACCAGTCAAGTCAAAATTCAGGACATTGTTGTCTCTTCGACCTGTGATGCCACCACCTACATTACCATGCCATCATATATGTCGGAATGGCTTAGAACAAGGTACCAGCGTGCAAGGCTTGGAGTGATTATGCCTTCAACCTCTACAAATACATACTAAATCGCCATTCTCAAGCAGTAGCTTTTCACCTAATCAGTGATATTTACAATGATTGAAAGTACCAAATATCATGAGCAAATACGTTGTATGCAGTCGTATGGGTTCGTCCCAAACGTTCACCCAGTTGCTGACCAGCAAATGCCTACAGGGAATTCATTTCTGTCGAAGCCTGCAAACAAACAGAGGCTGCAACATTTCCTTCTGAATGAGTGACAATCCTACATGCATAATCCTGACTGGTATTACACCATGGATCTTTACTGCTATGATCTCACATCTGGCGAATGCAATCCTCGATTCGAAGCACCATGTTCATGTGAAGCCGATACCAGGGCGTTTTTCCAAGCAGCACAGTTATGCGGTACTGATTCAATTGTTGTTTTCGAGGACACAGATGTATGGGTTATTGCTTCACACATCAGTCACCTAACTGAACAGGATATGTATATGTACAAGAAGAAATCGGGAAACGGTACAGAATTCTACAACTGTCACTCACTTGTTCTCAGAACAAGACAAAGCCTGTGCTGCTCTTGGAGTCTACACATTCACCGGTTGTAACACTGTAGAAGGTTTCTTCGGCTTGGGGAAGGTCAAAGCAATGACGCACATTCTTCAGCCAAATATTATGACACACCTACAGATAATACAGCAACTTGGAGATTTTTTTTTTCTCGTGTAGCCTCCTGAGAGGCCGAGTGCAGGTCTTTCTAGTCGACGCCCGTGGGCGACCTGCGCGTCGGGATGAGAGATGGAATGGATGAAGATGAATGAAACTTGACAAGGATGTGGAAGGAAGCGGCCGTGGCCTGTCAGAAGGTACTGTCCCAGCATTTGCCTGGTGTTGAAAATGGGAAACCACGGAAAACCATTTCAAGGACAGCCGACGGTGGGGCTCGAACCCACGCGTCTACCGAGTCAGCAGAGAGCTTGGCCCCTTGACCTAACGCTGCGCTTTAGCGCTCGTAGCCACTACTGTCGGTAACTTGGAGATAATGAGGAACTATCCGATGAGCTGTTCGGTCAACTGCAGTTGTTCACAATTAGGATCATCTAAAATGACCCAGTGAGCAAACGATTGTGCGAAGCCCGAGCATGTGAATGGCGGCAGTTGCGATGTTACGATTCTGCCAGATTGCCTCCTGACGAAGACTCATTTAGACAACACTGTCTTCGAAGTCACTTGCAAGCTTATGAATATAAGAATGCAAGGCTTGCAAAATGGCTGCTCCCGACTAACTTCGGATGGGAGCAGCTCCAAGATGGATTGCGACCAATCACGCATACCATACCCTCACTTCCAAGTGGAGTCACCAAACAAACCCTTGCAGGGGAATTTGTCGAAGCAATAGAAGAAGAAGTCAATTCACCCGTTCATTATTCATCCATAGAATACAGCGAAGCAGAGGAGGAGTTCAATGATTGACAGAAGGATATGTGACATGGCTTTCACATGTTCAACGGACATCAAATTAATGATGCTCATAGATTTCTTATTGATACTACTTCAGATACGACTATCCTATGAAGGCATTATACTAATGACAATACCGGTATTTGATAATCAGTAATATTACACCATAAGTATACATTCATAAAAAACATAACAAAAAAGCATCTTTGTTTCTTTACCCCTTTCAGATTGGAACCAGTCACTTTGTAAAACATATACCCTTTCAGATTGGAACCAGTCACTTTGTAAAACATATAGTACGATTAAATACCTATCCAGAGGTATCTTAACCATGAAAATTGTCCAAGTAGTTTGGGAGATTTTTCTATTTTCTCATTTCGTGAAGACTGGGCGCCATTTTTCAATATGGCGGCCAAACGCCAAAATTACAAAAATGGCTCCCAAGCTAAATTTCATCCTTAGCATGTCAGAAAAAAGGTTCACCCAAAAATTGTACGGGTTTCGGTTTCCTAACCGGACTAAATGGAGACTTTTTGGTTCCTTAGTTTAGGGGCTGCGACAGAATGGAGACTGTTTTTGAATAATTTTGTTTGATTTTTGTTAATTTTTTTTTGTTGATTGGTACTAATTTAAAAAATGAATTTTTGAACTGGTATTCACTAATTTTCATTAATTGTGATTTTTTTTTTTTTTTTTTTTTGGATTTGACTAAATTTGATTTTTGTGTTTTTTGAACTTCTTGAGCTTTTTTTTTTACTAATTTTGATTGTTTTTATTTGTATTCTGACTAATTTTGATTTTTGTGTTTTTTTTTTTAGATTTTAAGTATCTTTTGTTTCTTTACCTTTTGAGCTTTTTTTTTTTTTTTGACAAATGTTGATTGTTTTTTGGGGGGTGGAGGATTATGGATTTTGGCTAATTTTGATTTTTTGTGTGTTTTTTATTTTTATTTTGACTAGTTTGCTTTGTATTTTAGGACTGCCAAATACTGGTAGGGATTGGACTAAAGTATCTCGTTATCGTCGCGGTGACGAACACTACCGGTACCATTTTAGGGCTAAACAAGTGTGATTGTCAAAATGCAGGTTCTTCACTATTGCAGTTCTAATGAAAGTTGGCAGCATGAGTTGTGTAGAGCATGGTTGCCAAACTTCACATTGTCAGTCAAATTACAAAGCATAACATACATAACCTATAAATACGTTGGCTATATTTTTAGCAGTCAAAATCGGGACAGCCATGTTGGGGGGTAGGATTGTTGGAGGATAGAGAGATTATAGTTTGACTCTAACATATAGAGTTCTTTTACGAAATTTAATTTTAAGAAGTTCCACAAAAATCGATCCACCAAAAAGCCAATATACAGGGATAAATGAATACAATACGGTACATGAATACAAGTTTCGATATTTTGGACCTTTTTCTCAGGAACCACATGCTTGATCAAGTTGAAATTTTCTGAAGTTATAGATGCTTACAAGCACCTGACAAGTTTTGTGAGAAAAAAAAAAGAAGAAAACATTAGTAACTTTATGTTTAAGCTTCCTACTTTATACCGTATCTTATGATTACAATAACAAAATAAGTTCTTACTGAGTCTTTACAAGCGTCTTTACGAACTAGGACAGGGTCATGGATATTTCAAAACAAAACCTATTGTTCGTTTAATTACGCATACCTTTCTGAGAATTTATATTAACTTTTTCAAACCTGAAAATCGGGACAGTTTGATTAATATTCGGGGTGCCGGGACATGCTCCTTTAAGGGAACCGTGTAGAGTAGATTAGCCAACAATGCAACTGTTTAATAAAAGCTTTGTTATTAGATAACCATGACAACTAGAAACTTGAGATTTATACAAGTTATTAACAACATCCATGGCAGTGTTTTGATAGTGAATTATAGAAATTGAAACCATATTTGAAAAATAATGAACATTTGAAAATTCTGAAAATTTTAGAAGAGTACCGTACCCTACTTGTATTTTGGTACCTTTTTGTCTGATGTTAAAATCGATAATTGGGAGAAATCTATAATTCTTAATCTAATGCTATTGATACAGCTTGTGAAGCAAAGTTATTGTTGTTAGGCATTTGGTTTCGATTTTATGAATTTTTGATTTCATCAATATCTTTTGGCCTTTGGGTTATATGAGTTCTTTCTTATTTTTAGCCTACTTTCGATTTTTGCAAAAAATGAAAGTAGACTTATGAGATCAATACAGGGCGAAAAAAGTGTGTCTGTCTGTGTGTGTGTATGTGTGTGTGTGAGTCTGTGTGTGTGTGTGTATGTGTGTGTGTGAGTCTGTGTGTGTGTGTGTGTGTGTGTCTGTGTGTGTGTGAGTGTGTGTACTCTGAATGTCTGTCCCCCCCTATCAATTCAAACACGGTGAATGCAAATTGAACGAAATTTGGTACAAAGGTAGCACTAGCAAAGGACACCTCAGTGTCATGTTTTATATCGCCGCCATCTTTACTAAAACTGAATGGCGGCCACTCAAACGTTCAAAACGTAAAATCAAATAACGACTAACCAAATCATCCGATCTCTACCAAATTTGGTAACAACATACCTTCGTATAGGATGCGTCTTGTGACCAAATTACAAGGTCGTCCGCCATACCATTTCAGGATGGCGGCCGTGCGAATTATGCAAACTTTATAATCCATATCATGGGACCCACCAGTTCCGATTATCGAGCCGAGAATCGTTTTAACTGTTCTAAAGGAAGAGGTACGTTCGAAATTAAAAGTTTATTTTGTAATACTATAGTGCAGACGTGATTTTAAAAAGCTGAACTGATTCAGTAATAAGACAAGATGGCAGCGGATATCTTGTGCCGGACTTATATTTCACTAATTTGAGTATTACATGCAATATAGCGTACTGATAAAAAATAAATAAACTTTGTATGAAATGCTTTATATATAAATAATATACTCCAGTGATGAAATCGTTTAGTATAAATCATTATTTGCTAACAAGTTCTATGTAAGTCATTTTAAATAGAACGATATTCGTTGACACAATTAGCTCAGTGGTAGAGCGTTAGCCTATCGCTCAAATGCCTATGGTTCAAACCCGATCAGAGCTAGGTTTTTTGCTTGAAATGTTATATGTTTATTGTTTTGTAATGACTCAGATGTTTTAAAATTAAGCGTTATATTGTGCACATTATGGTGTAAAATATATATTTAATTAAAACATAATTCGCCAGCAGATTTACTCGGGACATCTAGCTGCCAAAAAGGTAACTTCCAGATTTTATTGAAAAGTTTCTTCTTCTGGCCGCTAGAATGCACTCGCTCTGTTAGGATTATATTGTTCGATATTTCACCAATAGATGTCACGACTAGTCTACGTGGGGATCCATTGATTACTATACCATTATCATTCTATGCGCATCGAATTTGAAGAATGACAAGATGATACTACGTGTTACGAACAGAAACGTCACTTCGTACTTATTCGGGAAAATGAAAAGATATTTATTCACAAGAAAAAATGCACACACCTTACAAATAACACTCAAAAGACTCCATCTTGGATGCACTGTTCCTTGTCCTTCTTTTCTCACAAAAGACAAAAATAACTGTTGCCAACTGTCTGTCACATCCTCCCACCGTTGAGGAAAGACATCCTCAACAAGACATCCTCAACTACTCCACATATCTTGCAGGAACATTGACAGTTCTACCCGAACGTGTAGTCTTTGGGGGTTGAACACCAGTTCCAGTCGGCTCTCCTAAAGCAGTAGCCGTTTTCTTATTCAAGCCAGTCCTTAAAGGTGTGCTGTCTTCATCAGGTACTTCTAGTGGGTAGAGTCGCTGTATCGGTCTCAAGAGTTCTCCTTTAGATGTAACAACCCTTGCAAGTCTTGTATTACCATCAGTTCCAGGGAACAAGTCCACAATTTTTTCCAAGGGGCCAATCTATCCTCTTAGTGCCATCTGATCCAACTAGGACAATGTCACCTCTCTTGAACAAAAGAGTTGGTTTACAACTCGGTTTACCGAGTGCCAAAAGTCCCAGATATTCCTGCTGGAATCTTTTTTTCAATGCCATTCTTAGGTTCAGAAGATGACGATTTCTTTGATTCAGGGTTATAGCATCCAATGCATCACATTCTGGAACTCCAGTTGTCTTAATTTCTTGTAGAAAGCAGGCAGGGGTGAGTGGACTTATATCTTCACATCCATCGGTCAGATATGTTAGCGGTCTTGCATTTATGGTGGCTTCTATACTGCAGAGAAGGGTAAGCATTTCTTGGTAAGTTAGACAGGCTTTACCCAAAACTCGTTTCAGAAGCTGTTTAATTAGATGTATTAACCTTTCCCAGAAGCCTCCCCACCAAGGAGCACTAGGGGGATTAAATCTCCAAGTAATACGTTCAACCGAATGGTGTTTGGAAATATTCTCCCAGTCAACACTTTGAAACGCGTTATCTGTACCCGTGAAATTTGTACCATTGTCTGAGTAAATCACAGAGGGGCGTCCTCTTCTTGCTACAAACCGCCGGAACGCTTGCACAAACGCCTCTGTGGAGAGAGAAGTAACCATTTCGAGATGAACAGCGCGATACACCGCACATGTGAAAACTACAATCCAAGCTTTACTTTCATCCCTCAGGAACACCGGACCTGCCAAGTCCACTCCTATCACTTCAAATACACAGGCTTCCCGTATGCGGTCCAGGGGCAGAGGGGCCTGAGCGATTTCGGTATGTTGTCCATCATGCCTCCGGCACTTGACACATTTTCTTATAATTTTTCTAACTGTCCTCCTTCCACCGATGATCCAGAAGCGTTGTCTCAGATGATTAAGAAGAAGTTGTACTCCAATGTGATTTTCTTTCACGTGCTCATCCATAATCAAGCGAGAGGTGATGACATGGTTCACCGGGAGAATCATTGGGAACCTGAATTGCTTCAAATCTTCTCGCAGTAGTAGTCTCGTTTTAACCCTGAGAACACCATCTTCCAGGAATGGATGTAGTGAAGATAGACGTTTATCAACTAATCCGTGGAAGCTTTCTCGTTGAATTATAGAAATGAGTCTAATTTCAGTCCTTTCTAACTCTTCAACTTGCAGATTTTCTTGCGAGATCCTCTCACGTCTAAGACAATTCTTACAGAAACGAAGAATCCATGCGATTAGATGAACTATTCTGTGATAGCTGGAAAAATACCTGGCATACCAGAGGGGACCTTCATTGGTTGCAGTCATAGAATTCACAGGGTTTTTCTTCATTTCCTTTGCGATACTCTCTTCGTCATACACCACTTTTGTTTGAGGCCAACAATCTGGAGATTCGTACAACCAGGCAGGTCCCTCCCACCATCGAGAGGCTACTAATTGCGAAGCAGAACAGCCACGTGACGGTAAATCAGCTGGATTCAATGAACCTGGAACATGTCGCCAGCAGTTTAAATTGGTCAAATTCCTGATCTCATTCACACGATTGCGGACAAACACCGACCAGTTCTCAGTCCTGCAGATCCATGCTAGAACTGTGGACGAGTCAGACCAGAGAAAAAACTCATGAACTTCCAGTGAAATAGATTCCAACACACATTTAAGCAACCGTGCACCAATTGTAGCTGCCAGCAATTCCAATCTGGGGATTGTCACTTCCTTGAGGGGGGCCACACGAGATCTTGCATCACATAACTGTACACTCACTTGATTGTTGGAATCGCATCTTATGAAGACTACTGCTGCGTATGCAAGTTGGCTGGCATCACAGAAGACATGAATTTGCACATGGTCACTTCTTCCAAACCATCGAGGAATCTTGATTTCTACCAGGTGAGGTAGATCCTTTACCCAGGCCAGAAACTCGTCTCTGGACTTCTCATCAACTGCACTATCCCATCTTATATGAGTCTTCCAGGTTCTTTGAATCAACAGTTTAACACAAAGGGTGACAGGACATGTCACACCAACTGGATCAAAAATTCGATGTGCGAGTGACAGAATTGTCCTTTTCGTCACTTCTCCCACCTGAAGGCTATTCAACCAATGCAAATTTAAAGTAAGTGTATCCTCCTGTCGATCCCATAACAGTCCCAAAACAGATGAAAGGGTAGCAGACTGGTCATCATCCTGAGAGAACTGCCATCCCCTCAAATTAAAACTGCCTTCTGATAATACCCTACTAGCTTGATTGATAAACTCGCCCACCTCCGATTCCCTGTCAAGGCTAGTGACAACGTTGTCCACGTAGAAGCTCTGTAGAAGTCTCTCGATGAATAGGGGATTGAATTGCGGGTTTTCCAAGTACTTCTTCAGGTGATACTCCAAGACAGCCACCAGGAGAAACGGACTACAAGTTAAGCCGAAAACCAGCCTGGCATGCTTGAAGATCTTGTAATTATTCCCAACGTCCTGCCACATCAGGAAGCAGATATAGTTTCGATCTTCTTTCCGTATGCTTATCTGAAGGAAGGCCTTCTCAATGTCTGCAATAATTCCTACTTTCCTCTCTCGGAATCTAAGAAGAATAGCAGGGATTAGCTCAATCAGGTTGGGGCCATCATACAAACAATCGTTCAAAGCAGGGGTTCCCGCTTCCTTCGCTGAGGCGTCAAATACAGGACGAACAGGTGTCGTTGAACTACTTTCCTTCACAACAGCTCGATGCGGTAGATAGTGTCTGAAGTTTTCATCCTCCTGAACCGGTTCAATAACACCACTCCTTTCCCACTCGTTGAAAATATTTTCATACGTCTCGCCTAGTCCAAAATTTTCCACTTTCTTCCTTGTGTTGACTAACCTCTTCTCAGCCATGACCCTGTTAGATACAAGAAATGATTTGTTTTCTTTCCAGGGTAAATGGACTTCATACCTAAATTCTCCATTAATAGACACGGTTTTCTGAAAGTGCTCCATTGTTGCAAAGTTTTCTTCAGTTTTAGTTTTCTTTACGGCAGGATCGCTGATACCTAGCACGTCCAGTTCCCACAGATTTTCAACTGAAGCATCTCTGATAAAGAGAGAAGTGACGAGGTTGGTCATGCTTGATTGATCTCCGGAAACTACTTTACCCATCACAGTCCACCCCAGCAGAGTCTCAATACATACAAGACCATTGCTTAGTGTACACGTTTGTCCAGTCATTAACTTTCCAGCGACATCAGCGCCTATTAATAGTTCAATGGGACCTTCAGTATCATAATTCTGTATCCCTTTTGCTCTTAGTTCTTGCAACCATGGGCCCTTTAACATAGTATTGTACCCTGTAATTACTTGTTGCCCTAAGACTTCAAAATTGCAGGCATAAGGCTTTCCTAAACTCTCTATGTAGATCCTATAGCACATATGCTGTCTCTCTTCGGTGACTACCCCACCAAATAGTGAATGGCGTAGCATTTCTGTGCGATGACTACTGTAACCTAACTTCTGTGCCACTGATTCAAGCATATAAGATCTCTGACTGCCAGTATCCAGTAGAGCCCTTACCTCCATTGCAGAGGATTCTCCAATGACCTTCACCTTTAATGTTTGCAAAATAACACCTTGCACACCACTACGTTCTTCATTTGAAATCAAAGAGTGAGACTGAAGTTTCTCATTGGTAGCTTCAGAGGAATGTGTTGGGCCTAGACATATTAGGCTGTTATGTTTTTTGCTACAGGAATCACATTTTAACTGACTTCTGCACATCTTTGAAACATGTCCTTTCTTCAGACAGAGAAAACATGCTCTCTTATTCTTCACAATTGAGACTCTCTCCTTTAAAGCCATCTGCTTTGCCACGGAGCAGTTTGAACTAGCATGGGACCTATCACAAAATATACAGTTTAGTTTAAGATTACAATCCACAAGTGCAGCTGCGGTAGGTGGCGATTCACTGTAAATGTCAATTTTCTTCGTACCTTTTGACTTGTCAGGATTCACATTGATGTTACCTTTACTTGGGATGGCCAGTTTGATCCTTTCCTCACTCTCTACTTCATTCTCCAGGAATTTCATCAAACCTTTAAGACGTTCACTAGGTTCACATTCCTTCCCACCGCCACTCCTCTGCCAGGCACGTAACACATCTATAGACAAGCATGATTCAATCATAGGAAATAACATTGCTGCATATTTCTCGGAAGTTACACCTAGGCTCTCCAAAGCACCAAGTTGAGTTTCGAGTCTGTCATATAATGATGAGATGTCAAGACTACTACAAGAATTCATCATTGTCAATAGTTCTCTAGTGTAGACTTCCACCAACAAAGAATCTTTGCCAAAACGTGATTTAAGTTTCTGTATTGCTTTAGGGTAATTTCCACTTGTGGCTGGAAAACTATCAACGATGTCGCGAGCTTTGGAGTTTGGCAATGTTGCTTGGATAAGATATTCGTATTTATCGGCATTATCTAACCCTTCATCTTCATCAATCTTTTGAAATTGATTCCAGAAACCTAACCAATCTCGTAGATTTCCACCAAATTTTCGGAATTCGATCTTTGGAAGGCGATATTTACTTTTTAGGTTATGAGTGTTACTGGTGCTTACTGTTGACTGGACTTCGTCTTCACGTTTTCTCTCCATTGCAAGAGCATCGGAAACAGCCGCTGCTAACATATGAAACTTGCGTTTATAGTCATCTACTCCGTCTACTTCTGTGATCAGGTCTTCTTCTGACACCGCATCTTCCATGAGGTGTTGGAAGATCTCCTGGTCCAGATTACTTATGAGGTTAGCCTTCTCTTCCACTAAGGCGTAATCTCCTCGGATAGCGACTATGTCCTTTATTTCTTTCTCCAACAAAACTTGAAGTGAAGCTACAATTTTCGTGAACGATGCACGGTATACACCACGTTTTCTGATCAAACTTCGAGTATCGCTCATTTTCCTTTCTATATCCTGTCACGGTCGCCAGATGTTACGAACAGAAACGTCACTTCGTACTTATTCGGGAAAATGAAAAGATATTTATTCACAAGAAAAAATGCACACACCTTACAAATAACACTCAAAAGACTCCATCTTGGATGCACTGTTCCTTGTCCTTCTTTTCTCACAAAAGACAAAAATAACTGTTGCCAACTGTCTGTCACACTACGATACATTTTAACTTTTTATTTTAAAGGGTTTGTAACAGCCTATTTTGCGTTACTTGAAAATGTTATTAAGCGTTATATTGTGCACATTATGGTGTAAAATGTATATTTAATTAAAACATAATTCGCCAGCAGATTTACTCGAGACATCTAGCTGCCAAAAAGGTAACTTCCAGATTTTATTGAAAAGTTTCTTCTTCTGGCCGCTAGAATGCACTCGCTCTGTTAGGATTATATTATCGAAAATATCCACATAGTTTGTATACACACGTCTCTGTAGGGTCATGGAAAGATTTGTTAATTCAATTAGGGTTGTGAAAGCCATGCACAACCAGACGTGTAAAGACATGCCTCAACTCAAAGTTGGATGTTGCCCACGGCAGGTCGTAATAATAATAATAATAATAATGTTATTGGTTATACATCCCTTTTAACTACTGCTGATTTTAGAGACACCGGGGTGCCGGAATTTTGGCCCGAAGGGGATCTTTAACGTGCCAGTAAATGTACTGACACGGCTCCCTCGCATTTGTGCACCCTCAAATGCCAGCTGACTGCGCCAGGATACGAACCTGCAACCTAGGGCCCAGCAAGCGAGAACGTTACCGCTGAGCCACGCCGCCAGTCCGGTCGATTATGTCTCCAGATCCATAACATTCTTGATATACTTCTTATCTTTCTTTCTTCAATGATGGTAGCAGTTTTTATCTAGTTTGTGGCGTTTGGTAGAGGTAAATCGTTTCTAAGGTCTTCAACAAAGAATAGTTCTATTATACTCTTTGATAATAACAACGAGTTATAACTATACTCATACATTTAGGAGAAAGTAGGCTATATGTTCTTTACTGAACTCTTGTTTTTTATTTAATTACTTCCATTTTGCTTCGCAGCTTTTGGTTTGTAAGCATCTATAACTTCAGAAAATTTCAACTTGATCAAGCATGTGGTTCCTGAGAAAAAGGTCCAAAATATCGAAACTTTTATATCTTGAGATAATTAAGGTTAAAGATTCAGTCGTTTCATGTAATTGACGTACGATATGCATGGTTACATTAAATTATCAATAATGACCTCAAATATGGTTTCTATACCTATGTGTTATATATTAGTGTAATTGGGAATGAATGAAGAATGTCTTGAACCTAAAACAACAACAAAACATGCTGTTTTCGGTCATTCCACACTACTTGGTTCCCTGAAATCGGGACTGTCCCTATTTTTTTTGGGACGTATGGTCACCGTACCTATAAATCAAAGCCTATTGAAGAACATTGACATTTTCACTTTAGGTAGCCTACACAGCTGCGTGTTATTGTATACGGTATGATTGGCACAATATTATACCAGCTATAGTGCACTTTCTGTTTCGTTATTGGAGCGTGATTTTACAACGGTAGCGAAAGTAAATATCGACTTCCTGTTCCTTGTAACGTGAAGCCCAATCAAAACTAAATGCGTCATGACACACCCGGCGTTCGCTTACAGTGATTGATCCAATTCGCTTGGTAACCATGTAACTTCTGGGAACAGTTGACATGCTAGAAGTCATCTTTCAGTGTTGCCTAATTAATCAATTAACAGAGTTGATTTTCAGTCTGTCAACACGAGAATGCCCAATTAAATTGGGCAGGAAAATAACAATTATTTTTTTCAACTTGCAAGAAATATAACATGAGTTATTTATAAGCTTATTAACTTTGTTTTGGGTTGTTTTTTTAAGGGGTGGAACAGCAAGGTCATCTGCCCCTACTTATTAACTATATTAATACAGTGGGAAATTAGGGAAGTTACATTTTATATTTTGGTTTTAGGACCAATAAAAGCCTGAAAGTGACATCGTGGTTATGTGGCCCCGTGTACTTGGGTGTGTGTAGAATTTGTCTGATAACCTGTGTCACTATGATGTCTGTACTAGTGTATGTATTTTTAATTGAGGTAGGATTTGGGTAGGAGACGGCCGTGGCCTTAAGTTAGGTACCATTCCAGTATTTTCCTGGAGTAGAAGTGGGGAAACCGCGGAATACTACTTCCAGGATGGCTGAGATAGGAATCAAACCCGCCTCTTCTCAGTTTTTGCCTCACGAGGCTGTGTATACCCCGTTCCAGCCCTCACACCAGAATTAAATTCCTTGGCACAGCCGGGAGTTGAACCCGGGCCTCCGCGGTGACAGTCAAGAATTCTAGCCAGTGCGCAACGAGGCAGACTGTAGAGTGCTTCAGGTTTAATCACCGTAGTATAATGTCTTAGTTTTGCTCTGACGAATATAGCTTTTATTGTTACAAGTTACCTTTTATGCGTTAATCACTTGCTTCCGACTGGCTGCGTGGCTCAGCGGTAACGCTCTCGCCTGCTGTTCCCAAGGTTGCAGGATCGAATCCTTGCGCAGCCAGCTGGCATTTGAGGTGCGCAAATGCAAGGGAGCTGTGTCAGTAGATTTACTGGCACGATAAGGATTCCCTTCGGGGCAAAATTCCGGCACGTAGGGGTCTCTAAAAGCCGCAGTAGCTAAAAGGGACGTAAAACCAATAACATTATTATTATACATGTATTTTCTTCCTTATTTATTTGCTTTCCATGGTTTCCCACTTTTACTACAGGAAAATGCCGGGATGGTACCTTACTAAGGCCACGGCCGCTTCCGACTCAAAGCTTACCTCATTTGCAAATACACAGAAATCATAGTGCCTTATCAAGGCATCTAGTAACGAAGTTCAGAACTAGTTGTCGTTAACGGTGGCGTTTGGTAGCAAAAGTAGGAACTACTGCAGTCCTTACTTGAATTGAAAAAGAGATAACACACACTAATACAGCCTCCAGTAGCCTCCGTGGCTTAGGCGGCAGCACGCCGGCCTCTTACCGCTGGGTCCGTGGTTCAAATCCCGGTCACTCCATGTGAGATCTGTGCTGGACAGAACGGAGGCAGACAGGTTTTTCTCCGGGTACTCCGGTTTTCCCTGTCACAATTTCATTCCAGCAACACTCTCCACTATCATTTCATTTCATCTGTCATTCATTTAATCATTGCCCCAGAGGAGTGCGTCAGGCCTCGGCAGCCGGCACAGTCCATATCCTCGCCGCTAAATGGGGGCTTCATTCATTCCCTTCCTGACCCGGTCGGAGACTGGAAGCAGGCTGTGGATTTTCATTTTCAATACAGCCTCCAATATTAACACCGGTTAATTCACCAAAATATTTGAATTTGACTGTTCTTTTGATTTTTTGGAAACCTTGTTTCCAAATACTTCTCGTTGCCATGTTTGTATTCAGTTCTCTCATAAGAGATCTTGACCGCCTCGCTGCGAGGCCCCGCTCTGCCAAGAAATCTAATTCTTGTTTGAGTGCTGGAACGGGTACACTCAACCTCGTGAGGCAAAACTGAGGTGGGCTCGATTCCTTTCCTACAATGACCCAGTGAGCAAACGATTGTGCGAAGCCCGAGCACGTGAATGGTGGCAGTTGCGATGTTACGATTCTGCCAGATTACCTCCTGACGAAGACTCATTTAGACAACACTGTCTTCGAAGTCACTTGCAAGCTTATGAATATAAGAATGCAAGGCTTGCAAAACGGCTGCTCCCGACTAACTTCGAATGGAAACAGCTCTAAGATGGATTGCGACCAATCACGCACACCATACCCTCACCTCCAAGTGGAGTTCAATTTCCTCAAACCAAACAAACCCTTGCAGGGGAATTTGTGGAAGAAATTTGTCAATTCACCCGATCATTATTCATCTATAGAATACAGCGACGCAGAGGAGGAGTTCAATGATTGACAGAAGGATATGTGACGTGGTATTCACATGTTCATCGGACATAAAATTAATGATGCTCATAGATTTCTTATTGATGCTACTTTAGATACGTATATCCTATGAAGACATTATACTAATGACAATACCGGTATTTGATAATCAGTAATATTACACCATAAGTATAGGCTACATTCATAAAAAACATAACAAAAAAGCATCTTTGTTTCTTTTTCCCACATCAGCCATCTTGGAAGTGGTTTTCCATGGTTTCCCACTTCTACTCCAGGAAAATGCCACGATGATACCTTACTTAAGGCCACGGTTGCTTCCTACCCAAATCCTACCTCATTTACAAATACACACACTAGTACAGACATCATAGTGACACAGGTTATCAGACAAATTCTACACAGAGCTATATGACCACTTTGTCGCAAAGCCCTTAAAGAATCAACAACAACAAACCAATATTTGGAAGCATTCTCCTCCTCAGTCACTGATATTTGTTTTCTCTCGTTTCTTTTAATGGCAATGTTTCTATCTCACTTTAGCTGATTGAAGCTCTGGCTTGGTGGTAGAAGCCTCAAACAGAAGCACTAAGCAATTAAGTATGATCACACTTCTTGACTCACTGTTTATACACTAAATGGAGCTAAGTATTGGCACAGACCTCGATTGCTCAACATTCAACATCTAATCGGGAAACCAGGTGTACACGTGCCGATATCCCTCGGGAATTGGTCTCCTAGAGTTTGGTTTGTAAACATCGAATAGAAACTCGTGTAAGTTTCCACAGCTGCATTACTTCTTCACTTCAAATATACTTTGAACTGGGTAAATACTGACTCATTCCTATAATAAAATGTATTGATGTGAACTAAATGCCAATAGGGGACGAACATGAGTAATCCAGGTTCATTTGTTTTATATCTGCGAACATAACCTAGCTTTTGGTACGTACTGTTCAGTACCTTTCCTAAATGGTCTCCCCACTATAATCACCGTGAACTATTACATCAATGACCACTAGCGTGTCTGTAGCGTAGCAAAGAGTTGACTTGGACTATACACTTTTTAGTTGCCAAAAGTTATGGGAAGGCACGGAATATGATGCCAATAACGAGTTGTTTCTCCGCGAGCCCTCATAACAGCAGAAATACGGCGAGGCATGGACTCGGCAAGAAATGGGTTTCTGACACCCAACATTCAATTGGGCGGTGATCTGACTCACAGTAGCCCTTCGATCGCCCCGTATGGTTCTGCTGAGGCGACGTGATGTCCGTTCGTTAAACACCTGTGGTCGTCCCGTGCGGTGGTTTACGCGGATGGTAACATTATCTCTGCGATATTGAAGATCCACCCTTGACACTGTTGACCTCGGAAACCCGAATTCGCGTGTAATTTACCAAATGCTATGACCCATGCGTCGTGCGCCGATGACCCTCCCACGTTCAAAGTCGGTTACTCGTGACGTGTTGCCATTTTCAATACACTCGTGTCTGTGACAGACTGCTCTGCTCCGCCGCGGCTAGCCGCAACGCTCATGAGTCATACACGGCATATTCTCTCATGGGACTATCCTTCCCGTGACTTTTGGCCAATCAGTGTATGGCATTGTTTATAATTGGGAAACAGGATATATAATGAGCACTTAATTGTAGAAAAATACCCATTTGTTCGCAAGTACCGTATTTCAGTTTTTTGCTCAATACGGGAAATATTGCCAAATTCCTTTCAAAAGTTAAAATTAAATACCTTCTTTTTGATGCTGTGTCAAAATATTTGGTATTTCATGTAATTGTCTATGATTAGTATATTTAATAACAGTCCATCCACCCTTCTGACGACATTGTCATCTTAACCGATTCACCAGAGATTTGAATACGTTATAAAATGGTATGGACTCCGTTTTGAGGAAAGAATTTATGATGAAAATCAATAAATGTAAAACAAAAATAAAGGAATGCAGCCGAAAGAAATCAGAAGTCACTATTGATGCCAAATTGGCAGATAAAAAGCTGGAGGAAGTAGGAAACTTCTTCTATTTAGAAAGAAAAATGAGCAGTGATGGACGAAGCAAAGAGGATATAAAAGGTAAGTTGGCTCAGGCAAGGAAAGCATTCCCACAGGAAAGAAATCTGTTGACATCAAATATAGATTTAGGTATTACGAAGTCATATTTGAAAGCCTTCGTCTGGAGCGTGGCACTTTATGGTAGTGAAACTTGGAAAGTTGGTGCAGTAGAAAGAGGATAATAGAAGCGTTTGAAATGTGGTGTTACAGGAGAATAAAGAAGATCATATGGGTAGACAGAGTAACAAATGAAGAGGTATTAAGACGAATGGAAGAGGAGAGATGTTTCTGGCGACTGCTAATGAAGAGAAGAGATAGGTTGGTAGGATACATACTAAGACACCCAGGAATAGCAAACTTAGTTATGGAAGGAAGGGTCGAGGGCAAGAACTGTAGGGATAGACCAAGGTTAGAATATGTTAAACAGATTGCCTCGGATGTAAGGTGTGGTAGGTATGTAGATATGAAACGATTAGCTCAGGACAGGGAAGCATGGAGGCTGCATCAAACCAGCCAAAATAAACTGAAGACTCAAACAACAACAACAGCAACAACTCTGTTCAGAAAAAGGAATGGTGTTGCAGAACCAAAATCTGCAAAGATATAGTTTTATTCATCTATTATAAATATCATCTTCGACCTGTGTAGGAGCGGCTTCGGTGGCGTAGTCGGTAGCATGCTGAGCTTCTATGCCCAAGATAGCGGGTTCAAACCCGGCCGAAGCCGCCGGATTTTTAAGAGCGTTAAAAATCCCTCAGTATGCCTTCCTTCGGAGGGGAAGTAAAGCTGGCGGTCCCATGTCATAGATTTATGGCATGTTAAAGAACCTTCCACTAATTACACCTGTGTGAAGCTAAATTGGATAGGTTAAGAATGTAAACAACGCTCTTAGGTAACTACGTTCGTTGCCAAGAGCCGACTGCGGTGGCGTCTAGTAGCTAAGTTCTGAACTTGGCCTAGTAGTCGTTGACGGTGGCACTTGGCGGCAAAAGTAGGAACTATTTGAAAAATTCTAAGTTGCAGTCTGTAATTAAATTTAAAAAAAAAACAGATAACACACAGTAATACAGTCATCACAATTAACACCGGTTATCAGACAGATTCTACACACACCGAAAGTACACGGGGCTACATGACCGCGTTGTCGCAGCCCCTCAACTAATTAAGAACCAACCAACCAACCGACCTGTGTAGGGTGATCGCGCGCACTTCAACGAGTGGGAGCTAAGTGCGCTTGCACTTGCACTTGTCGCCATGGTAACTAATTGATGTCGATAATAATATGTCGACGCAAAACTGTCCACGCTAATCCCAGATATATCTCCATACTCAGGGGCGTATATAATGGGGGTGTCCCCCCCCCCCCCCCCCCCCTCCCGAAATATTTGTCACATATAATATTTGTTTATTAATTAGAACATTAAAAACCAATATAACATGTACTATTGTTATTAAGTGACGTCTGGCAACGTTGCAAAGCAAGGCGACGGTAGAGTGATGTAAACAGTGTGACAATCTGTAAGAACATAACCTCTTATTACTCCAGTGCCTTCGCTCTAATGCACCTACCAAGAACAGTAACAAGGCTCCTTGAAGC
The DNA here is from genome assembly GCA_946902985.2 of Meconema thalassinum. Classification (NCBI taxonomy): domain Eukaryota; kingdom Metazoa; phylum Arthropoda; class Insecta; order Orthoptera; family Tettigoniidae; genus Meconema; species Meconema thalassinum. Next base: position 152,009,704 of record OX336396.1, read on the forward strand.
GTGTGACAAACGTTTTCCCTTAACTTTTATACTCTTGTCAAACTTATGGCAAATTTGCCTCTCTCTGTAGCTACCAGTACCACCGAACGGAGTTGGAGTTTGAATTGGTAGGAAACATACTTAAGAAATTCTACTTCTGGAAACAGACTCGACGGTCTAGTATTGTTATCTATTCACAGAGACATACATCAATGACGGTGAAGTTATAAACCGATTTGGTAATGCTTGAAGAAACCTTGACTTTATATTATAGTGTAAGTTGTAAATGAAAACAGTAATGTTAATTCTTTCCATGTAAACACTATGAAGTGAGCAAGATGATTGAATTTATCAAAAGTAACATAAAATGGTCTTAGTTGTGTTTGACATTAACCAAACATAAAACATCACAACAAATTGATTGAAAAAGTGATGCCAGATAGCCTTAAAACTCATCATTTTGCACCAAATTACACAAAAGTTTTCCGGGAAGGAACCCCAGATCCCCTTTTCTTTGGGGCCTAGGCTATTCCATGCCTCCCTAACCCCTAGTTGGGCACCCCCCCCCCCCCCAAAAAAAAAAACCTCTATATACGCCCCTGCCCAGCCCATACTCATTATCCAGTTCAAATCATTTAGTTAAATCTAAAGATGTGAGACCTTGTACTTTGAAGTTCATTTTCCAACTTCCAGGAAGCAAATGGTTCCATTTGCATCGTAACGCGTTCCTGTTATGAGAATATTGACTGTCAAGATGTTTGGGAAATCTTCAAAGTTATAAATGCACGAGTATACCGTAATAATTACTGCGTTTACCCATAACGTGAGCATTCAAATGCAAATGTTCTACTAAGACGACCCGTGCCAGCCTGCTTCAACCCGGATATTGTAATATTGCTTCCTCGTACAAGAAGCCACTACCATATAATGGAAATAACGACATGAGGGGAGTAACACAGTTCAGAGAATCAAGGTTCGAATCACACTGAGTAAAGAGAGATGAAGGCTTTGAGCTATTAGATCTCGCAATGAACGAACAATAGAATCACATATAACTAACAAATATTGTCTAGTTGTGTTAGGCCTAGTTTAACTACTATTGCCTAAAATCACGGCACGCATGTCATACAATGTTGGTATGTTAAAGAACTCGTTTGAATTCAGTATGCCGTGTTCATAATGGCAAAATTAATCTCGAGATTTTCCACCAACACAAAAGTTCCTCCTGTCTCTATTAGAAAGCTTAGATATCTAACCTCCTTGACTTTCATAGCGTTCCAAGGAACAGCAAAATTCGGCATGCAAGCTGCCCTCTGGGCGACAAATAACATTCGATAATATTATTATTAACTACTTTTGCAACTGGATAAGTGTATATATTGTAAATATCATAACCCATACTGCAGACTGTAGACATAGATTTAACAGCCTAAGTTAAATGGACCTGATGATGATCGTTTGATGATCGAAACTGGTCATCCAAGTGTATTTTTTTATCTCCTATAAATTATTTTCAGGATTAGGGACACCCATTACAATTGGGTACAATTGTGTTTACCGACTGAAAAGCCTTAAATTTCGATTACTACTGGAAGGCAACACTGAAAAATGGCTTCCAACTGGATAATGTAATGAACAATTAGTGCAAGCCATTTGGATACAGGTTAGAGGGTAAAATACGTAAGTTATATAACCCAAGCGGGATCCGAACCCGTGACAGGGGTGGATTTAAGGGGGAACATACAGCTTAAGGAGTCAAAATAATAGCAATTGTAATAGTATAACAGTGCCTTACATAGATCTTGTATAACAATTATATACATTTCCTAGGAAACACACACATCTTGATATCAGAAGCAAAGTTTTAAATGTTCAACATTCAAATCATAACTATCTGTATGTCGCCTCCATGGTGTAATGGTCAGCGTGCTTATCTGCCACCCCGGAGGTCCAAGGTTCGATTCCCGGCTCTGCCACGAAATTTGAAAAGTGGTATGAGGGCTGGAACGGCGTCTACTCAGCCTCGGGTGGTCCAAATGAGTAGAGGGGATTTGATTCCCACCTCAGCCATCCTCGAAGTGGTTTTCCGTGGTTTCCCACCGTCTCCAGGCAAATGCCAGGATGGTACCTGACGTAAGGCCACGACCGCCTCCTTCCCTCTTCCTTGCCTATCCCTCCCAAGCTTCCCATCCCCCATAAGGCCCCTGTTCGCTTTGCAGGTGAGGCCGCCTGGGCGAGGAGCTCGTCCCCCGACTTGGTAAAGGTGGAACCCCTCGCTGACAAGTGAGTCCGAGGGGATAACCAACCCTGGAGGGTAAACCGACTAAAAGGAAAACTCTCTTTATCCATTTTCCAACATTTGGTTCTTTGTGCTGATGTTTACCGTTTCCCTCATATCTCCCATGTTTATAGAAATGTTTGGACTTATCTTTTTTTACAGTACCTGTTAAACCTGCAGCTACAAAATGAAACTCCCTCAAACTTCTGTGGCTTTACACATTTTTAATGTTTTATCATTTTAAATGATCTTGTCGACTTCGTCGTTACGCTGGGGTCTGGCGTTACGTTACGGTGACGGGACGAAATGTACCCAGATGCACTGAGGTGTGTGACGTCATAGTACCGCTTGGTGCATGTGTTCCCCGACAATCTCTACTTCGTTAGTATAAGACAAAAATCCCCGATTCTTGGGTGTCACGAGTAATCTCGAAAACCACTGGATGGATTTTGATGCGGTTTTCACCATTCTGTAAAGGATATCTCGAGGAAAGCTTCTGTAGAAAATAATTTATGTATGATGAAAGGAAGCCAAGCAGTAACGATTTCAGTGAAAAAGTCGAAAACAAACTCTGCGTCCGTGCGCTTCTTAAGCTTACGCTGGGCAAACCGTTAAACATGTCAATATACTATGAGCGTAAGAATTGGTCAGCATGAAAAGTTCTACAAAAACGTCCGCGAGAGCATATCTCTATCTTAAATAAATCGCCCACTCTTAAGTGTTTTTAGACTGGATGGACATCCCCGCACGCTCTGGTGAGCGTGACGGCATCCCGCGCGCTTGACCTTGCTTTGCCCTTGGTTTGCACTTGCCGTTCGCGAGTAATTTGAAACAAGGTGAAGTATTATAAAGCAAGATAAGTAGTATGCAGATAATTTTCTAATATGTCAAGAGTCTTTGAAAGCCTCCAGCCTTTCTAGCCTTTTTTCAGCATCTGTAGAATTTAAAATGATACAAAGTCTAGTCTTTCAGTTTGACTGCCACTTTTATAGAAAGACTTTTGCATAAAACATTAATCATTTCCTCAGAATAATAACGCCTAATTAATATCGTGGAAATGTGTGAGATTCAGTCTAATAATGCAGTACTGTTTGTAGAAAGTGAAACACCAAGAAAAAGAGATGTGACCACATTGCACTTGATACCACAGATTAGGGACATGACAATACATTACTGATCAGAAGGACAGTCCGGTACATGCACGTTGACGGTCGATCTTCAGTACGGCATCGCGCCACCACGTGCTGCACTCAGAGCCGCTAGACGTCGTGGCATGGAATCATACAGTGCTTGAATACGCTGCCGGGGAATACCGTCCCACGCGGTTTGTAGGCGCGTTCACAAAGCATCAACAGTGGCGGCAGATGGACCTGAACGAACAAGTTGCCGACCGACCCTATCCCAGACATGTTCGATGGGCGACATGTCAGACGAACGGGCAGGCCAGGGAAGCAGGGGTATCCGCCGTTCTGCGAAGAAGGCTTGCACATTCCTCGCCACATGCAGGCAAGCATTGTCCTGCTGAAATATGGCCTGTGGAACGGCCTGCAAGAAGGGAACGCCATGGGCTGGAAAACTTCCCTGATGTAGCGGTCACTGTTCAGATTGCCTGCATGACGTACGAGGCTCGATCGCCTGTTATAGGCAATTGCTCCCCAAACCATTACCCCTGGTGTTTGTCCGCTATGCCGCTCAACAATACAGTCTGCCTGATTGCGTCCTCCACGGCGGCGACGAACGCTATGCGGCCATCACTGTAGGACAGGTTGAAGCGGGACACGTCCGAAAACACTACATTTCGCCACTTAGCCTGCCAATGTCGGCGTGCACGTGCCCATTGTAGTCGGAGGCGTCGGTGGTTCCCAGTCAATGGAAGCCGACGCAGCCCAGCCTCAAAAGATGGCGCCGCACCGTCGACGCAGACATGTCCACCCCGTCGCAGTGCCAGCACCGAGGACGACGCTGTTCTGTCCGATACGGCCATGCAGAGAAGATGGCGGTGGTCTCGCGCTGTGGTCAACCGCACTCGCATGCTGATAGTCCACCCTGTGATGCCGGCGAGGCATCGTTGCACTTGCTTACAGGTTTGCACTTGGTATGACGGCCCCATGCCAACAGAGCTGTGCGGAATACTGATCTGTACGGTTCCACGACAGAGGGCACTAGAGGGCCAATGTGCACGCCAGGGGCAGCCCCCCCCCCCTCGAAATTTTTGTCACATGTACTATTTGTTTATGAATTAGAACATTAAAAACCAATATAATCATGTACTATTGTTACTAAGTGACGTATGGCAACGTTGCAAAGCAAGGCGAAGGTAGAGCGATGTAAACAGTGTGACAATCAGTTTGCTCTGATCTTATGTGTAACAACATAACCTCTTATTATTCTCCAGTGCCTTCGCTCTTATGAACGAACCAAGAACAGCAGCAAGTGCCCTTTAAGCGTGTAACAAAACTTTTTTTCCCTAACTTTTATACCCTTATCAAACTTTTGGCAAATTTGCCTCTCTGTGTAGGTACTGGTACTGCCGAACGGAGTTTGAGTTGGTTGAAAACATACTTAAGAAATTCTACTTCTGAAAACAGACTCAACGGTCTAGTATTGTTACAGAGACATACATCACTGATTATGAAGTTATAAACCGATTTGGTAATGCTTCAAGAAACCTTGACTTTATATTATAGTGTGAGTTGTAAATCAAAACAGTAACATTAATTCTTTCCATGTAAATACTATCAAGTGAGCAAGATGATTGTATAAATAAAAAGTATCATAAAATGGTCTTAGTTGTGTTTGACATTGACCAAACATAAAACATCACAACAAATTGGTTGTAAAAGTGATGCCAGATAGCCTTAAAACTCATCATTTTGCACCAAATAATACAAAAGTTTCCCGGGGAGAACCCCGGACCCCTATTCTTTGGGCCTATGCCATGCCCCCTAACCTCCGGTTGCCCCCCCCCCCCCCCCCCGAAATAAAACTCTATATACGCCCCTGGTGCACGCCACCTCTCTGCGATATCAATCACCTAGTATGGTACCGCAGGCCTACACGACCCCTGTTCTGGGAGTGTTTCCGACCATTTCTCCTGGGTGTTTCACTTTCTACAAACAGTAGTGTAGAATGTGTCTGTGTGTAACAGTGTGTGTCTTTGTAATTTGGGTGAGGGTTGGGTAGGAGGCGACCGTGGAACCATCTCGGCATTTGCCTGGAATAGAAGTGGTAACCCACAGAAAACCATTTCCAGGATGACTGAAGTGGGAATTGAACACTTCTTCTCAGTTTTGCCTCACGAGGCTTAGTATACCCCGTTCTAGCCCTCAGACCATAATTAAATTTCTCGACAGAACCGGGAATCGAACCCGGATCTCCGGCGCGGAAACCAAGAATGCTAGCCGCTACACCACGAGGTGGAGGAAAACTATTCTCTGCACGTGTGAGGTTGTGAATACCTAAGTGGGAACATGTTCTGGGAATTTGTTGTGGAATATACAGTACTGTACATGACAAATAGAGTCCAAAGTTGAGTAAACTCGGCCTTAACGTGTTGTGTGGACCTACTCGGTCAATAACCTTTCTATTAGTCACGTATACCGTGACAACTTTATTTCACACAAGAAAAGGAGCAACCTTGTATAGAATTCACGGTATTTTTAACTCGACAGAAATGGGCACTCGTAGAAGATACATGTGACTGTTGTGATAAGACGGATTCTTTTCATGAAGTTGTTGTTTGAGTCTTCAGTCTTTTGACTGGTTTGATGCAGCCCTCCATGCCTCCCTGTCCTGAACTAATCGTTTCATCTCTACATACAGTAGCTACCACACCCTACATCTGAGGCAATCTGTTTAAAAGATTCTAACCTTGGTCTACCCCTACAGTTCTTGTCCTCAACCCTTCCTTCCATAACTAAGTTTGCTATTCCTGAGTGTCTTAGTATGTGTCCTACCAACCTATCTCTTCTCTTCATTAGCAGTCGCTCCTCTCCCACTTGTATTAATATCTCTTCATTAGTAACCCTATCTACCCATCTGTTCTTCATCATTCTCCTGTAACACCACATTTCAAACGCTTCAATTCTCCTCTTTTCTGCTGCACAATAGTCCAATTTTCACTTCCATAGAGTGCCACGCTCCAGACAAAGGCTTTCAAAACTGACTTCCTAATACCTAAATCTATATTCGAGGTCAATAGATTCCTTTTCTGTAGAAATGCTTTCCTTGCCTGAGCCAACCAACTTTTTATATCCTCTTTGCTTCGTCCATCACTGGTTATTTCGGTTCCTAAGTAACAGAAGTCTCCTACTTCCTTTAGCTTTTGTTTGGTTGGTTCCTCAGTTTAGGGGCTGCGACAACGCGGTCATGTAGCCCCGTGTACATTGGGTGTGTGTAGAATCTGTCTGATAACCGGTGTTAATTGTGATGGCTGTATTAGTGTGTGTATCTGTTTTTTAATTTAAGTGAAGACTGCAACTTAGAATTTTTCAAATAGTTCCAACTTTTGCCGCCAAACGCCACTGTCAACGACTACTAGGCCAAGTTCAGAACTTAGCTACTAGACGCCACCGCAGTCGGCTCTTGGCAAGGAACGTAGAAGACTAAGAGCGTTGTTTACATTCTTAACCTATCCAATTTAGCTTCACACAGGTGTAATTAGTGGAAGGTTCTTTCACATGCCATAAATCTATGACATGGGACCGCCGGCTTTACTTTCCCTCCGAAGGAAGGCATACTGAGGGATTTTTAACGCTCTTAAACATTCCGACGGCTTCGGCCGTGTTTGAACCCGCTATCTTGGGCATAGAAGCTCAGCATGCTACCAATTACGCCACCGAAGCCGCTCTTCAGCTTTTCACCTGTCAATTTGATGTCCATAGAGTTTTCTGATTTATTTCGGCTGCATTCCTTTCATGTGAAGTACTATCTTGTAAAACTGAACTTCGCAATCAGTTTACAGTACAAGGAAACCTCGCAAACGTATATTCCCCGATCTTACTATATCATCGAACACAAAATTGCCAGGTGTTTAAATGAAGATAAGGGAACCAATCGTTATGGGTAGAGCCCTGCGCGGATGAACAAAACGTTATCCGCATCCGCCCCGCATCCGCACGAATGTTATCCGCATCCGCCCCGCATCCGCATTACTGTTATCCGCATCCGCCCCGCATCCGCACGACTGTTATCTGCATCCGCCCCGCATCCGCACGACTGTTATCCGCATCCGCCCTGCATCCGCACGACTGTTATCCGCATCCGCCCCACATCTGCATTACTGTTATCCAAATCCGCTGATATTTCAATGGAAAAAAAAATGAAAATCCACAGCCTGCTTCCAGTCTCCGACCGGGTCAGGAATGGAATGAATGAAGCCCCCATCTAGCGGCGAGGATATGAACTGTGCCGGCTGCCGAGGCCTGACGCACTCCTCTGGGGCAATGATTAAATGAATGACAGATGAAATGAAATGATAGTGGAGAGTGTTGCTGGAATGACATTTTGACAGGGAAAACCGGAGTACCCGGAGAAAAACCTGTCTGCCTCCGTTCTGTCCAGCACAGATCTCACATGGAGTGACCGGGATTTGAACCACGGACCCAGCGGTGAGAGACCGGCGTGCTGCCGCCTAAGCCACGGAGGCTTGATATTTCAATATTATTTTTAATTTATTAGATAAAGCCTAAAGTGTTTACCAACACATTTAGACATTTGAGGAGAAAGTTGCTTCTGAAAATTTGCTTCATTGCAAGGAACTTCAAGTTGGATGACACTTCTGGTTTCTTGACCTCCGCTTTAGACAAAAAGCTGGCTATACTTTAATGGCTACTTTCGCACTTGTGCCTCAGTAAGTTTGATGAGCCTGATTTGTGTCCTAAGTATGAATACACTTTTTGTAGAACACCCTACTATATCGTTCTCCTTTTCGTTTACATTGAAAACGTAACCAAATGGCTGCCATATCGTTGACATGAGTTTGTTTCACGCACTATTGAATATTCACCTTGTTTTATTTTAATAGATACTTTATCCATGTTGGTGAAATGATGTTCATACTCCCGATCGCGGTAACATTCACTAATAGTAAGTGAACTTCTCTTTACGCTTGGAGAAAGGGATTGACATTTGGCTGGATATTCCAAGTCAGTCATCATCCTTCTGCTTCTTGACCCATCCATGTTCGCATAGTTGATGTCATAACTCTCTACGTTACAATATCACAGTCAACGTGTGTCAGCGCCCAGTTGGAAATAAATCTACAGATACACATGGAACCTGATCTTCCAGGATAGCTTAGATGGCGAAGTGGCTGACTTGAGGAATGTTAATGATGTCACCACGATGAACTAACAAGCTTATTGACAGCATTATATCTCGTACGTATAGTAATAATGACAGTGAGAATTGATGATGAGATGTCAAGACCATCTACTACAAACATACGGTACTTAATAAAATGTAGCTGAAAGCATACGAGTAAAATAAGTGCAATAAGTGCCTGAATATTTCGTACGCAATAGGCTAAATAATATTATCGTAAGTTCCACATTGTATTCTAAAAACTATCCGTAAATTTACTCGAAACATTATCCGCAGCTTATCCGCTATCCGCACAGCCATGGGTCATGTTGAGTTGGACTCACGATCAGTGATATCCACAGAAAGGACGGTTGAGTTGGTCCCATGGAACCAGTGGTGTAACTACAGACGGTGATCAGGGGGATCAATCCCCCCCAGAGCCAAATAATAAAAATATGAACTTTGTTGAAGTTTTACATAATTTTTAGTATAACCAATCTTCGGATTGATGACAAATAATTGGATTGTAAGTTTATTCTTACTAATTTGAAGCTGAAATTTTGCAAGAGCGACAGTTTAAAGAAATCAGTCCAAGAAGACGTTATCACGCTCAAATATCGTCGCGCATCGTAGTTGCACACACCCAATAAATTATTTTATTAATATACTGTGGCGAGTCTTAACTTTATTATTGTGATATGCTCGCTTTTTCGTCTTAATTTTAACATTATTTATATCTTTTTGAGCGGATGAAGGCCGCAATGACCAGCCGAAACATTGATTAAGGTTGACACTTTTTTCTCTGCTAATCTTAGAAGTTTATGTAATTTATTATTAATACGGATTTGGTTGGTTTGTTCCTCGGTTTAGGGGCTGCGACAACGAGGTCATGTAGCCCCGTGTACTTTGGGTGTGTGTAGAATCTGTCTGATAACCAGTGTTAATTGTGATGACTGTATTAGTGTGTGTATCTGTTTTTTAATTCAAGTAAGGACTGCAACTTTGAATTTTTCAAATAGTTCCTACTTTTGCCACCAAACGCCACCGTCAACGACTACTAGGCCAAGTTCAGAACTTAGCTACTAGACGCCACCGCAGTCGGCTCTAGGCAACGAACGTAGGAACCTAAGAGAATTGTTTACATTCTTAACCTATACAATTTAGCTTCACACAGGTGGTTCTTTAACATACCATACATGGGACCGCCGAAATAATACGGATTTAACATAGCCATTATGATTAAACTTCATTTCCCACGTTAACAAAATGAAGAAATCTACCCTACTGACCAGGGGCCCAACTAGACTCCAACTCTTCCGGATCGACGGTGTTACTCAGAGGAATGATTTGACCGTGGGCCCAACTCAAACGTGTCCAATCGTTATTCTTATTTAGTGCATAATCCTACCTGTATCTTTATCTGCAGGGCTGCATGCTGTGCAGTTCTCCATTAAATGTACGAACATGCCGAAGGTACAGCGCGACCGTTACCTCGAAGTCACCACGTTGTAACGCTCACAACAAATACACAAGTTAAATGGAACCGTGGGTGCTCCCTCGCTCTTTACATGGATGGATTTCCACAACAAGAAAGACAAGGATTTAACTTGCCCCTGACAAGTTTATCTTCTAGTGTGGACACGTGGTACTCTCCGCAATTGGACTGTCGTAGGGGTACGATTTTAATGCCCTATAAAATAATGAAAGTCGCCTCCGTAGCGTAGCGGTCAGCATGGTTAGCTGCCGCCCCGGAGGTCCTGGGTTCGATTCCCGGCTCTGCCACGAAATTTGAAAAAGTGGTATGAGGACTGGAGTCTACTCAGCCTCGGGTGTTCCAAATGAGTAGAGGGGGTTCGATTCCCACCTCAGCCATCCTCGAAGTGGTTTTCCGTGGTTTCCCACTTCGTCTTCGGGCAAATGCCGGGATGGTACTGCCCCCGTAATTGAATTATAGTGAGACCACGGTGGCTATTTTGGAAAATTATGAAGAAAGTTATGGCTGTCATAGTTATGACGTGGGTAGTCATGACGTAAGCACGGATGACGCAGACGTTATACCAGCAGGCTACTTGAGCTGAGATTCTCAATGACGTCAGCATTTATTCGAGAAAGTTCCGAGATTTACGACGCAGTCGCAGGAAACGTGGAATTGTGCTGAGGAAGAAATTATGCTATTGGAGGGGAGACTCAAACCAATCAACGATTGTTTGAAGGAAGACGGAGATTGCTGAAACTATGGTATATTTAATACTTTTTGGAATGCAGAATTGTGGAAATCCATTTGCAGTAGAGGCATTGATCTGGAATTTTGGTGAAATTTATTTCCTGTTTTTGAATTTTGAAAATCCGTCAAGTATTGACGAAGTTGGAACTTCGAGCGATGACGCAGTAACACGCTATGGAAGGGATGGATACGCCCCTTATGAAGTTTATAAAAGGCCTTGCGCAGAAGAGAGGAGTCTCAATCGTCAGATCTCATATCGCATATCTCAAATCATCAGATCTTCAGTGATTATATAGTCGTTTTGGTGAAACGTCGAGTGATATTAGTAGAGAGAGTCGTCTTTATAACGCGTGGTGAAGCCACCGCATTAAACGTGATTCGAGCAGACAAGCAGTGCAAGTTTACTGTGAGTAAAACTAGGTGAAGTTAAAACGCACATTATAACGCGTCTACAAGGTTGGCTATGAACAGTTAGCGGTTGCCTATAAGCTAATCCTATTGTGCAGTGCTACATTAAGCAGTGTAGTAAATTTGAACAATTTCAAGGAGTTATTTTAAAAGATATTAGCACTTTTAGACGTCTGACAAAAGTGATTTTCTCGCCTCCTGAGAAGCACTTTGAATCGCCAGATCCTACGCTACGGCTGACACTGCTAGTATAACAGGGAGACTTCTGATTGCTTTTGTGACACAACGCTACAGTATTATGGAGCAGTTTAATAAGGCAGTTTGTTCTTCTATTACCATAACCGAGGAGAAGATGGAAGGCTAAAGGACTTTAATGCAATTGGGACATACATTGTTGGAGTAAGATAGCAACATGGAACTTCGCTAATTGCCATTCCATACAAGCGAACATGTGGTGAACAACCATCTACACCCATGTTTCGTGGCTCAACGCTGAATACTATCAAACAGCAATGGAAACGATTTCATACTCACTGAATATGAATATTTCAATGGAAATTACTACAAAAACTTCATGGCGATTTTCTACAAGATCTTCAGGGATTTTTCAAGAGAGGTCAGGGTAGTCCCGACTCACAAAGAAGAATTTTGCCGGAAGGATGTCTTTTGTCTTCATGGAGCAGTGCAATTACCGGAGGAGGAACCGGGTGAGTTAGCCGTGGTGGTTACGGCATGACTGATGGCAGTCGCTCACATCCGGGAGGCGAGGAGGTTCGAATCCCCCCGCCGGCAACCTTGAAGATGGCCTTCTGTGGTTTCCCATCTTCCTTCCAGGCAAATGCCGGGGTTGGTCCCTAACTATAGGCCACAGCCGCTACCTTCCAACTCCTCGTCCTTACATTCCAACTTCCCTCCTTCCCTCCCCAACGGTACTTGTAGCTCACCCATTGGGTGTCCGTCTCGAAGCAGCTACAAAACTGGCGAGCCGAACATGTCCTCGGACACTCCCGGCACTAAAAGCCATACGCT